>OX422142.1:15925380-17125380 GCA_949129095.1 Volucella bombylans | reverse complement strand
TCATAGTGTGGCCACCACCCAGTTACTGTGATGGTTTGGTGGTGAGTCACCTACGATGGGGTCACCGAGCTACAATTCTACGAGAAAAGTGCTTAATTTCTAGGGATGATTGGCCCTCTGGTAGCCCAGACCATATGGCTTGAATTACTCGACATCCAAGTATAGAGTCTTTGAAGCAGTCCGAGCAGTGAAAAATTTTCGAATGCATGAGATGCGTACTGCAGTGGATGAGTAACTAGACCGACTTCGCCGTGGCTGGAAGGCAAATGGGTGCCATTGTGAATAAATTGTTCTACAATTTGTATCCATTGGGTGACAAAAAAAATAACAGGTCACCAGATAGTAATGATAGTTTTTCCAATTGTTATGTTTCAGCAGCTGTCAAAGTTACTAATGACATCCAGCTGTGGGAATAATTAGTGAGGCTTGCCATTTCATCATGCATCGTTTTACGCTTGCCGAACGTGTGCGAAATATTATCGAAATTTCGCAACGTGAATTTCGTCATGGGGTCGGTCGTCAACATGTCTTCAATGTACAGGAAATTCGTCGAACCGTGGAAAAGTTTGGGTGTGAGTACACTCTTTTGGATCTTAAGCCACCAACCTGACAGAGATTGGTGGGATATGAAGAAAAAATAACCGCCTTGACGGCCAATATCGAAGTAGACCCAGTAATGTCGTTTCGGCGGCGATCAGCTGAATTGGGCATTGCTGGGGAATCATCCCGGCTTATTTTGCCGTTTCATGTTGGGCCTACATCCGCATAATATTGTGCTGAAGTAAGAATTGAAGTCAAACGACCATAGCCGACGCCGTGTATGGAAATATTGGTCGGAGATCTGGATTTTGACCAAAAAATCATCTTCTCGCACGAGGCCCATTTTTGGCTCAGCGGCTATGTCAACAGCGAAATTGCCATTACTGGAGCAAACACAATCCACAAGTCAATCCATAATCATTTCGGTCAAGCATCAATGCATCCACAAAGATTGACTGTTTGGTGCGGTATACGTATATGGCGGCATCACCGGACCTTATTTCTTTCGAAATGAGGATGGAGACACGGTTACCGTCAATGATATCAGGTATATAGCCATTTTTAACTGACATTCTCTGGTCAGAGTTCGACAACATCGATATATCCGAGCTGTGGTTCCAACAAGACGGCGCTATATGTTACACAAGCGACGCAACGCTTAAAGTTGTGAAGGAGAAGACTGAGTCATCGCCGATCATGCGATTTGACACCACCCGATTATTTTTTGTGGGGCTACGTAAAGCCAACCAGTTTAGACGAGCTCGAGACCAACATTCGACACGCTGTTGCCGGAATAACGCCGCACATATTGGACCGAGACATCGAAAATTAGACCGACCGCTTGAAGCACTGCCAGCGAAGCCGGCCGGCTATTTGAATGATTTGCTCTTGCTAAGATGTAAAGATACAAATGTCTAAGCTTGAGTTCAACATAGGTCCTGGAGTGTAAGTAAAGTAAACTTAGTAAGGAGAACACGCCACTCATCTGCAGAATATAGTTGAATGAAAGTATGTCCGATGAATGGAAATTCAGCACTGTTTACCGCCAACCCTAAAGGTATAACCCTTCTCAACATCGCCTTCACGATTCTATCTGCTGTTCTCTGTGAGCGTTTAAAGCATTTTGTTATCAATCTGATTGTTACATATCAGTCATAGCGCCTTAGATGGTCGCGTTTGTACCTACCTACCGCAGGATGACGATAGAGTGATGAATATTGCCTCTTTTCAAGGTCTGTAAAGACCTTAGCGATCACTAATCAGTACGAGGGTACTACAAGGTATCATCACCACTCTAAAAGTGATCGACAGGACCACAAAATGTTTCTTTTTAAAGAGTTTTCCAATGGCGATTTGACAACTTTGAATTTAATTTGTGAACGCACTCTTTCACTAATCATCAAACTGTCACTGTCAATTTATTCAGTAAACTCAACATTTTCATCATGGTAAAGTACACGAACGAGCAACGTCTGCAAATTATACAAATTTTCTACCGAAATTCGGAGTCGGTGACTGCAACTTTAAGAGCGTTAACTCCAATTTTCGGTCGTAATTCTGGCCCTAGTAGACAGGCAATAACAAGTTTAGTGCAAACATTTGAGTCTACATATTCGTTGTGTGATGTTGCCGTGTCAGTGAGACAACGGGTTGGTCGAAGTGTCGAAAATATCGCTGCCGTTCAGGCGTCCGTAGCAAATCCAAATCAGTCAATTCCACGGAGTTCTCAAGAATGGGGCATCGTTCAGACCACATTATGGCGTATTTTGCGTAAGGATCTTGGTTTACACCCATACAAGATCAAGCTGACTCAAGAATTGAAGCCGATGGACCATTTGAAGCGACGTAAGTTCTCCGATTGGGTTCTAGAGAAGATGCGCCAAGATGATGAATTTCATCGCAACATCATCTTCAGTGCCGAAGCTCTGTTTTGGCTCAATGGGTTCGTCAATAAGCAAAATATGCGTTGTTGGTCGGGTGAAAATCCACATGTGCTTCATGAATCACCACTTCATCCACAAAAAATAACTGTTTGGTGCGGTTTGCATGCCGGCGGCGTTATTGGTCCATATTTTTCCGTCGACGATAACGATCGTCACGTTACTGTGAATGGTCAGCGTTATCGCGCCATGATCACCGATTATTTTTGGCCCGAATTGGAAGATATGGACTTGGACGACATGTGGTTTCAACAGAATGATGCCACAAGCTACACAGCACACGCTACAAGTGATTTATTGAAGAGTAAGTATGGTGAGCGTGTAATCTCAAGACATGGGCCAGTCGATTGGCCGCCTCGTTCGTGCGATTTAAAGCAGCTTGACCATTTTCTGTGGGGCTACGTTAAGTCGTTGGTTTATGCCAACACGCCGAGGACGTTGGAAGAGCTCAGAGCCAATATTGAACGCGAAATAGCGGCCGTTTCGGCCGAAATGTGTGGCCGAGTCGTTGAAAATTGGGTCCAACGAATCGACCGCTGCAAACTTGCCCGCGGTGGCCATATGAACGAAATCGAGTTCCGTTCATAAATGTTTTGATTGTACTTCAAGCCGATAATAAAGTTTTTGAAATATCTCAAATGGCTTGCGTTTTATTTAAAAAAAAAGTTTCCAAGTCCTTATTGGAAAACCCTATATATGACTTGGACGATTACTAAAAAGTTAAACAGCACAACGTGGTTCGGTAGAAGTGGCTGTAAGCTCTTGACTTGATTTAGATAATCATGTCAGCGTAGACAAAATGCTTTCTTGATTTTGCTTGCAACACAGGTATCGATTAATCTCCTGTTCTGTCGTCGTGAGGCGTCGACTGCGCCTTTGGATTCAATGAAGAATTGCAAAAAAATTTTCTACCTAAGGTGTGAGCCTAAAGTGGCCTTTATATCAAATCACTTTATAGCTCTATAGCCAGCAGTCTATTGCTGGTACGCATACCTTCTGATTTTAGAGACCAACCCGATAGCAGCTGTCTTAGTTGCTTCTAACGATTAAGGAATCCCATGCACAATTTACTAAGTCAACAGGTAAACTGCTCTGCTGAATTGGAAAATGGTTCGATCACAAAGCTCATCAGCAAAATGGTCTATCCTAGATCGTTGGAAGAAGAAGAAGTTTTATTCTATTTCGTTAGTCTGCACATCTAGTGTGCTTTAAATCTAGTCGGTAAGGATGCATACGATTATAAACATTCAAAACCTTTTAAGGATTCAAACTTACAACACTTTAAGCTGCTCGATGAAGTCATTGCCCTTGAAGATGTTCTGTGAGCCCCTTAACAACAAGTGCTTTTGCAAAATGACCCCAAAAGTAGTCTCTACCTGTACTACAGACTGTCATGTGTATCACCGAACTACCTCGCTATAACCTTGAGTTAACACTGCAAAAAAAAATAAAAAATAACACAGACAAACAGACAAGGGAAGCTTCAATCTAAAACAATTGACCACAATGATATTAAGCTTATTTCATCCCCTTTTGTCTTCCCTAGCCCCTTAGATGGTCACAATATAATACAAACCGTCCGTAATTGGGTTTGTGTGTGACCGTCACTTGGGGGATTTTGAATTCAGTTTATTGAATTGAATTCGAATCTATGGGAATCTTGAGAGAACGAGTCCCTCCATCTCTATGTGAAAATTTAAGTTAGTCAATTCATCTGATAACTGTTCGACTTTCAATTCAATTCAATTTCAAGTCACGTGAAACATGCTAAACAGATACAATACGACTACGGTCATGAGAACGGGTATACCCATGTACCTCAGTATGTCGCTCTTGTCTATGTTTGTCAGTGACTGCTGCATGACTACCAATTTGACAGAGCGACAAAGTTGACATTAACTGACTTGCAAATTGCATCGTAGCCTTTAGATGTACTTGTATCTGTGTGGTGAAAATAACTTTGTATAGCCAGCTTTATGCTATTTTTTTTGTGTCTGGAACAGTTCCGTTAAGTTTTCAATTCATTCTATGAACTCCAGTCGTCCAACGACTCATTTTGAATGCATGTCCGTCAACACTCGTTCTAGTCATGTGGTTTAGGCCATGTATTCTACGTATTTGCGTATCGTACTCGTACTTGTATGTGTCCCAGATCCATGTTCCATGTAACAGATCACGGTCATGACTTGGGCACCAAATCAAAGGGAAATGTCTGATTATCCAACAATTTGCATTGCCACACGATGATGATGGTCATCTAAGATAAACTCAACAGAGCCATCATAGCAGGCATATGCCGGAATATGAATGCTCTTATACTCGTATCTGTATCTGGAGCAGGCCTATAAATCAATTTAAACTTTTTACCATGCCTGATTGCCTGCTGACTGACGAAGAATTGGATAACAAGGTGATTATGCGATTGAGGGAATTACCAGATGCAAAAAAAAAGACGCAGTACTCGTACTTGGATACAGAGTATAGGACGACATATGCATATCTGCGTCTTGAATCTAAACTTAGTGAAAGATAAAATGACATTTTGATTGATGAATTTTCTATCTTTTCCTCATACCCCGACGTTGTACACTAAATAAAGCAGGGAAAGAAAAAACAAGAACTCACGCTGACGCATGTGGAAAAGCTATTATCTACGACTATTTGGAGTATCTAACTGATGATTATGCGATGATAATCAGATGGATATGTGATAATTGGATTGGTGTAGAGAAACATTTTTTAAAAAAATGTGCGAACATTTTGTCATTGTATGCAAAAACAAAAATCAGGTAAACATGGTTTAGATGCTGAAGTTAAAGACGACTTTCTCCCTAATGACTCTTGGGAAGTTCAATGTTGAGAGGCCTTTCCTAATTTAAAATTCTTCACAAATGATTTACACAATTTCAATGGGAATGAATATACTCGTACAGTGCACGGGTCAGGGTTGCGTTTTTAATTAGTAAAATGTGTCATTGCGCTTTGAAGTTGCTTTGGAGGTCAAGATAAAGGGAACGTCAAATAGGCCTAAAATCCATTAAAAACAAATCAGTGGAATGGAACGGCATAGTTAATCTTTATTTTCGATAATCGAAGTAAAATCGTAGACAGACTGCTTACGTCTACAGGGATCACCGCCGAGAGCGTAGATATGAGTCTAAAACTTTGATGTTCACCAAGATTAGTGTATCCCTGAACTCAGATTTCAAATTCCTGGACAAAGACGAAGATACCGCTTATGAACAATCTATTTAGAAGTTAGAGTTAATGGTTTTCTGAATAACAAAAAAGTATGGGACCCAAAGCACAGCCTTGTGGGACACCAACATAATACAGTGATTAAGGTTGAGTATTCACATTTTTGGGTTTTTTAGCAAGTGCAAGCTGCTCTCAAAAGGTAGGAAGACCTAAAGAGCAATTCTTCAGAAAGGCAGGCTTTGGGAATGACTGTACATACAGACTTGATCAAAAGCCGGAATAACAACCGTGTGGCGCTCCCATTCTTCTGATTTGAGTTATGTTTTTTTTGTTAAGTTGGTAAATCTGTTGTTGACATTCCCTCTAAATTTTACGGTCATAGCTTGACATTTGCAACAGTTACGTAGTCAAGAGTACATCTATCCATGTGTGTGTTGGCGATTTTTTACAATTTTAGAAATGGATTTAAATTTGCAACAACGAACTTGTATTCAATTTTGCGTAAAAAACCGATTTAATGGTGCGCGAACGTTGGAAAAGTGTTTCGGCAACGATTTTCTAAAGAAAACGGTCGTTTATCAGTGGCACGAGCGGTCCAAAAGTGGTCGAGAGTCAATCGAAGATGATGAACGCAGTGGCAGACCATCGACATCGAAAACCGACGAAAACATTGATGGAGTAGAAGAAATGTTGGTCAATAACCGCAAATTAACCATCAGAGAGATAGCGGAGGACATTGCCTATGGGTCCGTCCAAGACATTTTGGTTAATGATTTGGGTTACCGTCGTGTAGCAGCAAAGAAGGTGCCAAAAAGACCTCAATTTCATGCAAAAAAGAGACCGTGTTGACGTCGCTAAAGAGAAGATTTGCGAGGCTGAATCTGGTCCCACATTCATCAAAAGGATCATTACTGGAGACGAGACGTAGGTTTATGAGTACGACACGCCACCCAGACATTAGGCAAGTGGGCGTTCATCAAATGAGCCGAGACCAAAAAAAACACGTCGTTTTCAGTCAAAAAAGAAGGCAATGCTCACGGTTTTCATGGATTACAGCGGTGTAGTGCATCATGAATTTTTGCCAGAAGGCCAGACAGCAAACAAAGAGTATTATTTGGGCGTTATGAGACGTTTGCGTGAAGCAATTCGTTGAAAGAGACCAGAATTGTGGGCAGAAAACTCGTGGTGCCATCATTATTCGTAATTTTTTGACGAAAAATGCAACAAATACCATCCAACAGCCACCGAATTCACCTGATTTGGCTCCCTGTGACTTCTTTCTGTTCAATCGAGTTAAAAAAACACTACAGTGTTTCAGCAGCCGAGTAATGGAAAAATCGCAGGAAGAACTGATGGGCATACCGAAAACCGAACATAAAAACTCTTTCGAGGATTGGATCAAGCGCTGGCATAAGTGTGTTGCAGTCGATGGGGATTACTTTGAAGAGGACAATATAGATTTAGATGAATAAACTTGTATTTTCAATTTTCTGAACGTATTCCGGGAACTTTTTGATCAAGGTTGTATAAAGGTTAATTCGAGCATTTATTGCAAAACAGGTTACAGATTGCTGATTGTTGTCATCCTCTCAGCCTACTAGGCAAGTTTATCGATCCAATAAATTCGAGTTTCCAAATTCAATTCAAAGAAACCTTACTATCTCAACTCCTTTGAAGGTTGTTAGAGGGTTAAATAGGCGCATTTTGACAGTCACTATAGAAGCCGATATTTTTACCTCTTCGCCTGTTACTCACAATAAAGTTCATTGCCATCAGGATCGCGTATATCGTCGCTTGGAATACTGATGTAAGTTTACTTAACGAGTGGTGAAGTCGAAGGTCATCGCCGCATCCTAGATCGGTTCTGGAGGCAAAAATGGGTATCCTACTACGTTCTTTCTTTGGCTCACATTCTGGCAAAATCACGTTCTGAGACAAGAGGGAAATGACTTAGTATTCTCACAGCAACCAGAGTTCCAGTGTCACTGCGTAAGTTCATAAGATTGATGATAAATGACAGTCGCAACGCAAGGATGAGAATTGCACCAAACATCACTTCTTCTTAAATAAAAGATGCCCCTAAGGGTGGCGCCCATGATATGAATATCAAGTGTAGGTGGGTTCATCAGTCCATCTAAAGAAAAGCTAAACGTTCCTCGAGATCCGATAAAAGCAGTAGTGATGATTTTGCGGGAGAAAATAATTCTGACAAACAACTCATGGATGCCTTACCGAAAGCTCACGTATCCCTCAGAGTTGGTTGCTGCTGATTTATGGGAGTTGTCCTGAATGGATTTGGCAAACTCATTCTTAAATCGCGTCGAGTAACCTTTAGTGTGATATGGGTACCGATGATAGTACTTTTCAACTGCTAATATCCTTGGCGTACATGTTGGATAGGGTTTGGCCGATTACTTGTTGTTTTCCTTTGGCTGGGAGCCAAAATTGTTGATTGTTGTATGAAACTCAGGAGAAGATTGCCTCTCACAATGGACCAAAAGGGTGTTCTGAGCATTAACATCGCAACATATGATGGTGATTCGGATAAGCTGAGAACTTATGCCATTCTTTGTGTGGCACCAACAGCCAAATTTTGATCACAAAATTTCAGAAATAATAATTGTCATACACTAGCGTAGCAGTTTTTCTACAGTAATTATCTATGTTCCTAGGACCCCGCCTTTAGGGCATATGAAGCTAGAAAACCGTATATTTTTCTGCGACACATTGCTGAAAAAGTAACTCAAAAGCCCCTGCGACGACTTGGTTGAGGTGATCCCAGTTTGTCAAATCTTTCGGTCAGTGATCCCGGTTCATTTCAGCTTATGACCAATCTTAAGTTTCTTTTCTCCCTCTTAACTTTAGGGTGCTTGAAAATATAGTTTCTGCTCGATTGAAAGATCATCATCGATCAACATACGATCAGTAGAGATGATTGAAAGTGATCAGCCGTAATCGATCAATCTACAGCCCAGGTGTAAAATAAATCACGAGGTCTCCGACTCCGATTGGAAAGTACCTTCCGGTAAAAAAAAAAACGAAAGACACACTGTTTCTCCCAGCAATGCTTCAAGTGACAAAAGCCTTCTAATCATCTACGCATACAGCTTAGCCTTTCACTTATGGTATTTCAATAAACACCATACAATCGATCGGTCTACAGCCATGAGCTAAATCAATTGATCTGAATGCACCTAATGCACCATGGAATACCATTTCAATTAACTGCATCTCATAAATGTCAAACAAACTGATCACAAAAGCGATTGATGTACGATCGATGATCGACGATCAGCAGCAATCACTGATCGAAACAAAAAAGTCACCAAGTGTTGTAGATCATGTTGATGGCTACATTGACACTCGTCGTACGTCTGTCTTGTCAGGCCTTAGGCTTTTCACTTAAAGAGAAAATTTCCATTATTTTTTCCTTCCATTTCCTCCTCAGTCTGGTCAGACGAAGTATAAGCAAAAGCAGAAGACGTAGTGAGAGAGGGTAATAGCAGCCGGAAAATGAATTATTTTTTTCATGATGTTGATGTTGATGGAAGGTCATTAGAGCGAGCATAGGGCCTAATAACTGAAATTGAAAGTGGAATCGATGGTGGATACCACTTGTTCGGCAAGCTAAATGGAAATTCAGACATTCCAAGTGACATCACCAACGGACCTTTGGAGATTTACGTTTGGTTATGTGACAAGAAAAAATCACAAGACTTTCACGAGCCACACAGACGCAAACTAACTGATAAGTAGACAAATTTATTATGCAAGATGAAGATTAACAGAAGCGAATTTAAAGATACAATCGAAGAAAGCATCAATCTAAAAAAAAAAAAATGAAAGGCGGGACTGGCTTCCCTTGGAACTGAGTGCAAAGTTGTTTGTGGTTCATAATTTACGATAGGGTTCCTCTGGTACTTTGTAGCGATTTGCAACTTTCTATTCACGTGTTTCGTTTTTTACCTTTTCTGCCATTTCTATTGCAATAAAAACGATTTGCTTTCATCGACTCCAGACGAAATGGGACAGGAAAATCGTAGGAAAAATCCAATTGGGAAAAGTCATTTCGAGAAACCATTTTCGACGTCATAAATTGGTTATTTTTGCTTGCCCAAGAGCACGCCATTCATGTCCATGAGCATAGACGCAATGGCAACCTAAATCACTTTACCAATAGAGTTCAGCGGAAAGAGGAATCTTAGGTGGATATCCGTATCGGATGGATACATACGTGATATCCATATAAAGTGGCCAATGTGGGAAGGGAGTCCCCTCCCTTTATTTATTGCGAAAGTATCGATACTCCAATCCATTGATGGGCTGTTGTAGTAGGTACCTACTACTCGTACACCAAGGAACACTCACACATTTGGTGAAAAGGTGTTGGGCTATGGATTTATTGGACACTTTACAGTTAAGTGATATATTGGACACCCCTTGGGTTAGGTGTTAAGTGATTTCTGCACAAAATTTCCATTTATTAATGGCGCCCTTACATTTTCTCTTTTTTTTTTAATTTCCCTCCATGGCCTTTCTGAGTGTGTTGGACACAGGGATGTGCTTCGAGTTGAACTGGTCATAAATACGATGTTTTATGGATGATATGAAATCTGGCTCGAAGGACCAATTCATAGAAATATGACTTTGTGGGCTCTTCTATACACTTCAGCGACTTCATTCGAACTCACGTCTAATTTTACTACAATGACTGTCGACTTTGCATGCCAACGCTGCTTATACTGGTTTTCATTTTGCAAGCACGTAATTGACTTCCATTATTGTCATTAAAGTGTTACCCAATCAAGCTAAGCTATACTTTGTGTTAAAGGTTAAAAACTAAAAGCTGTAGCTACAACTATAAGTGGTCCGCGCGATCTGGCTTATATAATTGCGACAATTTTCAGTCAACCATAAAAAAAAAAAATAAATAAAAAACCAACGACGACTCTGTTAAATCGTCTTTCAGAAAAAAAAAAAAACAAAGCTACTGATGCAACAACAAATGAACTGCAATTAATTTTGATGGCTATGTAGGTTCAGATATATTTGCGACAGTACACGAGCACAATAACTTTGTAAGCAAAACAGGCCTTAGTCAGAGTTTTATTTTTAAGTTCCGGTACGAGGAGATTTTTTGTGATTTTTCGAGTCACTGTTGTACGTTGTGCATTTTAAGTGGGCAAGGTCCCAATTGTAATTGACAAAAGTGCACGTTTTCGATGTAAATGTGAACAGCGATTCGACTTTTAGTCAGGCGATCGGTTTGAAGTTCGAAGCGTAGTCATTCACTTCCTTTTATGGGAGCTCACAAAGGGGGTCTTACAAATATACTCGAATGCATTGACTCTTCAAATGTTGATGTTCTTGGGGAACGTACAAACTCCTACGGGCGGATTAAGCACAGCCGATCATTGACATTGCTTGTCCTCAAAAAAATTTTTAATATCGTAGCGATAACTGTTTCAAAAAAATTAATTTTCTCTAATTGATGGTTAAAAACATGGAACGCCGAAGAGAGTTATGGAATAATCAATCTTGTAGTCCTTGTGGCCAAGTATTTACAAGGACAGCGATCCAGGGGGGCTATGATAATCGATGAGTCTCATTGCTGCGTTTAAGTTCTGGTCGATTACCTTATAACTCATAGCTCTGGCGATCGCGACTGATCAGAATGGGCTTCAAAATTATGCATAAACTACGCCCTGCTATCTTGAATTGGAGTTATAATTCACTGATACTACTGCGCGGTGGGTGAAGCCGCATCATCACCTCCACATGGTGCTTGCTGGAAAGCTACGTATCTAATAGGGAAATAACAATGAGCGCATGTGCCAGACGACCTGATGGACAAGTGCCCACAGATGTGTAACAAGAGATCCTCAGAAGAAGAACATGTACCGAAGCGATTGGCCTCGATGGACTCATTGATGACATCCCGAGCTGGACTAGCGGGAGCTTAACTTAAAGACTGAGGCAGAGTATTGAAACGAAAGAATGGTGGCGGAGGAGCCTTTGCATCCACGAAGTGGGTTATCTGCATCGGAGTGTGTGGCCCCTACCCCAGGGGTTAACAATATGGACCTGGCCATATAGGTTGGGGATTGTATGTCGGGTTACCTTAAGTAAGACGGAAAAACCAAAAAACAAAAAAGTTTCGACTCGTATATCGATGATTTTACTGACTTTACGACCCCAGCAAACGAAAAAAGGACAATAACTTTCGGTGACATAATAGGCTACGTGCAGCCGAACAATTTACCAGAAGCCCTTGACTGTTATCATGCAGTTATCATCTCTATCCAGGAAGAACAATAGGCTGCGTAACATCTACTCTGATGAATGACATACGGAACGGAAACAGTGCATATCCGGATACCGATTTTCAACATGCGGCAGGCTTAGGCAAGAAGTTTTGAGCTTCCGACACGTGAGTGGGTATTTTACGAAATTCCGCAGGAGTGGAAAAGAGGAATGATCGTCAAGTTACCAAAAAAGGGAAACCTGATGGAGTGTGGAAACTGGAGATGTATGTGCGTTCGTCCAGCCGGAACGAATTCGAGAACAATTAGATTCAACTCTCGACGTCGAACAGGGAGACTTTCGCTCTGGATCCTCCTGCATCGACCATATAAACATCTTACGGTAAGTGTCCGTACGGGTGGTAGGTGCCTGGTTTTGCACAATGGTAAGATGTCTGAGGATTGTGAAAAGGAGTACGTCAAGGGTGGATACTGTCACCACTACTGTTTTTGGTGCGATATACTCCGTGTAGCATTGACGGAAGGCAACTGTAGAATTCGATGGACAATGACATCTTACCTTAAACACTACACTGGACTACGCTGAGGATGTTTGCCTATTTTCACATCGATAACGCCTTCATTTGAAGGCCCACAAACCGGAAGCTTAGGCGAACAAAGTGGGGCTCAAAATGAATACAGCCGAAACGAAAGCCCTTAGCAATTACAACATCCGCGCTCAACTTAACATTGCCGGACAGAAGGTCGAGAAAGTTGACAACTTTCTGTACTTAGGAGGTGTGTTTTCATTGAATCAGTAATCACCACTGCTTCACGGCTGCAGTACTTGGAATGTGGATACCACTACCACACGTAGGCTGCAAACCTAGATGTCTAAAAATCATCCTGAATTTTTTTTCTGGCCCAATCATATCTCTACTTTGCTTTGTCAGAGAACGGACCAATAACCTATAGACATTACTATACGGAGGAGAAGGTGGCAATGGATTGGAAACACCCTACGACGCGAAGACAGTTCCATTGCGAAGTACGCCACGTAGTGGAATTCGCTTACCCAAGCAGGCAGAACAGCGGGGCGCCCGAAACAAGAACTCCCGCACAAAGGCGTTGTTGACGCCCTATCCCCCCCGACGGGTTAAAGGATTTATGCAGCCACATCGACTCGGATCACAAACTTGTTTCAGCCAAGGTACGAATGCGGATTTCCCAAGCGCCGAAACAGAGATGTGAGGAGATCTAACGTACAAATCTGCAATCGAAAGAAACTCCCAGAATCATTGCCGAACGAGTATTCCTAAATCTCTCAACAAACTCCTAAGACACCTGCATCAAGTACCCGAGAACAGTAGTAACGCTGCAAACGTGCCATTAGAGACGCCGCAACGGAATGTGCTTGGTTTCACCTGATCACCAGCAAGAAATCCCCAGTTTGTTGAAGATGCCGGCAAGCACATGCAGTTAAACAAGAAACGTACAAAGCGAGGCTGCAACGAGGGACGGCTGCCGCTCCTGAGCTCTACGATCAAATCAGGCATGAAGAACATGGGCTTCCCCAGAAGAAGACAAACGAACACGAGAAGCGTGCGATCGAAGATATTAGAAGTCCTCCAGATTCCAATATACGGAAGCTTTATCAAAAGGTAAATAGCTCGTACCAAGGCAAGAGCACCCATACACACCTATAGAGATGTAGACGGAAACCATGTAGTAGAGTCACAATCGGTGCTGAGAATATGGAAAGACTTCTTCTTCTGAGTGTATTACGAAGCTCCCGCCGGCAATAGCTAAACCTTTCGTCCATCTGATCCAAACGAAGTAAGGATGTCAATATCAAAGCCTAGATCCAACAAAGCACCTGGAAATGACATTGAGTAGAGTATGCACCAACTCATTTTGAAGATCTGGTTAGAAGAGTGTACGCCTGGTGAATGGAATCTCAGCACAAAAAGGGAACTATACGAGCTGTACGGCGACAACGTCTAGTGAGAAACATATGCATCAGTCGCCTGAGATCGCCAGGAAAATGTTTGACGAATTGGCATCAATGCTCCAGCGGGCAGAGTCTTCGAAACTAACACGGAGGGACATCGTAGTAAAGAAAGACCTCCCCTTAGATGGCGCTTAGAAATAGAAGGAGGCCTCAACCGGCTTGGAGTTTGCAACTGGTGGTAGTTTGCTAAGAGCCGGGCTAACTGGAGAGGCTTGTTAGTTGAGGATCAGGTGCGAACTGTAGCACTGAGGCAACCGAAACCGCCAACTATTACTCACAATACAAGGACCAGTTACTTGGAATTTCCTTCAAAAGGTAAACAATTTTGTTGATACATATGTTAGCTCCAAATGACTGAACTCAACTGATCGTGAAACTAGTGACAACTTTTACACTCAACTATACAAAACCAGTTCGAGTATGAGACCATTCCACTACCATTCATAACACTCCATAAACTCAGAGGTAACCTTAGGTTAACCACCTAATCCCGGTTATAAGCCAAAAATAAAGACGCGCAACGAAATAACAGATGAAAGACACAAACAACAAACACAAACTACAATATCTTTACGATCATTACCGCTCTCGCACAGGAAGTCATTGTGACTGTGTGACGGTATAGTGGTAAAACGAAGAAAGTTGTCATTAGCATTACCCTACGATAGGCAACGTCACCCTACCTCGTAGACACATCGTGAGGTTTTTTGTCAGCTTAGTATTCTTGTTTGCCAAGGCAAGCCTAATTGTTAACGAATAACGTAATTTCACTTTCAAATTAATTTCATGTTTAGCCCCCCACTTCTATCTGGCCACACCATAAGCCAGCCGACAACGCAACAGCAGTAAAATTGCATTTGAATGACAATAAGTTCGCATAGGTCAACCGCGGCACTGAATGTTACTGAGGAAGCACTTTGGAAGATGTTGAGGTTTCTTCACCAGAAGGGGAAACCTAATCAACTTTGGAGGAGTACGACTAACTAAGTTCGAGTATCTATGGCAATTATTTCAATTATATTCCCAGCGGAAAGAGTTACGAATAGAGATTCGACGATGCGGTAACTGTTGTTAATGGTATGGTTTAATGGTAAGACTTGAATGGATAACAAGGAAGTTGTTGGTGATGAATGGTTAGAAATCACGACTAAGTACCTCCTAGCAGGAAACCTGGACAATCCACTCATGTAGACAGACTGTAGGGCAAAAAAAATAAAAGAACTCCGAAAGCCACAAACCCTCTCCAAAGGCACCTACCATGTGCACGAGTATTTGTATCTATCACATCCCATTGAAGAGTTTTCAAGTATCTTTTTGGCTAAAATTCCTAACAAATGCTTTAAAATTCATTGCGAAGCACTTTGGAACCGACAAAAGTTACGAATCCAGGTAACGGTTTAACCTAATGAGCCAAAACGTACCCAGTTAAGACTTTTGGCGCGATTTCATATTTTTTTTTATATTACCCATCCACGCAATGTAATCGAACCTCTTTCTCTTTGATCTGGACACAGAATTAGCCAAGTTGTGGATTAAAGGCGGCCGAGACGAGGCGCCTTTTCCCTAAATTGTCCCACTACAAAAGTCATCGGCTTTAAAGAGATTCTCTCTCCTCAAGTGCCACATCCAACTGTTTATTTACCAAAAAATAAAGAAGGTTTTCTACGATTAAGTATCTAATTATTGAGGTCAATTATAAAAGACGTTGGCAGACATTGGTATTGACCTTTGCAAACCAGAATAGTGGGTGTTTCACCAGAGAGAATGACCAGAATTTATTGCTTTCAAGTCATGGCAGGCATAATAATTGAGAGTCATTTAGAGTCACCTACGCTTTGGATAATGCCTGCCACTTTAGGTAATTTGTTTGTTGGAATTGGGATTGGATTTTTACGTTACAAAAGACGGACAAAAGAATAAGAAAAATGGCTTTAATGAGGGCCATCAATGGGTCATAATCGATGCTTATAAGGACGATTTAATTGTTTGCATGACGTGGCATTTGTGTGTGATTAACAAATCTCAAAAGAGGCGAGCAAACATGCAAACACTGGTTAAAATCAGTGCAACTTGGCTACAAAGTGAGAAATCTTGTCGGTCATTGTGGACATATATGGCTTCGTACGGCGATCTGCCACGGTTCATTGCGATTGAAAATGGGTTAATTCTTCTTCGCCAAAATGTGGGCATCTTAAACGATGGTCTCCGAATACCCAAACTATGCTCCAACACTAGTAACAAAGTTGGTTAAAGTGAGAATATACAAAATGTGCAAGATTTCCAACTGAAGTGTGACATAGACATAGACAAAGCCATTTTACCCATGTGAAACTCTTGCAAGGTATGCCTGTCATAAGAGCCGACTAAAATCGACCTGAAAGTAAAATACAGGAACGTCTGATACATATTGGCGGCTCACTGATCAGAGTCTGACCTCAGAGGGGCGGCAGAACTTCTAGTCACCATCTCGGAGGTAGGCTCTACGGATTCTGGGGAGAGCCTTTTGAGAAAAGAACAGCGGTATGTCGATCTCCACCATCTAGATCGAATGTCTTCGAAAAAGGGAGTCCACCGGTTAATCAGGACTCAGAGAAAACGAAATGCCCCGGAAAATGGAACAACGAACTTCGAGCTAAGCTTAATGCGAAAAGAAAACGAGGATCTCAAGAATTCTCGAGTACCGAAAGAATGAGAGGCAACGACCAACCGTCTAGCAAGCGAATATTTTACGGACGATGAAGAACTCACAAGCGAAACCAATCCGCCATCTAAGAAAAAGCCTAGCAAGAAGCACAAGACCGGTTCTTGACCCGAAGCCTTACAAATGAAAGAAGAAACCTAACGTTTCAAACAAGGCAACAGCTCAAGCGAAGCCTCGCCCTCCATCCCCAATAAACATTGTCGGAATTGCGGACTACGGAATGCCTCAAAAATATGCTAAGGACGAAGTACAATATAAGTTCGCTCCTGGATAAAGAGTGGTAGGTCCACGACTCCAACGGCTATCGGGCTCTGTCGCAGAAATTAAATACCGAGAAAATCTGCTGCGAGTGTTCGATAGGAGACTTCACCCATCGTGCATGAAAGAAGACAAGGCCGTGAATTATCAGGAAAAAAAAGCAACGGACGGAAGGAGGCGAAGCTTCTGTAACCAAGCACGGAATCCACTTTTCATGCTTACCTTCGACACAACCGAGAATTTTGACAACATTTTCAAAATCAAAACAACGACACCGCTCCCGGGGGAGTGCAACATAAATAAGGAGACCCGCCAATTGCACGGGAAACCGTCCACCGAATTATCGTGGTTGCGAAATCGCCAAAGAACTTTTAAAAAGTACTCCCGGACCCAAGCCAATTAAAAGGACGAGACCACCAACCAGACAGAGATTGGTGAGATATGAAGAAAACATAGCCGCCCGTAGCGGCCAGTATCGAAGAAGAAAAACATCGCCAGAGAGTCAACCCGGCTGATTTTGCGGTTAGATTTGGGCCCACATTCATATAAGATTGTGCTGATGCAAGAATTGAAGCCGGTCGACCCAATACAACGCCGTGAGTTCACTAATTGAGCGCTGGAAATGTTGGCCGGAGATTCGGATTTTGGCCAAAAAATCATGTTGTCAGACGAGGCCCATTTTTGGCTCAGCGGCTATGTCAACAAGCAAAATTGCCATTATTGGAGCGAACACAATCCACAAGTGTTCTGCCAAGCATCAATGCATCCACAAAGATTGACTGTTTGGAGCGGCATCATCGGACCTTTGTTCTTTCAAAATGAGGAAGGAGACACCGTTACCGTCAATGACCTCAGGCATGACCACTTTCTGTGGATGGATATAACCGAGCTGTGGTTCCAATAAGATGGCGCTACATGTCATACAAGCGCCGCAGGGCTCGAAGTTGTGAAGGAGAAATTTGGCGACTGGGTTATCTCCGATCATGCGATTTGACACCACTCGATTACTTTCTCTAGCACTACGTCAAGTCCTTAGTCTACGCTATCAACTCAACCACTTTGGGGGAGCCCGAACGACACTCTATTGCCGGAATAACGCCGGACATATTGGACCGAGTCATCAAAAATTGGACCGCCCGCTTGAAGCACTGCCAACGAAGCCAAGGCGGCCATTTGAATGACGTGCTATTCCACACATAATGGCATGAACGAAGCTTCACACCTTTATTGTTTTGTTTAAATTTTTTTTTCTAGCTTTCTTATCTGCTCACTCTATATTATAGACGCGTGCCCTGAAGTGCGGTGCATACATAGGCCTGATTTGTTTGGTGTAGTCGAGCTTTTGGAAGCCGTGCATTTAAGGAATTCATCTAAATGAAGGAGGTTGACCATTATCCGTATACTGCGGCACACGCTAGTCTTTGAACTTTCGCTAGTGTTTTGAGATGACTAGTCTTCTCCGCACACCATAGGTAAGAACGGGTCTAACTATGGACATGTATTGTACATCCAGTGTACTTCGTCCCTAACTTTTACTAAAGGTTCATATGTAGAATGCTCCTAATGATTTTCTGGTTCTGTCTTCAATTTTATGTTTCCAACTGTCCAACTGTTCCAACCGATTCTGGGAAGACTTTTTCTTGTGAACAACACTAGTTCGGTTTTTGATGGATTTATCCCTAAACCGTTTTGTGTTATCCATTTTTCGAGTATGTTCAATGCCGATTTCGCTTATCATTGGAAGATGTTGTCGACGTAGGTTGCTGCCTTAATACCCTTCTGTTCGACGAAACTTGTTATTGTATTAATTGTACAACAAGAAGTCACAGAAGGGGAGATAGCACTCCTCCTTGTGGAATTCCTCTTGCAATTCTGAAGTGATAATTCTGCTCTTTAGCATGTTTTCAATGCATTGTGTCATCGTTGTTTCTACATGGAGCTTATCCAAGGCCGTCCTTATAGATCTGGCGTTTACAATATTAAATGGTCCTTCGATATCTAGGAAGGCTGCCATGGTGTACTCTTGGAGTACAACCTCGTGTATAGGTTGTGTTTATTGAGTTTCTGTCTTATATGTTGATCTACGACTCTCCAGTGCTTTTAATAGAAACGACCAGAGACTTGTGGGTTTTTAGTCCTTAGTAGAGGAATGATTAGGTGTTCCTACATTGGGAATGAAAACCACTTTTACTCCTTTGCTATTGTTTAGGACGTCCAACCCAACTTTAGATAACCGATAAAGATAATTTTAAGCCAAAGTATGATGTTGTAACATGGCCGGGATTATCTCGTCTGTTCCCCTCGATTTGTACCGGTTGAACGATTTGATCCCATGTTACTCGTATTCTATTTTCTGTGATCAGGCTAGAGATTATGGGCTCGCTGAGAGTTGATGCTGTGGTGGTAGTTAATATCTGTTCACCAACATCGTTACAGACCGGGAAGTGAGTTTCGATAAGAAGCAATAGTGATTCGCGGCTGTTCTCTGTCCAGACTCCATTGGATTCCTTCAGATATCCCGGGGCTATTGGGTCTTTGGATAGGACTTTCCTCAACCTAGCTAAGTCATTCTTTCTATCATTTCGCAAAAAAAGAGCCCAGGATTGCTTTTTAGCCATTCTTGCGTTTCTTGTGCAGCAGCAGAATTCAGACCTATATTTGGTCCATATCCTCCTCATTTCTAGAGTGTGTGGATACTCTATTTTCTTTTTAGTTCGCGTGCCCACCAAGAGGGTTTGTAGAGCGTAATGAGCTTCCAAATAGGTCACTTAAGACTAATTTGGAAGAAGACTGCAATCTTCACAGATCCATGGTTACATGAGGCTGAAAAACTGGAGACGCTCTGAAAATGCTATGGCCCATGAGTTAACAACAAAGGCTTCTAGTCTCATGCTCGAAACTCAAATCAAGTAACCTGATCAGAATCGGATCAATCGGATAGTTCCTATCGCTGAAGCTGTAAGTGTGCTGGGTAACATAATCTGTCATCAGTTGCTCATGTTTCACATCCTTTGATGACTTCCATTGTCTTGGACCTATAACACATTTCCAGATATGAAGTGAAGATTTGAAGTGAACAATGCAGGGACCTTTCTTGCGAAAATCGGCAAATATAACCACACACTCCTCAGATCTATTAATCTAACTTCCTTCTTGCTGAATACCATGAAAGGACAGCGCAAAACTGCTTTGCGAATGGATCATTTGTCGAAGATGCAACACTCATAGCAACGCAGAAGATCTTGTGAGATTGTGGCTCAAAGTCTGGTGGGGAGAATCGAAGAAGTCCTCGGCAAGAGATTGCCAATATCTATTCAGAACGCATGTGCCACTTGGTCAGACAACACGTCGTAAATAAAACTCGTGTTTTCTGGATTAAAGTAATGCTAGTGAACAGAACCTTAGTTACGGAAGCTGACTATGTTCAAAAGGGCGGTACTTTGTCCCCGCTTGCTATCATGAATGTTGATCGACTCCTCTTTGCTTAGAGCTCTCTTCAAAGATCGGTTCAAGCATATAAGCCCAGGCATCTCCCGGCTATGTAGATGTTCGATCATTGGCCTTTCAGTGAATCACCTTAAAGCTGAAGTTGTCCTCTTCCTAAATAGGAGGAAACTGACTGACGTAACTCAGTCCTAATGTCCGAGTGCCAAGAAGAACATTAATCATCAATTACTAAATCTATGGAGCATTGGCTTCGTTTTCTTGGTTTCCATCGGTATTCGTCTAAGGCCGTAGTGTCTGTTGGTTCCAACGCTGTTGAAACTTTCTTTGCTTACTCGTAAGTGACATGACTCACTGATTTTGTACGGCAAGACCGAGCAGATATATTTAGAATCCAAAGTTCGATAAATGCCAAAAATTTTGAAAACAAACTGAAACTTGTGCATTTGATGTATCTGACACCCAAATCCAGCTTTTTTTCCTAAGGCCAACCAGTGAAGGGCTTACGTAATATAGTATCGCATTACTCTCATGTGATACCTCTCCCACATATTCTGAACATCAGAGAGAAGTAGAAGTTTGACTACTCACACAACCATTTCCACCAAAAAGCCATAAAAAAAACACCACTACCCACTCTAAGCACCACAAACACTAGAATACTTTGTTTTCCATGAAACTTATTCAACCCGATCACTTGGCAGTGATTCATGGGGTCACTCCTATTCGGTCTAATTACCTCTCTGAAAGCAATTGTAACACTAGACCGGATAGTTCGCCGAAATTATGTTAGTAATATCTCATCGCTGTTTAGCTTTAACTAATCCAAAATTCGTGGGAATTATGGCAGCGAAATTCGGGGCAACATCCGGAACAGGCTTTTTCAAATTTGGAAACTTCAACCAAACGCCTAGCTTCCCACGTCCTCAATCGTCATGTTCGAGTATCTGTGTCTCTGCAGACGTAATTAATGCAAAATCAATATCTGACAGCGGATTGGAGATATTTATTTCATATTTCTGCATGCTTTTGCTGGAATTGTGGGGCTGCCATATGGTCAGACACATGACCAATATATCTACGCATAGCCAATTGCATCTATAGGGTTTGAAAATGGAAAAGCTATTTTCGAAGGTTTTTCACACGCTAGTTGGCGTCGCTGTCGTGCTTATCGTCGACCAGAACTTGTCCGGGAAAATGCCATGGCTACAGTCAATCTATATTTGTGGATAGATACATATTGTACTCGTATTTACCATAGTCCCGTTCTGCCAGAAACATTTATCTTAAAAACAAAAACGGATACTTGAAGTTGTGTACTCCAAGTTGTACTCATAACTCTAGTACTCCAAACTGGATTCTAATTGCCTGTGGGTCGATGTTGTTTATACTCTAGTGCTTCGGTCTCGTCGCGTCGAAAGAACTATCATAGAATCCATTCGGTTTGGAAGAGTTTTCGGGGGAACAAATACAACAACAACAACAAAACTAGTATCTACCCACTCTCCACAGATACTGAGAAAATGCTGTTTTAACTAAAAATGGAGTGATTGCGTATAACGATTTAAGCGTGGTATTGTTGTTGTCGGTTATTTTTTCACCAAATACGCTGGGTGGAACTCATTGGTGGTTATGTTAAAGATGCTTTGTGCTGGGTTCGAGTTTAGTAGATACATACTCTGTGGATACAAATGCGGTGTTGTAATGAATGGATATGGGGTCTTTTTTTCTTCAATTATATTGAATAACTTGTTTTGTAACTGTTTGCTTGGGGTTTTTACGAGATTTCGGTGAGGGGGGTTGAGTAAAACAGGGAGAGCTTTTTTTGTTGTAGGACACACAGACGCCACTGCAGATAAATGATTGTGGGTGAGGGTTCATTGATTCTTTTGTGGCCATCGATATAGTCAATGTGCTGTATGTTTTTGTGGTCGATCTGGAAAATGTCGCGGAAGGTATTTCATTCTTTTGTGTGGGATTTCGTATTGAGGTCGATGAGAGTGTGATTGAGGGACTTTTATTGCCCAGTCTACATGACTTTGTGCGAAGAGGTGTGCTGCATTTTTCAGGCTGCGAATGCTATGATGCCACTGAAGAATGTAGAACATGTAAGGATTCCTTCAACATACGAGTACATGACAGAATTCCACGTCTACGAGATCAGGCTTCTAGATCTAATCTATCTGATGATCGAGATCTATCAAAAATTTGCTGTTAATGTCTAAATAAATCGAATGACATCCACCTGACTGGAATGCAAAACCTTCCCACCAGATAAAGACGAACGGATTAAGTGATCTATCACCGCTTTTCGACTTCGAGAATAGTTCAATGACTTTTGCCCATTGTATTACTGGTTGTTCGATTTGTTGTGACTGCGGAGATCACCAAAAAGGGAAACGTCGTGTAAATTCCAGGATCATTCGAAGGCAATCCCATTTAGTAGCTAGCCAGGACTATTCAGCACTAGCATCAAGTATGGATATGTGCTTCAATGCTAGAGGGAAGTAAAGGTAGTACGCATTCCCAAGACTGGTAAGCCCAGCCATACCAATCCAAAAGACTGCTTGACACTCATATTCGAAGTAATCTGCATCCAGAAGACTTAGGCACGGAAACGGCCCTACATTAAGCTGTCAGCACGACTGAAAAAAGTCTTCACGACAAAGAGCACACATTAGCGGTCTTCCTTGTCATCGAAGGAGCCTTCAATAATGTCAAAATTCCTGTTATAAATTGAAACTACGGAAATGCGGGAGTTTATTCTGCATTAACGAACCTGATAACCTGTATGCTCAGGAAAAGGAACATCAATGCAACACTAGGTAACACGGTATTGAGCGTCACCACATCGAGAGGCATCCTTCAAGGAGGAGTTTTACCATATCACCTCTTCTGTGGACCCTAGTGGTTAATGAATCCGCCCCACGATCAGCTAAATTTCCTTTAGAAACCTTGGAGACTGGGCCAGGCTCTGTAGGCTCAATCAACCTGCAAAAAACAGCGCTTGTTCCATTCACAAATAACAGGATGGGTAAACCCTCCAACTATCCAACTGCTAATGGTTCTATTGCAGATAGCAAACTGAGTTGGAGGCTCATTGTCGACGAACGTATAAAGAAATCACCGATCGCCTTCCACGCTTGAAACCGAATATTTGGGAGAAAATTGGGACCTTACCTAAAGACAATCCTATGGATGTACACGGCTATCGTCAGATCTATCTTAACCTGCGCCAGCTTAGTATGGTGGCAATCCACAAATAAAACTAGAAACCTTAGGTTAATGACAAAAGTACAGAGGTCACCAGGACTGGAAACTATACTTGTCCTCCTGCCGCAAGATCTACACATGCAAGAATTTGCATCGAAAAGCGCTTTAAGATTGGGTCAGCTTAATGGGTGGAAGCCAGACCCGAAAGACCAGGTCTCAATCTTTACAAGTGAACTAGGTTTATGCTCCTATACGGACTATTGTACATATTATAGTACCCCACCAGGACTTTCAAACACCATTCGCCTGCATTTTCCCAAGCAGAGAGGAATGGGACATGAATCAAATGGAACAAAGATGGATGGATGGATCATAGATGGAGACAGGAACCGGCGCCGGGATCTTTTCCGGTCAATTGAACTTACGATGCCCACGACGTCTATCGGACTACAATGTCTTCCACGCTGAGATATTGGCTGTAGCAGAAGCAGCCAAATTTTCGTCAATAAATGCAATATTCCACGAAGATATTACTATATTTACGAGTATTAGCAGTTAGGCTGCCATCAAGGCACCACGGTGTCATACGACCATCTAATAGCCAGTGGGCCAGCACCTTGCATATGGTGCCTAAGAAACTGGGGGGCTGTTGTTCAACTGGCGATTACAGACGTCTTAACAAGCAAACCGTTCCTGATCGCTATCCGATTCCATAAATCAACGATGTGCACCATGCACCATCTTTTTGACCATCGACTTGATGCGAGCTTATTACCAAATACCGATAGCTAACCGTTTGGCCTCTACGAATTCCTGGGAATACCACCTGGACCTTTCTTTTGCAGCGTGCTATACTGATGACATCATTGTTTTCTCGAAAGACCAACATCAACACAAACACCATCTGGAGACGGTCTTCAAGATTTTAAGCGACTATCACTATCAATCCCGTTAAGTGCCAATGGGGCCAAGAAGAGGTGGTTTATCTAGGCTTCTTACTCAGTCAACATGGCTATTCACCTTCGCAAGACAGGGTCCAAGCCATCATATCTTACCCGAAGCCGGAAACAATCACGGACCTACGACGTTTCGTGGGGATGGTAAATTATTACCGCCGTTGTATATCACACCCTGCGCAGATTCAAGCACCAGTAGACCAGAAAAGCCGTACAGTACAGTACCTCGATGGTCCTTCCATCTTCATCAATCAAGACATATCACTGACTTTTTGTATGCGCATTCTCGTAACGGTCAGACAAATCTTCACTTACACATATCCACCAGCTACTCGTAAGCTTCATCTCACAATTCAACACTGGAATACTGTACATCAACGGTGAAGGTTGGTGACGCTTTATCCCACATCAACACCATCTCCATGCCCAAGACCTTGGATTCAGAGACTATTCGCGCAGCTCAACAGGATAATGGAGAGCTGGCACAAATTAAAGAGCATTCTTCACTCACATTTCACTAGTTCATTATCGATGAACATCCACTTTACAGTGACATCTCTAGCGGCTGGATTCGCCCATACAAACCTCAACCCCTCCCGAAATGTGCTTTCGACGTTGTGCATAGTCTAGCTCATCCCAAAGTTCATCTGGCCTGGAATCAGACGCGACTCTCTCCTTCCCATGTCACCATGTCAGAAGTCGAAAATACAACGCCACAACCACAACAAAGCTATGCACATCGTCGTACCTCACAACCGCTTCGATCACACCCACCTTAAAGAGGGTTTGAGCTTCCGAACGTCAATGGTCGTCGTTATTGTCTCACCATGATCGACAGCTTCTCACGCTTGCAGCACTGCTCGTAAAAAAAAGGCCATCGCGGCAATCGAAATCAAATCGAGGCTTGTAAAGCGCTGTCGTGAAGAGCTTAAGGCTCTTAAGGTTATGCTCTGTTGACTCTATGGACACAAAGGAGTGGCAGGCAATGAGCATCGAGATGAGCTAGCTCGAAAAGGATCCTCCCTAGAAAGGGAGAACTGGCAGATCGAAATATTTAACCTCCACTCTGCACTCTGAGAATACAAGTGGAGCGAACGATACAAACAAAAGCCAGTAAAAGGTGGAAAAAGCTTCCAACCTGCGAGACCTCAAGGCAATTATGGCCGGAACTCAACAAATCCAGAACAAGTAAGATTCGCTGAACTTGGATAAGTCACACGCCATAAAGCTGTGCTTTACCAACGACCTCTGCAGAGGCTCCCGGGAGAATATTCTCCACTTTGTGTGCCACTGTCCCAGCCTAAGTAATTGGAGACAAAGAATTTTAGGACTTTCTTACTTCCACTAAACGGTCCTGTCAGACATATCTTAACTTCAGAAGAAGGATATACGACAGATGAATTCCCGTAACTAAATCAACGGTGGCGTTAACAGAGAGCATGAGCTTTTTCAACGTATTTGAAGCTGAGTTCTAAGAGGTCAACGGCGGCTCTAATATATACCTCTGAAGAGAATTATTGACTCCGCAATACTTATCTTTAAAGGATCACGTCATGCGTTAAGTTAATTCTCGGCCTTCTACTGGGATTCACTGTAATATTCGTATCTGAGCTTGCAATGTTCAGACTGCTATTAGAAGGATATCACAACTTTCTAAGAAATGAGATGAGATGTGCCGAACAGAAGGTGAATGGGAAACTATGGCTTGCACTGCGATGACTGCTATAGAAAATACATGAGTGAACTTCCTTGTAGCCTTGTAGCAATCCGAAAAAAGGCCAAACTCATAATTTGCCAAACTCAGCCCCACAGCAGAAATAGGCAATGGTACTAAAGAATGTTTCAACAATATCTTGTACATGTACAGCTAAGGATATTGCAGAAGTTGAACGTTTACGATCGCAACAAGCCGCCAGAATCTGCGCTGATCATGTATCACCCAACCTTTCGTTAAAACAGATAGTTGTTAGTGCTTAAGATCGGTGGCAAGAATTGATGGCTTCTTCTCCGACGCACCTGATATGCTGGGTTTAATCCAACCACGTCTACAAATCCCCCGATTTAATGACATGTGTAGGCAGTCTCATGTATCCAAAGAAACTCGCCTCTAAAGCGGCGATACACAGAAGAACGAGCAAAATAAGACAGAGGAACATTTGTTTCGCCAGAGGAAAAAGACGGAAAGTGAGAAGGGCGGAACGGTGCTACTCCAGGAACAACATACGGAAGTGTCAAGCCCATAAGACTCAAACAGAAACCTGTAGAGATGAGGAAGGAAATGTATTAGTAGAGTCGCAGTCGGAACTGAAACCACTCGTCTAACCATCTTTACCATAAAAAACGAGTCATTCTCTCAACTTGGGCCATGAAAGGCAATATTTACACCAACCAGACTAAAATGAAGTAGAGATTAGCCTGAGCATAACAAGGCTGGACGACTGGGTGGCCTACCTGCCGAACTATTTAAGACACCACGAGATGACTTGCCAGAGAGCATTCATCAACTCATTTGCAAGATTCGGACGAAAGGAAGAAGGCCTGATGAATGGAACTTCAGCATCGCTTTTCGATTTATAAGAAAGCAGACCTCGTAAGCCCGCTGACATGGCGTACAAGATCTTGTCTGCCGTATAGTGTAAACGTCTGAAACTATTTGTAAATGATCTGATTGGACCATATCAGAGCGGTGCTGGTGTGGGCCGGAAAATTCACCAACGATTCAAACTACGGCATAGAAAATCGAGATCGAAACTCTCGTTGTCGATTTTATCGTTGCATATGTTTTCCTTTGACAATCTCTACAGACAGCGCAAAGTGGGGGTAGAGAACGCTGGCAGTGCTAGAGGCACAAATCTCAAAGTCCTCCCGCCTTCACTGATGACATGTATTGAAATCCCCAAACGGCCATACGGAAAAATATATTCGGTCCACAAGAAGGTGTACGCGACATCTCGGATAGACCATCCGAATAGATAATTTTAATTTTGAGGCAGTCAACGATTCTGTCTACCTTGGCTTCTCTGGCTATGAGACCTCGTCAGGTGTTTCTTGGAACGAAGAGTTGGACTTGCCTTTCTATAAGATGCCCACGTGATTGCAGCCCTGTTATTTGCCCCAGGAGTATGGACAGTAGCGAAGCAGATAAAGATATGATTGGCCTTGTTTACGTTGAGGGGCTTTGGATGAAAAATGTGCCTACGATTCATACCCAAAAGGACAAGACCTTACCTTTGGAAGCCCTGACAAGTTTCAGGCATCTGGTAGCACGCTACTGAAAGCAGTTACTCAAAGACAGCGCTAACTGGAGACGTTTATTAGTTGCGACTCAGATGTACCCTAGACTGAAAGTAAGTAAGAAAGGACCAACACTGTTCAGTTGATCGGTTAGACGCAGCTGTGATGATCATCATAAAGCGAAAATTCATCTTGAAATCAACGTTTCATGTATCGAAGTCTTTTACTTAGAAAAAGAATCAGAGAAGCGAGTGCTCGTGTAGCTCGGTTGTAAAGCTAACACATAGACTCAACAACAAAATTGGAAGACTACAGTCAAAACCTGTTAGATAACAGTCAGAGTCGAACTCTAAAAATTTTGTTAATTGTTAATCAGTAACAAGTGTGATGCCTTTCGAGAGCCTAAGACACAGAGATTTATCAGTGAGAAGGCATCAATGCCTCGTTTTTTAATCGCTTCCTTGAAAATCAGGTCAAACAATCTGCACAAACACATTTACCTGGTCGTTTAAAAACCTTCTGCTATGATTTCATTTCCCTTTTTAAGTACACTCGCATTTGCATCAAATCGATTGCTTCACTTATTTTGCGCAACCTAAATTTTGAGAGATGCAAAAAACGGCCTGCTTATCCATCCGTACCTACAGAAGTTCATTAAATAATTTATGCACACACACGCTTTCAGTCCGCAAGAAAAACAAAATATCCAGAAAAACTATGTCAGATGCAAATTTCGACAGCGCAAAGTTTCCCCCAGCCAGCCAGCACTTGAACCAGCAGTAAAGCAATTTTGCCGCCAAAAAAAAAAACAAGAAAAACCGTCAGAAGTGTTACCAATTGCAGCGATTACCTCCGCATTCTCTCCACGTACTTCCATATGCCACTTCTCTGCTCAAATCTTGGTTCCTGGGCATACGGAGCAGCGGCAAACTCCCGACAAACATCATACAATAAGTGATCGGCGGATCACGAATCAACGTCTACCGATCACCGTTCACTAATCATTGATCACTTAACACTTCATCTCACCGACAGATGGCGGTAGTTTGAATGGTCAATGACTTCGGGGCAAACTGTTTTATTTTAACAACAAAATGTTCACTTTCCCCTCCCTGGAAAGTTGGAAAGTCATTGAAGTCATGTATCTGAACCTCAGAAAAAGCGGTAATCGTATCTTTTGTAAAAAAAATTATGAAATTGTGGGCTAGACCGCCGATCGTCAAGCACTCACTTGTTGCTCCCTTTTGCTTCAATGAGGAAATTCTCTTCACAGATACTGGTACATGTACGAAATACGAAATACGAATACGAAGTGCGCATTTCTGCGAAATACAATATTTTATTTACCAATTTGTGGCTGTCTGCTTGGCTGCCATCAAACTCGATGATTGACATCATCAACAAGAGTGTCGGATTTATGGTGGTGGTGCCCGAGCGTTATGCAACTTCTGGCAAGATAATCCACCTCTGGCAATACTGTGCTGTATGTTGGTTGGTTGAGTGCCTCATTGCTTGACTGGCGCATTACTTGGTATCTGTCAGATGCAAGACTCAATCAGGATCTCTGATGCATGGCATTTCGAATGGAGTCGCGTTTACGCGTCTCTATTTTTTTTTTTGCTTTTTTTTTAACCACCGAAAGAGTTTCATGTTTCAAGTTGCACGGTTTAATCTGTGCGCGCATACTCGTAATTATCTAATAATTGCCAGAGACTCAGGGCTTTAGGTAAAGGCTGAACATTTCATAATACGCGCCTGTCGAAAGTTGAACATCAAGAATCAATTGTAAACTATTAATCGTTGGTAATTGAGTCATTCAGTGGAGATTGAGATTGAAATAGAGTTGTAGATGGATGGAGATATATGGTATTGTTGAAGAATGACAGATTGAAAGGGGTTTTCTTAAAAATAGACTGCAAGTCGAAGGTGTTTGGTGTTATAAGGTTATCTGTTTATTAGATACTCGTTTGATTCGATTGCTATTGTAAGTAGAACAGTGAGAGGGTTGAAGGCTGAGGTGTGGTTTTACATAAAGTACTTTGGACAAGCTTTGACAATGCCTTGGAAGATATCATGATGGCTTTCATAAAGCGAAACCCATGATAAACCGTTACCAACGATGTATACCAAAGTGATCACAAATACAAAATTATAATGGGAGTTCCGCGGGGTTCCATCCTTGGCCCTATATTGTTGACCTTATCATAATGATATCGTGAGACTGTACGTCTAAAGTTCACAGACCCGACACAACGAGGGATTATAGGAACAGACGTAGATGTAGTAGAAATTCAGACGCTGCTTAGGAATACGCTGTGAGTGAATAAAGTGAGACCTTGAGGTGAGGATTGAACAGCGAAAATTAAAGGATGCAACGACCTGCAAACCTTGAAATATAGATCTTTGTGAAACTATAAGCCTGTGTACCTGAACATCTTCCGAGCAGTGAGGTTGTTTTCTGCTGTAATAATACACTTGTCAAGAGAGAAGGTGCTGCAATTGCACTAAACTATGCAGAAGTAAGAATTGTTGAAATCAAAACGATACAAGGGATTAAGATTTTTAAGCCTAAATCTTGGCAAATCATCAGAATTGCTTTTACCGAGTTGAAGAGAGTTAAAGTTAAAGAACTTCCAGATGTAATAGTCAGCAACTCAAAAGTAGAGCGATTTCCAAAGAGTCAACTTCAACAGAATAGTCCTAGTACTTTTGATTAAGATGCAACCTGACTGTTCGATTTCATGGCAGTTTGGTCACCATTATGAACTGAATTCGAGAAATGAACCCTCAACATTGGGCAAACTCAATATAAGGCCAACATAAACGGTGTGCTAAAGATTAATACCCTTCCTGACTGAGGAAGTGTGATCGTCGAAATGTCATAAATGAGAGGTCATGTACGAGTAGATTTGAATTAAACAAATAAAGTCCCACTTCCAAGCCTTCTCAAAGAACAACACAGGTCTGCGATCTAAGACCCAAATGGACAAAGGTCTCACCTTCTCAATTTGATGCATCCACGAACTACTTCATGTAAGGATCTCCTAACCATAAATCATTTAATTAGAGAGCTGAAAGACACAAATGAATATAAATAAACGGAGTGCCACAAGGCTACGATATAGGTCCAGTATTGCTAACTTTGAATAAATTGACATTTTAAAGTGACAAGTCCGGTGATGTAGGGGCCAAAAAGACGAAGTCAAACATCAATGTGATGCAGTATGAATTCAAACCAAAACCTACAAAATCATTGCTCCATTCGAGAATCACATTGTCGATATGCCAGAATCGGAATTTCTTTTACTAGATTCCCATTTGAACAATTCCTTTGAGCTGTCATTTCTCATTTAAATCTCTGTCACTTCAAAGAGACACCCAATTGAAAGTTACCACACTTCCGAATGCCAAAGAAAACATTACTCCACTCCTTAAAAAGAAAAAAAACTTGAAACTTGCACACCAGTCTATCCCTGGATGTCTGAATAAACCGGCTTATGCCACCTCCAATTCAACTCCGATTCAGCTTTAATCCACATAGCTCATAACATTGTTGTAAACTCATCAATACTTTGCGATAGATACAGGGAACGAGAGTAAGTTTAACCAGTATAGATACATACTCGTAGCTACGGATACAAGTTAGAGTACAACTCGCACCAAGGAAATAAGAATTTCAAATGTGTATCCGCTAAAGTATTGCACACTTGAGCGCACAACAGAAATGCATTCATGCAGATGGCCATTCAAATCAACTTCCCATCATTTGGAGTCAGTAGATTTGTACGAGGGGTATGGATAACTGCGTCCTTGTTTCGACTCTTCTGGTATAACTAAGGTGCAAAGACTATTATCTAATTCAATTCAATTCAATTAAATCCAATTGAAATTGAAGTTGTCCAACTATAGGTTCGAAACAAAGAAAAAGAAGACAAAGTCGAAGTCGAAGAAAGCCCACTGAGGGCATTGGCGTGTGCCTAAATGTTGTACAGACGGTGAAGCATATATCCCATTCGAGTATATGTTGGTGTGTACCATCCCATAGATGGTCATTCATTAGTTACGCCAGAAAGAAGGTTACTTACGGCCAACTAAAATGGACGGCACTGAAGAAAACTTTTCACTTGAAATATTTTTACAACCGACAATTTCAATTTGATTTGTACACGTACGAGTATGTGTGGATAGATATAGCCATGTGTTCTTCGAATCTTTTTCAAACTCGGTCGGACCGTTGCATATTAATTACCCAAGAGGGCGCGTGTACCATAGAAAGTAATCGTAGTTCCTATAGAAAGAGCAGGTTAAACGGGCACAGTACAGACAATCCGATTCGATTCGATTCATTGGAGCTTCCCCCATTCATTTCTGAAGCGAAACCTTTCCATCCATCTAACCAAGTAACCTACCCACCCTAGCCCCCAGGATGTCGTCATGTGAGAAGTCCATTAGATACGGGTAGTGTTTTTAAGGTTAAACGATCTACGATGGTTATTTGGTTCTTCTCCTCTGTAGTCGTTTACCAAATCACCGGATGGACAAAGCATGGATTTGCGCGCTATCGGTGAAACTGAAAATGGATTCCAATCAATCCACGTTCTAGCCATCAGTGTGAGGTGTATCTACGACTGCATATCTATTCAGAAAGCTAGAAATAGGAGCCGTATCTCAAGCTGAAGTAGTTTAGAGCTTCTGCAGTACAACTGATTCTGCACTAATGAGTGAATGTGATGCGACGGAATCGCAGTGATGAGGCAGAGGCGATGATGGTATGAAGTTCGAGTATCTGTGGCAATGCATAATGTGGTCAGAGGAGACGAGACCACTGACTGGTCTGTTTTTATCTTTAACCGACGCGGCCTGTATTCATTTCATCGGTCGAATGCATCTAAGAGCTTGAATGAAATAACCGAGATGTGTTTAGTCATATGCATGGGTCTCGGTCTCGGTGTCGGTGTCGGTGTCGGTGTGTAAGTGTGCTACTTGAAAATGAGGTGGAACGCGTAACGCTGTGCTAAATTCAAATCGGGACAAAAAGGGGGGCCGCAAACTCGACAGAACAACAACAGAACTCAACCAAATTGAACTCTGAATAGAGGAACAGAAACAGAAATCGAATTCTCATTCTCATTTGCACTTACCCAGTACTCACAATATAGTGTGTAATGAGTAGCGAGTAACGAGAAACGAAAGTCTCGTGTTCGTGTGGTTTAAATGGATTTTAAAGAAGACGAACAGCACCAGATACTGTGGATGACCCATGTAACAAGGGAGTGTTTCGTTGTTGTCGGTTGAAGAGGTTTTTGTTTTTTTGTTACCGGAAATTGGTAATACCAAGTGTGCTCAGTACACGATATTGACGGGAACGATGCAGCAACATCGGTTAATGCATTACATTTACACCTGGACTGGGTGGTAAAGTGAAATTGGTCGGAACGAATGTTTACGGATAATATGGATAAGTGAGTCTTTTATTTGAGGACTAGTTGAGACGGGATGATTGACGGGAAACATGTAGGAAGAGCCCATGTGAATAGACTCATCAATTTGTATTTGCATTTGGTCTGGAGGAAAATGACACAGAACGATCTGTAAAGTGAATATTGCTCAAAGATTCCCGTCTAAAGAGCAGCTATGAGTGGAGAGCCTGTGAACTTGTTTATTTGCTCGTCATGATCATACGAATGGGGCGCCACTGCATGGACTCATAAATAAATTTGAAGAGTCCGTATCTCGATCGAAGATATAGAAATGATTTTATAATCATTTTGGTCAGATCTTAAAGTCCGGCTTTGAGATACAGAGAACATGTGACAACATTTCCACAACCGGGCTTACTCCAATAAATAAATCATCAGATCTACTCCTTGACAACCACAGAGGATCAAAAGTGATTCATATTTAGGCTGCTACTTGACTCTAATTTCCCTCCGATTATATTCTTCATACATTCAAAACCAATGAGAATCTGTACCACCTGTAGAACTGTATCTAAATACTTAATTCAAAGATATCTTCGAGTTGCGTACATTAACATGAAAAGCTTTTCACAAATTTAATGTGAAGGGGTGATTGTAAAAGCTCGGCGTTCCTCTTAAGGTTGTATCATATAAAACTGCTATACTGCTCTTCTTTTATGTAGGTCCTTCCCACTGTTAGTTATACAAACCCACACATTTATACAGCACATGAAAGTTGATGCAAGGCATCTTGAAAGTCAAATAGCTCAATTCCGAACGAATAATTCGGATACTAAACGTATAATACGGCCTTACCTATTGATCTCTGCAAGGGTGGACAATCTTTCTGTCATTCCTACGACCAAGCTGGACTTATTAAATAAGAAAAATACTTGAAGAGATAAGTTCTCCTAAAAATCTTGTGGTCTGCTCTCTCCCTGCAAGCCACAAGGCTGCAAAGATTTTGGACACTAAACTTGCGTCAAGTAGCATCAAAAGCCAAGGAGAGCGTTATCCATTATATTGTAATACCAAATGGGACTTTTAGTGAATCCTCGAGCTCAAGGAGAAGAGATACACAACACAAAGCTAGAAACAATCGCAACAGACAAACAATGCAAACAGAAGGTGGAGCCAAACACGAAGCAAAGGTATTCTTTGGTGCAAAGCACTCTGACTCAATGTTAGGCTAACTAAAACTAACTCTAGCTATCCTCTGTCCCTAGTCAGGCTCCGAAAAACGATTTAGCAAGTAAAAGACAACGCTCTAACAACAACTCTCCTTAAGAAGCTAAAAAAGCGAAGATGCACCTGGAACTTGGTGAGCAAATTTTTTACCGATGTCGCAGCGGCATGAGAAGGCAGAATTACTCCTGACAGATGGTATAAGGTTGAAGTACCACTAGACATAATCTTTCCTGGTGTACATCTCCTGCATTTGCTGTTATGACAAACAAACAAACAAACGGCGCAATACAAATGAAAAGAAGGAATCTTGCCCTACAAATTCCTAGTGTCAACTGCTTAGTCTGCAGAGACCGATACTTGCCATAGACGGATGGTGTAGTAGTCAGAGTAGTCAGAGAACAAAGTATGTCCATCGGTATGTCAGGCGAGTGACAAATACTGTAACTGATCTGCCTTTGGCGTCTGCGAAACCACCTCCACCAAATCTCAGATGTTGATAGATAAATCGTAAGTGATGCACAACCAGTAGCGGTTTGGTGAGAATCATAAATAAGAGATGATATCGTTGTATTCCAAGCTGTACAGGTTCTTAGATTCCACACAATAGCTCTGGCCTTCGGAGGTGCGTAGGGAACAAAGCCCCTTACATAAGTAGGAACTGGTGTTTATTTTTCAATTGCAATTGGTCAAGTTCCAGATCCTGACGGTACGGTCCAAACTGCATGAGGCGATGATTTGATTCGAGTGGTGGTTTGGTGAGAAGAATAAAGCACTTGCACTCGGCCAAAGTGATCCACAATTTTATGGCCTTGTCCCGGGAGCCGGAGTTGGTTTGACGATTATCAGCAAAGAAGGCGACTGAGAGGACGTCCTTGGTGTGGTCATAGTCCCGACGTAAGATGGAGAGACCTATCCCAGGAGTCGAAGGGAGCATTGTTGCCATCGGATAAGAAGACAACGTCACTGATGAAGTGTGAGTGTCAATAAGAATGCTTCTGCAGAAAACCGTAGTTGTTGTCCTCATTGCAGGTCAATTTCCGGGCAATCAGAGTCGTATTGCGAGAACGGAGATCTAACGACTGCAATTGAAATGTCTCAGATGTGATTTAATTGAAAATGTTCTTGTGGAGCGTAATCGACACGCATCGCACTATGAAAAGAGATTTCCACATGACGATGACGTGGACTGACCAAACCAAAATTTGGTGCGATCTGACTAAGGGATAAGCTTGAGTTTGTCAATACGGATCAGACACCCTAGCAGCTGGAGATAAGTAGAAAAATTCGATTCCAAAACTGTGTTGGAAATCATAAACACCCGCAACTTTCAACCATGAACACATAATTCGAAGATAGGGAAGCTCTTAGAAGGCAAAGAAGGTTGCAGATACGCAATCGATGTCATTCACCGGATAGAATCAGCGGATTCATGAGCTACGGGGTCTCAACCATAACTATTAAAAACTGTTAGTCAGATACAAGGGATGATAAGAAAGGAATCGTCGATCCCAAACGAAACCTTTCAATGGACAATTGAGCTACTGTCAATCACTTATCGCATTGTATCAGTCTCTAAGAGGCCAATCGTCTATCATTAAACCACAAACTGATATCGGCCAAATTCCCTACTACACATTGCCATCATACATATTCCTTCGCATATTACAATCCTGATCGGAAAAACTGGGCAGGAAATGTTTTCACAAAGACAGATTCCATCTATATAACGGGTGGTCCGAATACAAGTTTCTTTTTGAACTATACCACCTTGATCAAAATGTTCCCGGAGTGTGGCGCTCCCATTGTTCCAATTTGAGTTCTGTGTTTTTTTTTGTTAAGTTGGTAAATCTGTTGTTGACATTCCCTCTAAATCTTAACGTCATAGCTTGACATTTGCAAAAGTGTTTCGGCAACGATTCTCTAAACAAAAGGGTCATTTACCAGTGGCACGAGCGGTTCACAAGTTGTCGTGAGTCAATCCAACATGATGAACGCAGTGGCAGACCATCGCCATCGAAAACCGACGAAAACATTGATGGAGTAGAAGAAATGTTGGTCAATAACCGCACATTAACCATCAGAGAGATAGCGGAGGACTTGAACATTGCCTACGGATCCGTCCAAAACATTTTGGTTAATGATTTGTGTTTCCGTCGTGTAGCAGTAAAGTTGGTGCCAAAAGACCTTAATTTCATGCAAAAAAGAGACCGTGTTGACGTCGCTAAAGAGATGATTTGCGAGGCTGAATCCGATCCCACATTCATCAAAAGGATCATTTCTGGAGACGAGACGTGGGTTTATTGGTACGACACGCAATCCAGACATCAGGCAAGTGAATGGCATTCACCAAATGAGCCGAGACCAAAAAAACCACGTCGTTTTCAGTCAAAAAAGAAGGCAATGCTCACGGTTTTCATGGATTACAACGGTGTAGTGCATCATGAATTTTTGCCAGAATGCCAGACAGTAAACAAAGAGTATTATTTGGGCGTTATGAGACGTTTGCGTGAAGCAATTCGTTGAAAGAGACCAGAATTGTGGGCAGAAAACTCGTGGTGCCATCAATATTCGTAATTTTTTGACGAAAAATGCAACAAATACCATCCAACAGCCACCGAATTCACCTGATTTGGCTCCCTGTGACTTCTTTCTGTTCAATCGAGTTAAAAAACTACTACGGGGAACGCGTTTCAGCAGCCGAGATGAAGTAATGGAAAAATCGCAGGAGGCACTGATGGGCATACCGCTGGCACAAGTGTGTTGCAGTCGATGGGGACCATATAGATTTAGATGAATATACTTGTATTTTTAATTTTCTGAATACATTCTGGGAATGGTATCAAGGTGGTATTTTATTTTGACACTGACAGCTCTTTCCCGGTCCAAATCTTGACTATCAGCCAGTTTCATTCATCCGCAGAACGAAATAAATCGCTTTGTGCGCTTGGACAACGTTGGGAAATGTCGCAAACTTATTTCAAAAGTGAGTGCTGTATTGGTCAAACAGTGCGTTTATTTCAAATAAGTTTTGGCCAAAATGAATCACCCACCGCGTCTGCTGTACACAAGTTTGTGCAAAAAGGCGTCATACAATACGTATCGACGAGAATGTGGATGCTGTGGCCGTGAGTGTTCGGCTCAATTCAGGAACATCGACTCACCATCGATCTCATGCACCAGCCTGATGAAAATTTTGCACAAAGATCTCGGATTATTCCCTTATAAAGTTCAATTGATTCAGCAATTGAAGGCAAATGACCACCCGCTTCGTTATCGCTTTTCAGTTCAGCTCGAATTGGACGTCAAATTTGGCCGAAAAATGCTTTTTTTCTGACGAGGCGCATTTTTATCTTGGCAGCTTTGTTAAATTGCCACATCTGGGGATCGGAAAACCCGCACGCGACTGTCTAGAGTCGAATGCATCCGCAGAGAGTGACAGTTTGGTGCAGATTTTGTCATCATTTTACTTCGAAAATGCTGCTGGAAGCGTCATTCCGGTCAACGGTGAGCGCTGCAGAACTATGATTAGCGAATTTTTGGGGACTGAAATTGAAGACATGGATTTGGACGACCTTTGGTTTCAGCACGATGGCACGCCAAGCCTCATAGCTTATCAAACAATCCATCTTTTGCGCGCTAAGTTCGGTAATCGTGTTATCAGACGCCAGGCGGCAATTGGCCGCCTCGGAGCTGCGATTTGACCCCCTTAGACTTCTGTTGTCGGTCGATGTTATTGTCCGTAGAAACGATACAAACCCTTAAAGCGAATATCGCCTGAGTCATTCGTGAAGTAAAGCCAAAAACAGTCAAAAAGGTCTTGGAAAATTGTGTGAACAGGATACCCTACTGCGAAGCCAGTCGAGGCGGCCGCATGAATAAAATCATATTCATATAACTAATGGGAAAGTTGGCTCTTTCTAATAAGGCCATAGTATATCGAAAATAATTAATTTTTATTCATTTTGTTTTATTTTTAAAAAGAAACTTGTTCTTGGACCATGCTGTACAAGTAGGTTTTCTTCGTATAACTCGCACTTAGTATCTGTATCGTCCTCCCAGACGATAACAGTGTATTTCAGACGGAAATTGAAGAAGTTCTGTTCTGTTTAAAGTCGAACATAATACATACTAGACATATCTGCATCTGCACTGAAAGCAAAGCAGCTACAAAATCTCTGAACACGTTTATCTGTCAACGAGGTGACCAAACATTTACTGGGTACTTGACCGCGAAACTGTAGGGCCGATGAATACCACTCGCTTCATGTAGATCCATGCTCAAACTAAGTGGTCTTAACAGCTCGGATGAGTTATAAACTAAGAAATGTTCACCACTTATCCTAATAAATCATTACGGCTGCTTTATGTCGAGACATGCCAAGTCTATCTATCACTTGTATACACTTATTTAGGTCCTCACATTTAAGTATGTCGAAATTGAGGTCCTGCGGCATTACAAAGAGCCATCTTGGAGCCCACTTGAATCTGCCTCCTCCTTCATCTACACCTGACTATACCATTTACGAGTATGTCAGCGATACATGAGCATTTAGTTGCTTATGAGGGTTTACCTCGAGTCAGAAAGTATGCGTAGAATTTATTTAAGCATAAGGGCCTCAAATAAGAGTCTTGTGGAACTCCAACTGCAAAATGCTTAGATTCGCCATAATCTACGAACAAAAAACGAGTCTTACGTTACTAATTCCTCCGAAATGTATGACAGCTTCAGTACTTACGACAAGAGCAACTCGAACCAAACGTAATGTGCAAAGATCAGTCATTGACCAAGTTGAGTCGATGGGAAGGATGTACGGGCTAACGATACACCATACCTTCGCAAAACATTCCCAATTGCAACTTCAAAAATTTATTTTTGATTCCCAATGACGTCGACAAGAGTAAACAAACACTCACAATTCCCTATAGTTGATCAGTTTAAAAAAAAAAATTAATTGAAACTGAAAATCAAAATCTTAATTTGGAGCGACTTTCCCAATGAGGGTGGCACACATGGCAACAAAATCACCACCACCACCAACGCCAGCTGGCTTGGATCAGAGGATTTTAATTAGATAAAGGAGAAACTGATTATTTTGACAGGCAAGGATGTGGGTTAAAGCCAGCTTAGCCTTAAGCAGACACCTTCTGTCGTGTTTTTCTTTTGCACGAGTGCGTTATTTGAATTATGGCAATCAAAACATTGCCATGCTGTTTAAAAAGCCTGTCAAAACAAACTCCAAACACTCAGCCATACACTCATGTATAGAAGTGAGATTCCAACCCAAGCTAAGCCCTGCACCTAACGAGACTGGGAGCCGCAAGTCTTTCGTGTATGTGATGTTGCGAAATTCCATTCCATCCAAAAGTGAAATCTTGTTTACAGATACACAGCACAGACCACAGAAATTTTGGAAGAAATCATTCGTCTATCGGTGGCGATTTCGTAATTCGACGGCCCGCCACTCAGATGTACCATATACATACTCGTAGAGCAAGGGGCTCCGAAAAGGCTGCTGCATGAATGGAGAATTACCGTGAGAAATATGGTAAACATGGAACTTGTTAGTCGGAGAAGGTCTTCTTCGTTTGATCAGGGGAGACCGAGGAGAATTGAGAATTGATGAGTTTCTTTAAGATTGTGTAATTGTAATTGTAATTGAACAGAGATCCGAACGTACGAATAACATGCTCTGAAGGCCGATTATGATTGGATTCTGGATAAAGTCCAATTAGAATTTAATTGGCCGTCGATGTGTTGTGAGGGGAGTGATTTTATACACATACTTTGTAATGGGACCATGTCCTATATAGAGGTTAAAGATGCTGTGTATCTCAAACACCGCATGTGACTAAATACTACAAAGTATGTTAAACAATTTTGTGTGACTATGTAGTCTCAGGAAGTGGAGGCTTTGTCCAACCAGAGGTATAGGAGAGTATTCAGCTGTATCGTCTCGTACTCTGTACCTACACAGAGCAGTTGATAGACACACAGCGAATTTTGGAAATCAGTGCTTGCATGGGAAAGACTGAGAGAATTTCATCACCTGCACTCTACAATCTTCGAATACTTGTGCGGCGAACATGTCGGTATGCCCTTGAAATTGACATGCAGGTGTGTGGCATGTACTAAATTGCCAAGTATCTAGAAGTAGAGTAGAAATTCATGCGGGTCTATAAAGTATGTATGGTGTGGACAATCTAAAAGAAATTCTAGGAATTTGCATGATTAGCTTTTGCCTAGTACTTCCAGAGAAGGCATATGATGCCTCTAGGCCTCCTCGGGGCTTTAATTTGAATGAAAACCACTTTTGCTAGCGATTATGCCTACTATTGGGGCTGAAGCACATACAAACTTGATTAGCTTGCTTAGTTGTTTCGAAGTTAACTTACCGAAGCACCCTTAAATCAAGATAAGAAGCGATATGTGCTACTGGGAAGAGAAAGGTGGGCCATACTGCAGAGTTTAGATGAAGTTAGATAGATATGGCTGTCGGCAAGAAAGCCGAGACCCTTAGATCAGTATAAAGTTCACGCGGATGTATGATATTTGTTGAATCAATTGGAGTTTTGGATGAAGTGTAACACACTTCTGTGTAAGAGACTCGTTAAAGTGGAAAGTTATCAGATGGAGATGTCTTTTTGTTTTTTGACGTTTGAATACACGTCAAGCCTTCTAGCATCCTTGTCCATAAGATAGTGTTGAAATAGGTAGGTTATTTCCACGGGCCACCTAGGGTGGGTTGGTGGATTCAACTCCTCCTATGACATGCAGGGTGAAGTTCTGAACGCGCTCAACTAGGAAAGATGCAAGATACTATCCCTGTCACTGTACAGTTCAAGCTGACATACAGCCTCCACGTGGCGGCCCCTGGATAGCTATCTCAGCAGCCGCTGAATAGTGAACAAATGTATGCAGCCGTGTTCTAGGCAAGAGGACACGTTCTTCTACCCCGACCGGGGTTAACGGCCCAACCACGTAAAAAAACTCATTGCTACGAGAGAACTAACTGCCTCGGAAGAAGACAAACCCGATTTAAAACTACGACATGGAGCGAAAAAGGACAATGATTTAAGAGTATGCTCCTGGAATGTTAGAACATTATAAACTCCAGGAGCTACCCAAAAATTGGAAAATATCCTCACGCAGTATAAGGTGGCATTACTGCGATCCAGGAAGTGCGCTGGATAGGATCAGCAATATATATTACAGCTGCCACATAACGTTGTACATATTGGGATTCGTGGCAGATTCGCCGTGGTGGAAAGCGGCCACAAAGATCATCGATTTCAAACCAATTAGCGATCCGCATCCAAGGGAAATTCTACAACATCAGCCTCATATGTGCACACACCCCTACCAATGAAGCTGAGGATCCTATCTCAGAGGATTTCTACGACCTATTGGACGGAGCCTGTCCGGAGTGCGATGTTAAAATCGTGCCTGGGGACTTCAAAGCCAAAATCGGTTATGAGGGCATCTTCGGCGGAGTGGTTGGAAAACACAGCCTCAGAAACGACAACAGATAAGTAGCACAAGATTCCTTCTTAAGAGAATCCACACAGCAACCTGGCTAACTCCGGACGGTAGAACCAACAACCAAATTGACCACGTGATGATTGACACAAGACACTCGTCAAACATTTAGAGGAGCAAATATAAACTCTGACCACTATTTAGTTCCTGCCCGATTCAGAGCTCGACATTCCGGAGCACACCGGAGATAGCCAGAGACTACAGAGAGCAACTGGACGAAAGATTCTGTAATATGCCATTGCCTACCACAAACGCCTAGAAGTAGCTGAAGCAACTCTAGGCTACTAGCCACCCCCGACAAGAAATCCATGGTACGATGACGAGTGCATGCGGAAGAATAAGGCAACAGATGAAGCATATACGAAGACATTGCAACAAACAACCCGGACAATGTGGAATGAGTACAGAGCCAGAAGGTGAGAGGAGAAAAAGTTACTGCGAAAAAATAAAAGAGCCTTTACAGTCTTCCATCTCAAGGATATCAAAGAGTGCAGGAGTAGTAACAAGATCAGAAACTTTTATAAAATAGCTAAAAGCCTGGCTGCAGGCTACAGACCAGGGACTCAGGCCCTTCGAAACACTGAGGCTAATCTTGTCACGGAGCCGCAGGGAATTGTGGATGTATTTAAACAGCATTTCCAACAACTGATTGATGGGCATGACCAGGAGAGAGTGATAGGGTATGAAGAAAACTCAACTCCAGTCGATGAAGTAGTTCTCCCACCCAGCCTACACGAAGTCGGCACAGGAATTAAAAATCAGAACGGACGGATTGCCGTCAGAACTCTTCAAAGCATGCCCGATGACTGGACTATCAGCTCTATGTGCCCCATCTTCAAGAAAAGCGATCCTATGTCTTGTAAGAACTACCGAGGCATATCACTGCTTAACGTAGCTTACAATATTCTATCCAGCGTACTATGTGAACGATCGTTTTGCACCACACTCATCTTCACCTACCAGTGCGGCTTCCAATCCGGCAAATCGACGATAGACCAAATCTTCACACTACGGCAAATTCAGGAAAAGACCAACGAGTTCAAAGTCGATACTCATCATCTCTTCATCGACTTCAAAGCCACATACGACAGCATTCATCGCACTGAATTACATAAGGCGATTGTTGAATTCGAGATACCGACAAAACTGATCCGGTTGTGTCGCGCCACGCTAGAGAACACGCAATGCACCGTGCAGCTTGGAAATAAAACCTCCGAAGGATTCCGACAAGGAGACGCGCTGTTATGCTTGTGCTGGAGCAGATAGTGCGAAAGGCCGGCGCTGTATTTAAAAAATTCATCCAGCTGCTGGGCTATACAGACGGTAACGACATCATCGCTCGTTCCCACCGTGCCATTACTGAGGCTATAAAAGAACAAGTCAAAGGAGTTGGCCTCATGATGGATAAGGATAAAACAAAGTACATGCCGTCGACCAAAAACCGACCCGTCGAACACCGTCTAAGGCAGAACCTAACAACCGATAGCTAGAATTTTGAGGTGAAGGAGTTTATTCACCTCGGGGCAAATATAAACTCCACAAATGACACCCTAGTTGAGATTCGGCAAAGAATAATCTTAGGCAACCGCTGCTACTTCGGTTTGCCCAAACAACTAGAGTCAAAACTCCTGATCTTGGAAATGTTGCTTTATGGAGCTGAAAGCAAGACAGCGGAGCAGATCTTGGAAAAAATCTACGTCGAATATTTGATCCTGTATGCGAAGAGGGTGAATGGAGGAGAATATATAACCACGAACAGTACGAGCTGTATAAAGATGTGGATGTAGTCCGAAAGGCAAAAATCCGTCCACTGCAATGGCTTGGCCACATCGAGCAAATGTGCGATAATGCTCTAGCTAAGAGGATCTTCGAATCCCAGCCATCTGGCTCACGAAGTAACGGAAGACCGAACCTCTGATTTAAAGATCAAGTAATCGCGGACGCCAGAAGCCTTTGTCTAGGAAACTGGAAGCATGGATGGATGGAAATTGGCATTAGCTCAGGCTCAGACTCTCTAAGGGTCGCTGGCCGGATAAGCAACTAAGTAGGTTACTTCCACGTTTGGCCTGTGCATCGAGCTTACATTTCTCCGGAAAGTCTCTATGCTTCGGCATCCAACTAATGTGGCTGTTGAACTGCTCCGGCATTTCCCTAATGGATAATCTTAGAGTTGCTTTAGAGTTTATAGAGACTGACTCAAGAATTCGTTTGCAGGTTTGCCTGTCGAAAAGATTTTGTTGCCGCAACAGTGACCAGGAAGACGAAATGAGAGGCTAAGATCAAGCCTGCCTAAGAAACTATCACCACCTTCCCTCGCATTAATCTTTGATCCGTCGGTGTAATAGTAGATCGATTTATCCTGGAAAAATTCGTCTTTCTCCAAGAGTGACCTGGAAGGAAGAGTGACTTGAATTTCTTTATTGAACTCCCACTGGGGTATGTGTTTATGTTTCCTGGAAGAATTCTGTATGCATTCCGTCCATTGTGAGATTGCTTTCAAGCGAACAGTAGCATAAGCAACTGTATGTCTGATAAAAATGCCGATGGGAGTTGCATGGAATAGAATCTCCAGCATCTGACCATCTTGTAAGATTATTGAAAGCGCATTGTAGCAGTTCCTTCAAAGAATTGGGATGCTTTGCCTAGACGGGAGTAGGACTTTATCTGCATAAGCAATCACCTTGCAACCCTATGCTCACAGACATTTTAGTAGTTCGTTAAAAATTTAGTTCCAGAAAGACCACGACCTTGCGGCACTCCTCTACTGAGAGATTTATTTGCAGATGTCCCATACATTTTTGAATCTATTTCTCGCTAGTAAGGGTGAGATTAATCAGCTCATTGGCATTGCTACAGGTACTTGTGCCTTTAGGAGTTCCAAAGATGTTAGATGCTGGCCAATCAGTATCATCGAAAATCGAGGTACAATGTACCTCGTCAAAAAAGTGAGTATCAGTCGCCTAAGGTGTCTAGAACCAAGAGTCATTCATTCTTACTTGAAGGGAGAACGCAGTAGAGGAATACTTTCTCCTAAGTTGCGCACACAAGTTGAAACATCTTAGAATGTGCAACTGGAGGGAGTTGACCAAAGAGCAGAAAAAAGCTTAGAGACACTGGAGAGCTAGTCTCAGATCGGCCTCGAATTCTAGCATGATCTAAGTAATCATGGGACTGTGGTCTGTGTTAAGCAGTGGCTTTGATAATCCTGCTCAATGAAGCCTCTTCGACATTCCGCTTCTTATCGTCGTGTTACCCATAAAGACTTCGCAATATTAGCCGTTCCTTATAGGGTACGCCAGTAAGAAGGTTTTCTTGTGATTGTTTTAGACTTCACAGTTTTATAGACGTGATATAGACGCACGACGGAACCTTTAGTAGCTTTTAGCCTCCCTAGCTCGGTTGTAGGACCAACGCCTTTGCCAGCTAATCTAAGTCACTTTGGCTAAAAAGTTTCAAATCACTGAAAATTGTTTCAGTGTTCCGTGTGATTTTGTGTCGTGTACAATCCCAACCTGTTTCACAGATTCTGCATCTTTTGTAGTAGTTTAACAATAATGGGTCTCGTCAAAGAACCTTGAGGCATACGATTTTTTTTTTGTTTTTGAACGTGTAACGAACTCTATGGAGCTGATTGGTCACAGAAGTCTATAAGACAGATTTGTTGAGCAAGTTCAACATTGTACTATTGAGCCGTAAGACAATTCTGAGACACTTGTGTCATAAGCGTTTGCAAATGTCGAATTTCCTATCAAGTCAACTCTGACCCTGAATTACGACAAATGTAAACCAATCTACAAACATGATAAATCTATCTCACTGCTTAAGTCCAACCTGTCCGTCCATAACCTGCAACCTTCATTGTCTTTCTTATACAAGATCTTAAAAGGTCGTTACCTCCACCTTAACATAATGGCAAACATAACGAGAGCCACTTCAACATACACAAAAGAGTTAACAAGTGCTCAAGTGAAACACACGCACCTTGCCGCTTAAATGACTCCAATTACTCAAAGGTCATCCCCTCTGCCGTCTCAACTGTCATCTACCGTCACTGACATGTTCCCCTTTGTCATCACCACCTTCACCTCATCATCACCGCTTACGTAGATGAACGCAAATATTATTACCTCTGCCCAAATAGTAACGTAAGCAATTTAATTTTTCAATAATTTTTCAAAACAAATTTTTTCCATTGTTCATTAGTCGTTAAGACCGAAGGCAGTTATGTAAAAGTGTCAATTTTTTTGGAGAGATTTTCTTTATTTCTATTTGTGTGTACCTTTTCGAATATGTGGACAGGTGTTTGAGACGAGACGACCCACAGACATGAAACGCTCTTCGCCAGGGAATACCTATCCTTGGGGGAGTTGTTAACTTTTGATTGGGCACTATTAGCACTGATTTTTAGATTTCAAATAAAAAATGGGAAAATCCACGTGTAAACAGTTGATAAGAGTTCCATCAAAATTAAATTTATCGTCGCAACTTTGAGGAAAGATAAAAAGATACGCGGTATCGAGAAAGTTGCTTTGTCATACTGAGACCAGCCTAAGCATGGTCATTTGTTATTGTTTTGACAGTTGTTGGATACAATTTTGTTTTATTTTTAATAAATAAAGAATATCTCAAGTTCAAAGTCGAAATGTAAAAGATTAAGTCGTAATAGTTGGCATTGCTTTGGAAGCCTTAGGGCTTCTGATGTGGGCGTTTGCTGAAAAATTATTGCTGTGTGCCGTGACTGATCTTCCAGATTTCGCTTTGGAAAACTGTACCTGATCAGGATACTGTGAACTGATTGAACGAAGAGAATGTAATAGTCAGTTGCCTTGTTGTGTCGTGGACAAACAGACGCGGATCAGAAATGGGAATGGCGCCTAACCATCGCCTTATGGTGGTCATTGTCAAACTGCGAACTCATCAATAACAATATTCCGGAACATTATAAGAATATCCAGGTAAAGCTCATCAAACATCTTTCGGAAGGAGTAGAAACAGTCAACAGCAGAAAGTGGGCAACCATTCGATAGAGTATAGAGCCCATAGCTTGCTAAGGATACCTGGTGGCTGATTAAAGCACGCAATAGCAATCCAGAAACAGAAGGGACGAGCTTATGTCATTATACTTGTTAAAGATGGCAACGATTCAGCCAATTGCAACATGACAAACGCATTTAAACTACTACGCTATCAGAAAAGTCTACACAATCACTAAAAGACCTGAAAGTGGTCACAGCTCTAGACAACAGTCAGTGAAAACATTGGTCGAATCTTTGCTCGTATCGAATGGGGACCAATTCAGGATAGGGAGGGAATATTTCGCTTCGATTACTAACCGAGGATTCAGCTTGACAGAACGCTCAAAAGCAACACCAAAAACATCTTTAGAACTCCTGCATTCACTGTCTAGGAAATTGACTTTCTTCAATTATCGGTCCAAAAAAGAGGAGTCTTATTGAGTACGACTTTGTGTGGTATCTCTTGTTGCCAAATTAACAGAAAAGGTAATGCTTGTGCAAATAAAGCACCACCCACTGCACTCGAAGATGGGCAAGGAGGGAGTCGGTCACCATAAAATCAGAGCGTGAAATATCGAAGTCCATTGCACCTTCTTTTCAACAGGTAAGTTTGCTATGGTTTGCATAAAGTGAAGTTGCCAGGGAATATCGAAATTCCATTCCGCTGGACCCTGTCAACATCTGGACCACACTGATCACATTTAGGTGCTATTCCATAGCATTATGCACCACTGGTCGCAATAAATGCCCAGTGAATAAAAAGGCTTAGACTAGTCTAAAACCAGTGTACAGCTGTCTTAAAGAAGGGGAACTGGAAAGTACAGTGTTTAGAGCTTTTCCCCAAAGGAAATAAACTTTCAGCAGTTCCCTCGTCGTATCGCCCCATAAACACAACCAAAACCGTGACTGATATACTAAGTGCAGGCATTAAGGGACGTCGATGGCGATCCGGAACAAAGGAGTACTGTGCTGTGGTCACATTAGACGAAGGTGTTAAGCGCTATGACACTGACGAGAGTACCAAGCAGAATCGGCGACAAACGAAGTGACATCCCAACTCAAAAGCCTGAATTTAGCAGAACATAAAGCAGGATCAGCATCGACCACCCAATCCTCGCTGACGAGATTAATGCCAAACATCTGAGGACCCAGATACCGTCGCAGACTATTACTGTCGAACGTATTATAGATAGCTCAGTTGTATTGTACGCGTCTTCAATATGGGCAGGGGGACAGGCAATAAAAGAATCTAGGAGAAAGATATCGCTGATTTATAGACTAATCGCTTTGAGCACAATCTGCGTTTTCCGGAGCGACGGTCGTTTTAGGTGGTATGATGTCCAATTGATATAATGGCCGAAGAAATGAGAAGCGTACATACGAGAATACCTTCTTGTGCATCCAACAGATCAATTAGCGAGATCCATAAAGGAAGACGGACATACCAACTTATCCCCAACATAGACCCTTGGGTGGAAAGAAGAGCTAGAGAACTAAACTTCTACATCAAACAGTTTCTAACCGGCCATGGTGTGTTCAGAAAGTATCTGCATAAATTCGGGCATGACTCCGAATCCATATCACGCCATTTTGCACTGTCCACGCTTCAGAAGACAAGGTAACAATTTTCCACACGCAAGTGTGATTATTAGCGAAATGAACCTCATCCGGCGTCAGCCTTCCTTACAAGCTAGCATCGCAGGATACCCAGAAGAGAGGATGAAGTGTTTCGAATATCTTGGAAGTATTATCTGATGAAAATGGGACTGGACTATATACGCCTAACACAATATACAAGGCAACATTTGCGTTCAATAAGGTATGCTCGCCAAAAAGCTTAAAGGCCGTGTTGCGAATGTTTTTGTCTAATATTGGATCCATACTGAAATATGGGTGCAGTACTGTACTATCACAGGGCAACATCTTAATAATTTTCTGGCCAAATCACATTTTCAACTCCGAGCTTCATGAGACGACTGGCCAGGGTCCCATATCAATTACAATACAAAGAAATTACAAAAAAATGACGACACCTCTATTACTAGTCGTGCTAAGCAATGAAATCCGCTAATCCAGGATGGAAGAAGAGCTGGTCAACAAAGTCTCACTTGGTGCCAAACAGTGGGAGCATAAGCAGGCCAACTACGAATAAACTGAGCAGAGCTAAGACGGTTTACTAGCAGAAAAAACCCATTTTAGACACCAATATTCGTCTATCTTCTAAGAGCCATCAAGGATGCCGCGAATTGTTTAAATATTTTGGGAAACCTTTGCTTGATCTGCAGACGTTTTGAATGTTTTTGTCATCTACACAAAAGTGTTAATAGAAGCTAACCAAGGACGGAAAGAATCCTAAAGGCGGCTTAGGTCCCTTTGAGAATTCGCAAGTTCTTCGGCGATTTTATTTCAAATGTCCACAATGATCTGGAGCCTAGACCAAATTCAGACAGCAAGAATGCTGTTTCAGAAAACTGAAACAGTTTTCAACTTGTCGTGTTTAACCCAAACAATTCACTGTACACGAATAGAGCAATAAAATAGTTTCAGTCGGCCGGACCTTCAATAAGCGAGTTGTGCAGCTTAGGAAGTATCACTGTATTCAAGAGTTAAGAGAACAAGCTGGAACTGGCGATTCGTTAGAGCACTTTTGGTGAAAATAGCGATAAAACACATTTCATCGGTGATGGTTTTGATGTTAATTGACTGGGCAATGTTTTGAGTCATCTATTAGTTTTATCGTACGGTTTTGAATCTTATCTGGCAGGTACAGAAAAGATTGAGGAGGATCCGAAAGATATAGGCATTCTACTCCAATGTTGGATGGTTAAAAATCTTAAACACTACGGACAGATCGGTCGGGGTGATTCATCGGTTGAGGAAATCCAGGTCTTTCGCAGCATTTTTTACATCGAATACTCCAACGTAGTTTGTCATTAACATACTTTTTAAAAAAAATGGTTGGAGGAATGCAGTTGCAAGAGATAATTTGTGAAAATTAAAGTGCCGGACTTATGATGCAACCCTGTGGCACACCAGCCATAATCCATAATCCATTGATGAAGAGATTGAAATCAGCGCATTTTCAACAATAGTGACTGATCCTCGGACTCTACTAAATGCTTTTGAAATATCAAGCGCAACTATCTTGCATTCGCTTCGATTCATGCAGACTTCTGCTCTACAGGGTCTTTCAATAGGGACGGTTGAATTTTGTTAGGTTATAGCGCGGGCGTGTTGTTAAAGCAACAGTTGTCAAATTTGTTGTGAATTATTCAGTAGTGTATGGCAAATCACCATGCAAGGTTATAGCATTGAACAACGTCTGCGAATCACTATTTTCTTTTTCCAAAATCAGTGCTCCGTTCGAGAGAAAAAATCATCTTTAGGGATGAGGCCCATTTTTGAATGAATGAAAATTGTTGGATTTACGACGATACCAATCCACACGAGATACACCAGCACAAAATGCAGTCCGAGAAAGTCTCTGATTGGTTCGGATTTTCGTCTGGCGGAGTCCATCGGTCCGTGCTTCTTCCAATATGAAACTGGCATTGCCATATCCATCAACAGCGAGCGCTACAGATCGATGATAAGCAACTTTTTGTGGCCTAAACTGGATGGTATGGCTACTGACGACATGTGGTTCCAACAGGACGACGCTACAAGCCACACAGCGCATGCTACGATGGTCATTCTGCACAAGCGATTTGAGAGAATTGTTGTTTTCTCGCGCGGCGGCGACGTGAACTGGCCACCGAACGGCATCCAGCAAATTCAGGCAGATTCATGAGACAAAGTCATCGAAAATTAGACCTCCCGAATACGTTGCATGAGGATGTATTCCATCCTTAATGCCATAAAATCTTCTTCTTAATAATGAGCTGATATCTTACCCACAACTTACAGTTAAAAATCGACCGTCCTTATTGAAAGAACCTATAGCTTTCGATGAAACATGCCATGTAGTGGCGATCACTGAGAAATGATCGGGTTTCGATGACCTTGTGACTAACGGACGTAAGTGCAATGGGTCTGTAGGAGGAGAGAGAAACAAATTCGCTAAAAAATGGGACGGAATGTATAAATGTTATTTTTCACCAGAACATGGGAATTTATTCCCTATGAACCGGCGGATTTGTGTGGAAGTGGATTCCTCTCATTGAAGATTCGACTCCCTCAATTGTAGTCGGAGACATATCACAATCTGGTAGCATTCAGCTACTCGTAACTGCGAAGTGTAGAGCAAGCAAATTGGCCTTGTCCAAGGAGCTAACAGATGGAATTTCATTTGTAAATGAGCACTGGGATGGAAGACGCGGCAGAAATATTTATGTTTTTCGAGGAATGACCAAACATTGTTGCTAGCTTTGGAACATTTTGTGACTCAATTTATGGTTGTACCAAACATTAGGGTCAAGCAAAAAGCCTAGTCTTCTAAGGGTTGTACTATGAGAGCTTCTAGAGGTTAGGTCTGCATATTGGCCAGTATCCCACTGATTCTATTGTAGGTGACTTGGAGTTAAAAAAAGACGCAACAGCCTGATTTGTCTCTATGAACGATGACAGAATCCAGTTATGATGCGTCGTATTACCGGCCTCATTTGCAACTCCAACAAAAGCTGGTTATATGCCGACTGTGTTTCAAAAAAAACTTCTGAACCTCGCAACTTTTGGGGCACTATTCAGTTTTCTTAGAATCCAACACATCTGTGTCAACAATATTTCTTTTTTACATAGATGGAGCGAGGTGGTGATCGTAGATCTTAGGTGGTTTACTGTGAGACAAAGCACTACGTGCAGGTATTGTAAGTGATTACAGGGTTTTCACACATGAGTTAGTCCCACACGTCTGCTAGTATGTAGAAGTTTTCCTTTTAAGAATTTAGATTGCCACAACTATACGTGGAGTGGAGCCTTAAGCCGCACAATTTTCGTAGAAAAACCAATAAAGTTAGCTACATTTGGTCAAGTTGTTTTTTTAATGACATCAGTGTTGGTTACTACTTAAATCTGTACCTAAACGTGCCAGTAATTTTTGAAAATATTCACGTGATACTGCATCAATCTATCAAAACTTTTATAGCTCTGACCTAAGTCTAATAACGTGCCTATATCTCCGAATCTCACTGTCAACATCTGAATATTGAGTGCTAATTTTTACTAATTCTAGATTGAAATGCAAATAAATAAAATTGTGTTTCACTTGGAATTTCTCCAAAAATAAATAAAATTCACATCGTGCTAATCAAATGAATCAAATAAATCTTATAAGTCGCATAAAATTGCATTAGATACTTTCAAAACAAAAAATATCAAATCGAATCGAAAGCAATTACGTAATCTCAATACACAAGCCCACCTTCGAACAACAAAAAAAAAAATAAAAAATATGAAAATCACGCACAGCTTTAAAGCAAGAACAAAAGATACAAAACAAAACGGGGAGCAGAAATAGAGATACGAGTAGAAGGTTAGTACAAAAAAATTAGAAAAAAATGAAAATAGGAAATACGGACAACATCAACTTCAACTTCAGTGGAAGTGTTTTAATTTTTTTAAATAAATTTTAATGTCCACAAACAATGATTCATGACACTGAGACACATTGTGTGGTGTTTGTGAAAAAATGGTCGCCGCAGTGATTTTTTGAAATTTTCCTTTGTATCGCCGAAAAGCTTGAGAGTTTTAGGAAGCCATCCTAATTTACTTAATTATGTTTTTTTGTTTTAATAAATTATCATCATTAATTGTGAGAGCTGCGGGTTAGAGTTAGCATTAGTTAGAATCCGTCAATGGATTGTTAGATACAATGTAGGTCTTGCTTTGTTTTAATCACTCGATGCTCACTCGAGCAAAAGTAGAAAGTGAAATTTTCCGAAATGATTTTTGTTCTCATTTTTCGGTACCAAAAATAAATAAATTTAAAAAGAAAAAATTGAATTTTGCATACTAAGTGGGATACCTCAAGACTCTGAGCTTTTGTGTGGAGAGGTGAGTGTATGAAGTCTGAAAGAACAAGTATCTGTTGGGAGAAAATCTGAAAATTTCTAGGTTAATGAGACTTGCAGAGCTCGAGATGCATGTTAATTTTTGTGCCGAAGAGGTATGTAAGACAAATGATTGTTTTGAACTTGAGTTCAATATTTTATTAGTAGTAAAATGTTTGGTCCGGTTTTGAGACATTTTTTGCTTCTGCATCGAAATCTCCATTGGGCTTAGGAATTCTTACAAAACAGGTAGATGATACGGGGAAAATAAGATTTAAAAATACTTCCCGGGGTGAGAATGTGAAAATGCTCCAAAAGAAGCCTGCAGAGACGAGCAGCGATTGTTGAAGATGATGCTATGGACAGGTAAGGATCTAATAGACATTGTTTTACTTCAAATAATTAGCAGTAATTTCAATTGGTTAGATACTCGTACGTATACCAGCTCATATACAAATTCTGTTCAAAGGAGTGTACTTGTAGGTTCATTGAATAAAATCTCAGCATCTCTTGGTCTTTCTGAGGAACTTCGGCCTCTAAGTGTGTAGAAGTAGCAACTTCTGCCTTACTACACGAGCGATCTGAATCTCTCGTCAACCCCACAAGTCTACTTCACAGAATTTTTGTGCTTGCAGATCTACTAATCGATTGAAAAGATATTATATGAGGAGCTTATTAATGGAAATGGAGAAGCTGGCATAGAAGGAAGCAAAATAAGTTCTGCATATATGGGACTTCAACTAAAAAGCCCTTGATGAAAGAGAGCTGGTTGCTACTTACATCCGAAAGAAACAGCTAGAGAAGCTGTTGGTTTTTTTTATAATTAGCGCGTTCTCTTTGAAGCTGTTTATATCGGAATTTAATGAGCTAACGCTGCCATTCCCGTTCTACAGCCGAAGAGCAGGGACATGAGTCTGGAAACGAATATAAAAAGCAGAGAGTACAGTCGTCAGCAAAGGAATATATTGGATTACAAGTAGCAGACAAGAGATCATTGATGAAAATCAAAAAGAGTGTCGGAGACAGAACAGAGCCCTGGGGCACACCACTTATTTCGTGGATGTCAGACCTAAAACCATCCAGACAACTTGAATTGAACGTTCCGAAAGGTAATTTCTAATCCATTGAAGAAGAGATTCGTCGATCCCAAGTGCACGCATTTTTGACAAAAGAGCCTAACGCCAAATTCTGTCAAATGCCCTAGAAATATCAAGGGCAACTATCCTGTTTTCGCCAGATTGAGGTATGATTTGGTTCTGCTTTTCGGTGTGGCATGCTATTAAAGTACCTACTGCCCGTCAGTGAAAAGTTTTCGTATTTCGAGATATTTCATGAGCTGACGCTGATAAACAGCGTTTCCATGGCCTTGGACAGAAGGGATGTAAGTGCAATGAGTTTGCGGGAAGAGAGAGAAGAAGATTCGCCTTCTTTAGCGACAGGCTGGTAAAATGCTGTTTCATCTGGTCGGAAAGAGAGTCCTGAAATGTAGGATTATTAAAAAGTAGCGGCCTTGGTTTTTTCTTTTAAAGGAACCCTCTTCAGAAGAAGGGGAAGTATACAATATTGACTAGCGGATTTGTGTATCCTAAGACCTGTAAGTACTCTTGCTATTATACGAGTGCGAAAGTGGATATGTCCCACTGAAAATCCGACGTACTCATGTGTAGGCGCAGACAATGCACAATCTGGAAGTTTTGAGCTGTTCACAAAAAGTGCAGCGAGCAGATTGGCGTTGTCCCAAGAGCTGACAGATCGAATATCATTATAAATGAGCGTTGGGATGGAGGATGAAGCAGAATTATTAATGTTTTTGACGAACGACCAAAAGTTCTTCAGGAAATTGTAGTATTTTTTCCTCAGTTTTAGATCAAATTGAAATTTCACACGCAGTCATTCCTGGCTTGTTTGAACTTAGTTCGGTTTTCCTATGTGGGTTTGTTCTTGTAGGACCAAACAAATATTTCCCTAAGCTGACTCGTACCACGCCTATTCTTTTGGTTTGATACTCTTTATCCCACGAGGAACAAAGGATCACATTTCAAATGGAATAGTGTTTGTGATCATATCAGCAGCGGCATCCACGTCGTTAACCGCCAGTTAAAATTCCTATTAAGTCTATTAAGTCTAGTTGCCGTTCTCGTATTGCCATACGGTTCTTTTACGAATCTTTTCTCTAGCTGTGCGGTCGGTATACGAGCAATTAGCTGATATGACACAATGGACCGACGTGCCTAGAGGAGGAAGTACATCAGCAGCATGGAAAAAATCGGTCATCGTTATGCGATACATTAGCTTCATTTGAAAGGTCTCGGTCCAAACAATATTAAAGCGGAGCTAGATTCTACTGTGCTGGAGTCTGCTCCTTCGTCTACAACAATAAAATATTAAATGGCAGAGCGTAAACGAAGCCAAGTTGAACATCGCCGTTGTGAATAAAATCCTTAAAATGGTATTGGACGACGGTCGACTGAACGTTCTCGAGCTGGCAAACATAGCATAGTAGGCATTTCAAACAGTGCTGCACATCTCATATTGACTCAACATTCTGACACGAGGAAGCTGTGTCAAAGATGGGTGCCGCATTTGATCACAATGGAACAGTAACAGAGTCGTAAGTGTTTGGTGATGTTTCACAGCAATAGAGGCGAGTTTTTGCGTTGATTCATAACCATGGATGAAACGTACTCGTAGGTCCATCATCTGTTCCTGAGATGAAGAAACAGTCACTGAAAGGGGAGACGCGGTTACATCTACTGGCACGGTGGTAATGGCGTCAGTTTTTTGGGATGCACGTGGAACAATTTGTGTTGATTCAAAAAGGAGTGATGAAATCAAGAAAAAACGCCCGTCTCTTGGCGAAAAGGAAATTTTTGTTTCATCAAGGCAATGCACGTGTTCACTTCCTCACGCACCCTGTTCACCAGATTCAGCCCGTTCGAATTATTATTTTTTTTTCTAACATGAAACATTGCTCGGTATCAACAAAGAATAATGAGAGGTGGAGTCCGCGATTGATGGCTAGTTTGAGGAGATGGATGGTTCTCACTACAAACTACAATAGTTCTAGAGCGCCATTGGGGGCTAAAAAGATTACTTCTGAAGACTTTTACACTGCGATGCTCACAGAAGTTACGTCCAATAATACTCAAGCTGAAGATCGTTTATTCATAGCAGCGGCAGTAAGATACGGTTGAAAACACAAAGAAAGATCCTCGGAACTGTCAACTGTACAGGCTTTTCATCGATACTGACGTTGTCAGCAGGCTCCGTGTTAGATGAGACAAAGGATAAATTATGAAAATGAACACCAACATTTTTGTCTAGGAATGTATTTGAATCCATACCCAAGAGACAGAAAAACCCCGCTGTATGTGGTGCCCCTAAGTGGAAAATGACAGTCTAGCGCTGTCTTTCAAACTATATTTAAAGAAATATACCCTAGCACAGATCTCTGCGGGACTTACGAGTATTGGAACCAAGGACTTCCTGTTATCCCAGCGCCAATTTTGTGGGAAAGCTGCCATGAGGACGAGCGTGGAGTCAAATACCATTGACACCACTATTTCTTTCAGAAAATAAGCCGGAATGAATCACGCAGCTTTAATTCTTGTAAGAATAGACAGTAAAGCTCCAAATCGAAGTCTTCAGAACAAAGGCGGCATAACAGAAGTTACAGTGCCTAGGTCTCTTTTCAGATGACTACCTTGTGACGAGTATATATCATCATATACTCGTACTATACCTCGATATATGAGGAACGTTTGCTTAAGCCTGATCATCAGCTTCGTGTCCAACAAAACCATGGTTTGACAAATCAAATTTATCACTATTATACCTATCTAACTGGTGTTATCAACCCCTCTGTGGACAATCCTTAGCCCGTTTTCAGTTAAAAACAAAGCCACGAATGCGTACATCTACCCGTGACCAATTCAACCAACATTGGGGCAAGGATATTTGAAACCTTTGTGCTTATACAGAGTGCGGCAGAACCAATCGAGCAGTTTGGAGGGGCAGATGGTCGGTCGGTGGTGGGTGTAGGCAGCTGCACTATGTCTTCTTTTGTTCTGTCGGCATCCCCATTTAGTAGTAAACATGGTTTAGACCGGAGTACATCGTGGCTTTGTCGTGTGTACGTTCCGCGCAATAATGCTGTTCCTACTGCGAACACAGTTCCTGGATCGGTCCTGGATTCAGCAGTTGGAGGAAACTGGTAGCACACTAAGAATAGATACAGATGACCGACGAAGATCCATCAGAACACCAGAAAATGTGGAGCTAGTGAGAGCAGCACTCAACAATCGCCAAGACGCTATAGCGCAAAGGCACGCTATTGCATTGGGGATTTCAGACTGCAGTTTGAGGAGGATTCTGCATTTAGATTTGAATTTCCATTCCTTCAAAATATTGATGGTTCAAAAATTGAACCCAACAGACTACGCCAACCGCCAAAATCTGTGTGAGGAAATGCTTGCAGCGATCCCTCCGGGATTATGAATAAACAAAATTTTGGTTACTGGGCTGAAAACAACCCCCAAATTGTTCAGGAAAGACCGCTACATTCTCCTAACCTAACGGTATGGTATGCCATATCACAATTTGGCTTTATTGGCCCGTATCTCTTCGAAGAGGGAGGCGTAACCGTGACCGTGAATTCCGGGCGTTATGTTTCAATGTTACAAAAATTGTCTGCAGCCCCGACTGGAAGTGGTTGTTGAAGAAGAGGGATTATGGGATGTTTGGTTTCAACAGGATGGGGCTACAGCTCACACAGCATAAAATTCTCTAAATGCTTTGAGAGGTGACGTGGGGTGGCCTGCGCAGTCGCCGGATTTAAGTATATGCGACTTCTTTCTTTGGGGATATCTTAAGGAAAAAGTGTTTAAACCCCGCCCCCAAAACCTGCTAGAGCTAAGGGAGGAATTGTTGAAGAAGTGAACGCGATACCCCTCGAAATGTGTCAACGGGCTGTTCAAAACTTTAGAAATCGGCTCCAGCAAATCGGGCCGCCATCTTAAAGACACTATTTTCGACAATTAATGCGTATAAAATGGTAAGTTCTACGGATTTCAAAAATAAAAATATTTGTTTTTAACTCTTCAAACTGGTTCTGCCGCAAGTTGTACTTACACAACCGGCCCATTTTTGCTGGGATCGAGCTAGAACTCTATGTAGTTTAAATTCATGTTTTCTGTCTTTGAAGCAGTGACCACGAACGCACACAAATACACAATAAGGGAAGTACTATAGCCAATAAATGGCCACTTCCAATTATACGAGTATTTCTAAGGCCTTTTCCACCAGGAACGTTGATCCTGCATAGATTTCGAATTAAGCACTTCCTGGCACCCAAAAATGTTGCCATAGGACGTCCAAAAGTCTTATATTATAAAACGAAGGGCGCTACTGCCTCCTTTTTGACAGTCCGAAATGGTCAGATAGACATGAGAATACATAGAATAAAAATCATTTGAAACTCATCCGATTCAGCTGGATGCGTCTAACCTTCACGTAGGATTTATCCTATCTCCTTAGAGATAATCATTACGATGACATTTTTGTACCATCAAACTACATCATTCCACCAAAATCTCTATCAGCCTCCAAAGTTGGACATTTCTCTGCTATATTATAGTTGCTGCAGCAAAATTCTATATATATGGCAAATGACAAAATATCTGTTGCTTGAGTCTATTTCACTGGCAGCACGATATTCCCCTCTTCACAAAGTAGTTTTTGGTTAGGTCATCGATATAAAGAGACATTCTACTTAGCTTTATTCTGTTGTCTGACCTCTTTATTAAAAATTTTAGCTGTAGGACATAATTTACTAATTCTGTCTAAAAAGGGGCAGACAGATGAAACCTGTTCCATTTGGAAAGTATAATGATGACCATTTAGGCTATTAGTGGAGGTTCACCGATCTGACGCACAATAGTAGATATTGTTAGTGACCACGTGCCGCATCATTCAAAAGAGTTTCACATGAACCAATCGAATTATTTGATAGATTAAGGTTACCTAGTATCGATGGTAATCGATATTTTGTAATACGATATGAGGCCATTGTTGCCAGTTTTGGTACAGTCTTTACTGGCTTACATAACCATTGGCATATGGTTAAAATAGTATTCTAGTTGTAAGCCGTCCAGAAAAATTACTCGTTTACAAAACGCTTGAAGAGGCAGGTTCAGTAGCATGCGCGCAAGGTTGTTCTTTGAACAGGTTTACAGTGCTGAACAAAAAAACCCAAAACCTGCTTTGGAGACGCCCTTGATCCTGATTTCATATTAAATACGACATTTGGCAATCTTCAATCAAAAAAGACGAGGAGACGACAATTAATACAGCCGGCAGTGAATAAAAGCAGTCACTTCGAGACTCTACTTGGCAACACATATATCCCTGATATGACCGAAACCATTAGACTTCTTCCCCAGTCTACTCAATGTATGGTGCCATTTCAGATGAATCCATGATAGAAATCTACAAAGGTGGATCGAAGATGGCCCGCAGGAAAATGTTGAAAATCCGTGGAGAAAACTGGCATGCTATGTCGTAAATTTCTATGTGAAATTGGTAAAATTGGAGCAAGCCGTCCTTGTGATAGTTTTTCTAGAAGATATTCATGGTAATTTTGAAGCGCATAAACTTCGCAAAACTGGGAAGAACATATAGGTTTTTCCAATAAGGACTTGACAACGTTTTTTTTAAATAAAACGCAAACCATTTGAGATATTTCAAAAACTTTATTATCGGCTTCAAGTACAATCAAAACATTTATGAATAGAACTCGACTTCGTTCATATGGCCACCGCGGGCACGTTTGCAGCGGTATATTCGTTGGATCCAATTTTCAACTACTCGGCCTCACATTTCGGCCGAAACGGCCAACGTCGTCGGCGTGTTGGCATAAACCAATGACTTGACGTAGCCCCACAGAAAATAGTCAAGCGGCGTTAAATCGCACGAACAAGGCGGCCAATCGACTGGCCCATTTCTTGAGATAACACGCTCACCAAACTTACTCTTCTCAATAAATCGATTGTAGCGTGTGCTGTGTGGCTTGTGGCACAATCCTGTTGAAACCACATGTCGTCCAAGTCCATATCTTCCAATTCGGGCCAAAAATAATCGGTGATCATGGCGCGATAACGCTGACCATTCACAGTAACGTGACGATCGTTATCGTCGACGAAAAAATATTTCCCAATAACGCCGCCGGCATGCAAACCGCACCAAACAGTTATTTTTTGTGGACGAAGTGGTGATTCATAAAGCACATGTGGATTTTCACCCGACCAATAACGCATATTTTGCTTATTGACGAACCCATTGAGCCAAAAATGAGCTTCGTCACTGAAGATGATTTTGCGATAAAATTCATCATCTTGGCGCATCTTCTCCAGAACCCAATCGGAGAACGTACGAGTATATCTGCTAACAGATCTAAATGGCTCTCAGAACCATACACACAACCTCTATCGTCAGCGAAAGTGCTTAACATTCTTTAAAATTCAAGCCAAATACCGAATTTATGTATACGAATATGAGGAAAAGTAAAGGTCCTAAAACCCATCCCTGTGGTAGACCTACGAGGGTTGTCTGGAAAGACAGCGAACAATGACACAAGACATTTTTTCTCATTTTTTTTTCTACATAGTCTCCTTGTAACTCTACGCACTTATCCCAGCGATGCTCCCATCTCTCTAACCCGTCCAAATAGTACTTTTTCTCTGCAAAATAATTGTTCACGAAGGTGATTGCCTCCTCATTTGACGAAAATCTCCGTCCTCCGAGCGCAGTTTTTAGATGAGGGAACAAAAAGAAGTCGCTTGGGGCTAGATATGGTGAATAAGGCGGATGGATGGTGAATAAGGCGGAGAACACGCTTTTGGTCTAACGTAAGCAAACGCCTCACCCAATGCGCGGACAGCTTTCTCATACCTAAGACTTGATTTAATATGTAACAAACACGTTCTTTGGACATTTTCATAATCTCTACTATCTCTCTCACTTTAATTCGGCGGTCGTCTAACACCATTTGGTGAACTTTAGCAATGTTATCGTCAGTGGTTGCAGTTTTTGGACGTTCCGAACGTTCATCATATCTAATTTTGGTGGGGGCTGACGCCCCCATTTATTATGCTTAATGCAAGCTTAAAAACTAAGACTTAAACTAATACTAGGGCTTAAAGCTAAGGATGGTGAAGGAGATCGAATTTGAGGGAAAGTGTGCTGCGAGTTTACCTTACGCAGCATACGGGAGATTGGTTCGTTAGAGCCATATGTGGTGCGGTGGATAGGTAGATAAAAGAGACGGGTGGAACGTAGATTACGAGGGTTAGTGTTAAAGAAAATGGACTTGCAAAGAGGCATTCAATCGACGGAGCCTGAGAGGAGTCGGTGAATGAACAAAATGTCTGCTGCGTCCCTTCGTTCCTCAAGAGTATTCAGGTTAATGAGTTTGAGACGGTCTCGATAGGGAGGTAAGATTAGAGGATCGTTCCAAGATAGACCTCGAAGAGCAAATCGAAGAAAACGACGCTGGATCCTCTCAATACGAGATACATGAACTCGTTGAAAGGGACACCACGCTTGGCTAGCGTACTCGAGAAGGGGGCGAACGTAAGTGATGTATAGTGATCTAGTCACGTACGGGTTGCAGAATTCTTTGGACCATCTTTTAACGAAGCCGAGTGATGAGTTTGCTTTAGAAATTATCTCATCAATATGCGAGCGGAAATTAAGCTGCCTGTCGCATAATATACCAAGGTCGCGGATAGATTCAACAAGGGGTATAGGTTGGCCGTCGAGATGGTAAATTCGTTGAGGAGACTTCTTGCACTTACGTGAGAAAGTAATCGATTGACATTTGGAGACATTGAGTTCTAAGCAGTTCTTGATGCACCAGGTGGAAAAACTATTTAGTTCTATTTGAAGGAGGCTGGAGTCTTGTTGTGAGGAAATGGGTTTAAAAAATTTGGTACCGTCAGCATAGAGAGAAAGTGTTGAGTGTTGAATGAGCCTTTGAAGGTCGTTAATAGTTAGGATGAAGAGGAGTGGACCTAGGTGACTACCTTGAGGAACACCTGAAGTGGCCAAGAAAGGGGCCGATAGGACAGATCTGAAACGAACATTATAAAAACGATTATCCAGGTAAGTAGATATCCATTTAAGCAAAATGGGTTCAAAGCCCAGGACGGACAATTTGAACAGGATTAGTTTATGAGATATCTTGTCAAAAGCTTTACTGAAATCAGTTGTTATAACGTCAACTTCTTTACCATTTTCTAAGGCTGAGAGAACAGAGGACACGAATTCTACGAGGTTAGTGGTAGTTGATCTACCCTTCAGAAAGCCATGTTGATTGGGGGAAATAAAAGATTTACACTGAAAGCTTAAGGCTTCATGCAAAATACTTTCGAGGAGTTTGGGTATATGGGAAAGTTTAGCTATAGGGCGGTAATTAGTGACTTCGCTCTTTAATCCCTTTTTGTGTATGGGTGTTATGAAAGAGGACTTCCATATCTGTGGAAATTCACCTTGAGAGAGCGATAATCGGAAGAGATTTGCAAGGGGGCGGGAAAGAGTTGAGGAACACTTTTTAAGAAATATGGATGGAAGGCCATCTGGGCCGGGTAAGTATTCATCATTAAGTTGTTGTAATTTGTTTTCTATTACTGTATGATCAAAGCTTTGAGAAATAGTGGGGCCAATGGGGAAGTTAAGTAGGTATTTGAAATAAGCGGGATCCGGTACGAAGGAATTATCGGCAAAAGATTGCTTAAAAAAAGTAGCAAAAAAGTTAGCTATGGTATGCGGATCAGTTGATGATATATTTTCGTATGAGAGGGATGGAGGAAAACCGTCGGATTTTTTTTTGTAATTAACGAATTGGTAGAAAGACTTAGGATCATTTATAAGCCTTGATTGCGCACTATCAAGGTATCGCTGATAGAGAAACTTATAGAGCTGGGCGAATTGAAGGTATGTATCCTAAGCTCTTGCGGCCACGTTTAAATTCAGCTGCCCAAAATTTCACTGTGGTAAATGATGGTGCAGAGTCCCCATACACAGAGTCCAACTCATTTTTGATTTGCGGAGGCGTATTACCTTTCAAAAACAAAAATTTAATAACAGCTCGATACACAATTTTCACAAAAAACATTCACATCGACTCACTCAAACGACTGTCAATTAAAAACTGCGCGTCCAAAATCACTGAAACTTCGATAAGTAACTGTCAAAAGATGCACAACTAGCATTCACTAGCTTTTATGGACGAGTGCCGCCATCTTTACGTTGCGGTCGGAAACTTTTCAGACAACCTTCGTATATTATTAATTCCACTCCTGGTTTCATCTATTTTCACCCTTTGAGATCTATCCTCCATCTATTAAGCCACTCGAAAATAAATCCCCGAAAACCTGCTCTTTTTAGCTTCCTTAACAAAATTTCATGATTTACCATGTCAAAGGCTTTTGACATCAATGTTTTCGTCGGTTTTCGATGTCGATGGTCTGGCACTGCGATCATCATCTTCGATTGACTCACGACCACTTTTGAACCGCTCGCTCGTGCCACTGGTAAACGAAACACTTTTCCAACGTTCGCGCACTATTAAATCCGTTTTTTACGCAAAATTGAATACAAGTTCGTTGTTGCATCCATTTCTAAAATTGTAAAAAATGGTGAGCCACAAGAGTTGCAATATTTTCTCTAATACTTTTAACATTTTGGTGAAGAAGAAATAGTTTATCAATACAATACGACTTTGTTACAAACACTTCTTCACAATTTGAACTATTTTCCTTGGCATTATCAAAATTCCTATTGGGAACCGGCCATTTCTGACATAAGACTGATCCTTCCTAGGGTGTAGACTGATCTGATCTGGCAGAACTATTGAATACTAGAAGAATGGGGACTTCCTTCAACGATCTCTGCAGGAGTTGCAGTAACGAAGAAGAGAAACAATCTACGCGGCAGTAGACAATATTAGTAGTGTTCTTCAACAGCAGTCTTAGTGAATTTTTTAACAGCCATCTGACAACCAAATGGGTTTCACATGTAAACGGAGAATCTTTCTCACATATTTTACTGGGAATAACGATGAGAAAACCTATGGTTAAAAGTACAGGACAAAAGAGGGAATCTTGAGGAATACCATACAAAAAATTTGTTTTGCATCTCATTCATGATGTATTGTTGGCACTTTCGCTTAGCATAAAAGATTGCTCACACATTTTTGTCGACCTCGCGCCAAAACCAGATTTCTTTCAAATTCCAAACTTTTCCTGTTTCAGACGCCAATAAAATTCTGTCTCTCTCAAACGCAGAAAAATGTTCGCAAAAATTTCAGAAACAATAAAACCTAACCAATTGCCTTGAAGACATGCATACCACTGCGATAAATTTAATTTTAACGCGCTATTCGTTGTCATTGCCCAGCTATAGCGTTGCCAAAGACTGCGTTTTTTAATTACCCACTTAGACGGATACGTAACATTTGTTTGCTCTTTTACATAAATGAAAATGAAAACGAAACTTCTATAGCAACAAATGTGGCTAGAGAAAATATTTAATTTGACGTCAACTTATTAATAAAGAAGCCATTATCACGATTCCCGGTGGTCTGTCATAAAGTACTCGTACCATTCCATATTAATTTGTTTCTATAATTTTCGTATGTCCATCCGAGCTGGGATAGGTAAAAAGAGCGGATGATTGGTCACAAAGCAGGCCTAGACTTTCTAAATCTATAAATCTGTCAAATAAATCAATCTTTCTGTTGAGACGATTGATCAGTGATTACTTTAATATTCGCGTGGATATCTATCAAGTAGATACTTCCGGTGAATGATACGAGTACATGACATAGAAAATCATTCATTTCAACCAGTCGTATTGACATAGGTAATTGTAGATCAGTCAAGAGTCGATAAAAAAAAAACAAAAACACTGACACACGAGTATAAATGTAATTGACTTAATGGCTTAATAAATTCGCAGCTGGGTACATGATTTTGAAATGCCGCGCACAGTTTGTTGTCAGGTTTTAGAGAAAAAATATAAAAAATTCCAATAAAGTCAGGAAATTTATGGGAAATATGTAGATACCTGCGTAAATTGCAGTGGCCCTCAATGATCTCAACAATGCCACCAACCAATGGTTAATCTGGTCACGATCTCACTCAGTATTCGTTGCCGGTTTAAAAACTCTACTTGAGCCTTGGAGTCAAATTGTTATACGAAAAGTCGTGCGTATCTTAAATGAATGAATGATGAAATGCATAATCAATTGAGCAACTTGATCTATCCAGGATAGTTCAATCGAATGCTTCTTTCTATGGAAAAGATCTCAGAAGCAGTGTACGCCATTGTCATTCGAAAAAAGTACAAACCCAGGAGAGCTGATACGCATGTCGATGGGTGTTTTCTAGGCCTTAGACATTGTATGAAATGCTTCGAACTATGCTACGAAATATTCAGTCGGTTTAGATCAAATATCTGTCGGCTTTTAGTTAGCGCCATGTAAGAAAGTAGACCTAGTAAAAATTTCTACTACTGATCACTCTATTTTATCGACTATTTCCTCTACGGATATATCCACTGATGTATAGATACAAAACAAACCACCTGCAGACCTCATTTTCGAAACCTTTCTCTTCCTCATCATCATCAGCATCAGCAACCTCACACCTGTACGTATCTCGTGTCATTTTCGAGTATCTTTGAGTATCTTTGTATATCTCTGTGAACTTGTTAAGATGGTGCTCCCAAATGCAGTTCCATCGAATGGGAATCTGTTCGTATCTACAATCAAACAAGACCGGATGTATACAAATGAAAAAAAAAGACACACACCTTCCGTGTGCATTTCAAAGTAGATCAAAGAATATCTCTATCTCTCTCTATTGCAACTCAGTGGCGTTTTGTCTATTTCCCAAGCCAATGCGCGAAAAAGTCCCATACTATTGTACCACGAGTATCCGTACCTCAGTGGCGTGTTTTTTGGTCTTTTTTTCTTTGCACTGTCTGTATCTCGTGCAAACAATGATTTAATACATCCGTGTGCAGCACTGTTAAAGTCAGAGTACTATCCGAAGGCTTGAGATACTCTTGAACGCAAAATTTACATTCCACATTTAAGAACCGCAAAAAGGTATCTTTTTTAGTGTTTTTTACATAATATCTGGTTTTGGCTTTCGTTTTGGTTTTGGTTTTGTTTGTTGTGAAATACTGTATCTGCAATTTGTTGTAGTGTGTGCTTCCTCATAACTAAGTAATATTTGGTTCGGTTTTACTTGTTTTTCTTTTTTATTTTTGTGGGGAGAAGCATTCGCATTTGTATCTACAGTAAATATTGTGCATTGTACACACTTTATGAGGGCCTTAAGTTGCAGTCTTATTCGCTTGGAAATACGATACGGGAGAGTATACTCTCGTACTAATTACACAGCTTTGTCGCCGCGTTTTTATTATTTGTTGCATTTGCAGAGGAATTTTCATTTATCCATTTGGAGCTACAGAGATGCAGATATATGTTGTTTCTACAGAATCGAGTGTATGGCTTTCCGCACTTGCAAATGGAAAATCCGATATGCACTCCATTCAATTGCAGTCATGCACCGTAGGCTTGAGGTAAGGTAGTCTTTTTTTTTTTTTTTTTTTTTTTTATTACAAACTGAACAGTCCTCTTCTCCTCACCAGTTCTAGCTCCAATTCCAACGACATCGCTCCTCTTGGGATTGAATTGTGTGTTTATGGCGCTGTAGGTGTAGCTATTGGTGTTGCATCGTTTTTTGAGTAAAGAGGAGATTATGCCGAGTTGAGTGGAGAGCAAGTTTAGTGAATAAACACCATGTGCACCACGATTCGCCAATGACTGGTGTTTGACTTTTAAGCCGGTAAACTCGTGATTACGAAAAAAAAAAGTTATAAAGAATAAATGAAAAAAAAAAAATCAATTAAACTGGATCAGTGGGTATAAGAGGATGATTTGAGGAAGTATTGCCATGATGAATTGAAGGTGAATAACTCTAGTGAAGGGTGTACATGTGGCATTTATTTACAGCTGGTACTTGTAGATTTGAATAGAGCTTACTTCCTGGTTATAGGTGCTCTACATTAGTGCCCTGTTCCGTGTCTATATCAGTTTTACTTCCTAGGAACAAGTGGCATCACCTTCTATTTTAAAATGTTTGTTTTTGAGTCAATGGTATATGCTTGCTTGTACTGGTACCAGTAATTTTGTAAGCCAGATTCTATTTCAAAATGACCAGGATCAAGAATCGGGCTCTAAATGTCGGTATCCTGTACAATATCTGAATCTGTTTACGATAAGCTGACATTAGTATTCAAGTATCGAAGGAATTGTTGTACTGGTACCAGTATTTCGCCGATTTATACATAATACCGAGGCTCATCAAGTAATGGAATCTACGAGTACGCATGGTGTCAGTAAATTTACAAAGCAAATCTGAACATTACAAGCATCGTGTTGGAGTCAACTGACATTTAAGTGAGCTCACAAAGACTTGTACAGCAAGTCACAGATGGTTATTGATATTATATTGAAACAAAGTTAGATACAGTCGGAATTACTGGTACCAGTATCAGTATAATGATGTTGAAGGCAGAATAAATTATGTCTGTCAGAGCCTGGATATATCATCTAAGTTATTTCCGAACGTTTTAACTTACCTCAGGTATTCATCTTAAGACATTGTCTGCATTTTGGTTACATAGGGAGTTTGGTCGTTACGGCGTACCGTGTTGGAAAAAAATGCAATGGCACCAGAGCTGCAGTTCCAACGTAATTACAACATTTACTTGCTACTGGTTCATACTCGTATATGGCTCTGGGGAAAGAAATGTCATCGAATCTCCAAAGAAATTCACAGACAAGATTCAAAAGAAAATTTCGATTAGAACAAGCTTTTATTGTCAACATTAAGCGTTTCAGGAACACAACCGCCAACGGCAGGAGTATGTGAGCAAAATTACGCGTCTATACGTTTGGAAGAAATTCGTCAATCTATACGAGTTCTTCCCTTGGCTTTGTAATGGAGAAGCGGCTGATAGAGCAGGAAATCTTCATTACTTACGAGTATATCCAGCTTTTTTTTGTATTATGTTGCGTGCATGTCAGCATGCATGCTTGCTCCAATGCTATTATACTGGCGGAAGAGATTAAAAAAAAAATGTAATGAACCAGCTAAAAGCCTCGGTTCTTTGTTGATGACACTGGCAAACGACTTAAAGAGAACGATCGCACGTGGAATGTTCGGACCCTTAACAAACCTATTATAGTGAAGTTTACAGACGTCCGGTTGTCACAAATTAGAGAACAAATCGGGAGTTTAAGGCATGTAAGCCAACGATAATTCGCATGAACGCTAAGTTTACCAAAATAAGCCGCATAAAGGACGATCTTACCAAAGACTACCTCTACGAGCTCCTCGACTTCTCGACAAAATCGTCTCTAACGATTTAAATGCCAAGCCAAGCAAGTAGGGCACCTTTGGTAATACAGTGAGCAAGTACAACCTGCATGCCATAGAACCCGGAAACGAGCAGAGGCTTATTGTTTTTATGGTGGGACGTAACGTAACTATAGCCACCACGCAGTTTCCACGCCTTGATACCTTGGGACCTGGCTGTCTCCCGATCAAGAAACCGTCAACCAAATTGATCATATCGCGATCGACGCAAAACACTTCTCTAGTATTTTGGAGGCCCCAATGTTCCGGCTCACATCGACTGGGACCATTACCTTGTTGTAGCCCCTTTGAGGTAATATCCCAGAGGTTGGAATTTGCGCGTAACAATTTCTTTTTCGTTTCGGTGTTTTTATTTATCTGTCGGATTGTATCTCGGATCGGATTAAGTGAGGTTTAGTGCGCTCTAGAAGCCAAAATGTTAGGAAGAGTCTGCTTAAATGGATGACAATAACACTGATCACATTGATTGGGTTCTTTTTGCTCGGTTACAAGATTTGGAGGTTAACGTTAATGGTGATAACAAACCGCAACTTGTGGAAGATGTTCAAATAGGTTCGATGGGAAAATTCAATGACAGTGTAGTTTCGATTTGCGATGCCAAACTCATTCCTGTGACAACAACCCTAGAGCCTATTACAGATCCTGAAATACCTGAAATTCTGCCCACAACATTGCCGGCCGATAAGTTAATGTACAAACTGGGAGCTTACGAGAAAGCGGCCTTTCAGCAAAATTGCAGAGGACATTATTCAACGAGGTGGCAATGTTATCGATTCTGTTTTCACTGTTCTACTCTGCAATGGAATTGTCACAATGCAAAACATGAGTATCGGCGATGGATTCCTTATGAATATTTTCATAAAAGAAGAGAACCGTGCCTATACCACTGACGCGCAGGTGAAGTTGTACCTTTAGCAGCACAAGAATGTACATGTTCATAGATGAATCACCAGACAGTTCACCATTAGCCATTCAATTAAAGTCCACGAGGAAGGCTGCCTCATATCCAAACATATGTCCAATGCTCTTACTTACAAAAAAGCTGTCAAAAGTGATACTCATTTGATCTCAACTTATGTAAACAATGCCACTGGAGAATTCCGTCCTGTTGGGTTTCGGGTTTATCCGCCACGTGACCCTTGCCGCACTTATGTGAAACTCTCTCAAAATTGTTCCCTTGGCCAGGGATATCGCAGCTGACTTATAGGACTTGGGAGGCATCGTCTCAGCTGATGATTTAGAAGAAGCCTACAATGCCGATTTCGATGTCTTTAGGAAGGAATAACCTATATACGGTCCCGCCAGTCGGCAGTGGCACCATCTTAGGCCACAAGGGTTACAACTTTACAAAGGACAGCATCGGAAATGACGTGACTTACCATCGAATTGCGCAGACTTTCAAATTTGGCTTTGTCAAACGATGGGAACTGGGATTTAAGATTCTGTGAGCTAAAAGAGCTTGTCAGCCAGTTAACAGCACCAGAGGTGCACTATAGGTGACGACATCTTACATTATGAAGCGAGATTTTCAGCCAAGGATGACTTTGACCACTACTTTTAGATCGGGAATAGTGTATTTTTGTTTGTAAAATATTGTACTTCTTTTGTACATTTTGAAGGTACGGATGGGTATTTCTGTAGCAGCCCAAAGCCACCAAACCATTGTGAGAAGGTTCAAGGTTGGCCAGGGCTTTTCCTATCAAGTTTCCCTTAATCTCTCGAGAAATCCAATGCCGCTATCACCGAATCTAGAAGGTCAGTGGCATTACTGCCCAAAAGCAATCAGATAGGCTGGGTTTACTCTTGGCATCTCTGTCCAGCTCTTTCGACTATGCAGGATGCCGACGGAGAATGTGTGCTGCTCCGTCAAGATCGGTGATGACAAAGCCGAGACCTTCAATATCAGAAAAGGATTTAAACAAGGTGATGCATTGTCATGTGGTTTGTTCAAAATCGTTCTTGAAAACTCCAGAGGTACCACCTTTCAAATGTCTGTTCAGTCACTCGCATACGTAGAAGACGTTGACTTACTGGGAAGAATACAACTAGCTGTCAACGGAGCGCTTGCAACTATTGAAGTAGAAGCGGCAAAGACCAAGTATATGCTGCTAACAAGGACGGACACACCATATTGACTCTTAGGACAAAACGCCACGATAGGCAACTACAACTTTCAGATTTTAAGGAACATTATCAATCGGCTACACATCAAGTCTGACAGTAGCAACAGCAAGGAAATCATGCGAAAATTCACTCTTACTGATCGCTGCCTCTTTGGGCTTAGAAGGCAATTGAGTAGCAAATCCGTCTCTCAAGCAACTAGAAAGACATTATACAAGACACTGATCATCCCAGTCCTGCTTTACGACGCAGAACCTTAGACACTGACGAAAGCGGATGAAAATGCTCTCGGTTCCATTTGCATCAATGGAGAATGGAGGAGCTGTTCCAACAGGATACTGCACGGACTGCACGGTTTAGATGGCTAGGTCACCTTGAGCGTACGGACATCAGCGTTCCAGCCCGGAAAGGTTTCGACTCCAATCCAGAAGGACAACCCAGTAGAGGACGAATTCATCTTAGGTGACGCACGTAAGTGGAAGAAGACCTCAGCCGACTTCAGGTGCGGAACTCGCGCTAACTGAAGAAGCATGTTAGCTGCGATCCATCCCGGACCTACTGTGGGCTGTAGTTCATCCAACTGAGCCCGGGCCTCCAATTAAAAATTGAAGTTAAACACTAGCACGTCACTTAGTGAAGGCAAAAAATTTATGAAAAACATCTTTTATATATTTCGACTAGTCTATCTTGAAATTTTGAATCCTACGAGCAGTCTAACAAGCACAAGTACTGTGAAGTTTCAGTATTCAAATATGTTAAGAACAACAATAGCTAGTCCGTAATGGAGTACCACAGGTGACTGTTTTTGAGCCTCTTTTATTGAATCATCGCTTTCTGCAGAAGTTACTACTACTATCTTTATTATTTACGCATCTAAAGATAGAAGTTGCAGACTGATTTTTCAGTAAAAAAAATCACCGCAGGAAACATGTATCCTTAGATTCAAATTTATTCAAGGATGTTCACATTTCTTTAGGATATGATGACTATTGGTGTACCTAAAGGGATCAATAAGCAATTTAGCTTGAGTCGATAGTGATACCTGTTTCAGATATTCAACTCAACCTAACGTCACATCAACTACACTAACTTTGAAGCCAAAGACCTATACGCCAAATAGTATAACAAATCTAAATAAAATTTCGCCATCACTCAAACGATATTGTGATCCGATAATTGAGACATAAAAACCAAACAAACCAGCTTCAGATTCTACATTATGGATGACCCATACACCAAAATCAAAATCGCGTCAATAAATCCTCCAACTGATGGTGTTCCTGTCATTCATTCAAATATAAACTCCTCGTTAGTTTCAAATTTATTCAAAATTCTCTTTTGCCCTACTACTTACTGCCATCTTCAATAAAGTAATTTGCAATTTTCATCACGTATCGCCTCCAAGTATCCGCTTTCAAACTGAATTTGTATCAATTCGTAGTTGGCCTGCTATTGCTCCCTAACTACCCAAAATACCAATCTCCTTCTAGTCACGGTTAATTCAACTTCATTGCGTTTTTTTTTTTTTTTCTCCTTTTTCAATGTGTTTTTACCTTTTTTTCGTAATTTGTTGCTTATTATTCTGTTAAAATAAATAAATACCAAACGAACGCCATGAAATACGAAAAAAAAGAAAAGAGAGAGGCCAATGTCTGCTAAGGTGTATGGTATGTATCTCATTCTTCTGTCTGTCCGGGGTATTGTTGAAAATAAATTCCCCTGAAAACAAGTTGTAATTTTTAGTCGTAAAAAAAATAAAAAATAAAACCCCAACGAATTTGGTAACAAAGGGAAAGGATATACTTGACTATTAAAGTCATCCTTCCAGAACGTCATAAACCAGATACACTTGCACTCAGAGTTGCCGCTGGGCCTTTTGGTTGTACTATACTCGTAGTTGGCATTTGTTGTTTCGACTTTTCAAGAATTTACGCCGCATGTTGTCAGTTCGGGGCACTTAGATGCAAACCTAAAACCACTAAAGACACCAATGAGTGCGATCTACCCTTCCTTAAATCAGGGGTATCATTACTTCCTGAAAATAAGTTCTTACTATCCCAGATGCAATCGCACTATCGCACTTTCCGACAAATTTTGGTATGCCGCAAGATTCTGTTTTAGGCCCACTTTTCTTTTTCCAGCAGATGCTAATGGGCAGGAATACGGTAGTGGGTACCTGCACATATCTATCTTCAAATCACTGATTTCAGAAGTGAGAAGATATAAATTCAGGCATTTCACAGGGTACACAGGTCTGGAAAAATCTATATCCAAGTTATACTGGTTAGTCGTAGTTGTTGCATGTCCCCTCTCATTTTTTCTTCAGATTTTAATGATTAGCTGACCTCAAGGTAGGTTATGAAGGTCGTGTGTCGGTCAGGCAACTACAGTCGCACAGTTTACGCTCTGATGATTTTACTTCTTCATTGTTCAGTCTACATTTGTTGTCATGCAATTACATGCAGCTTTCAGAGGGACGAACATGATGATATTGCAACCCATATTAGCAAGTTGGAAAGTCTAACTCAAGAGTTGAGGGATGCCGGCGGACCTGTATCAGAATCAGTGCTGATAACGAAGGTACTTATGACTTTGCCAGATAAATTTATATCCACTTACAATAAGCAGCGAAGCATCGGCAATTTACGGTTCGGGCTTATCATGGAAGAAATACGTTTGTACGCAACCACGCTTCATGCAAGTAAATGTGCCCTTAGGCTATGGAGCGAACTTGTTAATATAGCCGTGTATATCGTAAATTCATTTGGACCAAGTCCAGTTAATGAAGTGTACCGGCATGAATAGTATGAGGAAACGCCTACAATAAGTAATCAGTATGTACACAGCGCGGCCGAAGGAAATTTAGGGCGAAAGAAAAGTGAGGTACCGATGTACATTGTTCTTAAATGTTTGCAAGTTATAACGACCAGGAAACAGAGAGCGCGACAGGGCATTCCATAAGCGAGTTAGGAACGAATCACGATATTTTAGAGTACGCCCGAAAGTGGACTTGATTGTATACTGATGAGCATTCATAGAGAGACCGGTGTTACGGTTGAAGTTTTGAAGGGGCGGAATGCAACTGGTGATTTCAATGGAGCACTGGTGGTGGAAATAGCGATAAAACGGTGATGTATTTTTGTTCATATTCCCAAAGAAAAACAACTGATAAAGGGGATAAGAAGGCAATTTCTGGAATATTTGGTTAACGTGTTTGGATACCGGAATCAGTTAAAATATATTTCACGTGATGTCGTGTTCAAAGAGAATTGCATATGCAAGCTTGACCCTATTGTTCTAAATGTGTACCACAATCAAAATCATCAGAGGCTGTTTGCCAAGAAAATGTTAAGAAGGATATGAGCTAAGGAAAGATGGTTATGCAGTGGAAGTTACAGCGAAAGCAGTGACGAATAACATAGGTGAAGTGTCTTCAGGTGAACCTAGAGAAAAAGAACAATGTTGGACAAAACTACAAAGCAAAGCAAAGAAGAATGTCGTCGGTGGGAGAATTTGCGCGTATTTGGCTCTAATCGATGAACCATCAACATACAAGGAAGCTATTGTGTCGAAAGATTCCAAGATGTGGGTAGCTGCTATGGATGACGAAATGGAGCAGCACCGTTTAAACAAAAGCCCAATTTCGATTTCTGAGAGTTAATTTCAGCTTTAAAACTCACTTATACGCTATTACCTCTCTCTTTTCTTGGTCGATTCACTAAGAACCACGGCTACAAGGCTAGGTTGCTCATTAAAGGTTATAGTCAACAGGAAGGTGTGGATTTTAATAAAATGTTTAGTCCCGTCAACAAATTCACCTCTATACGTTCACTATTGGCGATCGCTGCATCGAAACAATTCTTTCTTAATCACTTCGACTTGAAAACACCATTCTTAAATAGAAAGTAGATGGCATAACCAATCGGAAGCGATTACAATTCAGGACGGGTCTACAAGTTGAATAAAACCTTATAACGTCTTAAGAAGCTTCACGAAATTGGAATATGACAATTTCAAATCTGCTCCGTGACTACAAGTTTCAAGAATGTGCAGCGGATCAGTGTTTGTTCGTTCTTCGTAGGTGTGTTCGTTGCACTCTATATTGATGATAGCCTAGTCGCAGAGAGCGACGTAAACGACATCAAGGAAGTTATGTACAATATTACTTAAAGCAACATCTTAAAATCACAGCCCGTGAGGCAAAACACAATCTCGGATTGGAGATAACACGCAATTCCGACGGATCGATACATATTCAGCAAACTGGATATATACGAGAGTGGATCAATAGGTCCCTGAAAATTAAAACAAAGGGCGTTGCCACCTCAAATCCAATATATGGATCTTTCAAAGGAACGTAACCAATTTTTCAGACATATCTGCCATATAGTCTCGTTGTGACAGCCATTTGAAACCGTCGTCTACGGGATTTTCGCCAAAATGGAAAAAAGTGGATTTCGTTTGCTCATTAAACCAAACAAATGCTTGGAAAGTATTATGGGGATTCGTCACCATCTATTGGAACCATCCACCACTGGTTTACTCAATTTCGATTCGGTCACCACACGAGAAATTGTCGATAAAATCCACGGTATGGTACTGGACGATCGGCGGGTGAAGGCGCGCGAACTTGAACATATCACATGTGTATCAGTGATTTCAATTTTGCAGAAATATTTGAATATGAAAAAGCAATTCGTCAGATAGGTGCCGCGTTCGCTCACAATTGACAACAAACGCAATCGTTTAACTATTTCAAAGGTGTGTTTGGCGATGTTCAATCACAATCCGAACGAGTTTTTGCGCCGTTTCGTAGCCGTGGGAGGAAAATGGATTCATCACAACACACAAGAGACCGGGAAACAGTTGAAGCCGAAGAAGGCCAAAGTGCGTCTGTCTGGCGCGGTGTTAATCACATCGACTACCTTGAAAAGGGTAAAACGATCAGCGGCGCCTAATATGCAGAACCGTTGGATGGATTCGACCCGATTTGAAGCAAAAAAGTCCGCATTTGGTTAGGAAAAAAGTTCTTTTCCACCAGGACAGCCAAAAATCAAAAATTAGCTATTTTATGTTATAGTGAATCAGACTTTCTACATACTACTAGTAGATTATGTGTTCTTGTTGAGAGGGTCTGCAATTTTTTAGGGTTCAAGTTGACAACAATGTACAGCGCTTCCATCAACCGAAGCTGAATATGTGCCTGCATCAGATGCATTCCAGCAGAGGAATTGATGCGGCTAAACTAAGTTATTGATGGATCTGTTTACTGAAGAAATTGTGAAGCCATCAAGGAGCTCTAAAGCTCATCACAAATCCTGACTGTACTGCCGCAGATTGTAATTTTTAGGAAAATTCTCCATTTTCTGTAGAGGTGACTTTTCAGGTCTCTTATAAGGCGTAAGAGAGCTCTATGTGAATTTTTATAAGGACAAGACCTAAGTATTTGACTTTCTTGGAGTAAGTCAAAGATTCACGAGAAAAAGCTATGATTTTGAGTATTTCCGGGTTTGAAGGCAATAGCAAACTTCGCTTAACTTTCTTGCTCCTAATGGAGGCAAAATAAATTTTCCCAAGAGGCACGGTCGTCCAGCTAACAATCAGTCTATCAAATTCAATTCTTTCGATGAAATGGTTATCTCAAAAGTTGTAGTAGAGGTTTTGTCTTGAGAGTAACAATCAAAAACGTGCACGTCGAGCATTGAAACATCGAGAAGTATAGATCTTCTATGAGCTGGCCAACGTTTTTTCCTTCTGAGGAACAAAACAGACCTAAGGGCGGACTGTGGTTTAGTCAATATACAATATTTCACGAAATGCTAAACCTAAAGCAACCACCAAAAATACGGGTATGAATAGGAACTACGTAGATACCAATAGAAAATAGTGAAATCTACTCGAAATCAAATCGAAGCTCCATAGTGATTCAAGTCTCCAGAAACATTAACAGCTGGCAGAGTGTGAAATAAATGGAATTGTGGAAATATCTGTCATAGAAGTCTTGAAACTCTTACAAGAAGTGGGAAGCTGCGCTATCAAAAGAACTATATCACCTAGATCCCGGAATAAAAACTGTGTGGCGCTCCCATTGTTCCGGTTTGAGTTTTTTTTTTTTTTTTGTTAAGTTGGTAAATATTTTGTTGACATTCCCTCAAAATCTTAGCGTCATAGCTTGACATTTGCAATAACGAACTAGTATTAAATTTTGCGTAAAAAACCGATTTAATGGTGCGCGAACGTTGGAAATGTTAAAAAAGTGTTTCGGCAACGATTCTCTAAAGAAAACGGGCGTTTACCAGTGGCACGAGTGGTTCAAAAGTGGTCGTGAGTCAATCGAAGATGATGACTGCAGTGGCAGACCATCGACATCGAAAACCGACCAAAACATTGATGGAGTAAAGGAAATGTTGGTCAATAATCGCAAATTAACCATCAGAGAGATAGCGGAAGACTTGAACTTTGCCTATGGATCGTCTAGCAGCAAAGCTGGTGCCAAAAGACCTCAATGCAAAAAAGAGACCGTGTTGACGTCGCAAAAGAGATGATTTCCGAGGCTGAATCCGATCCCACATTCATCAAAAGGATCATTACTGGAGACGAGACGTGGGTTTATGAGTACGACACGCAATCCAGACATCAGGCAAGTGAATGGCGTTCACCAAATGAAACGAGACCAAAAAAACCACGTCGTTTTCAGTCAAAAAAGAAGGCAATGCTCACAGTTTTCATGGATTACAACGGTGTAGTGCATCATGAATTTTTGCCAGAAGGCCAGACAGTAAACAAAGCAATTCGCCGAAAGAGATCAGAATTGTGGGCAGAAAACTCGTGGATTTTGCTCCATGATAACGCACCGTGCCATAATTATTCGTAATTTTTTGACGAAAAATGCAACAAATACCATCCAACAGTCACCGAATTCACCTAATTTGGCTCCCTGTGACTTCTTTCTGTTCAATCGAGTTAAAAAAAAAGAAAAGGGGGAACGCGCTTCAACAGCCGAGAGGAAGTAATGGAAAAATCGCAGGAAGCACTGATGGACACTGATTGATTGGATCAAACGCTGGCATAAGTTTGTTGCAGTCGATGGGGATTACTTTGAAGGGGACAATATAGATTTAGATGAATAAACTTGGGAACTTTTTGATGAAGGTGGTATTTCGACATTTCGACAAGGACCAAAGAAAAAGTCAGGGTTAAGACGTGTAATCACGGGAGGTGTTGGTTTAGATGCTCCATTCGATACTTCATCAAAATGAAGTTATCCAAACCAACAAACTTAGAGCCACTCGATTGAATTTTTTTCGAAAAAAATTTCTGACCTCTGATCAGGACACCATAAGTTTACCAATCCTATCAATATGATGGACATAAGTCACAGGTATGATACCAAGCTCCATCAGTGCTATAACCTTTATCCATTACAAGAAAAATCAGTGTAAGGTCCTATAATTGTATCTCCTCGTCCCAAACCCATTTAACAGCCACTTTAGCATATTTCTCAACGGCAACTCCAACGTCAACTCCAACGTCCTTCAGTCACAAATTGCATCTTTGACTCTCAGAAGATACAAAGCCAAAAGAGGAGAAAAAACAAAACTACAAGCAAATATCACGTATTCCCTAGTATTCACGGGTACAACACAGATTCAACGGAAAAAAAATGCATATATCCGCTTTAACAACAATAGAAGCAGAGTGCTGTAACTGGAAAATAAAAAAAGTAAAAAAATAAAACAAGGAAAGAAAAAAAAGATGAAAACAAGTAGAAAAGAACAAAACAATAACGATTATTATCCTGGCCGTGGTGTCTGGGTAAAAAGACTCTTGGTCTTTTGAAGACGTGCGTTCTGGCGTGACTTCCTTCATCTACATTTTGAAACGTCTCGTAATTGCAAATTGCGAATTTTCTTCCACAATTTTCTGGTCCCGTTTTTTCTGTCTTCTTCTCGTTGTGCAGAAGAGAAGAGATATGAGACATGTACTCGTAACTCCATATCTAGACTGAATCCACTGATGTCGGGTGTAATTTAATCCTTTTCGATTGTGAACAGAAGATGATGATGGGATTATGATGCACCAGCTTGGCGATTTTTATTTTTTTTTAAGAACTCACTACAACACTTGCTTTGGATACTTTAGATTAAATCTATTTCACTATACAAAAAAAAAATTAAAAAATTCAAGAAAGATGATGTCACATTTGTGCGTATTTGTTATTCAATATGATCGTGATCAAGCACACGCCACACAAACTACCGTATGTCGTAAATTTGCTTGTTTAACTCTCCAAGTCTCATGCTATCTGAAATAACATCTGTCGATCTCTCCGATTAACTGGTATCTCTCTAATATTTTTCCCAATTTTTGTAGACACCATACTACTGTGCTTTAGAGTTCATTTAATATTCACCGATAATGACTGTTGAGTATTAATTTATTAGTTGTAAAATTGTGCAACCTACTCGTACGTTGGAGGTTACACCCGAAATCAGTTCCATCCATCTTTTGGGCGACCACTAGTGAAGAGCTGATTACAGATTCCATGTGTTTGGCGTTGAAACTTTCAAATTACAACACAAATAATTAATTTTGCCATTTGCTGATTAATTAAAATTAGCTATAATACGAGTAGATACTATCTCTCTGATGTAAGATGTCTGATTTACATAATGTCGACAGCCGACAAAGCCTGTTTCTATTTTCTCTAATTGAACTTAAGTTCTGAGTAGTTTATGAAGACTACTGCGCAATGAAATTCTATTCTGAATCACTGCCATAATTTAAGAGACGTCTATCTATTGTATACGGAAAATATTCTACGTGTGAGGCTTAGTTCAAGTGGAGTCTAAGTATGTAAGAGACGTAAGACTAACTCTCAAGCTCATCTACAAAACTCGGAATTCATTTGCTGATCTTTATTTCGATGGCTAATGGAGGTTGTCTTTTTTTTTTCAAAAAAAAAAAACTTTATGACTTGCAACAAATTTGTATCTACTAATGGGGTTCAGATAAACCTCCCCAAGGCCATTTTCGAATTAAATAAATTTAATGTCTATTTCGAGGAATAGATATTTTTGTTGAGATATTCTACGATAGTGCAGATAAGCCGATGGCAATGGGTTGCGGTTTAGCAAATGAACATTTCTAAGGTTAGCTGGGTTTTTTAAAATTTATTGTTCCAATGATTAAATCGATTTCCTTCATAGACGTCGTAAAAATTATTTAACACTGATCGTCTACCATTTAGAAAAGGAAATTTTTTGGACTTGTAGGTTCTCGAAAAAATAAGATTGAAAACGATCCAGTTTGTGGAAAGGCCTTCTTAGTGCCTGTTCACATTGGCGCGGGCAGGAAAGAGAGCGAAGTGGGAAAAAGAAGGGTTACTTCGGGTGAAGCACATCGTATTTTTCCATATCGTTCCATTTCTGACATATTTTTTCATTTTAGTTTTGATCGTTTATGAGGAAGTGGGAAGACTAGGAAATTTAAAAATTAAAAATGCTCCGATTCAAGTGTTCCAATTGTCAAAAAGTCTTTCAACCCCATGACGATGTGAACACTACGTTCATGGTGAGGACTTTCATCCCGTCGCCTATGTAAACAGGCTCTTACTAGGCCTTCTAAGCTACATAGGAGGTCATCCAATTCGTGGTCCGGATTTGACAGCCCTGTTTCAATCACATACGTCAAACGGAACTGTCATCCGAGACTGTATATGTTTAGTTTAACAATCACTGAACGTGTTAAAATTGGTGATTCCGTAATAAGACCGTTTCGCGCATTGCGAGCAGATTATGATCGACATAATCGTCCATCTGAGCGTACTATTGGCAAGACTGTAGAAAAAATTCGAAGAGACTGGGTCCGTTACAGATGCCTTAAGACCTATCCATCATCGGAATGCATGCTCTAGAGAAAATATGGCTGCCGTCAGTGAAAGTGTTGAAGAAGATCCAAATCTATCGATTTTACGGCGAGCACAGCATTTGGGCTTGTCCTACGGCACATTATGGCGCGTATTTTGCATTTGGATTTGCATCTTTTTTTTTTTTTTTTTTATAATTTACGCGCGCCTAAGGGGTTGATACCCTTTTACTGTTGCCAGGGCGCGGGCGGAAAGATAGAAGGAGGAGAAAGGAAAATTGTTTTTGTAGTGGTTTGAAGAAACTCAGGTGTGTTTGGTTTCTATGTTTGCTCTCCAGGGGTGGGAGTCCGAATAGGACGGAGAGTTTTTCTTCACTCAGAGTGATTCGAGATATAATTCCCAGTATTTTTTTCATTGCTTGAAACTCTTATAACAGCCAAATCTACGTGTCAGTGTTATGCCTTCACACGCAGAATTTTTTTGTCTGAGTTCCAATTATACAATGAAAAACTGATTTTGCCATGGGCAGGATTCGAACCTGGACCCTCCGAGTGAGAAGCGTTTACTACTACCACTACACCACGGCCACCCCCTTATGAAGTTCAACTCACTCAAGAATGGAAGCCAGTTGACCACCGAATGCGAATTTTCACACAACATTTTCTTCAGAGATGAGGCTCATTTTTCACTCGGTTAAAGGCACACAGGAGATAGTGGGAAAATGCGTACCTGTTGAGGCTATATCGACCACAACGGAAAAAAGGGTGCAACACCGGTCACAACAGTTCAGAGCATAAAAATCAAGAACAAAATTCTCAGCCTCTGTAATCTGGACGAAGATCAGCGAATCGTGGCAGAAAAACTAATCGGTGAGTACGCTGATATATTTGCTACGCATATTGTTCAACACGAGTGCGATTCTTCAATCGCATAGTCCGTGGGCATCTCCAGTGGTCCTCGTGAAGAAGAAAGATGGCAGCACGAGATTTTGTGTAGCCTACCGACGTCTCAATGATGTCACTAAAAAGGACAGCTACCCACTTCCGAGAATCGATGACACTTTGGATATGCTTTCTGGTGTGAAATGGTTTTCAACACTTGACTTGAAGAGCTTGACTTGACTAAATCGTACAGATAGTGAGAAAACTGCCTTCACTACAGGAAGTGGTCTTTGGCAGTTTGCAGTGATGCCGTTTGGACTGTGCAACGCTCCGGCCACCTTCGAGCGACTAATGGAACGAACATTGCAAGGACTCACTTGGAAAACCTGGCTAGTACGAGTATATTTGGACGACGTTATCGTCATAGGTAAGACGTTCGAGGAGAGCCACGAACATCTAAAAGAAGTGTTTGAGAGGCTGCGAAGTGCCCCATTTAAAGCTCAACCCAGAAAAGTGCGCCTAAGGCAACGTTAACAAACAAAACCGTCGAAAGACCATTGCATCCAAAAAAACGTCACTGTATGGTGTGCAATCTGGTCTGGTGGTGTCATTGGACCATATGAGGTAGGTGTAACCGTCGCCGTCACCGTCAACTCCCATCGTGATAACCAAATATTAACTGAATTCTTTTGGCCTCAAATCGAAGATATGGATGTGGAAGACGATGCCACATGTCACACAACACGACCCGTTTTAGCTTTATTGCAAGAAGAACTTCCTGGATGAGTTATTTGGTGTTTTGGTGATGTGAACTTGCCACTAAGATCGTATGATTTGTGGCCGTTGGATTTCATTTTAATGAAACTCTTGACACTTTGAAAATGAATATTCGTCAAGTTATGGCCGAGTTATTGCCCGATATGTGTCGAAAAGTCATCGAAAATTACCTTGTCAGGATCAAGTCCTGCAAGAACTACCCTGGAAGACATTTGAATGATGTTGTATTCCATTCATAATGGCAAGATCCAAACGATATATATAATCATACTCGTAAATGTCAACACTTAAGCCTTTGCCCATCAACTCTTCCTCTCACTTCTACGTAATCAACTTGTTCTTCATCAGAAAGACGGTGTAGGAATTCCATATACGGGTCAACGACGGGCATTCACTGCTGCAGTCAGTTTTAGGTGCTTCGACGTATTCGTAGCCCAGGCCTAAAGGGAGCTCCATAGTTTCGTCGGTATCCTGGAGTGGAGATGGTGACACCAGAAACCTGAACAGCGGCTCTGATAACCTCAGCGAGGCTACAAGCACCGGACTGTTTACCAGGAGCTTTTGTGCGTAGACCACAGCAAATGCTAGGACCCTTAATAGACCCCGTGCTTAGAGGCCTTAGACTGCTATAAAGCAGATATTATCGCAATCGATGATCTGAGCAAAAAGCGGATGCCAAACTACGAGATCTACTATGGCGACTGCTACAAAGAGCGAAGACAATGGATTTGCTATGCGAGGGAGACTCAAGCAAAAAGTCTAAAGCCTTCGGCATGTAAGCGAACGGCTTATAACAATCCGCCAAACTCGGAAATATAAGCCTGGTTTGCGTTCATGCCCCTATAGGGAATAAAGATGACTGCATCAAAGACAAATTCTGTGATGTGCTGGACTGAATACATGCTCAACGCCCCAACCATGAATAAGGAAGCCGTCAATTCAGATTTTTACAATTTGTGTGGGGCGTAACCTTTTAGTTGACATCAACCAGATGATCATATTGCGATCGATCAGAAAAGAAGGAAGACCACAGGGTTCTCGGAAAGAAAAAAAAAGATTAGAAGAGGAAATGGAGAGATGTTACTGCAGGAATGACGTTCGAAATTTTTAGTGCAGACTAAAACGAAGATGCCAGGGTTACAAAGCCAGAAAGGAAGCCGGCGAAGATGAACATGGGCAACTAGTAGTACAGTCGCAGTGTATGCTGAAAATATGGAAAGGCTACTTTTGCGGACTTGATAAATTCTATTGTAAGAGACGACAGAGATTTCCGTCCCCCTGACCTAGACGAAATTCAGGTAGCACAATTGAAGATAAGGTTCAATAAAGCTGTTGCCGCAGACTGACCACCTTTTAAGCTATTTTAAGCAGCTGGCGAGTATCTGTAAGACATAGTCACAGGAATGCACGTCCTCAGCATGCTTTGTTCCATCCACAAGAAAGGAGACTCTGTTGACTGCGACAACTATACACGAATAAATCTCCTAAACATCAGCTATAAGACCTTTTGTGTTATAGTGAGCGTCTATAAGCAGTCATGAACAAACTGGTTATTTGATACCACTGCGGCTTTCAGGCTATGAAAGTCCACCATCGGTTAAATATTCACACTAAGGCAGATCCTGGAAGAGATTCGGGAATTTCAGATCGACACTCATCATCCATTTGTCGATTCAAAGCCGCATAAGGCATGGCGCATAAGAACGGGCTATATAACTCCATGTCTTGTTTTGATATCCCTCCCATAGTCGTCAGGTTATGCAGGATGTCTATGGAAGATTTTCGGTGATTCACCGTCAAGAAGGCTTTCGACAAGGCGACGGGCTGTCGTGTGACTTTTTTAAACATCGCCCTAGAAAGAATCGTGCAAAATTCAATGGCTTCCACAAGAGGCACGAGGAGATTGATCTAGTTTTCGTGAGTATTAAAGCGGAAGGTGTCACAATGGGTCAGATGGTAAACGACAGCAAAATAAAGTACTCGTACATATTGTCATTAGAAAAGGACGCATACTACCCACGGCTAGGCCAGAACGTTACCATTGGTACTTATAACATCGAGATAGGTAAGAACTTCGTCTACAGTGGAGAATTACTCTTGCTAATCGCTGTTTCTTGGGCTCAGGAGGCAATTGAGTAGCAGAGCCCTTTCTCGCCAGACCAAACTGGCTTTACGCAAGAGCAGAACTTGGTCCGTGTCGAAAGCGGATGAAGAAACACTTGGCCGTTTCGAGAGAAAGACACTGCACATGATTTTCTGTCCTCTTTTTAATGACGGGGAGTAGAGAAGTCAACCACGAACTGTACGAGCTGTACTACGACATCAGTTTAGTCACGCCCGTCTACGGATCCAATGTCTGAGATGGCTGGGCCATGTTCAGAGTCTTCGAGCTTAACCCGGATTCACGTTGCAACAGGGGACGACCGCTTTTAAAGTGGCGCACGCAAGTAGAATGGGACCTCAATGAACTTAAAGTGCCCCGTTGGAGGCAGCTGGCGATACATCGTGGCTTTTTGGTTGGAATTGATATGGACATCATCATAGACAAGAAAAGAACAATCTGAAGATATGAGATAGTCGAACAGATATCAGATATCAGATTCGCGATTCCCTAGATTCACACATGTAAGCACATTTTTGGAATAAAAAAATCCAGCTTTGTCTATGTAGATAGGGCGACTTCCACAACGCTTGTACTCTAAGAATATTGCCGGCACGTATGACCTAAGTGAACTCAAGTCTACATACTACGTAGGCTGATACACTTTCCACATGAAAGTTTTCAGTGTCTGAGTTCAACATATCAATGTACAAGCCAAATGATCTCCGCAGAATGACAGAATGTACCCACATTTTCAGTAGCGAAAGTCGCTAATAACATGTTTCTGCCAGCATACGGCTGCAGATATGAAGAATACTCAGTCCAATACCGGGTTGATACGGCAATTTACCGACTGTCGGCATTTATTCCGAAGATATTCAGCATCTGGAGACAGAATGATTTGATTTGATTTCGACTATAGTTGACAAGTAACAACCCATTGTCTGGGTGAACTGATGTCCGTCCAACTTGTTTCTCTTTCAAGTCAAGGAGGGCGGCATAGATGAGTGTACATATACAACCGTGACTACATTTAACGAAATGTCAGTTTCAAGAGTTTCACAAGCCATTAAGTTCCTGAATTCAAACTGGGAAATTTGTATTAAACCCCTTAGACCGGCGGTAAATCATTTAAGATGGTAGAACTCCCCTAACTGGGTCAGTTACGGCTATTTTGTTCATTTTAATTCGATTTTAAACGATTCCCCGAGTATCTCTATGCCGCTTTTCGCAAAAAAATTCGACTACTTTGCTTCCAATGAATTGAAATCGATATTCGATACATCACATTACCAATTAGCATCCATAACAACTACTTATGTCCACTCTAAGCTTGATTAATGCGCACTGATCCAAATACTATCGCGCCACACAAATGAGTTTCTAATTACATTTCTCCACCACTGCCATTTGTAGTTTCGCAGTCATACCACATGCCAATGTGGAGACGAGAATAGAGAAAAAAAAATGGCCGCTAACTGCCGTCAAAATAAACATTTCACACCGAAATCGCAATAAAAATCCGAACCCGGATTAAAGTTGTTTTGCGACAATTGAAATACACGTATTCATGCGGAGTTCGCCACATAAAAATAAAAATAAAAAAATCGCGCAAATCATAGAGGTATTCAGCCATTTCACACCGCATCAGGTCATGGTTTACTTTCCTATCAGCTGATGGCCTTAAATACAAAGCCTCAAGCTTTAAACTTGATTACCTCATGGGTGGCTATGAACAGTGGTATTCGTATGTGTATCCAAAAATGGTTCGGACGAACACACTTTCAGGCAGACCCAACTGACTCGGAACAAATTAGAATATCTTTGTAATGGATGAAAATTGTTTCCCCATACTTGGAGTCGCCTCACTGACCACATACCACCCACCCAGACATCCACACCCCGCGTTGAATGCGACTAACTTTCACCACGTTTTGCGACTCATCGGTTCGTCACTAAGTCGCCAATTCACCGCTGAAGGTGAATTCAAATTAACTTAATTGCTCGCAAATCAAACAATTCTGATCGGTTGATCGATCATTGTATCTGAGTATCGATTTATAGTATCTGTTAAGACCTCACAGGTTAACCAGGTAACCAGGCAACCTGCTCATGTTCTAGATAACCTTGGACTGACTATAAGACACAGAGAGACAGAGAAGTTGTAAGTCATGTTAGTCGTGAAGTCACAAGTGGATTGCGATCGATCGCACCGATCAACTCATTGAGAGCTTGCACAACTGTTTTCGGTTTTTCGATTTTCGACTGACAAACATCGAGGAAAACAATGGCAACCTTTGTGGGCGACAGCCAACAACCAACAGCCAACAATTGTCAACAGATTCGTAGGCGATCGAGAGTATCTTACTCGTAGTCTCGTAATGGGTTGATGACATTCTGCAAGTGCGACAAAATTGTTTTGGAATCGTGAAGAGAGATTATCTCAGTTGTTTGGCAATAATACTGCAGTGACGAGGGCGTTCAAACGGGTCAAGGTTATTTGTATGATAAGCGAAAGGACTGGTAAGATGTCCTTGCAGAAGGAGATTTATTGCTACCACTAGATACTCGTACGTGCTCATTTCGAAAATAATAAAAGTGAATTGCGCCAAATGTTCAAGGTGATCGATGTGGGTAAGTTCAAGATCTAGAACGTGCATGGCTTAACAATGCCATCGGGTGCTTTGTCATAAGCTGGCTGATCAAGTAAATGATGTAGAGGAACTGGGCAGTGGTCTTGAGGTGCTATGCACTACATTGGCGTTCAATAAATCGTAAACAATTGACGGGAAGGTTATCCGACATGAACTACAAAACAACTGCGACTTTGGATGACTTTACTAATCCTCCTGAAATGAGGGTGTATCCGATCGATGATTATTTAAAAATTCAAGACCTACAAATGGATTCCTAACTGACATTCATTGAGTCAAACTTTCCCAGAATCGCATGATGTATGTGTAAAAGTTTAAAATCAGAGAGAATTCTTCTAGTCTTCCTTCATAATTACATGTTTCGTACACATCTTCGACAGATATTGACTTTTAAGTGTCAGAATCATCATCTTCTAAGACCGCAGATAACCCTACCGATACAACGATTCAAGTGAACATTTGTTTGTATATCTCGATCAAAGACTTGAAGATCACATAGGACTACCTAATGTCTGTTGTCATGTAATTACTTACTGACGATGACGAAGATGGATTACTTTTATGACATCATTTAGCTTAAGTCTGAGCTAATTGATGACAGACAATGTGAGTATTCATTTGCTAATCATTGGCCTCTTTAGCGAGAGGTTAGGCAAAATATTAAAGTCCAAGGTAAACGAACAATCTTGAGTGGATTCTTTTATCTTATAATTTGTACGAGAACCCCATATCATTCACATAATTTTGTATGTAACACGTAATGCAAAGAAAAGCTATCGTGAGTGTTGAGTATTATTGGTTGAGGACGATCATTAGCACAGAGAAAACTCAGCTGCCCATGGTCCTACCATGCTCAATCGTTCATAATGAATGAAGATCACTCAGAATAGTTGCTTCCTCATCATCAAAAAATCAGGCTGAAGATCACTGACGATCGCTGTTACGTTACGATCACTGAAATTATCAGATCATGAATGAGCTTCACTCTAAACACCCACTCTGACGGTCCTACCAAGTTCAATCCACCACAATAAAAGAAGAGCACCGAGGATCACTCACGATCACTGATCTTTCATTATCAACGGTCACCGAAATCATCAGATCCTGAATGGACTTCATCTTAAACACTCACTCTGAGGGTCCTACCAAATTCTATTCATCACGATAAATGAAGAGCACCGAGGATCACTGAAGATCACTGTTCTCTCTCATCATCAACGGTCACCGAAATCTTCAGATCCTGAATAAACTTCTCTACTCCATCAAGTTCATAATGAGTGAAGATCACTGAAGATCATTGCTCTCTCGTCATTTACGATCAATCTCAGTTCTTACATTTACTCTGGTGGTCCTGCAAAGTTTAATAGATCATGATGAATGAATACCACCACTGAGAACATTAACAATTTTCAGATTGCTTCGGCTGTTCGGATCGTAATGAATAAAGATCCCTGAGGATCACTGCTCTCTCATCATCAACGATCACCGAAATCATCAGATCCTGAACAAACTTCTCTACTCCATCAAGTTCATAATGAGTGAAGATCACTGAAGATCATTGCTCTCTCGTCATCTACGATCAATCAAACTATCAGACGCAGTTCTTACATTTACTCTGGTGGTTTTGCAAAGTTTAATAGATCATGATGAATGAAGACCGCCACTGAGGACATTAACAATTTTCAGATTGCTCTGGCGGTTCGGATCGTAATGAATAAAAATCATTGAGGATCAATAGATTATGATGCACGAACACCACTGCAGATCACTGAGGATCACTGAGTATTACTAATCTCTCAATAAAATTATCACTGGAATCGTCAGACACTGAATAAGCTCAGCTCGTAACACCAACTCTCACGGTCTTACTAAGTTAACTCGATCATAGTGAATGGAGATCACTGGTGACTACTGAGGATCATTGCTTTATCATCACTAAACATCAACCTGAGTAACACCAGTTCTCAACACCTACTCTGGCAGTGTTGCTAAATTCAGCCGATCATGATGCCTGAAGATCAATGAGCATTACTTTCTCATCATCGGCGGTCAACTAGCAAGATCCTAAATAAAGTTAGTTCCCAAGGTCTACTCTGACTATCTTGCTTACTGTTCGATTCAAATGAGTGAAGATTCAAAATCTTTAAATTTTTTTCGGTAGAACAAAGATTTTTACACCAAGAAATAGTGCAAGTCCTAGCTTGATATCGCAAGCTGAATTTGCTCATATAGGAATAGGTAAGTACACCTTTCTATTTTTGACGTGACACACCAACATCCCTACGAAGATCACTGATCTTGGAAGATGCTTAAGTTACAAGACGATTCTTCGGGAAGACATTATTCAATATAATCTAGGGAAGCCGATCTTTAAGTTAGAAAGAGAGACAATCCTGTGCCTCGAAAGTACAAGAATATAGATGTTTCAATCATTTACTAAGCAAGTTAACCAGCCTAAGAAGGGCCATTAAAACAAAAGAAGGCTCTATCAATGCAAGAGAAATACATCGCAAGATACGTGGGGATTTATGCTTGGGGGCTTCAGTCGTGACCATTACTGGCAAGATTTAGAGCCTCCCAAGGCTATAGAAGCTGTAGATCTAATTGCGTCTGAATAATATTTATTTTATTCGTAAAATTACATATCTGCTGCCCGACCCGGATCAGAAGTGTTAGTAAATAGAACCAACTGGGCTGTACAAAAACTTCCAGTTCGTAGTGGTGTCTTGATCAGTAACAATGACTGATGACAAGCACACAATCACTGCAACAAAAAATGCCAAATAAATATGATAATTCAAATTTCCTAAAGATCGTCTCCTTGAAACGCTCCTACTAACCTCTGTCTTCACCTTCCTTATAAAGAGTTTTCCAATAGGAACTTGACAACTTTGAATTTAATTTGTGAACGCACTCTTTCACTAATCATCAAACTGTCACTGTCAATTTATTCAGTAAACTCAACATTTTCATCATGGTAAAGTACACGAGCAACGCCTGCAAATTATACAAATTTTCTACTGAAATTCGGAGTCGGTGACTACAACTTTAAGAGCCTTAACTCCAATTTTCGGTCGTAATTCTCGCCCTAGTAGACAGCCAATAACAAGTTTAGGGCAAATATTCGTTGTGTGATGTTGCCGTGTCAGTGAGACAACGGGTTGGTCGAAGTGTCGAAAATATCGCTGGCGTCCGTAGCAAACGATCCAAATCAGTCAATTCCACGGCGTTCTCAAGAATTTGGCATCGCTCAGACCACATTATGGCGTATTTTGCGTAAGGATCTTGGTTTACACCCATACAAGATCAAGCTGACTCAAGAATTGAAGCCGATGGACCATTTGAAGCGACGTACATACGTTCTCCGATTGGGTTCTGGAGGAGATGCGCCAAGATGATGAATTTCATCACAAAATCATCTTCAGCGACGAAGCTCATTTTTGGCTCAATGTGTTCGTCAATAAGCAAAATATGCGTTATTGGTCGAGCGAAAATCCACATGTGCTTCATGAATCACCACTTCATCCACAAAAACTAACTGTTTGGTGCGGTTTGCATGCCGGCGGCGTTATTGGGCCATATTTTTTCGTCGACGATAACGATCGCCACGTTACTGTGAATGGTCAGCGTTACCGCGCCATGATTACCGATTATTTTTGGCCCGAATTGGAAGATATGGCCTTGGACGACATGTGGTTTCAACAGGATGATGCCACAAGCCACACAGCACACGCTACAATCGATTTATTGAAGAGTAAGTATGGTGAGCGTGTTATCTCAAGAAATGAGCAGTCGATTGGCAACCTCGTTCGTGCGATTTAACGCCGCTTGACTATTTTCTGTGGGGCTACATTAAGTCATTGGTTTATGCCAACATGCCGATGACGTTGGAAGAGCTCAGCTAGCGGCCGAGTCGTTGAAAATTGGGTCCAACGAATCGACCACTGCAAACAAGCTCGCGGTGGCCATATGAACGAAGTCGAGTTCCATTCATAAATGTTTTGATTGTACTTCAAGCTGATGGTAAAGTTTTTGGAATATCTCAAATGTTTTGCGTTTTATTTTAAAAAGAAAAAGTTGTCAAGTCCTTATTGGAAAACCCTATACGACTGCTGATTGTAAGAACATTCTGATGGGTAGCAGTTTTCATTCTTCACGTGTCAACTTACAAAACAAATCAAATTCGTATTCGAGCAAAAATTCGCCTAACCTCAGCGATTATGTTGCCCACTGGCACACTAGGGCGGTAACTCTTTCAAAATTGGAACGCTTTCAACAATTCAGTTGACTGGACATGAAGTCGACTCTGAATGACCAGTCAATTACGAGTACACAGACTGGATGCAATTCTGATACTTCGCATAGCAACATAGTTTCAATTTTGACAACGACAGTCTGTAATAATCGGACCACAGATCGACAGATACTTGTGCAAATGCATCACCCTCAAGGCAATTGTCTGTCACAACGAATCAATCTTCTCTAACCCAGTTCCCTACATTCTGGACAATCTCGAACGAAATTAATTCCGACATCTGTCTCTGTACTGACAAAAAGATACTATTGCACCCCTCAAAGAGACACAACGACAGATGCATCGATGACAAGATGACACAAACACGCACTCATGTAATTTAACTCCACAAATTCAGCTATCCAAAGTGTTGCATTTCCTTGAATTTTTCTCTTCTACGAGTATGCACAGTATGTATCCATTTTGCAAGTGTTGCCAATTTTTAATTAAATAAACCACTTTACCATCACTTTTCACAAAAAATTTGTATTTCCAAAATTTTGGAATTCCTTTTCCCTTCACTACAAAACCGAGGTAACGCGACGTCGTATCCGTTTGACAAATTTTCCGTTTTGCGTATTCGTTGCGCACGGTTACTATCGAAGCGGAAGTCCACGAGGAAGTATACGGTATTCAAATTGACTTCCGAAAACAGACACAAAAACGGCGAGGGAATACAATTTTTTTTTTTTTTTCAAAAAACCACCTCGCGTTGAGGTCCGCACTGCACAGCAAATTAATCGTTAATAAGAGAAATATATATTTTTTTTAATTTTATTTTTGTATGTTTGTTTTCGGTGTGTTTCGCATTCGCAATTCGAATTTCGTGTTCGCCTTCGAATTTGTACTCGTTCGAAGTATCTTTTCGGTATGGGGTGGGGGAGAGTACTTGATTTATTCCACTTGTACTAGTCGTAGATACTTTTTCGGTGTTTCCATCGTAATCCCAAAAATGCATAAGAAAATTTCGCAATGTAAATTCAATTTTTATTTCGTTTCGAACGAAAACGTAAACACAACAGAAGTGTTGAGCTTAAAATGGGCTAACACAGATACTCGGACACACAGTGAAAGATGTTCGTATTCCGATATACTCGTACACGGAGCGAAGAAAGTTACGAAAGAAATTGAAGAAAAAAAAAATAAAAGAAGAAAGGAAAAGGTATGTTCGTTTAGCAGTTTCTGAGATATATAATAGTCGTAACAGGGAACGCCGACACGGAATACACGACGACGACGACGACGACGGTGATACCGTACTCGCAAGACACGAAACAACTAACTAACTTGACTCACTTGTTTTGAATTGTGGTCTACCCATATGGCTACGTTGGTGAGATAGCAAATACTCGATTCGCTCGTCGTTTATACCATAGTACGGAGAGATACTTTTTTTTCCATGAGTACGAGTACGGCTATAGTAACACAAGTGGAATATCTAAACAGCTGGCGGTTTGGTTGGCTAAGAGATCGAGTGGAGAAGCATATCCAACAGATGATGACGTTCACTTGCCCAGGGGGAGATAATGGGAGAGTGAGAGATACCACTTTGGATCAAATCGACCGACGATACGCTTAACTGACTCACTGTACCGCAAGGCACATATACGAGTACGAGTACTCGTACACCACAGTAAATCAACACCACCGCGGTGAGGGAATATGGCATTCGAGTATCTGCATGTGTATCCACAGCCATACCGAATAATGAATAGACTGTAAAGTGTTTAGTTTGAAGTATCTCTTTACCACCGGTACCTACCGGAGCGGGAGCGCCATGCCATGACGTGGAAGCCTAACAAAAACAAATACGAGCACTTCTGAACTGGAGAAGCAAGATCCAGCAGAATGGCGGAAGGAACTCTGCCAAGAATAACTTCTTTAGGCCAGGTTATTATTATTGTTCCAAATTATGTATCTGTCGTGCGTTTTTTATGATTTTATTTAATTTGTTTGCTTTTTGTCGGCTCTATCTCGTTTAGAATGTCGAGTTTCTGATGTAACACATGTTGGTTTGGCCGGTTCCGAAGTTCCTAAATTTTTTTTATTTTTTCTTCTTCGATGTATTGAGGTGAGACGGAACTGGATTTCCCGTTTTGTGGTCAAATTGGGAACCAACCGGCTCTGGGAGGGTTTAGGAGGAAATTAAATAAAATAACTCTTTGGCTGACAATGACAATGAGTGGGAAGCGGCATGTTGTTGTGTTAATTTGAGGCTAAGTGCTGCTCGTCTATTTAAGGGATGTTGTTTGCAAAGAGTATGTGGTGATGTAATTAACAATGCGAATATAAGTACAAATAATTAGAAACAAGATTCCTTAGATAGAAGTTAGCTTGCATTATTATCATTTTTCCTCCGATGCCTGCCTTTGTGAATAAAAGTAACACGCAGATTTTTAACACATGCCATGACTTTGAGGACATGGATTTCTGAAGAATTTCAGCCTGTGAGTGGCCAAGAATCGAGGGTAGACCATCAAAGTGGTTGAAGGAGCAAGTGCAATAGTTTTGATAAATTTTTTTGCAGCGGCTATTTGGAAACAAAGATTCGTCTGAGACATACATATGTACTCGCAAATCGTAGGTGAGATACGGGGACTAGCCTCTAGTCCCTCATTTTGTGGCATGGACCAAATCCTATTTAGAAGACCGAGAATACAGGGTCATCTTCAGATCTTCAATATCCGAACCCATTCAAGCAACATCTGGTGTCCCTCAGGGTAGTCACCTTGGTCCAATCATCTTTATCCTCACAATTAATGATATAAATTTAATTTTAACTAACTCTAATCTTTCTATTTTCGCTGATGACATGAGAATTTCCAAAGTCATCTCATTGCCTTCTGACTCCCATTGCCTGCAAGATGACTTGAATAAGTTTTCGGTATGGTGCAAGCAAAACTTTTTGGAGCTTAATGTCAGCAAATGCCAAGCGATAACCTATTCCCGTAAACGTCTACCTCCCCCTCCAAGAAACTACTTCATCTGCGATGAGCCTATTCCTTCCACTACCCAAGCACGGGATCTAGGTATAATTTGTGATAGAGAATTGAATTTCGACTCACATATTGACAGCATTATAAATAAAGCTAACTCTTCACTCGGCTTTATTAAACGCTGGTCAAAAGAATTTTCCAACCCTTACGTTACAAAGTCCCTGTACATTACTTTTGTAAGGCCTCTTCTCGAATATTGCAGCCAAGTTTGGTCACCCTATAAACTAACCCACATTCAAAGAATAGAATCAGTCCAACGCAGGCTTATCCGTTTTGCACTTCGTGGTCTACCTTGGGCCGATCCATATGGATTACCCCCCTATGAAAATAGGCTAAAACTAATTAGCATGCATACCCTAAAAAAATGTCGTGAACTCGCTGATTTCGTCGCTTTTTATCCACCAGTTACTGACTGGAAATATCGACTGCTCGACAATAACGCAAAATATTGCATTCACTCCCAATCCCCGTAATCAAAGATCTGTCCCACTTTTCCTGATCCGAACTCACCGCACCAACTACGGTCACTTTGAACCCATATCCAAAATGTTGCGTATAACGAACAACTACGCCGAAGTCTTTGACCTAAATAGCAGCAAACAAGAAATAAAAACAGCGCTGCTCAATATGCCACTCCCTTAACATCTCCCCCGTCCACCATTTCTCCTCACCCCATTAAGTTAAGTATATCTTTGTTAGTTTTTAAGTCTAGTTTTAAGTTTGACTTAAAAAAGCTTAATAAAGTTGTCCGGGGTAGACCCGGGCCAATAATAATAATAATAATAATAAAATCCAAAATTAATATCAGACTGAACAGCACAAAAATTAACCTTAACATCAACCACGATGAAGACTGGTCAGCTAATCCAGGCTGCTAGACCTGTAGGAGACGAACTAGAGACAGGATTTCTAGGTTGTCTATGACGAAAAGCAAACAATGCTAAGATTCCGCGCGATAAATTCCAGCTGCGGGACCAAAACTATCATTAATGTGGATGGTGTACAGCAATCTGTTTCAGCGTACTATGCCAGAGGCAGAACATAAGTTCAGGGAGCTGATTGCAGCTAATATTCACCAGTGGGCACTGAGAGGGGTCAACTTGTCGATGCCCAGTGCTGTAACCATTTCTACACATCAATTGTGCTTATTTTACTTCCAAGTGGTAACCATCGGGTATAGTTATATATCCACCCGAACTCGACCTTCCAAACTTGTAAATGCGAGTGCTGACCAGCAGACGAAAATAGCAGCACTATAAACGGGGCAGCGGATGAATTCCCCAGAGTGAAGTAAAATTCCTGACTAAAACTAATAAGACCTGGTCTGGACTACCCCAAGGATTTCCGAGACTAAGTCAGGGCATTGAAAAAAAAGATGGTGGCGGTTGAGCCCTTAATGGCACAACGGCCGCGCTGATATCCCTAAACGGGTTACTGACTTCGTCCTAAACGACGCCTCGTCCTAGGAATATCTATAATGGAACTGGCGCTCCAGGTAGGGAGTTATGCCGTCGGGGTAACTGCCCGGCCATGGACACAAAAAGTGAACAAGCAACAACATGCCGCGGATGCGAATGGACATACTGTAACCCCTGCAAACGAAACACAAACAAAGTGTGATGGGATGAGGCGGACAAAAACAGGATGAAAAACGGCAAAAGCAACACCCATTTGGATGCGGATTTGTCGTTAGACGCAGATTTAGGTAGAAAGTCTTGAGTTTCCGACATGTTAACGAGCACCTTGTAACAATCCATATTATGGCTACATCTGCGAACATTAGCCTTAATCCGCGCACACCCCGAAAGAGGAGAAAGATGACGGCAAAAAGATAGCTTCTACGAGCTCGTGGACATCTTTGGTATTACTGGCGGAGAGTATAGCCTGCGCCATAATACTTCTGATAACCGACTCAGGCGAAACATTACCGTAGGTAGCACGCGGTTCCCGCATGTCGATATTAACAAGAAGACTTGGAAAACTCCTGATCATTCAACCGTTATGATCGGTGCAAGGCACTGCTCCCGTATTATTCCGAGAGGCCAACATCAACTCAGACAATTACCTTGTTGTAGCCAAGGTACGTTTGCGGATATGCCGAACATCGCAACTTCAATTAAATACTGTGAGGAAGTTTGACGTGGAACGGTTATAATCACCAGGGATCGCCAAACCCTTGTCCGATCGAGTCCCTCTTAATCTATTAAGAGGTCCTATGACGCCAGCATCAAGTGTTTAAGACCAGCGGCAACATTACCAAAAACCCATCAGAAAAGCCGCTTCTGATGTGTTGGGTTTCACTCGTCAACCGCAATGAAACTCCTGGTTTAACGACTAGTGCCGACAAGCAAGATGCATACAAAGTGCCGCTGCATAGAAGGACTAAAGCTGCTAACGAGCTCTACGAGCAGAAGAGGAGAAACGAACACCGGCTTCTCAGGAGAAGAGGGCTAAGAAGGCAATTGACTAGCAAAGCCCTCTCTCGAACAACAAAAGTGACCCTACGTAAGACTTTAATAATCCCATCATGCGCTGTGGTGCAGAGGCATGGACTTGAGATTGAGAAGAAAATTCATCGGTGGATTTTGGTCCCGTCTGTATAGACGGTGAGTGGAAGAGGAGATACAACGACGAATTGTTTGGGCCGTAATGCTACATCGACTTAGCAAGAATAGTGAAGGTCCAACGTCTGAAGTGGCTAGGTGATGTAGAGCGGTTGGACACCAGTGCTCCGTGGTATCTGAGGTTTAGCGCAGTATAGGAAGACCGCGACATATATGGCGCACGCAAATGGAAGGGGACCTCAGCTTCATTCCAGAACTTATGCAGGCTATTAAGCCTATCTACGAAGATCTATTCAAACAAGAGTTCCTGGAAAGATGCGTTGGTGGATTTACGCAAAACAATAACGAAAGTTACAATCAGCTTATTTGGAAAATAACACCGAAAAACATCTTCCGCGTGGAACAATCCCTGTCCAAATTGTCACAGCTCCAGAATGCACACACGGCCTCCCAAAATGTTTCACATGGACGAGACGATCATGGAAAATCCCTAGCATCTGCAAATAAAGTGGACATGCGGTTGGATCCCGTTACCATTCCGACCTTTGACTGTGCACTGCACAATTGGCTGCCGTTTCGAGACATATTCGAGACTCTGGTCCACTGTATGGATTTCCCAGAAGCATAAAAATTAGGTAAGCTGCGACAGGCAATAGATCCGGTGAAAGCCCCCCCAGTGGGTGCGATGCATTCAGTTGGTTATCACGAAGTTTTGCAAGCTCTTAAGACTCGCTTCGACAATCGAAAGCTTCTTACGGAAATTCACGTGTCTCGCCTTTTGCATTTGAAGAGCGCTGTGGACGAAAAGTCAGATGAGCTGTTAAGAATGGTGGACACGGTGCATGAGTGTAATGGAATTACCAATGGATCTGCCCCTTACTACGCAGCGGGAGAGGTGTATGGACTGTTCGTCAACAGAGATCCCCAATTTGGCAGATTTGATAGCGTTTTTGGAGAAGCGCGCTCAGAGCCTTGTGACAGACGTGATTCGCACCGCCAATCAAGATGAGTCAACAACTCCACGTTCTTCCTGTGCTTAGCCGCCACATGTGACGATACCAAATCAAAATGGATGTCCCTCCTGCCAAGGTCCGCATCGACGGTTACTGGATAAAACGCCGTCTCATCGATTTGCTGATCTGAAGAACTCTGGATTATGCTTCAACTGTTTAAGGACTGGACACACATCAACATAGTGCCCTGCGGGTAGCTGTCGGCGGTAGGAAACATCACGCCATGTTCTAGCGAGAATCTTCCTGGCCAGCTGCTACTTCCTCATCATCTCAGCCAATAGCAGTTTCTACCATGACACAATCGTCATGACTAGCAGATCACACAGTGTTACTGGCAGCAGTGAGAGCTTTCACATCTGGTAATTTGTAACAGCGCTTGGCTCGAATCCTCTGTGACTCTGGATCTTAGGTGAGTTTTCTGACCGAACGTCTAGCCAATCAGCTTAGTCTTTCTAGGGTCAGATACGACGCAGCAGTAGAAGGCATCCGCGCATTTGTACAAACTCGCACAAATGGTAGAGTGAGGCAAACGATTCATTCAACGTACACCGACTTTGAAGTGCAAATCTACGCTTGGGTGCTTCTTTCCATAACGGCTGTGACCCCCTCGGTGCTCCTGAATACAAGGCAGTGGACTCATTTGTGCGGCCTTCAACTGGCTGATGTGCGTTTTGCAGAAGCCGGACATATCGATGTTTTGGTTGGAGCTGACGTATGGGGTCAGATGGTCGAGGGTGAAATCATCACCGGGAAACCAACTGAGCCCTGCCCTCAACGCATTCGTTTGGGATGGGTTGTATATAGCGTGCACAACCTCAAGCAAACCACATCCTCCTCATGCATTCTGCGCTCGGGTGAACGAGGATGACCTTCAATTAGAACACTTGGTACGAAATTTTTGGAAGTTGGAAGACGTGCCCGAAGGTAGTTTGGATCAGGACGACTGCCGAGCGGATATTTTTGTCAACACATGCACGAGAGGATGATGGTCGCTACGTGGTACACATTGGGACTCTGGCGAGAACCCAACACAAAAGAGATCTCAGTCTTTCGCTTAAGAACCATGACGTATGGCCTTCAACGCTGTGTGCATCTTACACCAGTGTGTCCTTGACAATTACACCTGCTTGGCAAATCGAGAGCAGGGGTGTAAGGTACGAGACACAATTTTATCTTCATTTTACGTAGATGACCTGTTGACAAGTTGCTGTCACGAGTCGGAAGCAGTGCTATTGGCTACTAATATCGACACGATACTATCGAGGGGCTTCTTTAAGTTGCGAAAGTGGAACTCCATCAATTAACTGGTGACATTTCTTCTTCCCCAGAGCTTTTGATTGACCCATCACCGGCGACAGTGCTTGGTCTACACTGGGACTCTGAAGCTGATGAGCTGTTCTTTAATATTGAACTAGATGACCACAATACAACACCAACTAAGCGACGAGAGCTTAGCGACGTTGCCCAATTGTTTGACCCCACCGGACTCTTAGCACCGGTGGTCGTTACGGGCAAAATCTTCATCCAGACGCTTTGGTCTGCTGGCATCACGTGGGATGCTCCTCTTCCTGAAGAGCTGAGGAGGGTATGGACACAGTATCGCTGCACTCTACATACGCCTAACGAACTACGAGTACCCAGATGGTTGGGTATGCACTACAATGCAGCTACTACCATACATGGCTTTTGCGTCGCCAGCAGCACTGTACCTGAAAACGAGTGTCATCGATGGACGGGTTAACGTGTCGCTGCTGACGGCCCGTACTCAAGTAGTATTTCTGAAAGGCGCTACCATCCCCCGACTGGAGCTCTGCGCAGCGCACCTCCTAGCGCAATTGCTGGATAGTGTCCGTGTTGTATTAGCCTTGGAGGATAAGCAGTACTACTTGTGGTTGGATTCGGCGATTGTTCTGAGCTGGCTACGCAAACCCCCCACAACGTTAAGACCGTATGTCTCCAATCGTATTCGGCAAATACAAGAAATAACAGCTCTGGATAGATGGTATTATGTCCGGTCAGCGCAAAATCCAGCTAACTGCACAAGCCGTGGTTTGGGTGCACAGGAGCTTTTACGGCATCAGCTATGGTGGCAAGGTCCTGAATGGTTAGTAACTGGCGCACTTCATTTAATGAGAACGGAGCAACTCAATCCGCATGAACTGGTCAGTGCACAGAGCGAACAAAACGCATCACTGGTGACAATGATAACCGTAGTCAGGGAGAAGTTCATAACGCGCAGAATCGATGGCCATGCAATAGTGCTTACTGAACGTTTCAGCTCGCTGCAGCGACTACTACTATACACCTATGGCGTATATATTACGGTGGTCCCCAAGTCGGAAACATCTTCGGGGGTCCATTCTCATTCCCGAGGAACTGGATGGTGCTCTATTGGTACTCCTGCGAATGGAACAGAACAGTGCATTCAGGATCTAATATACCTAGCTCAAGTCGGTTGCTTCCATTGAACCCTATTCTAGATGAGGATGGTATTATGCGAGTACCGAACGACCAGCGTTTTCCAGCTATCCTTCCGAAGAACGGAGCCTTGATATGGCAGCTCATCAATCAAGTACATCGTAGCACTCTTCATGGTGGAACCCAACTAATGCTACAAACTCTTCGTCAGCGATACTGGATTCTGCATGGGCGACAGGCGGTTCTGAGCTATTTCCATCTGCAGACGGCAACGTCGAGAGACATTGGTTCAACAAATGGCTTCTTTACCGAGGCAAACGGTGACGGGCGCTCGGTGTGGACTATTGTGGATCATACGTGTTGGGACGAAGTGGTCACGCACAACAACTAAGACCTATTTATGGGGACGAAAGCAGTCGTCGATAATCTGACAGCGCAAGCTTTTTTGGACGCATTCACGCCTGGACTTATACAGTGACAGCGGCGTTTGTGGGAGCCAACCGTCTACTCCAAGAGGATCTGAAAGCTTGGCACAGCGCACACAATTAACAAGCTGTTGCCAATCGTGGAACTACGTGACACTTCATCACATCCAGCGCTCCACACCAAGGTGGACCGTGGGAGGCCGCAGTTAAATCCGCCAAACATCATCTCGTGCGTCTGGTTGGAGCACTGGTGCTGTGATACAATCAGCCCGAATGACAAGTTGGCGTTAATTCCTGGAGACTTCCTTATCGGCGCCCCGCTGATTGCTATACCGGAGCCGAGAGTCGATGACATGACGATTAGCCATGTCAAACGGTGGCAATGGTTCCGTTAAGTGCACCAACTCTTCTGACGACGCCGGAATGAAGAATAACTGACGACGACGTTGAGGAGTAAGTGGCAGCGACGACAGCATAATATCCAGGTCGGCGACATAGTGACTATGCAGCAAGAGAATATTCCACCGACTTACTGCATGGGTCCTCAACGTTACAATCAAGACTGTGAGTGGGACATGAACTTGTTCAGTGCAGAAGCATGGGTTCGACCGGGCAGGATGTTTGAGATTGATATCATCCCTAGTCATTTGAGTTGGCGGTCCTTCCTGTCAATATGTTTCATTTCATTTCATTTTATTCTGTGCTCTCCTTTTTCCCCCCTGCAGTAACTTTTTGTAAGGACTGCTGCCAGTTCTCCAAAAATCATAATTTTGATAAATCCTTCGTTTCAGCACAGGCCAGTGGAATATACTAACAAAATCATTTTGAAATTTTGATTCTAGATGAGCTGTTCCCGAGTTATCATGTCCACCGCCATTGATGCTCAAAAAAAGGAGCTTCCGGAAAATAGCTCGCTCCAAGTGGCTATAACCCCTTAAGCCGGCCCTACTTAAATAAAATAAATTATAGAAAGTAAAAGTCCCTTGAACTTTCTTCAAAGAAATTGTTCTTTTTCGAATTTTTAAAAAAATTGGGGAGAACCAAACTAATAGGCCCCGAAAACTATTCGGCGGAAAACTAGTTTTCTTGTAGGTTGGTGGGTCACTGCGCCAGATCCATAGCCAAACTGTATCAACGTCAAACTAAAATAACCGAAATACCTATGCAAACGAAGTGCAAATTCGATTACTTTATTTTGTTAATGGCCAATTAATTCACACTGAATACTGCATAAATAGAAAAGATCGAAGAAATAGAGAAGATTCTTAGCCGAAAGTAATCGAAAGTTTTTTTTTTTGTTCATAGAACATCTCGAACTATACGAGTATATCTCAGGCAACGTCAACCGTCATCGAACAAAGTCACAAATTAAAACCAAGTGAAAGTCATCGTCAAACGGTGGTCCGCTCCGCGTGTTAAATGCACGACAACGGCGGCGGCGACAGCAACCATCGGTGGATTGCCCTACTGAAATTAGAAAATTTTGAACTTCATTATGTCTCGACGGTGTTAGGTATTAGCATTCTTCGGTTTTATGATTTGTTTTCGTGAGATTTTATCACCACAAAAAAAAAAAACTCTGAAACTCTGAGCTGAGATACATTGAGATGTCGTAAGAAGACAATTGTCACGTTGCGCGCATTCCCTATGACAGACTTTGGCTTTAACGTTGTAGTTTAACTATTGTCACCGATAGTAGGGGACAGTTTTGTTTCACTTTCTTTTCCTTTTGTATTGAAGAAAATGTATCTCAAAGATTTATTTGCTCACGCCACGGACACTATGGATAGATGTTGTACGTGCCAAAGGTTTTCACTTATAAAAGTACGAGTACATTCGCCTTGGTCTGATGTTTCTGATGTATCTCTGGTATGGTACTTGTTTTTTTTTTTTATTGATGAAAAGTACAAGTAATCGTGTTTACATTGGAAGGCATGCTGAAAACAGTCCAGAAACTGAGTGTTGTATCTATGGTTAGACAGGTTGAAGCTGGCTTGTTGGATGGGCTGAGGCTCGCTTGTATGGTGATGGTTAAGGCAAAGCTACTTGTGTTTATAATGCACAATTTCACACAACAACGTAGCAGTGGCAGCAGCTCATACTGACGTTGTGAAAGTGTTAGATTTTTAAATTCGTAGAGCTGCCAGCCAGCCAACAATTAGATTGAACAGACGATGAAACATGAATAAGTAATGTACCCTGCAAAGTACACGAATATCTGAGTATCTGAGTCTTCAGCCCGACGAGTAGTGTATTCAAGTAATGCGATTTAATCATGCTCGTCGAGCATGACTTGGAGTAAGAGCATTTACTTGAATCTTGTTAGATATGGATTCAATTTGAATTTTGTGCTTTCCATGTTTGATAGAGAAAGATTGGATTTGTTGTGTTTTGCTTAACGACACTTGTTTACAGAAAGTTGAACGTGTAATTAGAATTGATGCTGCGACGTATGAGTAGTTCGCACTATAAAGTTGTACCACTCGGGGCATAGGTGAAGCAATTATGAGATGTAAAGTTCATGGGTAATAGGATCGTTTAAATTCGGTTTCACTTTACAATGAGCAATGACTTCTCTACAAATCTACAGTGTCACACTTCGACCATGTGGAACCCAATCCCCGAGTTGATTGAGTCATTCGCAGATGTCGATAAAAACACCGAAATTCGCAAGAATAATTTACGTGTTTAGATGACATTATGTTTAATTCTGATCAAGACTAACAGATGGCGTTAGTGTAATCATCAACAGAAATCGATTTAATAGAACTGATAAGTAAGGCTTTATACATCTGCCTAGAAGTGACAGCATATGACAGTCACATAGGTACTTATAATACCTCATCTGCTATCTTAGAGGAGTTCCAACCTAATCAGAGCAAAGTACCAGTCCTTGGGGCTCATTTTACTTGGATGTCTCAAAACTTAAACACAAATTCTTCCCATCTTCTCAAGAATTTCATCTAAAACCCTTGCCAAAGTATGGATTCATATTTTTATTTCGGGGAAAAAAAAAGTTCAGGAATAAAATGATACCCCTGGGGCATGCCATCATAAATACGTAAAATCTTCTTCTTCTTTTCCTTTTACTAGCCCTTTCCTCGCTACTCGAACTTATGCATAACGAGTTTCCCATTTTTACTGCATCGCTACTGCTCCGCTTATGGGGTTGGCTAATGTCGCAGATCGCAGAACGCGTCTGCATACTGCTCGGTCCTGTATCGCTTCGGCGGTTAGCCCCAGGCGTTGTTGTGCATTTGCCATCTGAGCAATCCAGGAATTCTTTTTCCTACCTAGTTTTCTTTTAGTAGGAGCGACCGTAGTTGATATTGCCTTCTTAACGGGATTTTCCGGAGATCTTCTTTGAACGTGGCAATACCAGCTAATTCTATCCGACTCAAGTTGTTCGATTACCGAATTCTTTACGTGTAGATTTCCTCTAATGAGCGTAGATCTAATGCAGTCGCGTTTCGTAACTCCAGTCGACATCCTTAACATTTTCATCTCTGCTGCCGTCATTTTATTTTTAAACGCTTCGTATATTGTCCAGCACTGCGAACCATATGTAAGAGCTGGCCGAACCACCGTGGTGTAAAGTTTTCCCTTCAATTTAAGTGGAAATTTTCGGTCACAGAAGATTCCCGAATTTTCTCGCCATTTCATCCACCCCACGCTTACTCTGTGCCTTACGTCGTCGTCACATTTCGCTTCTACGTTAACGATTGATCCTAAGTACTTGAATCTAGTGGTTTTCGGAAGAACTATTCCGTCCAACATTATATCTGGAATAGGTCGCAGTGGATCCGAAAATGGGCAGGTCAAATGTTCCGTCTTTGAGCGACTTATTTTAAACCCGTTTTTCTCTAGCGCGTCTTTCCATTTACTCGTACTTAGGATGTTTTGTATATCTACGACATTATCGCTTAGAATAACTGCGTCGTCGGCGAAGAGAATCGACGTTACATTTGCTTCGTGCATGCAATCTTTCAAAAGATAGTCTAGAACCACGTTAAAGAGGAAAGGGCTAAGAATGCCTCCTTGATGCACTCCAACATTTACCGGAAATTCTCTCGTAAGTCCGACGGTACATTTAACAGCAGTTTTGACGTTTCCATACATGTCTTGTATCATTCGTGTATACGTTTCCGGTACCTTTTGAGACCTCAACGCGGTCCATATGAGAACTCTAGGCACACGATCGAATGCTTTTTCTAGATCAATAAATACCATGTGCAGATCTTTTGACGAATCCCGATGTTTTTCCATTAATATTCGCAAGCTTTGGATTGCGTCCACCGTCGATCTTCCTTCCACGAATCCACACTGGCTATCGTCGAGCTTTATGATTTTGCGAAGACGTTCGTTTAAAACTCTTTCAACGATTTTGATCGTGTGTGACATCAGCTTGATTGAGCGGTAGTTGTTGCATTCTCGCGTGTCGCCTTTGCCTTTGTATAACGGAACCAAAAAGCTACTTCTAAATTGATTCGGCATAGTTTGTCCGCATTTCATTTTATTCAAGAGTTTCGACAGCTACTCACTGCCGATACATTCCATCTTCGACCAAAACTCTGATGGGATGTTGTCTGGTCCAGCCGCTTTCCCGCGTTTCATTTTTCCGATAGCTATACGTATTTCTTCTGTTGAAAAGTTAGCAACTTCTTCTTCGAATGGATCAGCTGCAGGGACGCGATCACGTGGAAACTGTTTGTTAAGTAGGTCCTTACAATATTCAAGCCACCTATCACAGATGTCCTTTTCGTTTGTTAGTAAGTGCCCGTAGGAGTCTTTAATATATTTTGGCGACGTTATTTCCATCGCATTTTTTCGCCTTTGCGCAGCGAGTTTAAAAATATTTGGCACTTTACTATTGTACGACGTTTGAACTTCTTGAATAGCTTGTCTTCTATCTGCCGATCGTGAGGATATTTGTTCCAAGTCCTGGTAAAGGTTTTCCGCTGCTGCTGCTCGGGTTTGGGCCTTATCTTTAGCATCATCAAGATACCGACTACATGTTTAAATTCGAAGAAAAATCATTGCAGGCTCTTGGATAGTTTCAAGAGAAATCTCCTGCCACTCAATCAAATTACAGATTACATCATTGCTCTTCAGGTCAACCGTTTTCTTTTTTTTACATCAAAAATTCCATTCCACACGTGGGCTTCTACGACTCTCCAGTGTGAAGGACCATTTGCTTGACGATCACCAATAATTGCACAATAATGAACACTGTACATGCACGTCTGCGCACTCTATCGAATTCCGAAAAGCAAACATATGTGCCGCATCATTGAGCACTTTAACCGATAGTGATCGCTCGTTAACCCGACAGTTGTATGAATCTCTTAACCAAACAGAGATGCAGATATGAACGATTTTGCCGTACGATGAAACCGTAAACCCAATTATGTCAAGGGGTACCCGTAGGCTCTTTAAGATTTTCCCCCAGTATCCACTCGTCAGTGGATGAAAATCCAAAGAATGCCTCTAACAAATATTCTATCCCAGATGTGAGTACGTTTAGAAGCCAACATCATGGGAACAACTAATGATCGTGCAGCATGCAACTTGTAACCGCAATTTCTCGAGAAATCAATTTTTCCTTTCCTCATTTCCTGATTGCGGCTGAACTTGTCTTAGTCGCCGGCTTTATAAAACATAACTCCTTCTTGCTCAGGACAATTAAAATGACTTCTACTCGCGCAACTTCTCTAACTCCAACACTCGTATATCGATTTTCTTGCTCCGAAAGTTGCGAGGTGATTACAACGAATTAGTGTGTTGAAAAAAGCTTTGAAAAATGATTGTAGTTTTGAGGTAGTTGCTGGGAATTATAAATTTCAGCATAGAGGGCAAAGCGACGAAAGTAACGATTAAATTTTTTTTGGGGGAAATTAATCATTTCACTTAGCACTTTCTCTGAACTTAGACGAAGTTCAGATGCGGTTCGGTCTTTAATAACCAACCATCAGGTTATGGGAGAGTACCCATTGAAAAATCGAAAATCTAAAATGGGTGGGGGTTTGGATTTCTGGTGTCGGTTTCCTCCATGGAAACTAGGGAATTAGGGCTAAGTAAGCAGAGTTCTTGGGAAATAATGAGGAAAAAATGCTTCATTAGTGGAAAACGAAAGTAAGATGCTTACGAGTATTAATTTTGTTTGATTTCTTGGAAATGGATTACAACTAAATTATTGTGAAGTGACTTAGATTGAGTTTCTAATTAGAGGGAAGTCAACATGCAGTGGCCTATTTTTTGGAAATTAATTGGCTGCCTCCAATGATTGAGATTTTCGTGGACAGGAAATTCTTGTTTGAGAAGTTACTTCAGTAAAAGATGTTACTCCTGATAAAGAGCTAAAGTTCCCAACGAAATAGTCGATAATCAAAAAATATTAATATTCAAGGTACGGACCATACTACCTAAAAATGTCCTGTGGACTGCAGATGTATAGCGATAAGCAGATGGGAGTCTCGGAGAATCATTCTTTTAAAGATCAATCATTGAAAGTAGTCTTCGACTTGAACTACCGCCACATTGCTAGCCGGGATACAAAGACATTGGTAGCTGTGTAGTCAGAGGACTCCTGTATAACCAGAGATGGTGTTTCCAGATCTATAATACAAGATCATCACGAGCATATGAGCTCTTATTTTCCGTAGACGACTTCAAATTGTATGAGGAGCTGCAAAGGCCTACGGTTTCTGAGCTCAATCTACCTTGAATCAGTCTTGGTATTTTACACTGACAGTTAGTGGCTGGAAACTCTTCTTTTGTTGTAGCAAAAGAAATGTGAGTATCTCTATAGCTGTTGATGCTTTCCTAGTAACATAGCATGACGAGTACCTTCTTAGCAAGTTTGTATGCCGTGCTACATAGGTGTTTTGCACCCTAGGATTTTTCGTGGGGGCAGATCAGGTGGAGGTACTGCCATATATTGTAAATTGATTTTAGATGCTGCCTGATAATAGAGTCTTCTGCCAGTAATCGAAATAACTATGCGTTTGTGGAATTCATATGTATCTTCCACAGGCAAACTTCTCATTGGATCTACTTATAAAGGGTTTTTCAACAGGGACGCTACAAAAGTAGAGCGACAGGGACAGCAAACGACGCCATATTTCTTGCCGCTCTTTTGACATTTCTCTTCAGTAAGGTTTGCCATTTCATGATGGAAAGATATACGAGCCAACAACGAGTCGAAATTATTAAAATTTACTACCGAAATTCGGAGTCAGTGGCCTCAACGTTAAGAGCGCTACGTCCAATTTATGGTTGTCATAATCGTCCTAGCAGATCAACAATTGAGCGTCTAGTGGGAAAATTTGAATCCACAGGCACAGTACAAAATGTTCCCGTGCCAGTGAGACAAAGAAGTGCCCGTAGTGTCGAGAATATTGCTGCCGCTGAGGGTTCAGTTGCAGAAAGCCCAAATGTATCTCTCACACGTCGTTCTCAAGCGTAGGGCATCTCTGTGACGTCCTTGTGGCGAATTTTGCGAAAAGATCTTGGCCTACATCCTTACAAGATTAAATTGACGCAAGAACTGAAGCCGCTTGACCACCGGAAGTTCGTGAATTGGGCTGAGCAACAACTTGAAAATGATTCGGATTTTCATCGAAAAATCATCTTCAGCGATGAGGCTCATTTCTGGCTGGATGGCTTCGTCAATAAACAAAATATGCGGTATTGGTCAGGCAGCAATCCACACGTACTCCATGAGTCATCATTGCATTCCGAAAAAATTACGGTTTGGTGTGGTTTATGGGCCGGCGGCGTCATTGGGCCGTACTTCTTCCGTGATGATCAAGACCGGCACGTTACTGTGAATGGGGATCGCTACCGTTCAATGATAACTGAATATTTTTGGCCCCAATTGGATGATATCGACTTGGAGTACATGTGGTTCCAACAGGACGGCGACACAAGCCACCCAGCGAATGTCACAATCAATTTATTGGAAACCAAGTTTGGAGAACGTGTTATCTCATGAAATGGTCAAGTCGCTTGGCCGCCTCGGTCGTGCGATTTGACGCCGTTAGACTATTTCCTGTGGGACTACGTCAAGTCTATGGTCTATGCCAACAAGCCAGCGACGATTGATGAACTTCGTACAAATATCGAACGTGAAATTGCAGCAGTATCGGTCGATTTATGCTTGAAAACCGTCAAAAATTGGGTTCAGCGTCTGGACTTCTGCAAGCGTGCCCGTGGTGGCCATGCAAAAGAAATCGAGTTCCATACATAATGGCATCGAACGTACTTTCATTTGTAGCGCTCTTATTGAAAAACCCTTTATTGTAGATCGAGCAAATATCTTGATCTATCTGCGATATTTTAAACATCAACCTCCTCGTTGACTATGATATCACTGACCTTCCCACTCAATACTACTAATGCTACACACTTTTCAGAAGAACTGAGTACTCTTTCAGATGTTTTCTTTCTGAACAACTGGTTTTCACCTGCTTTTTCTAGGCCTCCTATTTCTGATCTTCGAATTTTCATTTGAGTGTACGGTACGGAGACCCTGTGTATTTTATGTTTTGTCCTAGTGACGAAGTTGATTTCCTATATAAGTCGCGAAAGTAGTTAATTCCAGTTGGGGGTTAAGCCGTCGGGGTAACTGCCCGTCCACGGAAAAAAAATCCACAGTTACGAAGCAACAACAATCCTCGGTTACGGACGAATCTACTGTTGACAACCCCTGCAAACGTAATAAGGACAACGAACTTCAGATCTGTACGCGCAATGTTAAGTCCCCTAATAGGTCACGTGCAACTAGTGGAGATCCTGGACTGCTACAAAGTAGATGTTACCGCCATCCAAGAAATGCGATGGGATGGGCCACATTGACTATGGCGATTGTTATCGGCGGCAAAACCAGCGCCTATTTGGATGCGGATTTATGGTTAGAGGCAAACATAAGTAAGAAGTCTTGAGTTTCCGTCATGTTAACGAGCGTCTCGTAACAATCCCTATTAAGGCTAAATTTGCCAACACCACCACGTAGCTAGAAACCGGTTCTCGCATTTTGATATTCGTAAGGCGACTTGGAGATCTTTTTGATCAATCAACCGTCAGCCAGATTGACCGCAATGCGATCGAAGCAAGGCACTCCAGCAGTATTATGGATGTCCGAAAATTCAGAGGGACCAGCATTACCTTGCTGTAGCCAAGGCACAGCTGCGGATATCCCGAACATCGCAAGGACTAGCTAATAAAGTGGGGTTGCCATGGGCGGCAGCTCTGCAAGCACATGCAGCTAAACAAGACGAACTAGAGATGTTCACAAGGTCTACGAGCAGAAGAGTAGAGACGAACACCGGCTTCTCAGGATGAAAAAGGAACATGAGAAGCGGTCGAGGAAATTCAGAGATGCTAGTTCAGGAATGAGATTCGGAAGTTTTACCAACAGGTAACCACAAGATCATGCCACGGACACAAACTTCGAACCGAAGCCTGCAGATATGAATTTGGAAAGCGAATTTTTGTAGACTATGCCTAGTAGGGACATAAATACTGTTACACAGAACAATCAGTGCCAAATGAAAACGAATTAATATTTAAACAATTTTTTTTTGTTTTTATGGCTACAAATCTTAGAACAACTTATTCGAAATGACTTCCATTTGCCTTCCAGCACGATTTAAGACGATGTGGCTATTCATCGATTGCGAGAAGCACTTCATGCATAGGGAAATTGTCCACTGCACGGACAAGGGCTCGCTTCAACGACTCAATATTTGAGTGTCGAGTAGAGAAAGCCATGCCCTCTAATACGGACCAAAACTTGTAATCCAACGGGTTTAGGTCTGGACTACCAGCTGGCCAATCATCCGTTGATACGAGTATGAAGTCCGGAACGTCGTTTTTGAGCCACAGTTGAGTCGTTTTTGCTTTGTGAGCTGGAGCAGAGTCTTGCCTGAAAGTCCATGGCTTGTTGTTGAATATTGGTTGGTTGAGAGGCTTCACAATGGGTTCCAAGACGGTCAATTGACATACTTTGAAAGATGTTTTCACTCCTTTTTCGCAAAAATGTAGCTTGGTAACGCTATCGTAGCACACTCCCCACCATACCAGTACAGACGCGGGATGGTGGCCTCTTTGAACCCTCGGGATGAGTTGGGATGCTTCTCTGCATGATCGAGCATACACACGATCGTTCTGCTTATTGAACGATTCTTCTACGATGAAGATTTTCTCGTCAGTAAAAAGAATTTGTCTGTGAGCGTTCTTCGCGTACCGGCTGAGTAACGCTTTCGATCTTCGCTTGCGTTTTTGCTTCAATGCGGCCGTGAGCAGGTGTCCAGTGAGTCGCTTGTACGCACTGAGTCCTAAGTCTTCTTTGATAATGCGAGACATGGATTTTTGCGAAATTTGCATTTCCCACGACAAGATTTTCTGTTTTCGCAGTGGGTTTCGGTCGATTCGTTTCTTTACTACTTTGATCGCTTTCGGAGTTCTCACAGTGCGCGGACGGCCGGATCTTTGACGGTCTCGTACTCCACCAGTATCCTCAAACAACTTCACAACACGATACACAAAATTGCGAGTGATTCCAAGCGGTCGCAACGTCCTAAAGATATCGCCTTTTTCCATGTTGCATTTAAGTAGGCCAACTACAACAATACGATTTTCGATGTCGCCCCATTCCATGATTGTAAGCAATTAATGTCAAAAACTTTTTACGTCACAATGAAGCATAAATATCAACTGTCAAATCGCAATCAATACGAAATGGATGCGACCAGTGTTGCATTCGTAATCAGTGAGTTCAGTTGTGTACCAGTATTTATGACTTGACTAGGTAAAACGGCTATGACGAACAAATTACCGCTGTCAGGCAGAATGAGCCTTTCAGCCTGGACGATGTGTACCAACAATTCCGTCCACCTGACCTGGATGAAGTGAAGATAGTCATATCTAAGCTTAAGTTCAACAAAGCTGCTGGAGCGGACGGACTGACTGCCGAACTCTTCAAAGCGGCATGCGATGACTTGGTAATGGAACCTCAGTATTGTTTGCCCGATCCTCAGCCTTCTTAACACCGCCTGCAAGATCCTATCTGCCGTATTGTGTGAACGGCTGAAGCCATTCGTCAACAACCTGATTGGTTCATGTCAGTGTGGCTTTTATCCAGGAAAGTCCACCATCGACCAAATATTCACGCTACGGCAGATCCTGGGCTCCAAATCAATACACACCATCTATTCATCGATTTCAAGGCCGTGTATGACAGCATCTATAGAGACGAGCTATTCAGTGCAATATTTGGTTATGGAATCCCTGCCAAACTCGTTCGTTTGTGTAGGATGACGATGGAGAATGAACGCTGCTCCATCAAGGTTGGTAAAATAAAGCTCAACGAGGCCTTTAATGGCAAAAAAGGATCTAGACAATGCGACGCGCTGTCAGGTGATTTCTTTAGCATCATTCTAGGAAGAATAGTGCAAAACTCACGCGCCAGCACAAACGTCCAATAATTGGAAGAAAGCAGCGTGATGTCAGTGACGCTTTCATGAGTATTGAGGCGGGAAGACGCAAAACACCGACGTCTCGGACAGAACGTCACCCTCGATAGATATAACATTGGGGCATAGTGTCAGGTTTTTAACGTAAACCACCTGTCATGATGACTTATGTTTACGGGATGCCCATACATCCATGGGGGCAAGGATACGCCTTGCCATTGCTCTGCCGCCTTCTTGAGATACCAATTCGGAACCGTGTTGCCGGCACAAGTGTCACTCTTGGTATGAGTCGAGGCCGACCTAAAACCTCTTACTGCTCTTAGGGTCGCAGCACCCAGTACTTATTGCAACTCTACATTGGGTCAACCAAAGGAAGACCCTTCCCTCGATTTTGGGTTTAAACCACAGCCACCATGACGCTCCCACAAGGGGGCCTCCTCTTCAAGTCAGACCCGGACCGAGATCCGGGGGGCTCCTGACTCCCATGGTACCGTGATTTAAGTCCTGGTAGGGACTACCGGTGGTCCAGCCGCCAACAAGACCCATGACCGGCAACTTGTGACTAATCGAATCGTAGCAACCTTCAGTAGCGTCATCTGAAGATGATAATGATAAGACCAGTACTTTGCTCTGCCCCCGTTCATTATTAGGCAACGTCATTAAAGGGCGAAGCCTTGATAATTGGGCGTGCGCCCAAGCATTGGGGCAGTTGAGGACTTTGTTACCTAGTCTCCGCTATCAATTCAAACAACGACACCAACGACACCTGAGATCAAGCGAAGAATAACTCTCGCCAATCGCTGCTTCTCCCTCTCGAACCACAAAAGTGGGCCTACGAGTATATAAGACCTTAATAATCCCAGTCCCGTCTATGGCGCAGAGACATGGGCTTTATCAAAAAAAAATGGATGAGGGTGCTCCTAGCTGCTTTGAGAGGAAAATTCTTCGGGTAATTTTCGGTCCCGTCTGCAAAGACGTCGAGTGGAGGAGGAGATACAACTACGGATTATACGGGCCCTACAGCGACAGCGACCTAAACAGAGAAGAGTGAAGGTCAAACGACTGAGGTATCTGCTCCGGCCCACAGAATCTTCGAATGTAACCCTGAGGGACAACGCAGTAAAGGAAGACCTCACTTTAAGTGTCGCTCATAAGTAAAATAGGACCTACACCGACTTAGTGAGCGCAACTGGTGGCAGTTAGCTAAAAACCGGACTAATTGGAGGTGCTTGTTAGTTGAGGCACAGGCCCACCGCGGATTGTAGCACCACCTTAAGTAAGTAAGCAGCTATAAAAACGTTCCATGAAAAGCTAGGATGGTTGCTTACTGATATCAGATCAGCTCAGGAGATGGAGGGAAAGTACGTCACAACATAATCGTGAACATTCTGAAATTGAAAAATGGAAACGTACCGACCTTTCTAGCGTCACAAAGATGTCAATCGTGATCGGGACATACGTATTCTTACGGCAGTAACCAAAAAGAGAAACCGAAGATTATCTTGAACAGGATCAAAGTAGATTCTGCTCTCAATGCTGAACAAGCAAGGTTCTGATCTGTTTCTTTCTTCAGCGGCGATTACTGAGCAATATGTCAAGTCTCAGGCGTGAATGGTGAGTTCATATAGAGATCCTTTCGTAGGAGAGCTAGACATTTCGTTTTTCTTAAGGTCCGAACTCTACGTTTTGAACACCAGTAAGCTGTCAGATACTTTTGAAATCGATGTGCAGCAATGACGCTCTTAACTTTAACAGGGACAGAGCAGAGTGAATAAACGAATCCAAATCTAAAGCCGTTTGTCTTGAAGAACTTTCATGAATCTTAGCATCGCTATGCGGAAAGAAGTTGACAGTTTTCCTTGTCTGAAAGTGTCCTTAGTGGGGTAAAGCGAAGTATATCCAGTCGACTTATACTTTGTGGTGGCAGAGTACTGTCCACTTTTCTTCTTTTCTTTGGACACACTCGTAGAACGCAGCTGAAAAATAAATCCGTCTTATGAATAGTGAGCAAAGTATGAGGCACTTACCATTCCGATTCCATTGTATGGCGCGGAAAGCATGGATTTTATCTAAACTAAAGGAAAATGTCTCTTCGGGAGATAGGTTCTTCAAGTGATTCCCGGCTCCATCTGCATTAATGGAGAAGAAGACAACAACGAACTGCGTGTGCTGTACATTTACCTAGTCAGAAGAGTTAAAATTCACCAGCTCCGATGGCAAGCATATGTTGAGCGAATGAACAAAACCACTTCGCGTTTTCGAATCCAACGAACAACGGATCTAAAATGAGGTATCATAGCCAACTTTGTGTCGATTAGGTAACGTTAAATTGGGAGAGCTGCTGGTTGAGTGCCAGTTCAAACAAAGTAAGTACAGGAAGTCTAGGTTTGACGGCATTAATATGGATGTAGGTACTCGAGTAATACATTTTCGGGGGTAATTCGAAATTGCTCATCCAAAAAACGACCAAATGTTAAGCCCAGTATGTTTTCGACACCTACGAGCTGTACATAGAAACCAGATCAGCATAAATATAACGACGAAACCAATACTTAAAGGCAGACTGCGTCATCGACATTGTAATTGTAAGAATTCAACCCCCCAAACCAAGAGTTAGTGTCCCAAATCCCCAACGCAACCATCATTAATCACATATTTCACCACAACCTTCACACAAACCACCTCTACCCATGCAATACTTCCGAATTCCATCATCAACTATTATCGCTTTCAGTTTCTACTCGGTGAAGAATAGAAGAAATTAACAACACGTTTCCCATATCAACTTCCTCCACCTTGCACCTTCAAATTCACCCCAAAAGTATCTAAAAGTGAGTTCAAAGTCACACACAATTCCACAACACCACACCAATAAACTTACACATACTTCCTACCGCGCACCTATACTCGTATATGGACAAACTTGAAATACTCTCGTAATTGTCCATTCAAAATTGAGTAATCCACCAAAGTGTCCAGTGTGTGTCAATGACATTACCATACAATGACAGGCACTTCAAAACCCCTGGCAAAGGTCAGAACGAAGAGTTTCGACAAAAAAAAAACCCGTGAAACCAACACAGATCGCCATTTAGGCGTGTAGGATGATCCAACACCCGGACAGTAAGTTTGACTTTCGCAATCATTACGTACGAGTACCTGTATCTACAATATGTTTTCGAACAAAAAGAGTATCTATACACACAAGTCAGAAGAAATTGTTATAGGTAATCGTGCTAATTGGATACAGAGACCAAGTTAAGTGGAATGGCAACATTCTGCCCTGGCTCGCAATGTCCAGCCTAGGCCCATGCGTGAGTAATTAAGAAAAAAAAAGTGACAATCATACGCTAATCACACGTCATACCCGTACCAATGTGATCCGCAGAAGAACGCACAACGGTGTTCCATGTTTTGATTGAGTTTTCCGGTTTTCTATCTAGAACAATCCGTTGGATGAATGAGAGAGAAAAGCAATCAATAAAAGTAGAAATGTTAGGAAAAACCAATTACAGTAATTTAGGGGGGACGTTTCTTCCCTCACTCTCTTCCCTAATTCAATTGAATTGGATTGAATTTCCTGCCTTGTACTCGTATTTTTTGTGTAACTTACTTAAGGCCAGATGTACGAGTATCTGTGAGGATACAATAGATGGATATATCCTTGGACTTACCTGAAAAGAAACAAAATTCAAAGAAAAGAACAATTAGTATACAATGTCATTGTTGGAATTAAATTGAGAAAATTGTTTAGATCGTGAATGACCTATGATTAGTTGGTTGTCTCTCAGATACAAATGGAAGAAGAGTTCTCAAACAAAAGCAACACTAAACTTCAACTTAATGGAATTAAATTGGGCTCACCTGGGCAGAGGTGGAACAATTTTCTGTGAGAAACAGAGATCGTTCATAACACCGCTGTACGAGTGTATACAAAATAAGTGACAAGGACCTTTCTGAAAGAGTTTTTACCCGCGAGTCGAGAACCTGAAACCCATCACAAAAAAGGGACACAGGTCGCCCCTGAAAGATCACATTAATTGCCGGCCAAAGATGACCATAATCATCATACTGTTTCGAGATCTTTGATCACATCACTGATTACTGACTGACCAGCATTATCAACTCGTTTTACTGTCTCACCTTCAATCGTAACACCTGTCTCGCTATGAATGCTCATCAGTATACCCTCAGGCCCACTCCTAAATATCGTGGTTCCTTTCTAAGCCGTACATCTCGACATCTCGCTCGAGTCGTTATAACTTGCAAACATTTAAGACCAACGTACATCGGTACCTCTCTTTTCTTCATCCCCAAGTTTCCTTCGCCCACGTTGTGTACAGCGAGCGCTGTGTAGAGCGTATTGAGGCAAAAAACCGTCGACGCTGAACAACAATTTCCAAAAATAAATCAAAGCTTTGATGCGAAAATGGCTTGATGTGATAGTTACACCTTCTAAGTGACATTTTAGGTTTGAAGTTATTCTGTTAGAGCAAGCAAAAGAAATTCCGCAAACATGGGTTACCAGTCCACGGGAAACCAATTATTTTAATTAACAGAGGCCTTTGACTCCTACATACCTTGCAGATATCACCGCCATCCAGGAAGTACGATGGGACGGGTCAAGCAAAAGGAGGATGAAAAACTGTGATATGAACTCTGGCGATTGCAACGTATAGGGAACAGACAATGCGGATTTGTCATAGGCAGCAGACTAAGCCAAGAAGTCTTGGCAACACGTAAGCGAGCATCTTATTACAATCCGCACCGGCTAAATCCGCTAACATAAGCCTTATAAGCGCTCATGCTCCACGGAAGACCAGGAAAACGCCACTAAAGAATGTTTGCACGACCTCCTCAACAAAACGTGAGCAATGTCCTAAGTGAAACGTTAAATTCGTACTAGGCGCCAAGATAGAAAAGAACAATATCTCTGACGGGACAGTTGGCAAGCATCGCCTCCACGACACCACGTCTGGCAACGAACTTGGGATTATTGATTTCCGGAGGAACGAAATCTCCTTATAGCAAGCACACAAGGGGATATGGCGATCTTTTATCATGAAACGCTAAACCAAGTTGATCATAATGCGATCGAGATGAGATATTTTTCCAGTATTCTGGACGCCTGAATCTTCCGGAGAGTCAACATTGACTCGTATTCGGCGGTTTTCCCGAGCGCCACAACAAAGAAGATCGTCGAAAAGCTGCAATCGCAAAAGACCGCCAGAATCCATGACGAAAGCGTATTTCAAAATCTCTCAACAACTCCTAACACACTGGCATCAAGTGGCGAAGACCGGTGGCAAAGCTACCAACATATCATCAGACACGCCACACGTGGTGTGCTGGGTTTCACCCCAGAACCACCAAGAAATCCCTGGCTAGATGATGAATGCCGACAAGCATATGCAGCTAAACAAGAAGCCTACAAAGCGGCGCTGCAGCGAAGACGAGAGCCACCCGTGAGATCTATGAGCAAAAGGGACAGGAAAAGCATCGGCTTGTTCAGAACAAAAAGAGCGCGTGATCGACAAGATATTGAGAGTTCGTACTCCAGGAACAACAATAAAGTTGTACCAGCAGGTAAAAAGAACGTGTCAAGGCAAGAAGACCCGTACAGAAGCCTATAAGGATGAAGAAGGAAATATTGTAGTACTCGTAGAGTCACAGTCGGTGCTGAGAATATGTAAAGACATCTTCAGCAGACTGTATAACGTCGGCGAAGATCACTATTCCACCGTCAGGCAGAATAGACCATTCAATTAGACGACGATTGCTAAAATTTTCGTTCACCTGACCAACAAATCAGAGGCTGGCGACTTACCGGTCGATGTGTTTAAAACGGCTGGAATTAACTTCCTGTAGAGCATACACCAACTCATTTCTCAGATCTGGTCAGAGTGTATCCATGATGAATGGAATCTTAGCACCATATGCCCGACCCATTAAGAAAGAGACTCCTCAACTGCGCCAACTATAGAGATATAGATCTCCTCAGCATCGCATACAAGATCTTGTCTGCCAAATTGTGTGAACGATTGAAACCCTTCGCCAACAACCTGATTGGTCCCTATCAGTGCGGTTTCAGATCAGGAAAGTCTACAATCGACCAAATCTTCACATTCCGCCAGATCTTGCCGCCAAAAACTTTAAATCGATACCTACCATGTTTGCATCGATTTTAAGGCCGCATATGACAGCATTTATAGAGACAAGCTATACTCGTATAGAGCCATGTCTAGTTTTAGCATCACTGTCAGACTCGTTCGTCTGTGCGAAATGACGATGGAGAACGCTCGCGGTAAAAATATAACCAAGACCTTTAAAGTCAAAAAAGGTCGCAGCCAAGGTGCCAATCCCTATTTCTTTGAGTAAAGCCGTATGCCGAACATGCCAGTCCTACTTTATGAAACACTTTTTCCTACTTTATCGAAAGTGGATGAATGTATCCCCGATCGTATCAAGAGAACAATTTTTCGTAAGATATTCGATTCCGTTTAGGTTGAAGGGCTTTGGAAGAGAAGGTTTAACGATGTACTATACGAGCTGTATGACGATATCCATCTAATCAGTCTCCTGAGATGGATAAGACATGTAGAGCGAATGGACACCAATGCTTTGGAGGGACATCGCAGTAGAGAAAGACCTCACCATAGGTAGCGCGAACCAGTAGAAGGTGCCCTCAACCGACATGGAGTGTGCAACTAGAGGCAGTTAGCTAAAGAACGGACTAACTGGAGAGGCTTGTTAGTTAGTCAAAAGTTATCATGCCTTCGCCGAACGTGCTTTGATATTTCTCTTTTATGGCAACTTCAACTGGGGATCACAGGCTTTATGTCCCTCCTAATGGATAAGTTGCGATATTTGTTAAATGCCATGTAAGTGATAAAGTAACATCGTGTATAATGTTTAATAGTAGTAGGCTTAAGTAGGAACCCTGTGGAACACCACCAGTTTTTTTGTCTATGGAAACACAGTACTGAGACGAAGCTTTGCTTTTAATAAAATTCCACAGTCTTTCGAAGAGAGATGAGCCAAAGCTTCGGTGCTAAAGTGCCTGCTCTCCCACATCAGTGCTAAGTACCTGAACGCTGATGCGACATTAGGTTGGAGACTCACAGAGGTAGTGCTTCCTGGTTTCCCTCGCTCTGAGCAAGCATCGGAGAGTGTTGTGTTACTTATGTCCAGCACATTTATGTTATGTGCTTAGCAAGAATATTATGCTCCACAACGACGCCAGTAATTAACCTGCAGACGGACAGCAAGTAAGTGGATGACACCTTAGAGATGTCGGGAAGTATTCGTTTAGTGTTTAATCTGCCGCCATCTTCTGCTGTTATGCTCATATGAAACCCAGATTTTAATTACAGCCCAAACTAAGGACACAGGCAGTCCTAACACAGGTTTTGGTCATGAACAACTGTCTTCTTTCCTAGCAAGTTCATCGATGATTTCATTCCCTGTGATCCCATTGTGACCTGAAAGTCAATTAAGCCTCCATGAATGCAGCCTTCTGACTGACATGCATTCTTGAACTAACTAACTAAAGTGCTGGAAGGGTTCAACAATGCTTTTAACGCTGTTGCTAAGGTGCAGGTGCTTCGCCTGCTACACCGATTCTTCATAATATAGTTCATTGCCATCAGGATTGCGTATATCTCCTCTTGGAAAACAAATCCAAATTTTACTAACTAGGAATGAAACCTAACGCTGTCGTCGTTCTTTTTGCAGCAACTGAAGTCTTAATGATCAAAACTTTTTAAACCATGGAATTGCGGTCAAGGCAAGGGAATTTCATTACAACAGAGCCAGGCATACCAAGGAAAGCCCCCAGGCAGCCTAAATAGATCGCTCTCTGGTAAAAGTAGCAGTGATGTATTTTCGTCAAAGCATAGGCTATACTAGGCTTTAGATTAGCCGCATAGATCCAGAGGACCTTCCTTTACACTGCCAGAAGTCTGACAGCACTTTGTAGGTTTTCGACGTAACATGTATCCCTCTAATCCGTAGATCTAGTGATTCGTCTACCGTATTGTTTGGCCGAATTACTCATGCAAATTCGTATCCGAAAAAAAGTGATAAAAAATGGAAAAACCGGGCTTGCTAGCTGTACATTGAGCTACATCGTCTACATGGCTTAAGCTTCAATACTGAGTTTCAGCTTAGCAAACGCTAGGCGCAACTAACTGGAAAATCGTGAATAAAAGACAACTTAACCATTCTGAGGTGAGATCTGGCAATGAGATGGAGAGTTGTAAGTTGACAGCCAGCTTCAGAGATACCTCGGAACATTCGTATGTGGTTAACCAATGTCTGCAGCGAGAAAATTTCTTGTAAAAGCCTCGGATACGCCTCTCCTAAAATATTGAGGACCCAGACATATGTAAAAGTTGTCACGATGACTGGAACGTGCCAAGTGAATCTGCTTTCTAGCTGGCACACGTCCATGTAAAATATACGTCCGACATCGCTGCTTTCCGGATAATGGGAGGAACGTAACAGGTATGATCCTGAAACGTAAGCAAAGGCGTCTTAAGCTGTCATTTGACGAATTCGTCTCCAAGGTGCTGTGCACCACGCCGATAAATGAGAAAGATGATGATGAATGCACTACCCACGCTAAGACGCGTGACTGAGAATCCTGTTTGGCGGCTTTGATGTAACGATGGACAAGAAAGGAAGAGAAGTCTACGAATCAACTACATGAAAATGCAGCCCTCCGGTTTCGAAGCGGAGCTAACACGGTAGTTTTTTGCACCAAAGAACGCCCTCACAGTTTGACCATGTTGTGATAGACAAATGGCGCTTTCAATGTGCTCCATGACCGCACAATCCGGTGGTGCGCAATTGACTTCTACTTTTTGAAGAGGTCTGTCCTACTATCACATGAAGAGGTCTGCCCTACAGTCTAACTTTCTGCCAAAATGTACTCCTTCTAACCAGACATGGGTCTAAAATGACAGACGGTGCTCGTAGACAGACAGAGAAGAGAAGTTTGATGATAAAGGTTACCAAAGTCACGTATGTCACTGAATGCGTAAACAATGCTGTCTGGGTTAAGTTTTGGACGTCAGAACTATTAAGGATTTGGACGAATTGAAACCATCACGTTGGCTCTGAAAAAAGGGCCAAGTGACCAGGTTTAAGAAGACGCTATAGAAAAATCCGATGTTTACCATATTTAATGGCAGCGGAATCGGGTAAAACCAGTCGAAAAAGAAGCGCTATGTGGTATTGAATTCAGTCAGTAGCGACAAAGACGTCCGGCGTTGGTCATTTTTAGTATTTTGACTTAGAAAATGTAGAAAGGGTCGGTTTAGATAGGCATCAACATTGAGTACTTCAAAGTATCTTGGTTTACTGAATGTTCAGAGCATCTGATTGTTTGTTTATATCTCACCATCGTTATTTTAGTCACGAGAACTAATTCTAAAGCGACATCACATGACCTTCACATCCGCAAGCCTTAACTTCGTGCTTTCATCCTGTGTTCTCTGATTTACACTGTCATTTGTTGATTGGAATTACAGCACTCCCCTCTTCTCCGTGTCGTCTATTCCGAATTTTGTCACGTTCTTTGGTTTGAATTTTAAGAAAGACTTTGTCGAAACCAACTGATGACCTCCACCGTTGATATTGAGTCTCAGTAGGATAGCAGCGGCTATTGGCTGCGATACCAGGACGAAAGAAACTCGTTCATCAAAACCATCGCCCACCTACAACCTCTTCGATTAATTTTCTCAGTAAAATTAATAAAAATCGAAAACTCCCCGGGGCATACACATGCGAGTGTATAACAATCCCCAAGAGATCCAAGCACTCGTAGATACATGTAATTGCAACTTTGCTCCGGGAATTGTGTCAGCGCCATTCGTTTTCATTTTCCCATTCAGTTCTCTCCCGTTGGTTGGCATAAATTGTTTGTATCCCAGAAATTCTCCCATTGCCGGCTACTGGTACCGGCATCGGCATCGTCATCAGCACCAACTTGCACCATAGATTAACTCCAATTTAACGCTCTTATCTTCGCTTTGCTCCGCACCACGATGCTTTATCATCACCAGAATTGGAAAAATACCCGCAGATGAAAAAAGAGGCGAACAAGAGAGAGAGAGAAAAAAAACAAAAAAAAACAACCAACACTTTACTGGGGCTCTAGGTCTCTAGGCCTATCTCTCCCGAAGAACATGGTTATGTGCTTAACTGCACTAACGACACTAACGCTATGCCGGCCGCCAAGAAATGACGCCTCCTCCGGCAGCAGATACTTTTAGTATTCCACTCCAATATCGCAGCGCCAGTGTCAATAACAAGAATCCATTACACCGTGAGTACTCGGGGGACTACCGACCGTAGATGTAATAGGGGCATACAGTATACCACACCACGACTTACGAGCGGAACCAGTTTTTCAGTTTTCAGGCGAAAAACTCGAATTTTTGTTGGTCGTTTGGTTGTTATTTTGTTTTAAGCTTGCTCCCCACTACAGATACAAGGTACAAAGCCAACAGCATGAGGTGCTCGTACAAGTATGAGATACAAGTACGGGACCAAGTACGAGTAAACGATCGTTCAATGGCCCCTATTCAGTTTGAAGTTTTGAACGACTATAAGTATTGCCAGTTCGGTCTGCGGTTCTTGGTGCCGCGGCTAATGTCCGATTCGAGGTTTCTTCTAAGGTTTCGCGAGAGTATTTTTGCGCTTATCCGTATTTGCTCAGTGCTGCTATGCAGATCTTGTACATGGAGATGAGAATGTATCCATTGGATGCATGGATGAAGTAAGAGATTTTTTTTTTGAAAGGCCGTTTGTATAAGTTTTTGAGATTGGTTACTACTTAGCTTTCGTAATCGAAGAAATTCTTTTAGCATGGCATATTCCATAGGCTAATTGAGTGTCTTTTTTTTATTGCAGGGAAATCGATGATGCACAGGAGAGGCTGCAGAAGATGAGCTTAAGAGTGGAATGAAGTGAGTGTGTTAAGTAATTTCAAAACGCCATGGAGGTTAGGTACACACAATACGCGCGCGGCTTTAAAAGTACTGCAGAGGTGTTTCACATCTTAACCAACAGTCAGTCAGAGGCAGTCAATCACTTTACCTTGATGTGACCTTATAAGGTGTACAAACATATAGATGAACGTGTGTACACAGCAATCAAGGTGGGTGAGTACAGGTTTTTCACTTTGTAAGTGATCCGATCGATGCATTCGTTGAATAAGACAAGCAAGGCGGTTACAGGAGGATTGATGTCTCTGAATGATGATCGGTTTAGTTTGACAGCACTGATTGCCAAAGAGATTTCGTGTTAGACTAGGTCAAAAGGGGATGGATTGAGACATTGCAGTCTATGTATCGAAGTCTAACAGTGGTGTGATAGAATGTAATTTTTTTGTGGCATTAAACCTATTCGGTATCAGGTATAAATTGCCATAACCTAGAAGTAACAGATTATCAATAAAAAATTGGGGAAAAAGTGTAGTAGAAAGAGTGGACACCTGAGGCACACCAGGTATAACTGAATGTAAGAATCTTTTAGAGCAACTATATTGGATGGGGCGAAGAGTTCCATTGGCTTCACTTGAAAATGTCCAGAGCCAAAAGATTTGAATTTTGACGTGCAACTAACGTGCTCAGATTTCTATCAAAAGTAGTAAAATAAGTTGGCCATGCTGCTCCTAAACTATCATCTTCGATTCTGTTTTGTTTTCTTATAAATATGCGACTTTGAATCACTGCGTGAGCAGAATTACGAGTGCAAGAAGAATAGTTACCTGGAAATGAATGATTCTGTTGATGTGGACGGACTTAGTTCAGTAAGACAGGGTGCTAACCCTTAGCATAGGGCGTAAATAGACAAATATGCTCGATTTCGCCTTGTTTATTTAGTCACTATAGGAAGATTGGAGCAGAAGCTCTACAGTGAGCCTGATCAGTGAAGAAGATCAGTGCGTATTCGGAAATTTTTTTGCTGGTTGCAAGATGCTAACTCAGGTGATTCTTATTCGATATCAGCAAGGAACTGCACGATTTACAACAGCTTTTTACGTCCTACCTGTGTTATCAAAAGCCTAATCCTGAACTACCGCATGATTCCAGATGGTTTGGCAGAGAGGAATAAGGCATCGTCCTTATCAACGCTCTTGCCTCCTCAATTTCCGTTTCCACGCAAATTTCCGCTTTTTTGTCGTAGACGTACTTCCTTTCTGCGACTAGGAGATCAATAAGGGTCACTTCTGCGACATGTACGGCTGGTTCCAACACAGTTCAGTGTCCGCAGTACGGGTAGAACTTAGCGTCTCTGCACTGCTGCCGTCCGCTTCCTGTTTTTTTCTTATCAGAGTGCGACTGCCCAGATTTCACAGCCATATAGGAGATTGGCGTGAGTGATTGACATAATTAGCTTTCGTTTGCTGGCCGTAGGACCCCCTACGTTTGCCATCAGTCTGCTTAGTGACATTGCTACCCTCAACGCTCGTTCCAAACGAACTTTATCTGTTACCAGGAGGTGATTTTCGCCCCAAGTATTTCACTGCTTCCGTGCTTATTATAACTTCGGGCCCGATTTGGAATTTAACAATGGTTGGGATGCTCTTCTAGGTCACACGGACTATCTCGGTTTTTTCTGTAGCTAGACTAAGACCGTGATCATCCATCCATGAGTTCACCCATCTCAAAACCTGGTTCAGTTTCATTTGCGCGTTCTCTACATATTTTGCCGTAATCACCGCGGCGATATCATCTGAGTACCCTACCAAGAGGGCATCTTCGGGTATCTCCATGAGAAGTATGCCATAGTATGAGATGTTTTAGAGGTCAGGTCCCAGGTTCGATCGCTGTGCTGCCCCGGAAGTTTCTTCGAGGGCCTTCCATGATCTGCGATACATCAGCTCCCGGTCTTTGAGGCAGTTTTTGAACATCCGCAAGAGGTAAACCGGAATGTTGAAAGTATAGTCAAGCACATTCAGTATATCACTCTACCTAGTTGAATTGAAGGCAATTCGCACATCCAGAGTTGCCAACAGTACGATCTTCTTTGAGTAGTGGGCGGTTTAGGCAGCCGTTACTACTTATCCGATAGCTGCTATCGTAGCGTAGCCATACTGTCGTATGAACAGGTCACCTGATCTTTGTACTACATCTGTAAACCGTGGTTTCAGCATCTTTTCTGCAGTGTCCACCACGCAACTACTTAGTCTTGCTGAGCAGCATCAAGCGTTGCGTCTTCCAACTCCTGATAAAGACCACTTCCTCAAGACTGCTGTTGCACTATTCAGCTGAAGCTGTGGAAATGTTTGGACAATCGGGGTGGACTTTACTCCTCTTCGCTGACAGCTGGAATTTCCTGTCGTTGGGCCAGAGTCGTGTCGGGGGCCTGACAGGGTGCGTTGGAAAAAGCGTGTCTACTATGTGCTCCATCTTTTCGTCACTTATAGCGTTGTCCACAAGGGTCATTGTTGACGTCTCGGCAAAGATCCTCCCACTTTTGTTTTTTGCTCATATTGATCGCCCTCTTGAGCGCGGATCTTTTAGTTCTGAATTCCATCCATAGGCTCAGCGCGTCTTCTTCTTCCCCTAGTGACGTGCGTCTCAGTGGCAGGCATCTTCTCCGAAGCGCGGCTATTTCCTCCATTCACCTGTAGACTTGGACACTGTTTCGGTTGGAGCACAGCTTTTGTTTCTGCGACACACACAAGTTGGAATACAGGACCTTTTCCTTCTTCGATCACACACGTGAGAAGCACTCCGTTAAGTCTACTAACGTTCCACCTCGAAGCTCGTGTTGGATTCCAATTTACAATCGAACTCGTTGGACCCGTCGTAGATCGAAGATTATATTGTTGATGGTCGTTGCCCGTATAGTCTTCGATGACTCTCCAGTTCTCTATTCTTGGGATGTCGATGTCGATTTCGTCACGAATGTGACGTCCGGAATGATTCCTTCGTATCCCGGTCGCGTGAACGTGGGTGAGTTTCCTACGTTTACTACATTAAGGCCGCATCTCGCAGCCATCTCGAGTATCCTCTTAGCTCGTGAGTATGTGGTTGGCATCCCCCACTCCTGGGCTCTGGCATTGAAGTCTTCGGCGACCAGGATGTTCTCTTCCATTTCAGAAATGAAGTTCTCCATGTCTTCCAGTTTTTGCCGGAACTCGTCTATCCTTTCGTTTACCGTGAGATAGATGCTTATTACCGCGATTCCATCGCTCTTCATCCAAACAAAGCGTCTTTGTGTGGCTTGGCTTTTGATGGGGAATTTCCTTGCGTCTGGAAGCCAGATAGTAACTTTTCCTAAGGAATCCGCAATACATTTTAGCTCTTTCTTGTTCGTGTATTGTTCGCTGGTGATGACTTCATCTGCTCGCAGTTCACTTCTGATTTTAACCAGGAGGTTGTTAGCCGTTCAACTCCTGTGAACTTGTATTTTTCCATAGTTGAAGCACAGTTCTTGCGCCATCCTGTCTGCACCACTGTAGGCCGCCTTCTTCGGATTCAACATTGAACCCATCCAATTTTGATACGAATGCTGCTCGAGCATTAGCTTTGCCTAATGCTATCTTCAGCCCGTTCCATGGTAGAAATCAAGAGCGCTAGGAATAAGTTTTACTACATCTTTTGATGCTTGCTGTGAGGGGAGTCGAGGAGCACTACCTCTGTGAGTGCTAGAACTGTAGGAACTTTATCACTGAACTGCTTACTCATCTTTATTCGAAAGACTGAGAAATTTCAGTAAAAGGAACTTAAAAAGAGTACAATAGACTCTTCCGACAGAAAAAAAAATATCAAGACCACATGAAATATGTATGATCCTAAACTCTAAGGAGTATGCGAGCTATACGAGTATAGGGATGAAGACGGCCGAAATGCAGGCTTCATTAGCGAGAATACATCAGCCGTAGGGGCAAATGAGTTCGTCAGGCATAACTACATTCGTTACTGATGTATTTCCATAGGTTTGCTGCATTGAAGCTGCATGACATGAAGAACACTCTGGCAGAAAAGTTTGAGCACTTATATGATAGCCAGCCACAAAAGTGTGGTAACAAAACTGAAAGAGAATACGGGCTTCATCATCGTGAGTCCTAAACAATTATGTAGATAGTGACAATGAATTGAACTCCTGTCGCACCAGGAAGTGTAAACAACAGTACTCTTCGTACCAGCACCAACCTAACTCGAAAGAATATGAGTTATGTAGTGGCGCCCTTTGCCTAATCTACTCGTATTTACCGCGCAGATATAGATTGTTGCATTCATCTGGAGAAATCCAAATATTGCGGCTTCTCGTCTGTCGCTATCTGCCACTCATAGTACCTAGTTACTGATTGAAGACGCCCGCGACTCATCAGCTTCCTTTCATGATGAAATTTGTCACGTCCAGACCGTTTACACACATTTCAATATGTTTGATGTTCGCTACTAGGCACTTTCAAACATTTGCATGTCTTTCATACCTTCTACGTCTTTTGCGGCGCGTTTGGCAAGCCTGGCCACTTAATTTATGCACGTGCGCATTTCCCAAGTTGCAAGATTTACACTCGTGTTGCCACATTGTATAAACGTTTAACTTTCCTCCATGTAACCCTCCAGCCATTGCTATATGTTTGCCAGTGGTTTATGGCTTTTGAAGGTTTTTATATTCTGTCTGTGGTCACCATTCGTCGCCCTCACTTTGCCAATTGTGTCAGCCGAGTTGAAATACTGACAATAAACACAGAGCAACGAAAGCAATTAAATTGATCTCACTTATGGCCGACAACGATCGCTAGCGTGATGAGGCTTTAATGCTCGATGAGCACCCTGCGTCACTAATGTGGAATTGCAATTCACACCAAGTCCAGCGTAAAATTGCGCAAAAAATAGAAATTTGAAGCGCCAAACGCCTGGGGTAATCAGCACAAGAAAGCGAGGGGGAGTCTTTTGGTCTCGAACTTGTTTAGTAGGAATCATTCGTATGATGAATGAGAGCCAGAGTTCAGCTCCTGACGCAACACCACAATTAGCATAGTCACACACCCAATGGCCAAGAGGGCTTTTACCTAACATTGATCCGATCCATCCAGCATTGATCTCCAAAAACAAAATTCCAAATTCCGTCTGACACACCTAGCACTTGACTTTCGAGTGTAGTCGTTGTTGCCCATCTCACGCGCTCGCGTGAAAGTCTCAAGAAAAAAACTACAAAACTACCTTCGGGCCGTTGCATTGATTTTTATCTCGCGTTTTGTATCTTTACGATGCATTAACTGTATCTTAACGTGTTCATGCTTATGCAATCAATTGCGCATGCTTTTGTGGATTTTTTTCTTCTTTTTTTGTGTTCTTTTGTTTTGTTTTGCCGCCGCTTTATCGTGTCACTTTTGCACATTTGTGTTTGGTTTGGATCCGAAATAGTTTCACTCCATTCGAGAATGGTTAGGCGTATAGGCACCGGTGCAGATACGCCTCATCTGAAGGCTGACGTTTAGTTTGTCTTCCGGAACTAAAGCAGCACCGTGCTAACGTCGGTTGTGATCTTTTAGACGAAACGAGCTGCTAAGTGGATTGCAAGCCTTGGTTATGGGTAGACCTACAGAGTATGTGAGACGTTTTTTGTCTTAATGGCAATTTGTATCAGCAGACTACATGACTCGACTCTAAATGGTAATTTGCGTTTCCCTTTCTAGAGGAGGTATTGCGTTGCTAACTGGAGCCGTAGTTTGGTTAATTTTTACAAGCTCTGGTCACGGAAGGCTATCCTATTTGTTGATCGTGAAGTTGGAAGTGATAATGAACCTAAATTACCTGCAAATGGCATTAAGGTAGTCTTTGAGGCCACGCACACAGGGTATCGTCAAATTTAGCACTCCATGCAGGTGTGCTAAGCCACCGGAGGCCGTTGATAAGGTTGTCTTGGTGGTTAAGACCGCTAAAGAAACTGCCAGTGGTAAGAGTTGAAGGCGGCTACTCTTGGTTCCGGGTTGCCGATGTTTTTCTTAAAGCTAAGCAGTATTGGAAGATCAGCAATCTGATACAGAAATGACAATACTACAAAGCCAAATTTTCTCGATACTACCGACTGGACCTGGTATACGAAGGTTGAAGACTATCTTACACCACTCTGCCTTCAAGTGCTCAGCGTTTTTGGTACTCACTGCTGTGAGCAAGCAGTAGCCGCCAATCCTTCGAAGATAAAATTTGTTACTTGAACGCGCACTGAATAGCACTGGATACGGTGAGAGTAATCTCAGACTGGCTATCACCATTCGCCGGCAATGCCGGAGCATAAACGCTTTGGTGTGATTCTTGCACTGAGATGAGCTGGATTCATGTATCTAAAGTATAAGAAGATAAATTCCCCACATAGCCACCATGGAAGCTCACCTTTGTTTGATACTAACTTTCAGGGAGGAATGCCAAAGAATGGAGGCAGATGACATTTTGAAGTCTGTTTGAGGTCTCTGATTTGATCACGCTATCATAACCATTGACAGCCAAGCTATGGCCTAATGAAAGCCGAGATTTCGGTCTGGAGGACACAGCAACAACTAGGAATCCTAAAATGTAGTCGAATGATGGTGTTTTGAAAGAAGATAGCGGCACGTACTAGGGCTAAATAGGCTATATGAAAGTGTCACCAATCGCCATTATTTAACATAGTGTGTAGCTCACGCTAAATAAAACATTGGAAGGGAAAATGATTAGTCGATATAGTAGTATGCTGTACGAGTATGTCCGTCTGTTAATCTCTCCGTTCAGAGCCAAGTTCTTGCCGAAAATATGGACGCATAGAAGGTGCAGTAGCGTCTAAAGTGCTGCAAAGGAAAAGTATTAAGTGTTTTCCGATGATGATCGGGCATTGCGTACTGGATTCCCCAGAAGTGAAAATAGCCGATGCTCCATGCTGAGAAACCTCTCTCGTTGTGACTTTCGAGGTTTTCAGGCTTAAAACCCGGCTGAAACCGACGGTGAAACCAGCAAAACTAGCAACCCATCCAACGGAACTTGGATGTCGCTGAAAAACCCACATCAAAGAGGAAAAGACCAGCGCACCTATAAGGATGCCGCTATCAACTCTCTGACCCTTCGGATTGAGAAGGCTGGCCATGACAACAGTCTAAACAGCAGGGCATGTTTGCATTCAAACAGATAGCTGCGATATGGACAACGGATATCTTAGAGTCAAGTACTTTACGCAGCAAACTCTTTAATAGCTAACCAAGTATGTGTCGAAAATTAAGACCTTTGGGGTTATCAGGGTATGAAAACGGACGTACGCCATACTCTGTCTTCATTGCTACGGTGCATGCTGGCCGATTCACTGTTTAACGCTCTCAATAGTTCTGACGAGATAGACGGAGGAAGCTGACGGCATTGGCTCGTCTAGACATCACCATCCGTTTCTCAATTGAAACTGTGTGTTTGAGTGCTACGTCGAAAGCCTCCAAGTTGCTTTTGGCCTTCTGGCAGTTTAAAGGAACTTTCGGCAAGGAGGGTTCTTTGGATCTACGCGGCCATGATAAGGCAAATAATATTCAATGCATCGGTTGAACAAGCTTTCACGAAAATACATTACTGCTGCTTTAATCAATCTCGGCTACATGGAGGCTTTTCCGCGCACGCTTGGCTCTACTCTAGAGGAACTGTTGAATCTCCCTTCCCTCGATATTCACATCATGGGCTGAACATTCAAAAGAGAAGTGGTTTTTAGCAAAACACGCACTGGAAATTTGATATTCTTATGGACATGCCGCCTGATGCAATGATACCAGAACGCCTGTTGCAGAGAAAAAATACAAAATCGGCTACCCCAGTGCCCAGGAAAGACTTTGTCCAGAATCTGAGCCGGGAAAGGAATGCATTCGGGTCTTCAAGAATGACTTCAAAACCGATTTAGAATGCGGCGCTGTTGTCTTTGTGGAGGACGACAATGACAATTTAGTCTTCCAAGTGGAGATATATGCAATCCTGGGGGCAACGCACTATGTTGTGAAGAATTTGTGGAAGGGGCGAAGCATCAGCACCAGTAGCAACAGCCAACCTAAGCTTAAGAGCTTGCTGACATCTTTCGCGACCTCCATACCTCCATGTTAGTCCGAAAATGCAAGACAGGCAGTCTAAGGGCTGAATTCTGTGAGTCTTGTTTTCATTTGTTCCACAATGGAATCAGAGAAATTGAAATCACTTGAATGAACTTTCTAGGGATTTTTTTTTTTTTTTTTTTTTTTATAATTTACGCGCGCCTAAGGGGTTTGATACCCTTTTACTGTTGCCAGGGCGCGGGCGGAAAGATAGAAGGAGGAGAAAGGAAAATTGTTTTTGTAGTGGTTTGAAACTCAGGTGTGTTTGGTTTCTATGTTTGCTCTCCAGGGGTGGGAGTCCGAATAGGAAGGAGAGTTTTTCTTTCACTCAGAGTGATTCGAGATATAATTCACAGTATTTTTTTTCATTGCTTGAAACTCTTATAACAGCCAAATATACGTGTCAGTGTTATGCCTTCACACGCAGAATTTTTTTGTCTGAGTTCCAATTATACAATGAAAAACTGATTTTGCCATGGGCAGGATTCGAACCTGGACCCTCCGAGTGAGAAGCGTTTGCTACTACCACTACACCACGGCCACCCCGTGGCTCAGAGGAGAGTTATTTAAGACTACCTTTAAGCTAGAGCTTCCATTAACAGATGAGTTTCACATGAGTCTAACTGCAGAGGTCATGCCCTCTTCAAGTTGCAGGTTGCTTCCCGGCTTCTCTAAAAGGTCAGCGACTTTGTTGCTATCTTTCAGTAGGAAAGACTGTAAGCTGCTTACTGCCATCATGGCGTGGCACTATGTTTTTGTTAAGCTTAAGTGGCACAACATCCAGTGACGTTTGCTTTAAAAGTGATCACCGTAGAGCACTACCTTGTGAGTGTCCGGCCTACGCTCGAATCAGTCTGCTGGTGTTCAGCACTGATGTGATGGGTGCTGGTATTCGAAAGATTGTGAAATTTCATTAAAAGGCTTAGTATGAGTGCTGTATTCCGACAGTGGTGGTGTTCCACAAGGTTCCCACTTAAGCCTACTGCTATTAAACTTCATATAAATATGATGAAATTGTTCTCCTCTCGATTCAAGCAAAGGGCCAATTATCGTCGGAAGATATCGCTGGTAGTGGTTATGACAGAAACACCAAAAGAAATTCAACTCTATAGCGACTGTGCGTCGTTGGTTAACTACTGAACTGGCTGATCAAAACTGAAGAAATGCGTATTAAGCAGAATAGTTTGCGAAGCGATAACGTTCAGAGTTGGAGGACCTACAATTGTTTCTCAGCCGTTTCTTAAGTACCTTGGAGTTGCTATTGACGTTCGTCTAAATAGTAAACAGGCAATAGAGCAGATGTGGGAGAGATTATCGAAAATTGTTGGCACTTTCAAGGCTGATGAGTAATATCAAAGGCCCAAAACAGAAGCACGACTCCGTCTTGCTTAAGCTGTGAGTTCTATACCCATGTACGCAGTGAAAATATGGTCAGTAGATAGCTGCTAGGTATAGAAATCACAGCAACTCTACGCGCATGTTCCATTGAGGAGCCCAATGTGATTCCTAATATCCTAACTTTTCATCTGCCTATTAGAACGTTTGTATCGTGCAATACAGCATCTGTCTGATAGGCGGCAAGACCTTACGGGCATAGGTAAATCATATATTTACCAGCAAAGAACACTACACTGTTAAGTAGGGCGCGGGCGTCGTTTTAACAAAATGAATCCAATTCATCCAGCATCTTCCAGTTCTGGCAATCGAAGAATCATTTAAGCTACTCCTGAGCAAACCACACTCAAGCAAAACATTGCATCTTCCTCGAAAATTAAGCCCAATTTCACCATTACAACCTCCAAGCTTGCGGAGGAGGACACTAGCCGTCGTTTCAAAATCCATTTTCTTTGAGTTCCCGGCGATGGGAACATAAAGGTGATTGTCAGGGTCGAACAATTGGCTAGCGAAGCTCCACTTTGCTTCGTCTTGCTGGAACCACACGTACTCCAGTCCCAATTGGAACTGGAATGCCATGATCCAGAGTGACCATTTGGCCTGTGGCGTTCCCAAAAAAAATGGTCCAATGACTCCTCCAGCGTAAACAGCACACTATGCAGTGACTTTGAGTGGGTCTAATGGACGCTCGTACATTAGTCGCGGATTTTCAGTTCCCCAGGACCGCAAATTTTGTTTGTTCACATCATTGCTGCGACGTCAGCGTTGGTTAGACGCGATTCACTTTGCACTTTGTAAGGATGTAAGGAAACATTTTCAAGCTATTCACCAAAATGCGGTGCAGGGACGTGGAATGGCTAATTGCATGGCAGGTCCTCTGGTCAATGTCGACGGAGCCTCTACGACATCTTCAGAAACGGTAGCGATACTCTCGGCCAAACGAGATGTACGAGACGTTCCAGAATTTGCTCAGTCACGTGTTGTTTCAGTCTCTGAGAGTCGTGTGGGAGTCGGAGCGGCACGAAATGCACATTGCGTCAAAATCACTTGCAAATTGTTCATCAGAAACATCGTCACGATTATTCCGCTTATTCTCACAACTTCTAATCCTGTTTGCTTCACAAATACATTATGGCCCACCTACATAGTACGATAAATCCAGAACGCATCACCAGACTAGTGGTCACACGGTAACGAATGCAGCCACTTAGGCAGTCCACATAAAACACTCTTTTTGAGCGTCTCAAGCATAAAATTCAGTAAAATCATCGACAGGCTGGTCCAAACTTCAAACGACGTTTAGTTGCCAAATGCGTCAAACTAGTCAATTTGCCCAACCTAGCTTACGAGTCTTTAACCAACATTTTCATAAGCAGCTTGAGAAACTTGGACGTCAAATTACCAGGCACAGGATCTGCGAAATGGAGAACGACTTACTCGTAGGACTAATGACAATCGCCGCTACTTCAAATGGATTACAGTGCGGCAACTCTGAGATAAAAGCCACTCAGGCTACCGGACTTAACTGCCCTTTTTTAAACCATTCTTATCAATGACTGTCCCATAAAACTTTACGTCCCATCTTCTACTAGGCACAATCTCTCGCCCCTTAAAATTCATCACACGTACACTCGTAATTATCCCCATTACTCCCCCCTTTGCCAGATAATGCCATTTAATCCGCACAATTCCATCTGCTCCATAACATAACAACGCGTCCAGTTCAATTATGCATTAAACGGCCTTCAATTAACTGCAGCCACCAAAACGAATTTAATCAAACACCCTGTCCCCCAACTCTTTTTCTGACTTGATTACCGGCCACAGCAGAGTGTAGTCAACACCATCGGCAATTGAAACACCGAAACCAGCAATGCGTTCGCGTTCGCTAACGTACAACATTCACCTCACGTTAATCCGCCAACGTTAAGTGACCCAATTGGGGGAAAATGGAATCTTGCAAACCTGATTTCGCTTCGCTTGTCAGAGTACCACAAAAGCATAACCGAATCCATCCGAATCCACTGAAGAATCAGTGGAAGATCTGAATATGAGTCTCTGCCTGGCACCTGTCCCCTGGCAATCCCAATTACCACCTTTGGACGAGCGGATACTCGGTCATACGAGAGTTGCATAATAGTTGCATAAATGTGCCAACCGATGGCATACATTACCACCGAAATGATGCTGATGAAGCTAATGCCCCTTGGGGAGGCTAGGTGAGTCTTAAATCCACTTACGGATGAAGTACGACTCTGACAGTCACCGATGCATCACCGATGTGCGCGCCTCTAATTGTTCTGTTGTCGTATGCCTTTGGACATAGAAAGTTCTAGCAACATGACAGCAGCTTAACTCTCAAGCCTCGCAACATGGTGTGGCCGGCAATATGCAAATTAAGCGCAATAACTGGAATTACCACGGCGAGTGTAACTTGGTAAAGCAAAAAAAAAAAAAATTAATAGAACGGCTGCGGGCATACAATTAAAAGGTCATTTGGATCGGCTATCGAATGCAGGTGTTTGCTAGATACGAGTACTCGTACTTGTATGATAGTTAGTGCGGTTGGGCTTTTGAACCAGGGTACGATGTCACCAGCAAGTAATGGGAGGGTGCTTGCTACATCCGTCGTGCTACTCGTACGACCTTGAACTGACTTATCGTACAAAGTTTGTGAAGTGCTAATGAGTGAATGGCACCCAAAGGGTTAATTAGCTTTTGATTGAAGCGGCAGAGATGAAATGCTACACGATGATGACTTGAAGTACAAAAGGTCGTTGCCTTTTAATCGATGGTGAGACTACGGTTTTGTGGTTTTACTGGCGCTTCCTTGACTTGACATGTAAATCCATTGATTTAGCAAAGAGAAACGAGGAAGACCTACCAGGTGGTGTGAAGTAGAGTTTTTAGGGTTATAACTGCTTATAGCCGTAGGAATGTTGTGGAAGATGAACGACTGCGAAAGCACTATTAACCTCTAGAGAATGGAATCTTTGCAGATTGAAGCAAAAAATTTGAATTCGGATTCCGAAGAGCGCGTCTTATAAAGACTTCGGCGAAAAGATAGAATATCTCGGTGAGACCAAACTAGAGAAAGATCTGATGGCATGCCTACATTGCCTTATGTTTGAAACTCACTTCACGGGTAACCTAATTAGAACCCTTTCATGCCACAAAAATCAGTATTACGAAGCCAAGAGAGGCTGCACTCTTTTGATGAAATAAAGAATCTCTCTGGTGGAGATTTTAAGAATTTTGCCAGGCGTTAAAATTTCTCTAAGGAAGGTATCGTCTCCTTAAGGCACTTAGAGCCATGCATTCACATAAAATGTGTTCCGCAGTTTCGTCGACTTCAATGCAAAGATGACATTCAGTTTCCTGAATTTGACCTATTTTGTGTAGGTGATATCGAAGGTGGCAGTGGTCGCTTAGAAATCCAACCAGTGTTCTGATCCCATCCCTTTTGAGTTATAGGGGTTCTTTACCTTTTTTGTGGAAGGGCTTGATGGCCCGATTAGCCTGGCTAAGCCTTGGAATGTTTTCTCAATTTTTTTCTCCCAACTCCTTGTTGTTGAGTTAATTGCTGAATTCGGAATATTGAACAACGATTTAGAGCCGATGAAGGAATCAGCCGAACCTTTTCTGACAGTTTGACAGACAGTTTGTTTGCCTTTATGACCAGGCATCCACCAAAGTTTTACTTATAGGAGAGGTCTTGTAGTGCATTGAAGCAGTGTATGACTGATTTGGAGTAAATGAGATACTACCCGTGAGTATATGGATAGGGACGCCCTTCACTCCTTTATCGACAATGAGATTGGCGCACACCTGAATGGCATGTATTTCTGTGTGAAATACGCTGGGACATTTTCCCATTTGTGGCGATATTCTGGTGTTTGATCCAAATATACCAGCACCCACCCCGGTATACATTTTTGATCCATTCGTATACCACTTGATACCTTCAAGGTTTGAGGCGGGATTTTGTGGTTCCATGCTTCTCGGCTTGGGATCGATCACTATATTGAATATTCTGCCGAAGCACGAAGAAACGAAGAGTCTTAAGTGCGCGGTTGTTTGCGACGAACCAAAAATCCCAAGCGGGCCTTGCCCTTAACAGTGCAGTATTGGACTCCCATCTTGCAGCACAAGTTTGACAGGAACAAAATCAACTCTAAGGGGTCAACGTCATGAGCGATGAAATCAATTGGGCTTTCTTCTATTCAACCATTCTGGTGATACTGTTGGTGCTGTGCCTGACCCAGTTTGACTTCTTCGTCTTCGCCTTGGCCCTATCCTCAGCAACTTTATTCAAGCGTTGCTTCTTGGCAAGAGCTGATTCAGGCCTGTACTCCTCCATCAGCGGTTCTTGTCCAAGGTCTGGGTGAACTGATGGATTGGTGGTGGCATCTTCAGATGCTTCTGGAGGACGGCCTTTTAACGCTGGACGCGGATGTACTTGGGCAATCTCACGAAGCGAGATAAATCACGATGCCGAAATTCGTTGGTCTCTCGTCGAAGAGCCGTTTTCTCGCTCTCTTGTCGACTGGCTTCTTGGCTCCCAATGACGGCCACTTTCTTGGTGACTGGCTTGTTCTTCGGTCTTGGCTTCTTAACAACCATTTTTGATTTATTTGGTTTACTAAACGATTTTAGAATAAAATGCAGATCTACGCGGATGATATAGTTGTATGTCTGTTGGATCGTTTCCAGCGGCTGTCTGGTCTAAGCGCAGACAACCATATACGTGATCAACGATTGGTACACTAGAAATGGGCATTCAGTCAATCCACTCAAAACTGAGATTGTCATCTATTGCCTAAAGACATCACCGCATTATTCTCTTAGAAAGTTAAGTACTCGTATATTGGTGTCATCTTGAATATTTCGTCGTCTTTTGGATCTACACGGCTATGATAAGGCCAATCATTCCTTATGCGTCGATTGCTGTTGAAATAAGCCTTAACAAACATTCAACATCAGCTGCTTTCAGCAGATTCAATAGGACGGTCTATATCTGGTGAATGAGGACTTTGCTCAGAACGCCTGACTCTGATCTAGACGCACTGATGACTCTTGCTCACATATTCATATCATGCGCTGCACTCCCAAAGACATCTTCCGTTTAAAGAGAAGTGGCACAACAAGCACTGGAGTTTTCATGGCCTTGCGCGTCGACTGTCTTTTGAATTTGGTCTGATGAAATGAAGCGAAATCGCCTTTCCTTTTTCCATCAGGAATGGTTTTGTCTATAATCTGAACCAGTCGGCCCTAAAACCGATCTACAATGTCTTTTTGAAGGCCGACAACGTTAGATTTCAATTCGTCAGTTTTTTCTACTTAAAAACTACTCGTAGTTCGAGAATGCAAGGCATGTCTGTTCGCAGTAAAAAGGCTGAATACAGTGAGTCTTGTTTGGACGCAACCTCACAATGGGATCAGAGAGGAGTCTTACAGGAGTCCAAACTGCGTTAGGACTGCTTACGTTCTCGGTTAGAGCTTTCATAACTAAAGATAGGACGAAGAAATACGGCCAACGACGCATGAAGTCACATCAAACCGTCAATTTTTGTGGATGTACGAGTAGTGGCACCTCATGAAGCACATGAGGGTTTGTAGTCCTCCAATGGCGCATATTTTGCTTTTGACGGAGCCATTTAGCCAGAAATGAGGTTCATCTTCGAAGATGATTTTGTGATGATCGGTTGTAACCATTTCCAGAGACCAATTTGAAAAAGTTACTTCAAATGGTCACCCGGCCTTAGCTATTGAGTCAATTTGATCTTATATGGGTGTAGACCGAGATCCTTTCGCCACAATGTTATTTGAGCGATGCCCAATTCCTGTGAATTGCGTGGAAGGGATTGATTTGTTAACAGATGCACTTACGGCCTTGGCAGCGAAAATGTAGACTCAAATCTTTGTACCAAATTATAATTTGCGAGTCTAATGGGGGCGATTATAACGATCGAAAATTCGCGTTAGGGCTCTCCGAATTTTGGTAATAAATTTTAATAATTTGTAAACGTTGCTTGTTCGAGTACTGAAACATGACTAAATGCTAGACTTTGACGAACAAATTAGTAATGACGGTGCACAAAAAAAAAAAAAATCAAAAGCAGGACCTCAGCAAACAAACCTCTCAGCTAGCACGATCTGTCGCCATCTACTTCTAAGTTGCTTGATGTCCACTTCCATTTGGATGCGCCAACTTATATGCGGTTGTCCTATGCTTTGCCGTCCCGTAGGATAAATTCGAAGACTCTTTAAGCCGAAGATTTTATGTGTATTCACTTAACATGGCCCATCCGTAGACGCCTGACTAGACCCATGTCACAGTACAGCTCGTACATTTTTCTGTCAAAAGGGCCGACGTGCTTCTTCATTCGCTTTCGGCAAGAACCAAACCTCTATGCCTTGTCTTGTATAAGACCAGTTTGATTTTGCGAGACAGGGTTCGCTTATTGTCAAGATAAATTCTGCGTCTGATTTCTTCAAGTTCAAGTTATAACTACTATTGGTGACGTTTTGGTTCAAGCCTTGTGAGGAGAGCATGTAGTTCGTTTGGCCCTCGTTTACAGGCAGAATCCTTTTCGGCAGTCTCCGCCTGATTGCTACCTGTAATCGCCCAATCACATCATCTGCATGCACAAGTAGTCGTGTAGACCCTACCTCTACTGTTGGCCTGTGAGGTTTACACGATTATTTCTAGGGTGATGCTGAAAAAGTCATACGAAAGCGCGTCGCCTTATCTGAAACTTTTGCTGACAATGAAGGTCTCGGTTAATTCATCACCAACTTGATGGAATAGAGAGAATTCTCTGTACAACTTGACGGCTTGAGCAGGGATGTCAAAGCTAGACATGGCGCTGTATAGCTCGTCCCAATGAATACTGTCATATGCAGCTTTGAAGTCGACAAATAGATCGTGAGTGTCGATCTGAAATTCTTTTCCAGGATCTCCCGTAGTGTGAATAGTACATCAATGGCGAACTGGTTTCACAGATTGTTCATAAATGGTTTCAGACGCTCACTTAGCGCAGTCAAAAGTGCCTCCTTTCTTGTGGATCGGACAAACGATGTCGAGATTCTACGCTTTGGGGGCATATTTCCCTCTGAGCATATCATACAGATGTTCTGGTGCATGTTCCCAACAAAGTCATCTCCAGCTGCTAAAAACAGGCTGCCGTCGATGTTGCTAGCTTAACTTTGTTAGATCAGTGGAATGAAATTCTCTTTCGTCTTCGTCCAGGATGAATGGTTAATTCTGCCTGACAGTGGTATTTTTACCATCATAGCATTTTTACAGTCTGCGAAAGCAGTCAGCACCGACTCTGACTCTAATACTACTAGCTGTCCAAGTTTATCTTCGCAGATTCTAGCTTTGTAGCCCTAGCATGTTCGTTTTATTCTCTGACAAAACTTTCGAACGACATTCTTGCAGTAAAGTTTCTTCATTTCCTCGATCTCGCGCTTCTTGTGGTCTATCTTTTTCGTTTCGAGTAGCCTTTATCGATTTCGAACTTTCTTCGTCTTATTTGATTTCGTTGTGCATGTGATAGCCTGTAATGACCGGAAAACGTGTTAGCTCCTTGGAAAGTTCGGGCATTCAGAATGCTGGCGTAGTGTCCGTTGATTGATCAGGTGACAGCCAAGTTGAGATGTGGGAAACGCGTTCTACAACTAAGATGTTACGGGTCGTTGCAAATTTTAAAAACTTAACGGATGGCTTCCTTACGCAGTCATGGATTAAGGTCTCCTAGCACAATTTGGGTGTCATACCTGGCACAGAACATATGTTCGATCTAGGAGGTCATAGAATTCGTCTTTGATGCTGTCATCCTTATCCTCTGCAAGGGCATAAGCGTAAATGTTGAATCCTCCGGCGGACCATCACCTCTCCAGACCTCATTAACTCACAAACATCTAAAATTCCCCATCCTAAAGGTATGCCACACATTTTGTTCTCTTCGAAGACCTTATACCGAAAACCGTTGTCTACTTCTCGGCCAAAGCAGACAATTAACGCCACCTGTGTTTGTGTAGCTAAATTTCCCATTAAAATTTATTGCATACTTCTAGAACTGGAGAAAAAGTTTCACTACCATCACGAGTACTTACTCTACTACGCCACTGCACTAGGACAATAGGTTAAGAGGGCTTACCTGCAACGAGAACAAAAAAAAAATCTCATTATTCGTTTACCACTACAAAGTCACACACACAAGAGTGTTATTTATGAAAAAAAAAGTTCTTTTGTTGAAAATGTGAAAAAATTGATAATAATCCGAGCACTCCAACTGTTCATGCAATTAATCGCGCAACAGCAGCACATGGACAAGAGGCTTAAAGTGAAACCTCCAGCTGGTAAAATGTTTGCCAACAGCCATAAACACAACAACAACACATATTTGTTCGGAGGCACTAGTCTCAAGGCTCATTATCCATAGAGAGAGTACCAAGAAGCGAATACCCACCCGTGCAGAAAACCGGATTACACAGGATTACCAGTGAAGTGTGCTGTGCTGGTGCTGGTGCCGTTCCAACTCTTGTGCTTGCCTTTTGACCTGGATATTCGGCATGCCTCACATCGCAGCCCCTCTACTTAACCCATCTGGGAATTTGCTTCAGGCTTAGCGAATCGGTATACGAATAGGATATTCCGACGCGTGTGTACCATCATTTTGCTCTGATAACAACATACAATTAGAGGAAAGCACGCAAAGTTCTGGGAATTCTGGGACTGAAACGAATCATAATAATACGGTCCCTCTCCCGGTATCAGAAGACTGAAAACCAGAGCAAACCAGAAGACAGTTGATGGAGCAGCCACTTCCCATTACGTCAATTTGAATTCAAGAAATTTACTCGAGCAACCGGAGGTGATTCAACACGAATCCATCTTGGGACTCTATCGACTCAAAAGGTGCGGGTTTCTACTATATTGCAGTACCGAAGTGTGTAAATCATAAATTTCTCTAGGGAAGCACCAGCAACAACAACAATAAATAAATAACCAAACCAGGAAACGGCAACATGGGTATGGTGGGCATGTTGGCGTGGATACTCCTCAAACCTGTCATGAGGAGCTGTGGAATGCGCCAGACAAATAAACACAATTGCGCCACTCAAACCACTGACTAGGTAACTCCAGGCGGGCATTCTTGTTGCAATAATGAGGAGGACAAAAGGTTTCCACTTTCCTTCTTCCCTTTCAAAGTCTCCAGTCTAATGGAAACATGTCCGCATTGTCGCTGCAAAACAACAACACTTAATGGGCATCTTTACACTTTTTTTTTTTTTGTGTTTTGTCGGCTTGACGTAATTTAGTCGCTCCAAGGGGTGCGTATGCGGAATGCTGTAAAACAGTCGAATGTGTGGGGATACTACAAAGAGGATACCGGTGTGTGCTACGTACTATAGGTGTACCTCAGGTGTTTTGGCATAGCAAAAAGCTATTTCGGCATTGCAGGAAGTAAATGGAGTTTCCCAGAAATGCATGGGGAGGCTAGACGACCAGCGCACCTATTCTGATGTGAAGATATCTATGGGAGCAACCTACAATTTGGCTTCACAATGTGGGCGCTAATGCTTATTTTTTACTTCCATCAGCCCCTCGGGACTTCCGTATAAAATATGTGAAATTCAGAAGAAGGATAGACACATGGAGCAAGATTGATGCTAGCGAATTCCTAGTAACTTCTGGCCCAGGAGCTCAGTGCTTAAACACGGTGATTGCAGAAAGCCGGATCCGCAGTACCGGCGGTGGAGAATGCGAAAGCAGGCGTAAGGTCGTCGTCGTATATGGGGTAGTCAGTAAAATTATAAGAAAAGAGTCCAACGACTTGGATGCGGCTTCCGGTGTGTTTAAGAAAAGCAACTGGCTTGCACGTACGCCTCACTTGAATAAGAGAAAATATTCGCCCGCAATTCAGAATCGACGGAATCGACTGAATGATGGTTGGATGCTGTAGGAATAGGGTAGACACTGACTGGCATCAACCAGTACAATGTTGTAACTGCTACTACGCACCAACTGTGCTTATTTTACCTCCAAGTCGTACCCATCGTGTACTGGTTGTTGTCCATCCCGACTTGGCTTTCTAAACTTATAAGCGCGAGTGTTGAACAAGAGACAAAAATGTAACACTATAAACACGAGAGCGGCGAATTCCACAGACAGAATCAACTTTGGCGGCACAGCTTCAAATTGGAGCAAAAAATAGACTTTCCCAGAATAAGTCGGGTTCTTGGGTAAGCGATGGTGGCGGATGAGCCCTTGTTGGGTCAACAGCAGCGCTCATATCCCCGAAGTTGGGTTTTCACAATGGAACTGGGCCTCCAAGTTGGGGCTCGTGCCACTAATTATGAGAGAAACACCAGCCTCGAATGCCAACGGACCACCTCAGGTAAAATCACGATCCGAGGCATTCACGGACTACGAATTAAGGGTATGCACCTGGAACGTACGGCTTACATAAAGAATGATCGAAATATGCGACTAAGTACATTGAATGATGTGGCTTTTGAAGATGATGGAATCTGAGCTACAGTCCGTACTAATGTAGTGCAGGTCAGACGAAAGTATGAAGTACAGAAGACTGTGTTCCATCAATCTTTCAAGTTTCACAAAACATAAAACTCTGTAAAGTTCCGTTTCAGGAGTGATCAACGTCAAAGTTTAATGGCCGAAAGAATCGCATCGGTGCGATCTAATCTCCAAGATCACAAATGCGATTTTTCTGTTTTTCGGTGTATGGTTTGGGAATCGAACCCAAAACCAAACTTAGAGACAAACTTCTCTAAAATAGAAAGTCGTTCGTATAAGACTTTCAAGTTACGCTATTTTTGTTAGATATTTTCAAATCCACCTATCAAAAGCAGGGTTGTCTAGAAATGAGCTACGAGGGTCGATTGAACAGTACCGAGGGTTGCCTTTTATCTTCTCAGATAAAGGGTGTTTCAACAAGACGTGTAGGATTTAGAAGGAATATTATTTCATAGCTGATGCACGGAGGGTTGACAAATGGTGGCAGACGTCATCTATAAATTTTGGAACCCTAGAGCGAAAGAAAGAAAGTCCAACTGAATTTGATTACGACAGTTCACGTTGGATTTGTAAATTTTTCACGTAATCATGTGCTTTCCGAGACGTATGTGGGCAACATAATCAACAAATTCCAAGAGACGTTCTCAGTACAAGATGTGAAGACGGTGAAACGTGTTCACCCCGGACATTCAAGAGAAAATATCGTCACAGTAAAGGAAAGTGTCGAAAACGACCTAAACGCTTCCATTCGTCACCGTTCTCAGGAGCATGAGTTCTCCACAGTCACACTGCATTAAATTTTGACGAAAGATTTGGCTCTCCATGCGTACAAGGTCAATGGAATCGAGCAACATCAATTCTGATATAGTCAGGGACTGTCGCACAGTGTTCAAGGCATTATGCGGTCGGAACCGGGTGAGCGGATGAGCTTACACGAAGAGTGAGGTTGTCAACATCAAACCACTCCTTTGCATAGTAAGGGACACTAACGAGGAAAAAATCACAAAGACTACCAACCTAAGGTGGTCAAGTCTTTAAGGACACAGGGTATCCAAGGCTCTCTGGCAATTTTTTGACGGCAAAAGATCTAGGAAGTTAATAAAATTAAACAGGGATAAGCTTAGGACAATAATAGGAATCGTGACAGGACACTGTCTCCTGCGGAAACACGCAAAGAGACAGAAATTATCAGATACGGATATTTGCAGATTCTGTGGTGATCTGCAAGCTGTTGAGAACATAACACACATACTGTGTGAATGCGAGGCAATATCGCGTAGTCGGAGAAGATTTTTAGGGAAATTTTTTTTCGAAAACGTAGAGGGAATAGACAGGGCACGAACTTCAGAGGCCTTCTCTGCTTTTGCAGGGAAATTGGGTGTTTCACCAGGACGATTGTCTAGGTTTTTGCAGTTCAACTGGTTCCACAGGGATCGCGATGGACCCGTTTTGGTGTGCCCAGTGTTTGTGTGATGAAGTACGAAAATGTACGAATTGATTGGGAACTACAAAACAAAAATACTCCAACCTGGAGCAACACAAAACGTTAAAAAAACTCGGCAGCCAAAGTGTTAAAAATTACCGCCTCTGGGGCACCGGAAACCCAGGTGTGATTCAGGAGATGCCAATGCATCCAAAAACCAGTAACTGTTTGGTGCGGTTTATGGACCGGAGGTACCATAGGGCCGTACTTTTTCGAAAATGAACCCGGAAAAATCATTATGGTCAATGGAGCGCTCTACCGAGGCATGATAGACATTTTTTTCTAGGCAGAGCTCGAAGATATGGACACTAATTTCACCAGGATGGTGCTACTAAAGGTTGACCACATAGCAATGATAGTTTTTCAAATTGTTATGTTGCAGCAGCTGTCAAAGTTACCAATGACATCCAGCTGTCAAAATATTCAGAAAGGTTTGCCATTCCATCATGCATCGATTCACTCTTGGAAATTATTAAAAAATATCGAAATTCGTCGTGAGGTCGATCGTCATCATGGCTTCAGTGTGCAAGCAATCGCACCGTGGAAAAGTTTGAGCGTGAGTACACTCTTTTGGATCTTAAGCCACCAACCAGACAGAGATTGGTGCGAGATGAAGAAACATAGCTGCCGTAGCGGCCAGTATCGAAAAAGACACAGAAATGTCGATTCGGCGTCGATCAGCTAAATTGGGCTTATTTTGAGGTTGGATTTGGGCCTAAGTCCGTATAAGATTGTGCCGATGCAAGAATTGGAGCCAGACGACCATAGACAACGCCGTGAGTTCGCTAATTGGGCGCTGGAAATGTTGGCCGGAGATCCGGATTTTGGCCAAAAAAATCATCTTCTCGGACGAGGCCAATTTTTCGCTCAGCGAGCAAAATTGTCATTATTGGAGCAAACACAATCCACAAGTGTTCGGCCAAGCATCAATGCATCCACAAAGATTGACTCTTTGGAGCGGCTTATGGCATGGCGGCATCAACGGACCTTATTTCTTTCGAAATGAGGTAGGAGACACCGTTACCGTCTATGGTCTCAGGTATAGAGCCATGATAACCGAATTTCTGTGGTCAGAGCTCGACAACATCGATATATCCGAGCTGTGGTGCCATATAAGCGACGCAACACTCGAAGTTGTGAAGGAGAAATTTGGCGACTGGGTTTTCTCACGGCAACCGTTCATCAATTGGCCGATCATGCCATTCGACACCACTCGATTATTTTCTCTGAGGCTACGTCAAGTCCTTAGTCCACGCGGTATGAACTATTGTCTGCGGAATAAACCAACGGAATTGTTCGACTCCACAGTGTGGTAATGGATTTGTGGAACCAGGTGAGCAATGTTGCAAAAATACCTGCTGTGACCCCAACACCTGTATGTTAAGAACAAATGCATCGTGTGCTACCGGTGAATGTTGTGATTTAAGTACGTGTCGTCCTAAAAGTGCTGAGCCCAATTGCAGGCAAGCAGAGAATGAATGTGATTTACCGGAGTACTCTACAGGAGAATCAGAATACTGCCCTATGAATGTTTTCAAAAGAGATACTGAAACATGTGATGCAGATCTCGAACTAATCAATGCCGTCTTCTATGGGGACCATCGGGTGAAAGTTCAGAACATTGCTATTGGAAGAATTTGAACGGAACGTTATCACGAGATTCATGTTCATCTTCTTCTTAGGAGTTGTGCCATTAATGACGTTACTCTCTCTACTAATATACTACTGCCGTCATCATCCTTACATACCGAGCAAACTAGTCGAAAATATCATGAAATCAAGTAGCAAAGGACCAGCTCCAAGACCACCGTCAGCTCCAAATGGCGGACTTCCAAAATCAACACCCAGCAGCACAGATGACATGAATTCTGCATTGCTAAAGTCACCATCTGACTCGGATCCATCTACACTTAACACTGGGATGTTTGGAAAATTCCAAGCATTCACCTTAAGGCCATTGTCAGATTCTTCTACTCTAACAGCTGTTGTAGGACCAAATGTCGCATTCGTGCATCCAGTTAGCTAGACAACAACTAATGGCACAAGTAATACAGGAGTTCCAGCTCGTTCGGCTCCACCAGTACCCAAACCTGCTACGTTGGATAGAAATGATATTCAGAAGCCAAATGGTATTATTGGAACGCTGAAGAAAGCCAACACTTTAGGCAGAGTGACGAATGGTTCAGCTCCAGCTCTACTACCAACACCAAATCCTGGCTCAAATCCACGTTTTAGAAACATCAATGTGCAAAGAAATTGGATTTCTGCACCTTCACCACCAGTTCCATTGCATGCAGATCCAAAACTGAATACGAAACGGAACGGAAACGGTTCTTGAAGAAAGAGGAAAAGTATCCACCCAAAGTAAAGCCAGTCATTGATAAGGAGAAGCTGAAGAACATTGAAATTTCTCTACCTATCCCTCAAGTTGACCCATCAAATTCTGACTCTGAACAACACGATGAAACAAAGAACTTGGTGAAACGTGCTCAGAGTATGCGAAGTCCAACAAAGAAGCAAACAGCTGTTCAGACTTTTGGTTCAATGAGAAATCCATCTGGTGTTAATAGACCGAAGAGTGTTATAGGTACTGCCAGACCCAAGACTCCACCACCAAGACCACCAGCGCCACCAGGCATAAAGAAAACCCCATCAACAACTTCATCTGGTTAGCAATTGCCATTGTCTTCTAAAGTCGAACATACATACGACGACTGTGAATCAGTAGAGGTGCCCTTATCCGATATCTACTCTGTCATTGAGGAGATCTCTACGGTCACAGCGCTCACACAGGGGCCGATAGCATGGGTCTACTTGTAGAAATTGTCAATGAAATCGAAAAACTCAAAAGCTCGAGTAGTACTAAAGGGGTCAAACCAACTGCGCCTTATGCAAATGCCCCTGGTGAAAAAGCCCAACCGGAGACAGAATACATCAAGTCAAACAGCATCATTGCATCACCAATCGCCAGAGTTGCTCCTACTCGCTCTGAAATCGGTTCCACCAATTCCGAAGGAACCGAAGGCAGAGCCTACCGCGACTTCAGGTCGAGCAGGTGGAACGTCCAATAACAATAAAAAACCATAGACAATCGCATCTAGAGCAAAATCCTTTAATAAATCTCCTAGTCCACTTTCAACACTTTCAAAAACAACTGCCCCCACAACAACTTTTGAAACAGAGCCTGTCCTCAGGTGCTACGAAACCGAAACCGCTTACTAAACCTTCAGTAGCAAGTAATGGTACAAAACCCACAGTGGGTCGAATCAACCAGCAAAAAGGCGGCGGAGAATACCAGCGTAAGTTCACGTCCATTACCAGGCAAAGTCTCTAATGTTGCTTCATTGCAACAGAAATTTGAAAACTCCACCAAGGGCAAAGCATCCACTACTGGCGCTGGCACTGCAACTACCAGCTTAGCGAAGAAATGAAAATGTTTTCGTGCTCCAATCGGATTCCTGCAACATTCCTCAGTATCTGGAAAATACTTCGCGCTAGTCTCGAAGTCAATTTCAAGCCCCAGCTTCAACAAGCTCGGCCCCCTACTAGCATTTTTCACTTCAACCGAACTGACCAAAAGAGACTTGTTGGACGAGCTTACACCATATGATCTTTTTGCGGAACTGAACGATGATTTTCGGAGGCAATAATCTGATAATAAAAATGAAACCCCCTCTGCAGCTTAAGGGCTTAAAATTGTCCTCTTCTAACCTTTATTTTTCCAACTTTATTATCGGCTTGAAGTACAATCAAAACATTTATGAATGGAACTCGACTTCGTTCATATGGCCAGCGCGGGCAAGTTTGCAGCGGTCGATTCGTTGGGCCCAATTTTCAACGACTCGGCCAAACATTTCGGCCGAAACGGCCGCTATTTCGCGTTCAATGTTGGCTCTGAGCTCTGAGTGATGGCATAAACCAATGACTTAACACAGTCACTGACCAACATAAAATAGTCAAGCGGCGTTAAATCGCACGAACGAGGCGGCCAATCGACTGGCCCATTTCTTGAGATAACACGCTCACCATATTTACTTTTCAATAAATCGATTGTAGTGTGTGCTGTGTGGCTTGTGGCATCATCCTGTTGAAACCACATGTCGTCCAAGTCCATATCTTCCAATTCGGGCCAAAAATAATCGGTGATGTGGATTTTCACCCGACCAATGACGCATATTTTGCTTATTGACGAACCCATTGAGCCAAAAATGAGCTTCGTCACTTGCCGCATCTTCTCCACAACCCAATCGGAGAACGTACGTCGCTTCAAATGGTCCATCGGCTTCAATTTTTGAGTCAACTTGATCTTGTATGGGTGTAAACCAAGATCCTTACGCAAAATACGCCATAATGTGGTCTGAGCGATGCCCAATTCTTGAGAACGCCGTGGAATTGACTGATTTGGATCGTGTACTCTACCATGATGAAAATGTTGAGTTTACTGAATAAAGTGGCAGTGACAGTTTGATGATTAGTGAAAGAGTGCGTTCACAAATTAAATTCAAAGTTCTCAAGTCCCTATTGGAAAACCCTTTACTTGGTCTTGCCCTCATTGGCCGTTAAACCCATCTTTGCCGCTTCCGTCTTAATACTCGCACCACTGACATCACGCTGCTTTCTTCGAACTATTTCAGTATCATCGGCGTATGCGAGCAATTGGACGTGCTTTTGAAAGATTGTGCCTCTTGTATAGGCGCGTGAATTTTGCAGTATTCTTACAAGAAGCTTAGCCTTGTCTAAATCCTTTTTCGACATCATATGTAATCCTGCAGAAATGGTCGAGTTTGGCAGGGATGCCAAAACTAGGCATTGCTCTGTCCCTAACTTTACTGTTATACGCGGCCTTAAAATGGGTGAATAGGTGGTGTGTATCGATTTGGAGCTCATGGGGTTTTTTGTCCAAGATCTGTGAATATTTGGTCGATGGTTGATTTTTCTGGCCTATGGACCGAGAGATAGGATCTTGTAGGCGATGTTAAGGCCTCTGTAGTTGGCGTAGTTCAGAACGTCTCCTTTCTTGAGGATCACACAAACAATACTGAGGTTTCATTCATCGAGCATGCTCTCGTCCGACTATATTTTACAGATGAATTGGTGTATGCTCTTTACCAAGTCATCGCCTGCCGCTTTGAAGAGCTCGCCAGTAAGGCCGTTAGTCTACATCAATGTTCTTTCCAAATCCTGAACACCGACTGCGACTCTACTACTATGCTGCTGATCCCTCGATTTCCTCGACCGCGCGCTTCTCATGTTCTTTGTTTTTCCTCCTGAGAAGCTGGTGTTCGTCTCTCCTTTTCTGGTCGTAGAACCGGAACCATTGTTGTTACAATAGTGTTTCAGGTTGCTCAAGGTTTTCTTGCCTTAATCGACCGGTTTTTCTTCCTTTTAGAATGCTAGGGAGATTGTCGGTTAGATGCATGACAGGTCCTGGCAATGTTATTCATGAATTCTTTGGTCTATCAGTTTTGGTAAAATGTGACTGAATTTTATTGACACAGCGCTCAATTTGCTCCTTCAAGGCGGGAGTGTTCGTGGGCTTGTTGGTATAAACTTTAGACTTCAAGAAACCCACCGCTAGAAGCATTGCCAGCGAGGCCGAGGCGGGCATTTGAATCCGTGCTATTCCATACATAATGGCAGGAGCGTAGCTTCAAAATTAAGCCGGAATCAATTTTATATCTCACACCGGTGTCGTTCTTATCTGGTCACCCGATACTTGTGCTTTTGTATGGCACAAATCACGAAACAATCGAGTTATTGAACACGAAATTTCCCGGCCACGTAATTTAGCATTTCTCAGACAACAATCGACCGCCCATGATCGTGCGACTTAACACCATAAGACTGCTTTCTTTTGAGGCTAGGTGTACGCCAACCATCCGGAAACAATTCCAACTCCGAAAGGAAATATTGATGCCGCCATCGTCGAGATAGAGCACCAATTATGTGAAGGAATGATTGAAAATCTCAAGAAAAGGAAGCAAGCAGAGTCGAGAGATATATAATTAATCTCCATGCGGCAACTAATGATGTCAGTTTTAGTAGCCCTTCACTGCCAAGAGATATACGAAGAATGAAGCTAAAATATTGCCAGAAACAGAGGATCGATGAAATAAAGTAATACATCCATCTTTCCCTGAAGCAACCTCATTATCTAAACATATCTTCAACAGGAGTCGCCTAATAATCTTCATAAAACTTACAACAGAGACCTCATGCATCATTCCATCTTATGCAATCCAAGTCGAAAATACTATGAATGTATGGGACAGCCTAGATGGAGATGCCACTCCGAATAAGATCTGCAACATTGATTGATCATCAACCCATAAACGACGACGGTTGCCATGGAGCCACTTTGTGCCCCTTCTCTCCAACAACACACAAACAAAAAACAATCTTTTGTAAAGGTAATTTGTAAAAAAAACGTTCAGTTGTTTCCCAATTCAAGTCATTCATCTGAGGTTTCGTTTAAATACGAGTAGCCCACAGGTAGGCAGTGTCGCTATTGTTATTCATTCTCTTAACTGGGGGACATCTCTACAGACATCTGTAGTCTCCAAGTGTTTACCTTTCAATTAATTGCCCATTCACACATTCCTGCCACGTTTGGATTACTAGTCAAATCTCATTAGCAAGGTCACACCTAAGTTGTACAAGTTGATTTCCTCGTTATTACCTGTGGCAGTGGCAGTGTAACACAATTCGTAATTCGTATTTGGTCAGTTGTATCTAATAGATAAGACAAAGGTAGGCGGTTATGTTTAACACACATTCCATGGTTGTAGTACGAGTATGCTTGTATGCGTCTATGACAATTAGTCCCACCAATCTGTCAACGAAAGTCCCAGATTCGCATCATATGTTCTCCCCCGGATTTACGATTTATAGATACAATTAATCATTTTGAGATTAACTACATGATTGTGGCACCAGATACCATACAATAAGTTGTACAAACTACGAGTACCAAGTGCCGACCATTTATCATCTTCTCGGACTGCGTGGGGGGTTGGACAAGGTGAAATAGTTTCAATGTTCGTTCGCTTTCACGTCACTTGGTGCATCAATTTCCATCGAAGAAAACTATTTATCAACTCCATATCAATCGAAGTAACAATACTTGTATACGTATCTACAGATCTACAGTCTAGTTAACAACTATATCGAAATTCAATTGCAACATACTGTCCAAGTACTCGTATCTGGAGTCTCATATTCGTATCTAACACGTAAAAATGGAATGTGATCTCCCGCATAAATGTCTATCTGAGGCATGCATACTCGTATGTTCCCACATGCCGCTTCCCAGGTTTTACTGCGAAAAGATCAAAAGTATCTACTGCGGCAGTGATGAATTTCATTTTGTAAACAAACAAAAAAAAAATTCGCACTCACGTAGTCTCCAGCACATGGTGGAGTGCTGGTAGTAGCTCACTCACAAGTTAAAAATACAAATCCAAGATGTATTGATGGTGTACTGGATGTGGTGGAGGAGTAAGAAATGAGGAGAGACGCGCAACTCAAATAAACAAAGACGCATTCGCCAGTGATTGTTGCTAAAAGTGCTCCGATGGGAGGTTTGTGTATCTTTTAAACCCACTTTGGCCTTTGAGAGTATCTAATTCCGATTTAGCAATAATGAAGGTGAAATGAAATTGTTTCCTTCACCTGGTCTAAAGAAAAGCCCCACGTGAAGGTCATCGTGCCTCGAGCCACCAATACTCGACTACATCTGCCCGAAGTAAGTGCAAATTGAGATGTTAAATTGAAAATGTCTCGCATAAAAAGTGTTGCAAGGGGAACTAGACCAATGCAAATGTACGAGTGCTTGGATACAAGTACAAGCTGATGTCTGATTGACAAGTTTATTTGCGGTTGAGCAGAGTCGAGTCAGATTGGGGCTGGCTGTGAGTATTGGAAGAATTTATTGGCAATCGTAAGCAGAACGTATACGTACGAAGAATGGGGGTCGTGGTTTGCTGATTGTTGAGATAATATTTTGACAGCAGCAGAGTTACGGAATAACTTAGAGACCAACGAGGAACTCTTTGTTTCCAGATGGTGGACACTGGACAAAGCCATCGTATCTACAACTGATTGTCGCTTAAGAAATGTGCGCGCTCGTTTGGAATTTAGATCACGTTTTGCAGACACAGAAGGACTGAGTTTAATTACGGAACGTAAAGGCCTGAAACATCGAAGGAATTCGCAAAAGAGAGGGAAAGTGGTCGCTTGTCACACAGTTTGAATACAAATAAAAGTATTTCTAGGGTCAACTGGATTTTGTAGGATTTTATCTCTGCTACATATGTCAACAGTCCCAGTTCCAATCTTATTGATTCCTCACATAGCTCATGGTCACAACTCAAATCCAAACAATCTCATTTGCTCATCATTCAAAGTATTCATCCTTCTGCTCATCATAATGCCATTCCTCATGTCCTCATGGGCTTAGAGGCGAATCTAATTTGAGTGATGGGATAGGTAGGTACGAGTACACTACATCTAATCCATTCCAAGACCATTTCCATCGCATGTGACCTCATTAGCTGCCTCAATAGACTCCAATCACACATGTGTCGTGTTCAACTATGATATTCCATTCTGAACACATACTGCGAGAGTGTGGCTTGGATTGGTAACCCTGTCTGTGACCTTTGTGACCTTTTTATTAGGTCCTCCTATGGTTACGCAATTAATATACAAAAACAGTGATGACAGCCACAGAACTACCGGGTTTTCGAGTTGTTCGTTTATTTTTCTTTCGAAAACGAGACTGCGTTGGAGTATTTCAGTATTTCGAACGCCTCCGATGCTCCAGAATTCTATTAATAAGGACCGACGAAGTAGCATGTGGAATTTCTCCTGGCTCTTTCATTGTATGGGGTAAAACGTAAAAAGTGCGTGCGATAGGTTTTTTTTTCTTTTTTTTTTGGTTTTTCTTCATTTGGATCAGCGTGTTAAGTGCATTTCCAGTTGCATGTTGAAGGGACGAAGAGAAATGAGAGGAGAAAATGAAAAATCGTTTTGCACTTTGCGGTTCGGTTTGGTTGTGCCATGAATCTCATTTCTAGGAATTGCTTGATGGTTTTCCAGTGGGGTGAATGCAATTAGATTTCGCAATGGATAGAGAGGAATGCAATTTGAATGCAACAAAGGGTCAAGTGAAGGAGAGAATTAGAAAAAAGAAAGATAGAACGAGGACGTCTCTTAGAGAACGGAGTGTTTTTATGAAGATGTAGCTGGAGGGGGTTATATCTAATTTAGGACAAAGGTTTCCTTGTGCCTTTCAAGGCAAATATGTTACTTCAATACGTTGGTGCTACAGCATGTTTCCTGAACACGTTCAGGGGATTTTCTACTTTCAGGTTGCTGATGTTTCCGGTGCAAATGATTATCATGCAGTGTGTGGGGGAAGATCTAGATATCATCAAGGTTTCGAGACCATTTTGGTACAATACGACTGTTGGCGTTCTTTATTGAGGGAGACAGTTCCTATGCCGAGAACCCGCCCAAAAGGCGATCCACATAAGTCAATTATCGGACACATTTCTGTATTAACCAGCCTTGTGGGGACGATGTGGTGATCGGTGCGGCATCTCTTAAACTTTCCCTAGCTACGCGTAGGTCCGTCGCTGTCGTTGTTAGCATGTCAGACACGGTAAGACATTTAAGGTTGAAGAGTATTTCCTAAACCTGATCAGGCGAGTTGAGGAAAGAACAAACTTCCACCAGCGTCTCATCACATAAAAATACTCGTCACGACCTTCTTTGTCGAAGCCTAAACCAGCGACACAATGCAGAGCAATTAAGTTCTGGCATCCTGCACCGCCGTGTTAAGAAGGCAGACAAGGATTAGACTCCGGTGGAAAGGTATGCGTTTATCTGAGTCGACAATAAAATGCGGACGATTAAATTAGACAACGAAGGCTATTTTTACGACTACCTCTTCCCATATAACTCCAAGAGATCCTACACAGACATGTCAAAATGAAGACCCAGCCTCTGAATCACGTACTTGGAGATACGGGTGGGAGTATGTCGGTAGCCGCAGTTAAATTTGCGTTTCAAAAGGAACAGATCCATTTAAGTTCGGTGGATTACATCAGTACCGACCTCGGTGTTAAGCTTCAAGTGGATGACATAGATAGGAACTGCCCGATGTCTATAATATGGACATCATCATGGAACATAAGGATCTGGAGGTTCCGGCAAATAGCCAAAGGCACTCCTAGATCTCAACGGCAAACCCGCAGCAAGACGTCTGTTAGAGAACGACTGGTGATGAGTTGGTCTATCATCCTTTCCTAATCTAAGCAAAGAATATCCTCTCAAGACACTACATACCTTCCCAAATCCAAAAATCAAACGCGTCTTTGATGGAGGACGTAACGAAAACAGAGGACCTAAAGACTACCACAGTCAAGATATCCGCACCACCTAGCTATGGAGCAAGGGGAGTACAGATTAGAGTTAACAAGTTTCAAATCGCCGCCTCAAGTCTTACCATCCATCTCACCGAGGGCAAATCGACTTTATCCAGCTCTCATGGCTTTACCAGAACAACGTCTCCTGCCTAAGGTAAGGTGAATCAAATTAGCAAACCGTTTACGCAGGGAAATAGGCACACCGAGAACTCATATTTCTTTCTTTCCTCAATAGAGAACAAATGACAAATAACACTGCTAACCTAAAAAGACCTGCTTCGAATCTGCTTATATACCGTAGGCTTCCCGCTTAGGCAACTCAGAAAACGTCTTGATAAGGTCGCCCCGACTCAGGTGTAAATCGTACTGGACTGTGACTTAAACCCACATAAACGGTCTAGGAGGTCTCCTACCATCAACTACCGCATTCGATAGAGAACGAGCTTGGCGAAACACAATGGTCCATTTTACAATAAAACTCAAAACATTATGCAGCATCCTACCCAATGATATCGCTCTGCGTTTTTTGGAAAAGAGTCGGGACCTACGATTCCACATGAGAGGGAAAGAAAATTTCGCAGAACAAAACAAAGGAGGCTGTAGGCCCAAAGTATTGTATTGGGTCTACACCACGGTCCTTAAACCAATCCTCGCATATAGCAAATCTATCCGACTGACTTGCACTGAAAAAAAGAGTACCAAAAACTTGCTAGAAAAGCGCAATCTGCATAGACTTCCCCGAAAATTTGAGTGCATCTGGAGTGGCGATCTTTCAAACTCTGCTTCATTTGGTACACATTTTGCATTCGACTCACCACTAACACTACATTTGGCATGCCACATTGTGGAACGAATGGAGACTTCCATGAGGACCTCTGCACACACCAATTCTTTAGTCTACCTACACGCTATATCGTCAGTCTGCTTCCACAGTCAAGATGCAATCAGACCGCTCACTTTGAACAAATAGAATCAAATAGACGGCAGCTCAAAGCTGAGGCGCGTGTTTCAACAAGATAGCCAAGCAGGACATCATCACACTCCAGAGAACAAGGCTGCTGATGAATTGTAGAAATTTTTAGGAGGATCTAGTAGGCAGTTTATCACCAATGTCCTGTTCTAATCAGATGACACACTCAACGTGCTCTCTAAGACTGGCCCTAGATGAACTCATTGGAAGAGCCGTGAGACACCCAGATTTTGGACTATCAACTATAATCGCAAGACTTCCTCTGCCAACTACATGCTTCAGACTATTATCCCTAATCAGCTGCCACTTCAGAAATCTGAAGGAGTAGTCAGGGCATCGCCTTCTTCTTCTTTTTTTTTTGGTTGACTTGTTGGGCAAGAAGACTTCATAGTCAGAGTAGTTCCTGTGTGAGGCAATATCAAAAATAGATATAACGACTAACCCAAGACATCTTTCAATTTCGACGATTCCTGAGGTTTCTTCTACGATAGGTTCGGTAAATTTAGCTTGAACGATGCACAGAATCTATGTCCCTAACTTCATTAAGCTCTACTGAGAGTATTGCAAGTTAAAAGGTCGCTAAGGCAGGCATTTACTGAAGGGTCACCATTTAAGCATCACACGAAAACGAGGCTATAGGTGCAGTTTAGGACTTAAACACTTAAGGCCGCATTTCCGAGAATTGATGTGTTCCCTGCACACAATAGCCTCATGAAACGAAAAAGCGGAAGTGGGAGCTGACCACAATAGAAAATGTTTTTACCCAAGCCAGACCTGCTTTTAAGATACCGAAATCAAATTTGTCCCGAAAATTTCCGCCTCCGTGGACAAGAAATACATATTTCAGGATACCCAAGCTGACTCAGGGTGTGTTCAGACGAAACTCTTATCGAGAGTAGGCTGAAATATGATGGAACGGCAGCTAATATGGCGCCGAAATGCAAGATTAACTAGCTCATTCGGTAGCTTACATATCAGAATTGTGAAAACTAGCATCAAAGACTGCCTCAAACAGGTCAAATAAGACGAAATCAGACTCGTCTAGCAACAAGCTTTCACTGAAACATTAAATAGCAACAGACATTGGGATTAGCGCAACACGAAACTCGCAAATTTTGCTACGAAGACGAAGTATCAGCAGATCAGATACTATGCAACTGCATCTGGCACACCGGCATCCGACTTCGTTTCCTAAGGAAGTAACTCCCACCTTGAACCTTTGTGTCAACTCAGAACTCGCATTTCATAATTAATTTGAGTTCTATCTTGGGTGTATCACAATAGGGTTGTCTATGGCAACAGTCAGCAATCTGGGATCCTTGACTCTACCCTGATCGGCTACACTCTTAACCCCATCCTTGGTCTTACTCATAGGTCTCATCTGCATGACGTCTGACAGCATGACACCAGAGCCAATACCCAACCTTGGTAAGGTACTACCATGGTATATAGGATCGTCGAGGGACTTCATAGGCAAGGACATCTCAGGAGATGTATCTGGATTAGGACTTCTCGTGTCTTCAATCAAGGTTTCAATCGACAGATGATCTTCTTGTGATGCTTATTCCGGCTGTAGAAAAACCAAATAATGCTTCCCATATTCTTTTCAAAGTCAACGACATTGGTGTTGTCCCTCAGCAGAAAGGACTGCAGACCTTACAGGAGCCTTAACGACCTACATACCATACTCTGTGACACTGCCAGGATGATGATGACATTGCCGAGTTTCTTAACTGTGATTGTCCGGCTTAAACTAGCTCTGAAGCGATTATTCAACTTTCTACGATCCACTGAGAAACATACTCCGACTCCAATAGAGTAGGACGTCAAGTCAGAGGCTTTATATGTTACAAATCTCTGTGGAACGACGACAACCCAGTTAAAAAAGCTGAAAACCGCAGTCAAGAAGCGCACAGATAAAAACCATGCCATAGCCAGCTGGGTTTTTGGCGATTGATCGGAGAACTGCTGAATGCCGTATAATTTGGACTTGGCCAGCAGCGCAACAATCAAGTTCGTAGCGAAGTGCTTGCTTTACGCCCCAGTGTGGTGGTCGCAGTAACTACATGAGTAAACACTTACTCTATCACGCAGATATCACCGAAATCTTGGAAGTGGGTCGGACATAAAGAGGATGAACAGCTGTGAAATATACTATGGTGTTTGGGATAAGGGAAAAGACACAGCTCTTATTCGGATTCGGTTATGCCATATGCAGCAGACATAGGCAAGAACTCTTGAGCTCCCGACACGTGAGCGAGCGTCTTATAACAATCCGCATCAAGGCTAAATTCGCTAACATAAGCTTCATAGACGCCCATGCCCCTATGAAAGACAAGGACGACGACACCAAAGAATGTTTGTATAAGTTCTTCGATAACACATATGAGCAATGTCCAAAGCATGATGCCCGGATAGCAAAGGAGGGCATCTTTGGTAGGACAGTTGGTAAGCATAGCCTACAGGACATCACGTATGGCAACAGACTTAGGCTTATTGACTTTGCGGCTGGACGAAATATTACTACAGCAAGCACACGTTTCCCTCATCTCAATATAAACAAGGGGGCATGGCGGTCTCCGGATCATCAAACGCTAAATCAAATTGATCAATTGCGATAGACGTAAGGCATGCTTCCAGTATTCTGGACGTCCGAATGTTCCGAGTAACCAACATTGACTCGGTGTGAATGCGGGTTTTCCAAACGCCACAAGAAGGAACAACTACTGTGAGAAGATGTAACGTAGAAAAGCTGCAGTCGCAGGAGACCGCTAGAGTCTTCACCGAACGCGTATCCCGAAATCTCTCAATAACTCCTATACCAGCTGAATCAAGTACCGAAGACCAATGGCAACGCGGCTAACGTGCAACTGACCAGCACCCAGAAGTTCCTGGTTTGATGAAGAATGCCGGCAAGCACATGCCGCTAAACAAGAAGCCTATAAAGCGGCTCTGCAACGAAGGACGAACTCGTAAGCTCTACGGGCAGAAGAGACGGAAAGAACATGGGCTTCTCCAAAAAAGGCCACGAGAAGTGCACGGTGGAAAATATTGAGCGTTTGTGCTCCAGAACAACGTGTCAGAACAAGAAGACCCATTGCAGAAGCCTGTAGAGATGAAGAAGCAAACCTTTTAGCCCTCGTAGAATCACATTTGGTGCTGAGAATATGGAAAAACCTTTTCTCCAGACTGTATAGCGGCGAAGAATCCCAATAATCCCGCCGTCAGGCAGAACAGACCATTCAACTTAGACGATGATAGCCAAACCTTCCGTCTACCTGACCAAAACGAAGTAAGGATAGCAACATCTGAGCTGAAATCCAACAAAGCAGCTGGATTTGACGGCCCACCGGCCGAGGTATTCTAAGCAGCTGGAAATGGCTGTGGATAACATGCACCAACTCATTTCTCAGATCTTGTAAGAAGAGTGTCTGCCTGATGAATGGCATCTCTGTACCATTGGTCCAATTCACAACAAAGGACACCCCTACAACTGCTCCAACTAGGGAGATATAAGTCTCCTCAACATCAGATGCAAATCTTCACACTCCGCCAGATCCAGGAAAAAAACTCAACAAGTCCAAATCGATACCCACAATCTTTTCATCGATTTTAAGGCCGCATATCACAACATTTATAGAGACAGGCTATACAGAGCCACGTCTAGTTTTGGCATCTGTGCCAATGCAGATGGAGAACGCTCCCTGCTCCGTCAAGGTCGGTAACGACTTAACCGAGACCTTTGATGTGAGAAAAAGGTGAAAAGACAAGGTGACGCGCTGTCATGTAACTTCTTAGAATTGCACGGAACTCCCAAGCGAACGCTGGAAGCACAATCTTCTGAAAGTCTGTGCAACTACCAGTATACTCGTATGCCGATGATCTCGACATAACTGGCAGAACACAGCAGGCTGTCACCGGTGCGTTCGCTAGTATTGAAACGGAAGCTGTCAAAATGGGTTCAGCGGTAAATGAGGTCAAAACCAAGTATATGCTGTCAACAAGAAGGGACACACAACATCGACGAATTGAACAGAACGCCACAGTCGACAGATATAACTTTGAGGTAGTAAGGGACTGTGTATACCTGAGCTCTGCAATCAATTCCGTCAGGAACACCACAGCGGAATAAAACGAAGAATCGCTCTTGCCAATCACTGTTTCTTTGGGCTAAGAAGGCAATTGAGTAGTAAGGCCAAAAAGTAAGGACACTCTATATAAGACCTTGATCATCCGAGTCCAACTTTTTTGCGCAGAAGCATGAACCGTATCCTCAGAGACAAAAATCCTTCGGAAAATATTCGGTCCCGTTTGCGTTCTCGGGATTTAGATGAGAAGATTCAACAACGAACTATACGATCTGTGCTGCGGCATCGACCTAATCAGAAAATTGCGCATCGATCGCCTGAGATGGTTAGGGGTGGCCGTGGTGTAGTGGTAGTAGCAAACGCTTCTCACTCGGAGGGTCCAGGTTCGAATCCTGCCCATGGCAAAATCAGTTTTTCATTGTATAATTGGAACTCAGACAAAAAATTCTGCGTGTGAAGGCATTACACTGACACGTAGATTTGGCTGTTATAAGAGTTTCAAGCAATGAAAAAAATACTGGGAATTATATCTCGAATCACTCTGAGTGAAGAAAAATTCTCCGTCCTATTCGGACTCCCATCCCTGGAGAGCAAACATAGAAACCAAACACACCTGAGTTTCAAACCACTACAAAAACAATTTTCCTTTCTCCTCCTTCTAACTTTCCGCCCGCGCCCTGGCAACAGTAAAAGGGTATCAACCCCTTAGGCGCGCGTAAATTATAAAAAAAAAAAAAATGTAAAGCGAATGGATACTTATGTTTCGGCCCGCAGAGTCTTCGAATCTAACCCGAAGGTACAACCCAGTAGAGGAAGACCTCATCTTAGGTGGCCGCACAAGTAAAAGGGAACCTCAACCGACTTGGGGCACGCAACTGCAGGCAGTTAGCTAAATACCGGACTAACTTTAGAGGCTTGTTAGTTGAGGGCCAGGTTGGACACGAACTGTAGCGCCACCTAAGTATGTAAGCAAGCCAGCTGCAAGTTAGTTGCATTATCTACCACGTACCAAGAAAGAGCTCAAAGTGCGAATATGCCCTCTCCAAGGATCAATGAAAATTGTTGACCTCAAATCAAAGTGACGACCTAATACAGAAGGAGGACCGTGTCTCTTTCAGATCCATTTCAATTCGCCATTTCCTTGATTTTGCAGTGGAAAACCCTCTTGCCGAGAAGTAATCTTTGTTGGCAGAGAATGGTTCAAGAGTCTCCGGAAAGCCTTTAAACTCACATTGAAAGAATTAGAGATGCAAAGACCGTTCGGCCCCGAAGAGACCGGAGGAAATGGGTTTTTTCCAAATGAAATAACAAAAGACGTTCACATAGCTATATCAATGAATCAGAAACGGCGGAACTAATCATACTTCGTCCCAAGTCTCAAGTGTCACAACAAATGTCGTGGAGAAAGATATCAAACTCTATTACTACCGATGGAATGCGTTCATAGAAAAATTCCACGACAACCCCCCACAAGATACAGAAATCCTCTACAAACAGCTTCAACACTAAAAATAGAACATCGTCTCCCAATAAACAGCGAATTCATCATTCAAAACTAGGACGGGTCTTAGAAAACTCGTAAGGGCTATACAATTTCCTCAGACTCTTCCTCTACATGTCATTCACAATGCTCCGTTTCGAATTACTTCTGTAAAGACTTCTCTCCAGAACCCCTCCTGTTTTTATTGCGTTTCTCTAAATACCTACTTAAATTCCCCTCGCCATCGAGTGTCTAAATTGAAAAATTTCCCTACCACCCTTGTGTGGACGTGCCCTATAGTACTACCATGCACTTGGTCTAACCAGTGAAGTCATCCATCCGCTTGGAGGCTTTTTCCCAAAAATTACTTCTTTATGGATGCGCACTTAAATCCCTTGTCTGTCTATCCTCTCTCATGTCAAAAGAAAACCAGGCTGTCATCCTCCCACGACTTGGCAGCAATTTCAACCCCAGAAATGCTAGAAAAAATGGAAAATACAACTTTCATGTCAGATGTTCATTATCACCATCATCCTTGCGTGGCGGGGTAATGCCAGTGGCACTTGAACACACCAGATAGAGATACGAGTGCGAGGTACCACTTCTATGGCGACACTGTTAATGTGTTTTAATTTCTGCGAAAAAGGAAAAACTGATGACTCATCAAGCTCATCACAATGCCATCATCAGCCAGCAGTGGCAGCAGTAACAGCATGAGCAACACTATGCACTGTGTGGTACTCAGCAGCAACTGAAAGATATTTAGAAACTGTCAGTCAGGGCGTCCTAACCTCGCCGCACAGACCTCGCAGAGGTCATTTTAAACAAAATTAAATTAAACGAATCCCGTGAATTGAAATGAATGGCTTTAGCTCAGTCTTTTTTGGTGTGGTTTTCGACTAGTAGTTCCGTTTCGACACTATAGCCCAGCACAGCCCAAGTGTACCCTTGAAATTGTGCATTTCTCATTGAGATACCCAGCAGACCCATATAGGGAGTTGCGATAGTACATACTCGTTCTCGTATGCATGTGGCAATACAAAGTATCTCTGCTTCCTCCATCCAACAACCATCTGGGGTGAAGGTTACACTTTTATTGCTGGGGTTGGGTGGGCTGCAGAGTTGTTCTTATTGCCTTTTCTGTGTGTTGCATTGACGTCATTTATTACATTCGGTCGTCTGTGCACTCACCCTCTCCTCTTCTGGATGTTTCCCCTTGAAAAAGACTCAACCAATCCAATTCACATGATGGCTCATTGAGTTATTGCTGCAGGCATCCAATTTAGTCAGCACAATGCACAAGTTTCGCAGTAGCTCTGCCGCCCCTTAGGGTTCGGGGAACACTTTTGGAAAATTTATTTTCTTAAATTGAACATTATTGTTGGTGATGACTACGAGTCCATAGTTAAAGTAGGAACAGTTTACAATTTAAGAACTAGGGACGCAATTTAAAGTTGTGAAATGAGTATGAAGACGGATTCGGCAGGATTTGGGCAGTTTGCTGACTGTCATCCTTAGAAATTACTCATTTATTGTAGTTTACGACTAGAGCTCTAAGCCCCAATATCAGCAGGGATTGTGCATGATTGTGCACTGTTTATTTTTGAATAGAGAGTAGCCATCAACTTTGATGCAAGTCATTAATCAAGCAAGCATTTCTGGAGTCAAGCAAGCAAGGATGGACTATCAGACTATCATCTATCATTATTAGCAACATTTGATCGAACGTCTAGAGGTCATAGAAATTGACACCCTTAAGTGCTTATGTGGACGGCTAGACTTAATAGTAGAGAACGGATAAAATACAGAGCCGGAATGCCATCTTTGAATAGACTGTCGTCCATGCTCGAGGATATCAAAACTCAGGTTTCTACCATATACTCGTATAGATGGAGATTAGTAAACCACGCCATACTTCTTTGATATCTTCCACACTTACTGTCCCTAGAAATTGAATGCAACGATTCGCCTGCCGCACTGTATGATGTCATTTTGGTTGTTCCCAGGCGATAGCTTCTCCCTTTACACGTAAGTTCGGTCTTTTTACGTCTTCGAAACTGGGGATGATAATGGTGCAGCATTCTATTACATTCTTTCGATATCAGCGAATGATTTTTGGTTGAAATAAATAGAAATCATTTCGACGATACACAGAATCTCAAGTGGAGTTCCACAGGGTTCCACTAAGGCACCTCTATTTTTACTTAGAACATGCTACTATGCTAGGACTGCACATTTCTAACAGAACCAACTTTGAATTATGAATACGTGGTTGGTTTAGCACGAGCGTTTTACTTTTTCTTTGTATAAAGGCAAAAGTGACACGAAAAACTGTAACATTTGCTGCTCAATGGAACTAGAGCAGCAGGCAATGAAAACTTTGAAGCGTGTACTACGACGAATTGTGAGAGGAAAGCCAGCCTTTGATATGGATAATAGTGAAGTATCGCGATCCAGTTGGTTGCTACCAAGGCAGTTTTCGAAGGAACAAATCAATGGGACAAGTTCTCAACATCGTCGCAGACCTTTATAAATCGTGGCAGTGCTTCAAGCGTACGGTCCACTTTTTGATGACTAGGTCCAATATGTGAGGCGTTATTCCGGCAATAGCGTGTCGAATGTTGCCCTCGATCTCGTCCAAAGTGGTTGGCCTGTTATCGTAGACTTAGGACTTGACATAGCCCCAGAGAAAATAATCGATCGAATGGTGTCAAATCGCATGATCGTGGCAGCCAATTGATGAACGCTCGCCGTGAGGCGACCCAGTTTCGTCGCTTGTATGGCATGTAGCGCCGTCTTGTTGTAACCACAACTTGGCCAAAAACTTGTGGATTGTGTTCGCTCCAGTAACGGCAAGTTTGCTTGTTGATGTAGTCGCTGAACCAAAAATGTGCCTCAACCGAGAAGATGAATTTTTGGCCAAAATCCACATCTCTGGCCAACATTTCCAGCGTCCAATTAGGGAACTCACGGCATTGCCTATGGTCGTCCGGCTTCAATTCTTGGGTCAGCACAACCTTATAAGGATGTAGGCCCAAATCCAACTCTGGTTGACTCTCTGGCGATGCCCAATTCAGGTGATCGGCGCCGAATCGACAATTCTGTCGAATGTATGATGATCTATCAAGGTTTCAAAAGTCCTTTCAGTATGAGTATTGGCAAACAGAAGAAGACAGCGTAACATAGGTGCCGCGTTACCCGTGTGTTGTGTATCGCTTCAGAGCTAGCGAAGCTGAGTATGGCGGAAAACAAGGGCAAAACTAATCCTATGTCCACAAAAGTGCATGACATTCTTCACAGACCTCTTAGACAGATATATCTTTTAGGTACTTAGGGAGCTTGTCTACCTAGGCCCTGGATCAAACAAAGTGAATTACTGTTGCCAATCGCTGTTTCGGTGCGATAGGAAAGCCATTAAGTAGCAAAGCCGTCTTTTGAGCAAGCATAGTGGCTTAATCTACGACACAAAGGGACAACTTTTTCAGCAAATCTTCGGTCTCGTCTGCTTAGATGACGGCGATGACTGAGGTTAAATAACATCTGGGAGGAAAGGCGCTGTAGGGAAATATCTCGACTAAGCTAACTTCTAATCGAGCTGAATGGAGAAGTTTTTTTTCCCGGGGAAATGAATTGAGTACTACAAAGTCCGTTGCAAAGTTAACAGGTCTTAGGTATTTTTATTGAGGCCATATATTGACAATTACATGCGTCGGAAAGGTAGATCCTTCATAGATGCCCTGTCAAAATTTCATGACATTTGGACGAATAGAAGCGGAGTTATTGCTTCTGAAGTGACAGTATGTTTGTGTCATCGGTATAAAAATGACTGACGACCAGAAACGCATCAGAATTCATCATCAAGGAGTGAAAAAGGAGAAAAAAAAACTTCCTTTACAACATGTTGACTGGTGATGAAACGTGGTATTTTCAATAAAATCTAGAAACCAAGCCCCAAAGTGCCAAGTGGAAGGCGCCAGACGAGCCACAACCCAGAAATTCTCGATTGGAGAAGTCAAAAGTGAAGAAATTGTTGATTTGCTTTACGATTCCAAGGGCATTGTCCAGAAAGAGTTCGTTCCACCAGGCCAAACAGTTAATGCACAATTCTGCCTTGGTGTTTTGAAGCATTTTATGCATCGTAATCGACGTCTTCGGCCACAATATCGCGCAGAAATATGGTAAGTTGGCAAATGTTGCACGATAATGTGCCATCGATCGACACTTTAACCGTCAACCACTCTCTGCATTCGCCTGATTTGGCACAGTGCAACTGCCACCTCTTCGGAAAAATGCATTTGCCGACGAAAGGAAAGCGGTTTGTGGACGTAGAAGCCATTCAAAAGGCTTGTACCGGCATCTTGAAGAACATCCCGGCCGACAATCTAAAACACTCAGTCGACATGCCTTTAGACCGTGCAGATTGTTGTATTGAGTCAGAAACGGTCTTGAATAAAATAGCTCGGTTTTACCAAAAAAAACACTTTTTGTTGTTGTTATTTTCAAAAAATCCTGTTTACTTTGGAACGCGACTTGGTTTCACTTTCTTACTGGACTGATGATGAGCTAGCATGTCTCTCTAGGTAGTCGATGTTCTGCCAGCTGCCTCCAGGTGTGTACACGACGTTTACTGAGGTCACGAAGACTTGTATGCGCCACGTAGAATGAGGTCGTCCTTTACTGCCTTGTCGCTCTAATGAGAAGTCGAAAACTTTCCGAATCAGGCCGTTTGTGTGCTAGCCATCTAACACAAATTCTCTTTTACAGCCCGAATTGCTCGCTTTTGAAACGTCTCCTGAATTCTAAATTGATGCAGACTTTTCCCCCGAAGCATTTTCATCCGCTTTCGCCAGTGTCCAAGCTTCTGCGCCGCAAAGCAAGACTGTGATGATCTAGAATTGTGAATATATTGCATTCAAAACCCAAACCACCAGCGATTACCAAGAGTGAGTCTTCGCATGATTTCCACCTTGATGTCATTGTCGGAATTGATATCGAAGGCGAGGTAGGAAAAGGCCATTACTACCTCAAAGTTGTAGTTGCCTGTCGTGACGTCGAATGTGTGCTTCCCTCTTTGTTGGCTCCTAAACCAATCCTCACCGCTCCTGCTTCAGTAGTCACGAGCGCTCCATTGACAGCTCTCTGGGTTCTTTCGATTATGTTAATGTCGTCTGCGTGTGCGAGTATCTGAGCACACCTAAAACAAAAGTTAACCAGGTGCCTTTATGAATATCAAGGTGTGGAAGTCGTGTGTTGGCAAAAGTTGTATGTCCCGCCGCAAAATCAATAAGCCTGTGTCCGTTTCCGGAGGTGAAGACGTGGAGGCTGTGCTTCCCCACTGTGTTACCAAAGATGCCGTCCTTGACTAGCTTGGCATAAAAGTAGCTAAAGGCGATTTTCACGTCATGCTAAGTGCATTGTTCGTAGGTTTTGTTGAGGAGCTCTTGGAATCCTCTGTCGGGGGTAGAAGTTTATGAGGGTTATGTTGACGAAGACTTATTCCCTCCGTTTTCCTCTGACCATGGAAAATCACGGTTGGCACACGATGCTGAAACGGCTTTTAGTGAATGAAGACTAAGCTAGTGAATGAAGACTTTTTCCGCGCAATCTTCCATAAAGTAGATGGACACAGCTCCAGTTGCTATGCACGATAGTGGTCCTCCTCATATGGCCGCAGCGCACCGTAAATTTTGCCAACTAGACCGCGATTTTCGAAATATATTCCCTCAATGTGCAAGCCTCTAAACCTCTAAAAACAAAACCACGTCCTGTGTCTTAAGGTCGAACAAATTACCGAAGTTTTTCACAAAGAAGGCTGAATTGGCTTGAATTTCTGTTGCATTATTCAAAGCACAAGATACGCCTTAAACAGGATCCCAAAGAAGTCCCACGACTAAGTTTTTATCTATCGAAGTTACCCTCGGGTAAAACACAAACTACAAATACTCCACCCAATCGATACACAAGTAATCGTATCCCACGCCCCAGTATACCGCGAAGCGATAAAAAAAACTTCACTCCCATCAGATTCCAAATTCAACATCGCAAAAAATAAATTAAAAAAAAAAAAAACTCAAATCGAAATAAAAATTCGAATCACGATGGGGGGACTACTTTCAATGAGAGTAGAGTGGCTGCTCCTAGGCACGTCTGCCTCATAAAACTACATAAACCGAATTGTGTCTCCTTTTTGGAGTGTTCCAGAGGCTGTACTTTACTATTTTGACGGGGGCCTAAAATAAATCTTGGCCTCTTACTTGGAATTGTGGAATCTATGCAAAGTAGGGTGAGTTTTGTTTGTTTTTTCCGACGCCAAAATCAGCCAGCCCAAGGCTGTTTGTTTACAATTCTATTTCGCTTTGGGTTAGTTGCGGAACTCAACGGGCGGTGAGTCAATAATTTCGTAGATAAAGGAGCACGTGAAGAGAGATAAAAAGTTCAACGACAATAAAGCAAATAATGGGTTAATAAGGTAAACAAGCGAGGGGGGTCTGTGGCAGATGTACTGACAGTTCGCAGTTCAAAGTCGTTCTTTCGTCGCCTAAACTGAAAACGCCCTTAAAATTGCCATAACTTAGGGCCATGATGACAACTTTGCTTTACTGAGATGAGGAAGCTATGAATGTCTTTATAGGACTTCTGAGTTTGGTGGCTTTAAAGACGTTGAAGAAGGAGATGTGCCAGCTATGAATGAGTAAAGTAACTGACATTCTAATAGCCGGGTACTTCCTTAGAAAGGCAATAAATTGGGGCTGCCCAAGATCAAGTAAGACAGGGAGAATCCCTTATGTCATCTAAGTGGATGGCGGTAAGTATAGACAGTGGCTTGCTACTCCGGAGCATGGTAGGCGAGCATTCTACCACTGAACTCTTTAGGCGTAGAAACATGTTGATACGGAGCCAAGCTGCGCTGACTGTGCATATTTCAGACTCTACCGGCCTGCTAGCAGCTTGAAACACCAGAACGAACAGTAGCGGTGGGTTTCTTCTAGACTGAGAGATGAGCTTCCTCGTTACTTCTGTGGCGGGGTTCCAAGAACCCGAACCCGGGTAATGCTAACGTGGTTCCAAAGTTCCAGGGTTGATCAAAGCCACGCGGCAAAAGAGGAGTTTTAGTGAGTACCAGGCTGGTTCGAAACCAACCGTTGCACGAGCCTTACACTACCGGAAGTCTATATGGTGTCCGTAAGTAGGATTTCCCCTCTCTTATGGAATAGAAATCCGATTTCAAGAAGCCAACTGTCAGAACATAACAAAGGGTGTCCCAAAGTTCACGCAAGATTTGAATTTCCTGCTATTAGTGCGGTAAAGTGTTGCCAACGAATAAAATAGACAGCGTGACAGCTGACAGTTCAGGGAGCACTACCTTAAGGAACAACATGTTTTCATTGTTGAGCAATATTTTAAGAATAATGAAGGTTCGGCAGCTACAGCTCGGTGTTTTCCTACAAAATATGGTCGGAATAGTGATTTAACTTCATCAACAGTGAAGAGATGAATTCAAAAATTCAGGGAGGCTAGATCAATTAGTGATCGTAGACACTCTGGCCGTCCTTCAACAAGTCGTTCAACACAAAACATCGAATCAGTTCGTGTAGTTCGAATTGGACATTTCGAGAGGCTCTCTACAGTGTATTCTCACAAAAGATTTGCATCTTCATCCATAAAAAGTGCAATTGACTCAGGAAGCCTACTGATCACGCACATCGAACAGAGTTCGTTGAATGGATTATGCGACAACAAGAAGTGGTGATGATGACTTTGTTAGTCGCCAAAATTGTCGAATTTTAGATTCAGTAAATCCAAGAGTGAGTGTTGAGAAACAAATGCATCCACAACATGTCATTGTTTGGTGCGGATTTTGGGCCGGAGGTTGGTCAAGCAGTTAATGGTGCTCGCAGTTTTTTGTGGCTAAATTGCAAGATATGGATGTGGATGAAACCATGTGGCCTTGAAGGAGCAAATTGAGCGCTGTGTCAATGAAAGCCAGCCACATTTGAGCAAAACTGATAGACCAAAGAATTCATGAATAATATTGCCTGGACCTGCATGCATACATGCATCTAACCGACAATCTCCCTAGCATTCTAAAAGAAAGAAAATTCAAAGTCGGAGCCCTAAAACCGGTCGATTAAGGCAAGAAAAAATTGAGCAACCTGAAACACTGTTGTAACAACAATGGTTCCGGTTCTACGACCAGAAAAGGAGAGACGAACACCAGCTTCTCAGGAGGAAAAAGAAAGAACATGGGAAGCGCGCGGTCGAGGAAATCGAGAGATCAGCAGCATAGTAGTAGAGTCGCAGTCGGTGTTCAGGATTTGGAAAGATCATTGGTGTAGACTAACGGCCTTACTGGCGAGCTCTTCAAAGCGACAGGCGATGGCTTGGTTAAGAGCATAACCCAACTCATCTGTAAAATATGGTCGGACCAAAGTATGCCCGATGAATGGAACCTCAGAATTGTTTCAAGACACTCTGAACTGCGCCAACAACGGAGCCACCGGTCTTCTTAACATCGCCTACAAGCTCATATCTGCCGTGTTGTGTGAACGCCTGAATCCGTTCCTCAACAACCTGATTGGTCCATATCAGTGTGGCTTTAGGCCAGAAAAATCAACCATCGACCAAATATTCACAGATCTTGGACAAAAAACCCCATGAGCTCCAAATCGATACACACCACCTATTCATCCATTTTAAGGCCGCGTATAACAGTAAAGTTAGAGACAGAGCAATGCCTAGTTTTGGCATCCTTGCCAAACTCGACCATTTCTGCAGGATTATGATGAAGAATGCACGCTGCTCCATCAAGGTCGGTAAAGAACTCACCGAGACATATGATGTCAGAAAAGGATTTAGACAAGGCGAAGCTTCTTTTAAGAATAGTGCAAAACTCACGCGCCAACACAAGAGGCGCAACCTTTCAAAAGTTCGTCCAATTGCTCGCATACGCCGATGATACTGAAATAGTTCGAAGAAAGCAGCGTGATGTCAGTGGTGCGAGTATTAAGACGGAAGCGGCAAAGATGGGTTTAACGGCCAATGAGGGCAAGACCAAGTAAAGGGTTTTCCAATAGGGACTTCTCAAGAATTGGGCATGGCTCAGACCACATTATGGCGTATTTTGCGTAAGGATCTTGGTTTACACCCATACAAGATCAAGCTGCCTGAAGAATTGAAGCCGATGGACCATTTGAAACAACGTACGTTCTCCTATTGGGTTGTGGAGAAGATGCGGCAAGTGACGAAGCTCATTTTTGGCTCAATGGGTTCGTCAATAAGCAAAATATGCGTCATTGGTCGGGTGAAAATCCACATCACCGATTATTTTTGGCCCGAATTGGAAGATATGGACTTGGACGACATGTGGTTTCAACAGGATGATGCCACAAGCCACACAGCACACGCTACAATCGATTTATTGAAGAGTAAGTATGGTGAGCGTGTTATCTCAAGAAATGGGCCAGTCGATTGGCCGCCTTGGTTTATGCCAACACGCCGACGATATTGGAAGAGCTCAGAGCCAACATTGAACGCGAAATAGCGGCCGTTTCAGCCGAAATGTGTGTCCGAGTCGTTGAAAATTGGGTCCAACGAATCGGCCGCTGCAAACGTGCCCGCGGTGGCCATATAAACGACGTCGAGTTCCATTCATAAATGTTTTGATTGTACTTCAAGCCGATAATAAAGTTTTTGAAATATCTCAAATGGTTTGCGTTTTATTTAAAAAAAAAGTTGTCAAGTCCTTATTGGAAAACCCTATGTATGCTGCCAACAAAAAAGAACACCCAACACCGACGTCTCAGACAGAATGTCACCTTCGACAGATATAACTTTGAGGTTTGTCGACCTAGGCTCCGCTATCAATTCAGACAACGCCACCAGCGCTAAGATCAAACGAAGAATAACTCTTGCCAGTCACTGCCGGGCTAAAAAGGCAATTGTCTAGCAAAGCCCTCTCACGAAGAACAAACCTGACCCTCTATATAAGACCTTAATAATCCCAGTCCGGCTCTATGGCGCAGAGGCATGGGCTTTATCAAAAATAGATGAGGATTCTCTTGGATGCTTTGGGATGAAAATTTTAGAGCGGATGGACACCAATGCACCTGTCCAAACAATTTTCGAATCCACCTCCGAGGGACAGCGCAGCAGCTGAATACCGCAACTCAGGTGGCAAGTACAAGTTGAACTCAGTCAATTTAGCATGCGAAACTGGAGGCAGTTAGCTAAAGATCGAGCTGGTTGGAGACACTTGTTGGTTGAGGCACAGGTCTACCCCAGACTGTAGCGCCACCTTAAGTAAGCACATGCCCTGACTAACTGACATCACGAAAGAGAAAGGTAGAGGAATAGTGCTCACACAGTTCCGAACATTAAGGACGTAAAATATAGGCATACAGCAGAGTATTAAAGTGGAGCAAGATGGAGATGATAAGGGACTTGGACTTACAAGAGGCCTGTGTTACTTATGGGGTAGTCGAAAAATCATTACGTTTTTTTGCAATAGGTGGCTTCCCCGCGCTTATTTGTATCTGAGTGTGACATATGTCAAATGTTTGCGCGCGTTTCGGTCGTGTTTTACGCTTGAAATTGTGGTTCGAACATGGAGAAGAAGTCTCTGGCCACTTTTCGATGGCAAAACATCTAGGGAGTTAATGGAATTAAACAGGGATAAGCTTAGGACAGTAATAGGAATCCTGACGGGACACTGTCTCCTGCGGAAACACGCACAGACACTCAAATTGTCAGATACGGATATTTGCACATTCTGCGGTGATTTGCTAACTGTTGAGGACATAACACACATACTGTGTGAATGCGAGGCAATATCGCGTAGCCGACGAAAATTTTTTCAAAAACCTAGAGGAAATAGACGGCACGAACTTCAAAGGCTTTCCTGGCTTTTACAAAGAAATTGGATGTTTCACCAGGGAGATTGTTTAGATTTTTGTCATTTGAATATAAGTTCCACAGAGATCGTGTTTTAGTGCCTAGCATAGCCATCACACCCCTGTTTTAGCCTAACCTAACCTATGCTCCATGGTACAAAAATATCATTCACAAGATTTTGACTGAACTTAAAGAAGTGTACTCGTATCTTTCGTACAAAAATGAGCCGACTCTTTATAAGAACCGAATTGTCTAACAACTATGGTATAGTGTGTCTCTGTACGGCGGTGTTTGTAATTCCTGATGATGATGGAGCTACATATATCTGTGAAGCGACGCTAATGCTTCACAATTCATGAAGCTAAACCAATTTCAAGATCGTACCGTAGCTGTAGACGAAGTTCAACTCAAGAAGATCTGGTCTTCAAGTCTAGTGGAGCAGTACGAGCAGCCGTTGTCAAATTTGAAAAGACACTACGTGCTCAGCATATCGGTCTGGTGACATACCCATATAGACCTTTAAAGTGCTTTATATTCTCCATAGCAATGTACGAGTAGTTTACTGCCCAAGTCATCTAAGAAGCCATAATCTCAAATTATGACACACTTGGTGTTCTCTACAATTTGTGGAAGAAAAGCACGTTAAGTTCGCACAATAGACTCTATCTCCTCAAATGAGGCCTTCCTTGAAGTGTGTGTGGTAATAGATAACGTCTTCATCGAAAAAATCATTATCAAGTGTCCACAAATAAATGTCATCCATAACTTACTAGCTGATCCCTTTCAAATTACCAAGGATACACTCAAAACTGGGCAAATTGAAACCCCTATCAAGGCGAATCTTCTCATTCTACTCTAATGCAAGTACGAGTACGAGTATCTACACATACATACATCCGTATGTATGTACAACTTACTCCTTGAATGATGAAAGCAAAAAGAAAAAAAAAATCGATTGAAGTTTCCCTTGAAAAAGGAAAAACCAAATCCTGAATGAGTTTCACATCTAATCATTCCACCCAACCCGCTCACTCAGCCATTTAATGTATCCTTCGCCTTGAAGAGGAAAGAAAATCGAACGAAAAAAAAGAATCCGAGTCCTTAAATCGAAGAAAGGAGAGGAAGGCAAAGAAGGATCACGAAATGGTCACCAAAATCACGTACCAGATTCCAAGGACAAATCAAAATCGAGATCCGCCACGAGAGATACTCAATTGATGATATTGAGCGTAGAAGGGCCACCCTAACCCGGTAGATCGAACCGAGAAAGCCTCCAACCTCGGATGGATATTGATTTTTCCGTTGCAGAATATGCGTTTGTATGCGATAAAATACGTTCGCATGATTTAATGTACGAATGTGACGACAACGAGGACGACTCAGCCAGACAAAGTGTCGTCTGTGTTTAAATCTCTCTTTCCTTTCGTGTTGTCACCATTTTCATAGGTTTTGGGGGATGCGCTTTCATCCTTTTTTTCGGGTGGACTTTGAACCTACTTTCAGCTGTTCACATGTACCCCATACCCCCCACTGTTTCTGTGAAATGGAATTTCATGCTTTTCGTCGAAAGGAAAATAACTTCAGATACAAATGCTGCAATAGAACACACCAGGCCATGCTACTCACCAGTAAACATCATTTGACGTCAACATGTTTGCTGATGTGAACACCAACAACAACAAGGTTGACGAAAACAACAACACCAAGAAATCGAGCCGGGGGTTGATGACTTTTCCTTCCTTCTCCCACAACGAAGACGACAACGATGACGATGAGGTTATGGGTGGTGGTTGGTGGTTGGTGGGTAGTGGTTGCTGATGGGGTGGTTGCTGGACTAAAGGTGCTTTTTCACTTTCACCGCTAACGTAATCCAACCGTGCGAGGGTGGCGGGAGGGTATAAGATTTATATAGTAAGGGTGGTTGTTGTTATATCAAAACACGCACACATTCACCAATATACGCACAGATACACAAAACATGTCACGAATACCCGTACAAAGCAAACACGACGACGAAAACAACGACGACGGCGACGAATATAACGACTACGACGGCAATAGAAGACGCACACACAGCACTAGGGCGGATCGAAATAAAATGGACGGCGGTTTCGGAACTTTTTTTTCCTTTTTTGGTTTCCTTTACTTCAAATTCTCTCTCCTTCCTCTTCGACTTCTTGCTGTTATCCTTCCTATTCTACTTCATTTCATACGTTTGTCGAATTCATAAATACATTATTCCGTTTCGACGATGACAACAACAACGACAACAACACAAGATACAAAGTTCTCATCAACAAAATTTGACAAACAAAAAACACAAAAAACGATTCACTTTGAGAACTTTCACTTTCACATACAAAATGGCTTCCAAAAGGCTCAGTTAAAAGGACGACAGTAGAAGGGGGAAATAGATAGATAGATATAGCACCCCAGAGCCAGACAGAATGGTTTAGATAGAGAATTACATAAACACCGGGCTAACACAAATTAACACTCTTCAAGGATTCACCAAGAAACACAACCTGAGCAGCGATATTAAACAAAAACGAATTCGAAAGGACAATTAAGTTTTGGTTTTCTTTATTTTATTTTTGTTGATGGAAAAGGGAAACAAAAAAAGTGTATCTTCCTTTTCTTCTACTTCCGAATAACTGACAACAATTCGACAACGGTCTCTTCCGTCATTGTTACGAGGAAAACGTTTGAGAACTGAAGTTTGTGTTCTCACAACTTGCCATTGAGATCGGACTCGACGAAGGGTAGTTTTCCCGATGTTTGTTCGTTTTTTTTTTTTTTTTTATTCTGCAGATTCCTGCGATGTATTTCATCCCCTAAAATGGATGAAACTGACTATTACGTTCTCTCTTTCTCTCTTGGTTGAGAATATCTAGATACATCTACAAATGTGCGCTTATTTTGTAGAGAAAACTGAAATTCTCGTACCCTCCCCGAGCAGCGAAAATACGCAGTTGTACTCGGTTTGACTCTAGTGGTGCCGGCGATGGAGGTTTGAATAGTATTCAAACACAGCCATACAAAAGCGCACAACACATTTACAGTTTACAGAGTATGAGAGGGTGGTTTTTGGGTGGCAATGAGACACTTCTGTTTTCCCATTTCGCTCTCTTGTTATCCTTTTTAGTCAGGATATGTATAGAACACGGGGGTGGCATTCCTTCTTCAAAATAGAAACACTCTACCACGAACAAAACAGGGGTGGATGGAATGAACGATGGTGCTACCGATAGGAAACCCTAATTCATACGTCTGACGGTTTATGGCCATGATATATGGATGGTGTGATAGCATTGCCAGTCGAAAAATTAGTGGAAAAATTATGTACTCTTAATGGAGCTCTGTGAACGTCTTTCATAGAGCTGGTGCCCCGTATACCAATATTACTTTGAGTCTTCTGCAAAAAAGAACAAAAGAAGAAGCACCAGGAGAGTTCGATCGAACCCTTATGGAGGTGCTATCAGAAAAATGAAGTTAGGAAGTCATATCAACAAATTAAATGAACATGCCAAAGCCGGAAAGACCGAGAAGGAATCCTCATCACAGTCGTTGCTCAGAATTCGAAAAGATTATTTCTGCAGACTGTTACACGGTGATGACAAAAAACATTGCACCATCTGGTAGAATTACCGATTCAATCTGGACGAAGACCGGCAACACCAAGATCAAGTCATGACAGCAGCCATCAGCAAGTTTAAGTACTCCAACTGCGGACTGTTTCAGGCAGGAAGTGATGAGTGGGAATATATCAACTCATCTCTAAAGTCTGGGTCGACGAAAGTATGCCCTCTGAAGAATGGAAGATGGGAAAACTCATCAAAGGAATAAGTTTCCGCAACATCACATAGTACATCCCATCTGCCGCTGTATGTGAACGCATAAGACCGTTCACAAACAGTCTCATCGACTCCTATCAGTGTAGTCTACGGTAAGAAAAGTCCTCTATAGATACAATTTTCACAATACGACAAATTTTGGAAAAACAAAAACTCAAGAATTCCACCATCTGTTTATCGCCTTCAAACCCGCTTCATTATACCCTCAAGCCCACCCTCGAATCTACTCTGAAATATCGTGATTCGTTCCCTAGTCGTACAACTCGTTTACAGAATGCCATGCCTAGCTTTTTATTTCCTAGCCATTATAACCTTCAAACATTTAAAACCAACGTTCATGGGTACCTCTCTTTCTTTCCTCCCTGATTTTCCTTAAGGCTACTTAAGTCTATTGAGTGCGTACAAATTATGTAGTATATAAAAAAGAACCTATTGGGCCTATTTGTCCCATTGTGATGCAACGTGGATCTGTGATCCTCCTACTCTTGGAACCAATCTGAGCTTCTTGTCGCATATTTTATGTTTTTAATTTCTGACTCGCCAATTGCGAAGTAAGGCACTTTCACAGAAAAGACTTTTTGTACCTTTTTGTCAGAGCTGTAGATTTTCTTCCTTCCGAATGAAGTTGATAACACTTCTAGCAGAGGAATTCATTAGTTCGTTGGAGCCGAATTGTTCCCTGAAGAAAATCTTCCATCTAATTCCGTTGATGGGCGGACATTCACATAAGATGTGTTCAGCTGTTTCGCCCTTTTCAAGACAAAGTCGACACTCTCCGGAGAGTTGTTGAGGTGATACTCATATCTTAAACCGTGATGTCCTGTGAGGTAACCTACTAAGTATTCGATATCATGCCGACTTAGATTTAGAAAGGCAAAACGGCTCGTTTGACCTGTCTTAGACCTAAACTATTCACCTAATATGAGATGCATCTCGATTGCTCTTAGCTATTCATAGCTAAATTGACTGCTGATTTTGGGATGCAGCAGAAGGGTTCAGGTTCATTTCTGACCAGTTCGTCAGACTTTTCATTCCCATTAATGCCCTCATGATCAGGAACCCATAATAGTTTGATCTTGTTCCTAGAGCTAAATTTTTGGAGGGTTTTGAAGCAGTACATTACTGATTTGGAGTCAATGCTATGCGAGCTGAGAGCATTTATAGCTGCTTGACTGTCCGTGAAAATGTGGATGTTTGCGGATGGATGATACCAGAGTTGTAGATATGATTGGCACATTCTTGAACGGCGTGGAGTTCTGCCTGAAATACACTGGGGCTTATTCCTATTGTGTAGGTGATTTTATTGTTTGGTCCGTGTATAACAGCTCCCACTCCTGATTCCATTTTAGGACCATCCGTGTGCCACTTTATGCCATTTTGGCTATTTGTTGGGAATCTCTGTGGAGAATCATTTATCGAAGTATAATATTTTCTGAATGCGATTTATTACCGTGTATTTCAGAGAGCAGGGTCCTTAGGTCCTTGTGATCGGTAAGACTTAACTCTTTGATTTGTACTAGACTTTCTGTGGCACTTTGTTAATATATAAGTGTAAGGGCGTTAGTCCTATTATTGCTTCTATAGCAGCTGTGAGTTAGGTCCGAAAGGCTCCGGAAATACCCAAACAGACATTAGATCGCTTAAGTCATTGTACTCGTATAATAGAAGACAGCTTCTAAGTGGATTTTTCTTTTTTGGGAGAGAGCTGGACACGTACAGAGTAGATTGAGGATTGTCTCGTCCATGCAACTTCTGCTTTAGTCGTTTGTAAAACCGCCAAGCCTTCTTGCATGCTTGCTTATAAGACAGTGTCCAGTGATAGCTCTGAGATGTTTCCTCTTTTGAAAGATCGAAGTCTTAAAGCTATTTAGATCCAGCTTTGGCCAGATTTGTTTGGTCACAAGTTGATTCAACAGTCCACCTAAGGTTTGTTCTTCTATTAGCATCCAGCTTTAGTATTAGTTTGCATCGGTATACCGATGCTACCTTTTTCGAGTAAGATACGAGTAGATAGCGTGGTTAAAATTTTGGCGAGTTCGTAGGCCGTACAATTCATTGGAATAGGTGAAGGTTGAACTGCTCTGTCATCTGCCTGAGAGATGATCGGCAGTCAAGGGCGGTTTTGGAATTTTGTGAGACCGAGTCCAGGGATTTGATAGCGGCCTGACTATGTAATAAGATGCGAATATTCCTTGCAGATATCACGTATTTCTTCAGCCAGGTCAGAGCTTCTTTAATCGCTAAAATTTCCGCCTGTAATTTGGAAAACGGAAGGAGAGACTTAGATTTAGCTTATCTGAGAAAAACCCACCACCAATCCCGCTATAAGTCTTGGACCCATCTGTTGAAATGGATTGACTTGTCGTCGATGAAAGCGTCTTCCTCCCAGAAAGATCTAGAGGGGATGCTTACATGAAAGTCTTTGTCGCTTCAAAGCGATTTGCTGCGTCTGAAAATATCGAGGTGTGTCAAGTGAAACAGAATATTCACTGCAGCGGAGGGAGCAGTGCGTAAGGCTCTGCTTATGCACAGACATGTTGCCCTTGGGGCTTTGCTTAGTTTGCTCCAGTTGACTGCATTGTTTAAGGCAAGCACCCCGTAGGTGAGTATCGTTCTTATAAGCGAGACGTATAGTTAGTCGGTTATGCGAGTTTGGAGGCTCGCTGTATCGGAGAAGACTAAACTGGTACCGTTGATTCAGGAAGGCTCTATGATTGGAATTTTATGTTTCCTGGAAAAGACGACAAGATCAGTTTTATGGAGGTTTACTCCCAATCCATAGCGAACCGACCGCCCAACGGGGTGCTTTAGGAGTTATTTTATGGTATTGTGATGCTATCCTGAGACGGCTATAGCAACGTCATCCTCATAGCAACCAACCGCTTCCAGGCATATCAGAGGTTCGTTGACTACTAAGTTCCAGAGAAGGGATGAAAGAACACTGACAGCATAAGACTGATCAACTCCCCAAGTAAGTAATCTATCTTCAAAGTTGACAGCGCAGTTGTCATTGCGGATATGATGACGTTGTTAAAGGCAAATTCTATGTCCAGGAACGCGACCATTGTGTACTCCGTATAGTGTAGGGATTGTTCGATGTGGGTAGCCAGTGAATGTAGAGCCATTTCCACCGGCTTTCCTTTACAGTAAGTATATTGAGTCGTAGAAAAGTTTCGTGAAGAGGATAGACTTATAGGTCTGCCGTCCTATGGGACAACATGAGAACATTTTCCGGCTTTGACTAGATTAAATTCTCTCTGTGACACGGAAACGTGGGCCATTTAAACGCAGCTACTCATGACATTCTCTAGCGTTGGGAGTATGATATCTGAGGAGCTTTGTAGCTCGGCAGGTATTATACTGTCCGGCACAGCAGTCTTGTATGGTTTGAAGATATGCAGCGCCCAGAGTAGCTTGTCTTTTGTAATCAGTCCGTGAATTTTAGTCGCGGCTGCAGTGGTCCTGCTAAGATTTTTACGGACCGTGAATGGGGAGCTACCTGGAAAGTGGGTGTCTAATATCAGGTTGAGGTATTCACCACTTGAGGTCCTCCAAGAGCCATTGGGTTTCTTCAAACAGCTAGCTACCGTAGGATTTGTAGAGGATTTTTCTTAGCCGCGGTGCCTCAGAGATTTCTGCTATTTTGTCACAGAATGACCTCCCGGATTGTCACTTTGCCTTCCTTAGTTCTTTTCTATATATTTTGAGGAGTTCCGTGTGTGAGTCTCAGTCTGTCACTTTTCTCGATTTAGATGTTTGCAGTGCGGCCTTTTTTGAACAAAAGGGCAAATTGTATACTCAAATGTTTCTACATGTTGGCAACAACCTCATAAAAAATCCTCCCTCAAGAGAACACTCGAAAATTGCCACAAAAACACACCAAGAGAGCGAGCCGAAAGATATTTATGTCGGCATTCAAAAACAGAGCACAACCGACAGAGGGTTGTTACTGCTGTCGTATTGAAATTCCACAAGGGGTTGATGCTAGTTTTCCCAATTTATCCCGACACAGATGGTGGTAGGTGGATATGCACGTGTCTGCATCTTAAATATTTTATGCGTACCACAAGACACAACACATTCACATTATATGAGTGCTATACCATTCTCTATAAAAGGAAAAATGCATCTGTGCCTTGCCTTTTGTGTCCGACGATGGGCATTATCCCGAGCAGTCAACTGAAAATAGGGGAGGAATTACATATAAATGTACCTACTACCTAACCCCTTTCTGACTGACTTTTGAAGAGGGCTGTGTATTTCGAAAGGCACGGAATTCCGCTTTATGTCAGTATTGTCACAGCACGGAAACACGAGTAAAATGACTGCAATAGAATGCACAACCATCATGTTGCCAGATGTAATACGAAAACCATCCCTTAACCCGGATTGTACCAGTGACACTGTTGCCAGAAGCAAAACAATTCTTTTGTTCCAAACACTCAAAACGGGATTGCAAACGCAAACAGTTGTATCCATGTTTAGACTGCTACTGTTCACCATCCATTGTGACCTTCAAAATTGACGTTCGCGGATGAAGATTGGAGGTAAGTATGTAAATGTGGAATCCGGCGTATGGCTTTAGCGCGCATACTTGTAGAATCCACCCTTTTCGGGTTTGAATGGGGGACACAAAGTGGAATTTTCCAATCCCAACTCCTTTTGAAACTGTTGATATGGGGTGGTTAAGGGGACCTTTGATGGAATTTTTCCAACTCTTCAAAACTGTTAATGGCAAACCAATGTCAGGCGGTAGCAATTAAATACCGATGATTGGGGGAATCCCCCTTCATACACAAAAAAGAGAGTTTTCGACTTTAAGAGACACAAAAGCCATTGCGCAGTAGCTCTCTTTTCGAAAGAAAACAAATCAACATACGAGTACACTACAGGATTACGGACTCTACGACGTTATACATAATTTTACAATTTTAAAATTGTATGCATCCGGTTGAAGCTGTCCTACAAGAGACCAAGTGTATTTATACACACAGGACGTAATTGAATAAAGTCATCAAGGTACATTTGTTTGAGAAGTATTTAAGCGTGTAAAAGGTTTCTTGACACCGATCCTGGCAATATGAGGGCAGACCAAGTTTTTGCTTTCCTGTGGTTACAACTACTTGGTAAAGCACACATATACGAGTACAAACCCCAGTAATCCGGATATACACGTCGTAGAAACAAGGACAAAGTTCGTCCCCATTGATGGTCAAATGGAGTTTTGATAATATTCTCTTTAGAGCTGTCCTACTAGACTGACCACGAATGATGATGGATGGAGTGAACATTTTTATTGCAATTTCCATGCAAATAAGGGTGTGCCACTACAGTTGCAAATCTGCTTGTTGAGATGGCATTTTTTTTTCTAATTAAAGTTTAACTTCTGTTTTTCAATTAAAATGGATAAGGATCTGGATGCATTCATATAGGACAACTTGAGTCGCAACAATGATGAATGCTTCGAGATATTATTACTTTGTGGTTGGTAACTGCATGCGATATGTTGTCCTTCAGCTGTGGTGCATATTCAGATGGATGAGTGAATTTAAGTCCTCATTAAGCTGCTTTGGATATTGTGGGGGCTAATGGAAATCCCCAGAAGAAGTGACAAACGACATAAGAAGCAAAACAACCCCAATGTCCGCACTAAGCTCATTTGCTATAGAGATATGGGATTATCTGAATTGAAGGACAGCATGAGTACAAAGTAATAGAAGATTTTTAAAAATGTATGTAACATCCGAATGTTACGCGAATATAGTAGAAAGTAAGCTTCTTCGAAGTCAGTGATATTTGTAAAATAAGATGTTGAAAGCTGGAATCGAATTGACAAAGGTAAACCCAGCGAGCAGCTAGCGAATGGCATACGAATGTGCTGCGAATAAATAAGTAAATCACTATTAGTTATCGATTTCTTTATGGATAAATGAAGTGAATTCAAAACAGGCATAACTAAGGAACATTATTGCTGTTCTCATTGTCTCATGCTACTGACACAAATTTCGAAGACAAAAGTTTTGTAAATTTTTTGGCCCACAGCTTCTACGTAAGCACGTTCAGGTTTAATGAGGTTTTAAGTGTGCAGCGTTAAAAGTGGAGAAGAAGCAGACAAAAGCATACCTCGCGAAAAGCATACAGCTTCTAAGCCCTCTGTAAACATCCAAAGATATTCTATGTATATGCGGCAATGTTTCGAGAAGACGCAGATCTAGATGCAGCTATAACAATTGGAGAGGTAGAAAAGGCTCTAGCAAAGCCAAGGTTCAATTAAGCTCCAGGTGAATACAGGATTGCTTACGAGTTCCTTAAGTATGCCCCGGGCCTATTTTTGATCGAGTTAACGCAATCACATAATCAGATGTTTCAGAGGGGACAAACTGACGAAACGTTTATAAAGAGTGTTGTATTTACAACTTTCAAAAAAGGCGACAGCAATCTACAACACCAAGCAACTATCGGGGAATATCATTTATGAATATCTTTTCTAGGAATGAGACAGCTCTACTTACTTACTTAAATGGGACTACCTTACGAGGTGAACCTGGGCCTCAAATAGTAGGCCTCACCCGTCAGTCCGGTCTGTAGCTAACAGGCTCCACTTGGGCACTCCAAGTTAGTTGAGGTTCTCTTCTACTTGTGCGCGCCACCAAAGGTGAGGTCTTACTCTAGATTCGAAGACTCTGCAGTCCTGAGTATTTGTGTCCATTCGCTCTACATGTTCTAGCCATCTCAGGCGACCAATGAGCAGTTTTCTGACTAGGTCGATATCGCTGTACAGATCGTATAGTTCGTCGTTGAATCTTCCTCTCCAAGGCCCGTCAACGCAAACGGGACTGAATATTTTACGACAGATTTTTCACTCGTAACGACTGAGATATCTTCATCCGCTTTCGATAAGTGTCCATTGTTCTGCACCATGAAATAGGACTGAGATGATCGAGGTCTTATATAGAGTTTCCTTACTCAATATAGCCTTCTTAGCCCAAAGCAACAGCGATTGGCAAGAGTGATACTTCGTCTTACTTCGGCTGAGGTATTGTTGGCAGAAGGTAGACAAAGTTCCTTACTACCTCGAGATTATATCTATCCACTGTGACTGTGACGTTCTGGCCAATTCGTTGATGTTGTGTGTCACTTCTTGTTGACAGCATGTGTATTCTTGGTTTTGCCTTCATTTAGCGCTGAACCCATTTTGGCAACTTCCGTTTCAATACTAGCGAACGCACCTGTAACAGCCCACTATGTTCTCCCAGTTACGTCGAGATCATCGGCGTACGCTAGTAGTTGCACAGACTTTCGAAAGATGATGCTAAAACACACATATGGCAGCGCGTTACCTTGTCGAAAACCTTTTTTTACACCAAAGGTTCCGGTTAAGTCGTTACCTACCTTGACGGATCAGGGAGAGTTCTCCATCGTCATTGGCGGAGATACCAAAACTAGACGTGGCTTTGTATAGCTCGTCTCCATAAATTTTGTCATATGCGCCCTTAAAATCGATGAAAAGATGGTGGGTATCGATTTGGTCTTTTTGAGTTTATTTTTCCAAGATCTGCCGGAGTGTGAAGATTTGGTCGATTCTGGACTTTACTGGTCTGAAACTGCACTGATTGGCCCAGGTTGTTAACGAAGGGTTTCAGACGTTCAAACAATATTCCAGATAAGATGCGATGGTGAGAGATACGTCAACAGCTGACTTTTTTCTGCAAGGCCCCAGCTGCTTTATTGGATTTCAGTTTAGATATTGCTATCCTTACTTCGTTTTGGGCAGATGGATGGAAGTTTTATCTATCATCGTCTAAATTGAATGGTGTGACGGAGGGATACAGTCTGCAGAAAAACTTTTTCCATATTCTCAGCAACGACTGTGACTCTACTACGAGGTTTCCTTCTTCATACCTACAGGCCTATGGGTCTTCTTGCCCTGGCACGATCTTTTTACTTGTTAGTAAAACTTCCGTACGTTGTTTGCACATTTCTCGTGCTCTTTTCTTTTTCTGGAGAAGGCGATGTTCTTCCCGTCTCTTCTGCTCGTGGAACTCATGAGCCGCTCTTATCCTTCGTTGCAGCGCTTATTTTATGCTTCTTGATTAGCTGCATATTCTTGCCGGCACTCTTTGTCAAACCATGGTTTTCTTGGTGGTGATTGTTTGAAACCCAGTATATAAGATGCGGCGTCTCTGATGGTTTGCAGGATATATCTGGAGACAGGGATGGCTTCTCTTTTTTTTGGAAACACTAAAACTGCACTTTGAATTAAAGTTATGACAATGGACGAGCGAAAATAATTCTCACCTACATGCTTTCAATTCTATCATATACGAATGTAAATATAATATATGTACGAGTACAATATATAAAAAGACGGCATAAAGCTAAACCAGCTAGAATGTTGGTGAATGAAATGAAAGAATTGTTTCTTTGAATGAAAACCACTATTAAATATTTCTCTATCAGATTTATAAATTTTTAATTGATCTAGACTTGCATAAAACATAGGCAGAACATAAAATTAATATATTTTAAATTAAGTTATTTAAATCCTAAATTTTAGGGCTTTATCACCCCCTCGGTTTTTTTCTAATTAAAATTGCACCACCACAAATCCACAAATAAGAGAAACCAAATTAAATTCAAAGCCAACTCATCTTGGTATTTCCATGGCCACTTCTAGAGTACGAGATTGAAGTTTTACCAAGCTCATTACCCGGTAAGTAAGCATTTTTTGAATTAATGAGATTTGAGGTCTAAGATTTCAAAAGCACAACACAATTAAATGAAGTTTAACCTTGCGAATAGCCTGCGAATGGCGTACGAAAATATATCAGAATTTTAATTTGAATGATTGATTTAATTTCTGTGGGTTATTTTGAATCCAGGAATCGATAAAAATGACTAAGGACTCAATAGATAAATAGTGAGAGGAAGTGTTGCATTTTTTTAATTTAGTAATAGATAGAAAGGACTTAGGATTCAAAATAGGAGAGATAAATAGTGAGGGGAAGTGTTTTTTGTTAAACTTTAAATTTGTAAATACCTTTAATTCCTCTTATCAAGCAAAGAAGTGTATAAAAATATTAGATACGAACCTGAAAAGAAATACAACAAATTATAAATAGCTGTTCCAGGAATGTGTGAATAAAAGTGAGAACAGATAAGAGCTATCACAATAAGTATTCGTGATAATTTTGCTTAAATGTATGATAGGTCTTATCGGCGAGCACATATAAATTTACTAATTCTACTGAAAGGCATAGTGTAAGAGACATATCCAAACTAGCATGTCAAAAGCCTGGAAAACATCATAAAGAACTGAGGAGAGCTTTGCGAATATATTCGAATAGAGTCCATATAAAAAGACATAATCAGCAAAGGCTCCAAAACAGTCAACCGGACTTTTCACAAGATCTGTCACCCTCTAGTTGGGATTGCCACGCAGCCTTTGATTGTTAGATGTTTTTTTTTATTTTATTTAATTCATAGCATCTCTGTACAAATTTAAGTTATAACAACATTTGTATTGAACAGGTATACAGTTTACAGAATTTAAATTAACAATTCTTTATATATAAAAGTATAAAAGAAATTTGATATGTAGGCATAGGAAAAACGAGAAAGATAGAAGGACAATTTAAGGAAAGTAGGATAGAAGTATTGATTATAAAAAGATTATTTAAGTAGGTCATCACATCCCTGAATGCAACTTTCACAGTATTTCAAAAGTTCTTTCTTAAAGTGGTTCTCCATGCTCATCCTTTTGATATTAGTGGGAAGATTGCTCCAGAGGCGAACTGCATGTATGAAAAATTTTACGACTGCTCATCAGGAATTTGTAGTCTGTTAGGTATATCCTTTGAGATCGAACGAATTTTATTTTGGCGAACAAAGTAACTCGGTATTTTAGAGTAGACATAAAGAACGCATCCAATGAACATCCAGCGAGTTGATTGGTGAAAGCTGATATGTGGTCATACCGTCTTAGATCTCAATAAATCTCCGGTCTAACAAAGAAAAATAAATTTTAGAAATTCGACTTTATTCATCAACATAGTGTCCTCTAAGAGTGATACATTCATTCCTATGCTTCTCTAACTTTTCGATTCCTTTTTCCCCGAACGATTTGTCTTTGCTCTCAAAATAGGCGTCAGTTTCAACAATCACTTCTTCATTTGAGCCAAATTTCTTGCCCTGGATCATCTTTTTGAGGTCTGTAGTCACTGGGGGTCAGATCTAGAGAGTAATGTGGGTGGAGAAGCAATTCAATGCGTAAGTCATTCAATTTAATCATAGTTTTCATCAACTTGTGACACGGTGCATTATCAGCACTTTATTCTTTTGCATGTGAGGCCGTTTTTGCTTGATTTCTACACCCAATCGATCCAATAATGCGATGTTATATTCGCTATTAATAGTTTTTACCTTTCTTAAGATAGTCGCTGAACAAAATACCATGCGCGTCCCAAATTTAAGATACCATAACTTTGCTAACCGACTTTTGCGTTTTTGGTCGCTTTGGACGGCTTCCACCGGTTTCTGTCCACTCAGCTGACGATATTTTTGATTCAAGTGTTTTGTAGTGGATCCATATTTCATTCATTATCATATACAGATGTAAGAAAACCTTTTCATCTCGTTTGAGTGTAATTTTCTTGATAAAGGCTCGGGAATTTAGAGTGGAAATCGCGAGCTAAGAAGTAATCACTTCTCTACATACGTCCATGTTTGGAAATACAGTCCAGCTGTTGTGGCACTTAGTGAAACACAGTTCCCACAATAGATGAACTTTTTCACGCGATGAATGGGGGAAAACATTTTTCGAAGGTGGACCTTCGTCGTGCTTACTTGCAATGGAAATTCAAAGATGAGGATCAAGAGAAATTGACTTTATCAACATTTTTAGGTCTTTTTAAATGTACTCGGCTTTGGTCTCAGCTGTGCGCCTGCAAAATGGCAGAAAAAAATTTAAGAAATTTTAGCTGGCATCGAAGGTGTAGGAGTTTTTATTGATGACATATGTGTCACAGGCCCTGATTACAAAACACATCTATCTAGATTGGAAGCAGTATTTGCTAGGTTAAGCTCATTTGGGTTGCGTTTGAATTAATTCCGAAAAGTCAGAATATTTTAAGGATTCGATCGAATACTGTGGGTTTAGGATCGATAGGTACGGGATCCATAAAACAGCAGGTAAGACAGATGCAATTCTAAAAGCTCCACGCCCTACAAATATTTCTGAGGTCCGGTCCTTACTGGGGTTAGTTAATTATTATGGTAGATTTTTCCAAAATCTTTCTGATGTACTAGAGCCATTACATTTACTCCTGAGGAAAAATAATCATTTCAATTGGACTCAGGAATGCGAGAATGCATTTTCCGCTATTAAGAAAGAAATAGTTTCAGATAGGTTTCTAGTTCATTATGAAAGGGGGATAAGCCCTGGTGCTTATCAACAGATGCCTCGCCAGTAGGGGTTGGAGCAGTCTTGTCCCATGTTTACCCAGATGGCTGTGAGAGACCAATCCAATTTGCTTCACAGACAGGAGGTTTACGCAATCATTTACGGTGTTAAGAAATTCTACCAATTTTTGTTTGGACGTCATTTCATTCTTTATACGGACCATAAACCACTGGTCCAAATATTTTCTCCTGATAAAAGTTTGCCGCATAAGTCTGCCACGCGTATACAACATTATGCAATTTATCTATAAGATTTTAATTATAAAAAAAAGTACAAACGTTCCGAGCAAAATGGCAACAAATATTGTGAAGTTTGAGGAATCTGATTTGTTTGAATTAAACCAAATAGAAACAATGCCGATCACTGCAAAACACATTGCGGATGAAACGTCCAAGGACCCGGTTTTTAGAAAATTTGCTAAAAGGTATTCAGGAAGGTACAAAATTACTGGCTAGTTTTCGATTTGGTGTAAACCAAGAGGAATTTTCCATTCAGAGGGGTTATATAATGAGGGGTTTACGTATGGTTATCTTGAAGATCTGCACGCATCTCATTTTGGTCTAACCAGAATGAAGGAGTTAGCTCGTAGTTTTTGCTGGTGGCCCAAAATGGATCAGCAGATTGAAGAATATGTTCGTAATTGTACAAATTGTTTTAGGTTTTGGAATAATCCTCAAAAAGTCGAGGCCCACCATTGGTGCTATCCATCAAACCCCTGGGAACGAGTCCATTTCGATTTTGCAGGTCCATTTATTGGGGGTATGTTTATTATTGGTAGTGGATGCATTTTCCAAGTGGCCGCAAATACACATATTAAAAAGCATAACTACAGACACAACCCTCCCGATACTACGAAAAATATTTGATACCTTTGGGGTGCCAAAGGTCATTTGTTCTGATAATGGTACCCAATTTACAAATATAAAATTTAAAATTTTTTTTAATTCGAATAATATTGTGCATAAACGTACTGCACCTTACCATCCTGCTACGAATGGCCAAACAGAGCGCTATGTACAAACGCTGAAAAATAAATCACCATGTTTAAATAATAAAAACGAAGATTTAGAAATAAAATTAAATAATATCCTTGTGCAATATCGAATAACACCTCATCCTGTTACAAAAAAGTCACCATCTGTGGGCCTGCGATCGACTTAGAGAAGATGCCGATTTTGCCAAAAAAAAATCATCTTTTCAGATGAAGCTCATTTTGATCTTGGCGGGTATGTAAACAAGCAAAATTGTCGCATTTGGGGCACAGAAAACCCGCACTCATACATTGAAAAGCCGATACACCCAAAACAAGTCACTGTTTGGTGCGGATTTTGGTCCAGAGGCATAATTGGGCCATTTTTATTCGAAAATGAGCAAGGAGTGGCCGTTACAGTCAATGGCGATCGTTATTGGGCCATGTTGAACGAATTTTTGTTCACAAAAATTGAAGAGGAGGATATTGGCAACATTTGGTTTCAACAGGACGGCGCTACGTGCCACACAGCCGAAGCTACACTCGATGTTTTGCGCCCTGTTTTTGAAGATCGCATTATCAGCCGCAGAGCTGATGTCGTTTGGCCACCTCGGAGCTGCGATTTGACTATTATTTGTGGGGTGCCGTAAAAGATAAGTGTTACGCCGACAAGCCAGAGACAATTGACGCTTTAAAGGACAATATTCGTGAAGCCATTGGTGAAATACAGCTGCACACAATCGATAATATGCTTAAAAATTGAGGCAGCCATTTGAATGAAATTATTTTCCATTATTAACCGGAAGGATAAAACTAATTATCTGTTAAATCAGACATGAGCTAAGTGTTACCATTCACGAAATAAGCACTAGTTGAAAAAAAAAAACGTTAGATGGCGGCCCCTTTATTTTCTTGAGGGGAAAAAAATGTTAAATACTTAAAATAATAATCTATATTATTCTACATTGACAACACTAGTATACTCGTATATTTTTATCGATATATAAATATCACACATCACATTGTTAATCACTTGTAGAGTAAGAGTTTTCTGGCACTTTCTTTTTGAAGCCAACCACCATGCGGGACTGTCGCAAATAAATAAAAGTTAAGTATTCAAAAATTTGTGCGTTGTATTTTATTTTGTCGAAAACTATAACAGGTTTCACAAATTAAATTCAAAGTTGTCAAGCCCCTATTGGAAAACCCTTTATTAAGCATAAGTAGCACCAAATTCTTTTGTTATTTTGAATGTCAATCTGGTTGACGGCTTCTAAAAGCCAAACCATATAGGCTAAGTAATTTTGTAAATAATTTTTTTTCTTTAAAACAAATAATAGTCGTTTAACTAAGTTTTTTTTTTAGTTTATATGCATTTTTATTATATTACTTAATTTACTCTTACATCCTAGACAAAAAAACGCTTAAAAATTAGCTTAAATAACTTAAAATTATCTTATACTAACTTACTGGCCCCATGCGGGCGCTCTAAGTTAAACACAATACTTAAAAATTATGTCTTTCGACGTTTATGACGGGTTTTATAACTTAGTGACTTAACTATATCTTAAACTAAGAAAACATGTCCAAAAACTTAGTACATGGATTATTTTCATTTTATTATAAAACTTAAAACTAAAAGCCTACATACTACCTAAAAACTAAATCCACCTTGCTTCAAATGAAGCTAACTATCACTGGAGGAGTTCGACGACGAAGCATCCTCTCCTTCAACAAGACACCAAAAGTGTTGGTGCTGCGGAGCAACATCCGTCATGTCGCGACTCCCTACCACCCTACTGAACCGGAGACGCTCCGCACTGCCATATGCGACGTCTCTGTCGTAGTTGAGTCGCCTGTCCGCAGCTGTTCGAGCGACGTGGAAGATTAGCGGCACCGACAATCTGTCCTGGATCAGACCTTTGCTATCTAAATAGAGAAACGCTTCTGGAGGAATAAAGCCGTCAAAGCGAACTCTCTCGTGATACATATAATTGGGGTAGTAAGCCCCGGAGATCATGTTGTTCGATGAGGCCATTGCTCTTGCAACGTGCCTTCGAGTCAACTTAATGACGAAATTGTCCACTCTTATTAGGTTCGCCCTATTGTATAAGACCTCATTAGGATAGAATTTTATGTACTCAGACTCTGGTGTTCTGTATAAGCGAAGTCAAGTCCTAAGACAAGCCCTCTCAAACACCCGAATCTTTTCCAATAAACTTGCTCTCACGTTGATTACCACAGATCTCACTCACAGATTACCTTCGCCCTCGCATCGAGTTGGCTGTTATAAAACAGTCTCTTTGTAAGGGCAAAAGCACCTTTGGCTCTGGCCAGAGCAACATCTATATGTTTGTTAAAATACAGAAATTGATCTAACCAGATCCCAAGGTATCTGACTACATTTCGACAAGCAAGTGGCTGCCCGTGCTGCCCCACGATCGAGAACTTTCGCCAATTCTTTCTGGTATCCCAAGAGGCCCAAGACAAAGGCGTCCTAAACAGAATGGTTTCCGACTTCTGAAAGTTGATTTTCAACTTCCAGTCATCGCAAAATCGCTTAATTTTATCGAAGTCTCGTTGCAAAAGCATATTAATGACCTCAATCTTTGGACCTGATCTGTACGCGATTAAGTCGTCTGCGTACGCTATGGCATGGTGAAGTGAACCTATCAGATCACTTGTGTAAATGTTGAATAGGATCGGCGAATTTACCGCACCTTGTTGCAGACCGTTTTTAATGTGAAATGTCCCAACAAAAGTCACATCGCCATTCTTCACGATGAACTGTCTACTGGAGAGCATATCGAAAAGAATATACAACAGTGGTTTACTAATGCCCAACCTGTCCAGAGTCGTTTAACTAACTTATGACGCAGGTGCTGTCATCGTCGCAATTTGATGTTAAAACTAACTCTAAGAGCTTTGTATTTGGTATACAACATAATTGGCATACAACAATACTCGACTTAACAATTCATTTGTAGACCTCAAAAACATTGAAATTCTGTAATATATTACAACATTTAATTACAACGATATTTATGATTTATTGAGTTTGTTGCTAAACCTCATTTGATCTTGTACAAATTGTTTTTTCTGATTTCCAAATCTTCCGCAGCGCTTAAACATTCATTAGTTTCCTCTTCTTCTTGTTCTATTGTTTCAATTCTAAACTCCTCATTTGGTTTCTATTATTATTTGTTTGAATAGGGCCAAATCTGACAGAATAATTTGGCTTTTGTATTTGATTTATGTGAGCCGCTCTTCCGCTACCATTAACATAAATGAAATACGAGTATTGTAGATCCTGTAATACATTTAACACGAGATTGAAAGTGGTTATTGTAATACATCGTTTCGTTTGGATTAAGTTCTTGTTTTTGCTTTAAATTGTTGATTTTGCTAATACCGGACCTTTTTTTTAAAGCATTCTCCACGGTTGTGAAGCTGTTATTGGTGTATTGTCTTAAAAGGAAGGAGATTGTTGTTTTAGAAACCGGATATCTCAGTAAAAAAGTTTCCACTTTATTCTTTATTGGCTTGGTTTCAGCTAAGAATTCTTTAAGAGCCCCTTTGAAGGTATACACGACCCTTTCCGAGGGACCGTTTAATTTATTGCGTTGCCTTGACAAAATTCAATAAACCAATATGACTGGAGTGGAGGTCCATTGTCTGAAATTAACTTAGAAGGTAAACCAAAAACAGAAAACAAACTACGCAGTTTCTCAATCACCTTTTCCCAGCGAGTACTTTCCATTTCGGATATTTAAATCTATTTGCGAAGAACGATCCAGGAGCAATAGAAATGTTAACTAGGCAATATCGAGGAAATCAATATGTACTCTTTCGAAAGCATGGATGGTATCCAATTTGACTCCTTGACAGATTTGGTGATATTCTGAGATTTTGCAAACTCTTCGCGCCAATATTTTCATCCCAGTAATACCCATGTTTCCATGGTGCAAAATTTTCGGTACATCGTGTTTAAGACTTTCAGGTACTACAACCCTATTACCATAATAAATACACCCCTTGTTACATGAAAACTTTAAACACCTTTCAAAAGAACACTTTGTTTCCGTGTCAACTTGTTGGTTGTCGCTATTGATGAATCCATTATAACAAGTCATCCATTCTAGGAAGCGGATAAACTTGGATTCATGTGGATTTATTTACTGCCACTTTGCCGTTTAAACATAACCTCAAATCACCAGTTTTCTTGGGAACTATCACTATATTTCACTGGTACTACCTATAATTGTACTAGCAAATGTTTTGGTAAGCGGTTTTTGGCTAATAAAATGAAAACGAATGAATATTTTTGAAAACTTTTTTCTTCTATTTATTGGGTCACTCAATGGCTACAAATTGTAGAACAACTTCTTCAAAATGGCCCTCATTTGCAACCGCGGAGTCGATCTGGCCACTCATCGATTGAAGCGCTTCAAAAATTGAACACTTGGATGTCGAGCAGTGTAAGCCATAGTTTCCAAAACGGACCATAGTCTTACAGTCTAATGGATTGAGATCAGGGCTACCAGCTGGCCAATCATCCGTGGAAATAAAGTTCGGAACGTGGTTTTTGAGCCATGTTTGAGTCATTTTTGACTTATGAGCTAAAGCGGAGTCTTGTTGAAAGGTCCGTTTCGCTGAGGTTTTGACACCTTTCTCGCAGAAATGGAGCTCTCGGACCCTATCATACGCGTCTCGCCACAAAACCATCGGAACGACTTCAGACGCATGTCGTGATGATAGAGCATTTGTTGAACTCTAGAGCTGTTTGTTGAACGATTCTTCAACGGTGGAAAAGAATTCGTCTGTGACCGCTCTTCGCGTACTGGCGAAAAAAGTTTTCGATTTTGACTTACGTTTCTGCTTCAATGATTCTATAAGTAAGTGGCTGGTGTGTCTTTTGTATGCGCTGAGTACCAAATTACGTTTTAAGATGCGCGACATATGCTGTCCTTGCTGATATCTATCTCCGGAAATATGATTTTCTGCTTGCGAAGCGGATTTCGACTAACTCGATCCTTCACGGCTTTGATGACTTGTGGCGTTCGCACAGTGCGTGGACGAGCGGATTTTGCACTGTCGACTATTCCACCAGTATCCCCAAATAACTTCACGGTACTATACGTGTGATGGGGATGTGGCCGCAGCCAATTGCGACAACAGGATTTTCATTCCATGATTGGAGCAACTGACGTCAAAAACTTTTTACGCGGGAACTTTGCAATGAATGAAGACCACAACCTGCTCGTACGCACAGCCAAGATACTCGTACGTCAACGGATATCTCAAACGTAACAACACAGCAGTAAAAAAATAAACGTTGAACGCCTGTAATCTGATCAAACTGTCAAAACTCTCGCCGGTGTCGTATTCTGCGTCATGTACTGAAGACCAGTTACACTGCTACTAAGAAGCGGTCAGAAACGCTGCAATAGGCAAGCACACTCGGAAAATTAATTGGCCTAGTGATGCTGCCTAGAAGAACGAGCGCGGCTTGTATTATTATACAAGCAAAAAAGAAGGGAAGTAGATCGGCTTCACTGGGGCAAAAAAGATCATGAGAGGCGCGCAGTCGAGGAACTGGAAACGTGCTGCTCCAGCATATTAAAATTCTCTGAAAAGGTGAAATGAACGTGCCAATTTGACAAGAATCTTAAGGAGACCCGTAGCCAAGAAATTTAGAGTTACAGTCGATGACCGGGATATGTCAAAGCCATTTCTGCAAAGTGTCCAAAGGCAAGGATGATTCAAATTTCGTTGTCAACCAGGTTGAATCAGTTTACAAATTTCCACTGGCCGAGATGAAGTAAGCATAGCAATTTCTAAACTAGAGTACGATAAATCTGCTGAATCAGAATGTCTTCCTGCCGAGCTATTTAAAGAAGAGGGAGATGGCTTCATAGACACCATACACTAATTCATCTCCTAATCGCATGCCAACCCAGAATCGTATGCCCGATCGACAAGATAGGATACCTTCGAAACAGAAGCAGAATCATCCCAACCAGACTGGGTAAACGCCTGGAACCATTAATCAACGATATGATCAAAACGGTTTATGCGCTGATAAGTTCGGAACTGACCAAACATTATAACTCGGCAAAACTGAGAAAAAACCAAGGAAGTCCAAAACGCGAGATCATAGCAATATCTACTTTCGGCATCTGTGTCAAACCAGGGTTTTAGGCAAGATAATGCGCTATCACGAGACAACAAAAATAGGTTTGGCTGCGAATGAGGTCAAAATTAAGTAAATGCTGCCAACAACAAGAAACAGAAAGTTGCAATAGATACTTACGACTTGGTTTAGCATTTTATCACCAGAGCTCTAGCCAGATCTTAATAAATTAGTAAGTTAGTCAGGCCGTCGAAATCTCTGCGAAGATATCGAATTTAGGACAATTACTCTAAAACCAGCATTCGGATCCACCTGCAGATCGTAGGTCCGCTTTTTTTTACTTTTTACTGTTGGCAGGGCGCGGGCGGAAAGGTAGAAGGAGGAGAAAGGAAAATTGTTTTGTAGTGGTTTGAAACTCAGGTGTGTTTGGTTTCGATATTCGCTCTCCAGGGCGTGGGAGTCCGAATAGGACGGAGAGTTTTTTCTTCACTCAGAGTGATTCGAGGTATAATTCGCAGTATTTTATTCTGTGCTTGAAACTCTAAAACAGCCAAATCTACGTGTCAGTGTTATGCCTTCACATGCAGAATTTTTCTGTCTGGGTTCCAATTACACAAATGAAAAACTGACTTACCATGGGCAGGATTCGAACCTGGACCCTCCGAGTGAGAAGCGATTGCTAGTACCACTACACCACGGCCACCCCATATGCATATAAGAGCCATGAGTGCGGAATAAGCGCATCTGTGTACAGGGATGTTTAAGGGGTTTTACATCAATATACGACAAGCGCTCGGAAAGATTGAGAACTTGTGTTTTTGTGGCAAATTCACTCTTACCATCTAAACTTGGGCAATCTTGCAGCCAAGATTTAGTTGCTGCAGACATAATGCAGACATAATCTACAAACAAATTCGTCGTTTCATCAGGTTATTTTCGTCACCACCAAAGGCAGTAGCCAAACTCACTAAATATTGCAATACAAGGATGCTATCACATGCTGCGATACTAATTATCAGAAGATTTTACGAAAAGATTGAGACACCCGGTAAAACCAGCATGACGTAGCTGGTGTCTATAATCGGTTGTGGTGATGGATGATGCCATCCGAGTCGGGAACTTCAAATCTTATCAGGCTGACCTCCTTCATATTGAAGAGTTTGGAGAGTATGGTTGAGCTACAAGCATCTTCTTTGAAAGATGCAACATGCCTACCAAGACGAAAGATATCACGAGAGTGCACTTCAAAATGTGGCACTCGACTTGGAACAGTATACACCACCCATTTTCATCGACAATGAGGGTGCTCTTTCCAACGCAGCTTTTGGCATGTTTAACCCGGGCAGACAACAAACACGGCGTAAACGAATCACTTGTATAACTAGCAATGCTGCTGAAAGCGCTGTCCGCTTTTTGGCAATGTACTATAAAGGAGCCTTCCGAGAAGGGCCCTTTGGACGTTTTACTACAATACATCACTGCTGCTTTGAACAAACTCCAGAGAATCTTGCCTTGAAGAAGCCTCGGCTGCATGGCGGCTTTCCCTAGAATGAGCACTGATCAAACTCCTTCACTTTGATAGTCACATCATGGTTTGTATTCGTAAAGCAATCTTCCTTTTAAAGAGAAATGATCTTTAGAACAGCACGAACTGGAATTTTTATAGTCTTGGGCGTCGACTCGTCGTCTTTTTTTTGACTCTGGTCTGTAACGACACCAGAACTCCCGTTGCCGAAAAAAATTAGAAACCAACCTTCCCTGTAACCAGAAATGGTTTTGGCAAAACTCTGAGCCGGAAAGGTATGTAGTCGGGTCTTCACGGAAGGCATGAAAACCGTTTTAGGAATCGGCGCTGGTATCTTTCCGGACGATGACAACGTTATATTGCATTCCTCGTGTGGAAAACTTGTGCCTGTCTTCCAAGCGGGGATAAACGCAATTCTAATGGCAACGAACTACAATAAATTGTGAAGAAGCGGTGGAGGACCACCGCAGCTAAAGGACAGCCAAGGTGTCCGTAAAGCCTCGTTAAAGGCCCTCATGACTTCCAAGCTAGTTCAAGAATGCAAGACTGCACTGAACGTAGTCGGTAGGCCGAATTCACCGAATCCTGTTTCGGGCCCAGGTTACAATGGGATTGCGGAAAATGAAATACCCAATGAACTTGCTGTGCAGGGCTCATTGAGAGTTTCTCAAGACCCAAACCTAAGTTAGGACTGCCTCCGAAAAGGGCTTCCATTGATAGTTGGGTTTTATATGAGCATAACAGCAGATGGCACCCTCCAGGATACCGGCAGGCAAAACGAATGTCTCTCTACGAGGCTAGCCATAATAGAAAAGACTGTAACCAGCTTACCGGTGTCGTAGCACACCTAAGTATCCTAAGCTTAAGTTGTGCAGTCCTACATCGTACGACGCTTGATGTAAGAGTTATGACGACACGTGAGTGAGTGTACGACCTGGTAGTGCTCGGAGTTAAGTGGTGGGAGCTGATACTGTAAACACCTTATCACTGAAGAATTTACACTTGGATCTGTCCTCACGCGGTACAAGGCAGATATTACCGCGATACAGAAGATACGATAGATAGGATCAGTAGAGCTGCCATAAAAAATTGCAAGTATTAGGATGCGGATGCGTAGTAAGAAGTCGGCGAAAAAGTCATGGACTTCAAGCCAATAAGTGATCGACTGGTGGTGATGACATGACGACTGAAAAACATAAGCATAATGTGTGCACACATACCTGCCGACGTAGGTCCATGCCCTCCTGGATTGAGCATACAGAGCCTGTCCGGAGTATGATGTTAAAATTGTGCTCAGGGTCTTCAATGTTAGAGTCGGAAAGGAAAACATCTTTGGCGGGTATGTTGGTAAGCATAGAATCCACGAAACGACAACAGACAACGGTTACCGACTAATAGATTTTATAACAGCTCGAAATACGGTGATAAGTAGCACTAAGTTTCCGAGGCTAAGGATTCACACAGCAACCTGGCGCCCTCCAGACGCTCGAACGCCAACCAAATCGACACATGTGCTGATCGATGCGATGCACTCATCGAACGTCCTCGACGTGCACACATTCCGAGGGGCAAATGTCGACTCTGACCATTTCCTTGTTGCGGCTAAGCTCGACTGTCCAATGAGAAGAAGCTGCGAACTGCCCAGAAGATTCGACGTTGGACGCCTAAGCAAAACTGGAGCAGCCAGAGTCTACCAATGTCAACAATCAGTTGAGAGAGTATCGCGAAATCATTAAGGAGGTAATCGGAACTAGTGTAAGGTACCAGTCACCACGAATGTGTATACCCGAAAAAGATGACAGAAGATGCACAAAAGAAAACGCTGCAGCGCAAAACAAGGGCAGCCAAGGAAGAGTATTGAGCCTGGAGAAGTAGATCCTAGGCAGCCTTCCAGCTTAAAGAGATTTAACAGTCCCGCGATCGAAACCTCATTGGGAGGTTTTACAAGAAGGTCAAGCGACTGCCCTTCCGGCTTTAAGACTGGAACATAGGCTCTTCGAAACTGCCTAGTCACCAAAGCACAGGGGATAATAGATGTGTTTGAGCAGCATTTCCAGCAGCTGCTAAATGGGCATCATGTAGAAAGAGTGATGGGGCCAGAAGAGAACCCACATTCAGTCAATGAAGAACCATTCCACCACCCAGTATAGAAGGAATCGGCTTAGCTACGAGTACAAAAAAGCTTAAGAACAACAAGGCCGCAGGCTTTGATGGCCTACCAGCGGAGCTCTTCAAATATAGTGGCGGTTCTTTGGTAAGGCGCATGCGTCAAATCATCAACTAAGTATGGCTGGAAGAAAGCATGCCCGATGACTGGACTATCAGCTCCATGTGCCACATCTACAAAAAAGGCTATCCTATGTCATGCAAGAACTATCGAGGCATATCCCTGCTCAATTGTGCATATAAAATCGGATCCAACGTACTGTGTGAACGTCTCAAACCGGCACGCACCAATCGGCACGCACCAGTGTGACTTCTAGCCCGGCAGATCGCATATAGACCAACTTTTCACGCTGAGACAAATCCTCGAAAAGACCAACAAATTTCAGGTCGAGACTCACTACCGATTCATCGACTTCAAAGCCGCATATGATAGTATTCATCGTCAGGAGCTCTATACAGCGATGGCCGAATTCGAGATTCCGGCAAAACTGATCCAGATGTGTCGCGTGAAGCTGGAAAGCACGCGCTGCGATGTGCAATTTGGAAGTTGCACCTCCGAACTATTTAAAAACGTGCACCGGATTTCGGCAAGAAGATGCGCTATCATGTGACTTCTTCCATTTCGTTCTGGAGCAGATAGTGCGAAGGGCCGGTATTAACACGGAAGGCACTACGTTCAGCAGGTCCATATAGCTACTGGGATATGCGGGCGATATTAACATCATCGGCCGTTCGCAGCATGCTGTGTAGAGGCTTTCACGGCGATTGAAGAACAGGAGAAATTGTTTGGCCCTGAAGTAAACGAGGACAAGACTAAGTACATGCCATCACCAAATAAACAAGCATCCGTCCACCCACTATTACAAAACGTCACCCTTGATAGCAACAATTTCGATGTAGTTAAGGAGTCCACCTACCTCGGAGTAAACGTGAACTCCGCGAATGCCACCCTAGTGGAGATCTGACGAAGAATTACGCTAGGGAATTGGAGAAGAAGATACAACCGCGGACTCTATGGCCTGTATCAAGATTTGGATGTAGTCCAAAAAGCCAAAATACGTCGACTACATTGGCTCGGCCACATCGAGCGAATGGACCTCCAGCTAAGAGGATCGAGACGACAAGGTAGGACGAACCTCCGTCTTAGAGACCCAGCCATAGCGCATGCCAGAGCGCTTTTCACTATTTTGAAAATATCAAAAGGTGCCCCATCTATGTATCAGTTTCGGGACTATTCGAACCACCTGGTAGGTAAGTGCCTTGCAGCAACAGAGCTGAGTCAAAATAGGTTCGAAGTACTTTCAAGAAACACAATCTTGATATCGGCGCTATCCCTGTGGCCGATAAAAGTCATTCGTTCGTCGCCTTAAAAAATGTGTGAAATAGACCGTCACCCGATAATTACTGAGAGACAGTTGTTCTTCAAAAAAACCTTCGCTAGATTCATTAAAGAACAAAACACAAAGCGACCTCAATGACGTTTACACGAAATCGCGGTTTAGACCGACACCATGGTGGAATTCGGTGTCATGAGCCACAAATTACATCAAATCCTCTAATTACAAAGCACACCTCTCAAAAAAGTTCATCCATCCCCAGGACGAACAACAACTTCAATCTGTGCCTGCTCAGAAACTAATTACCACATCCATGCACCTTCGGCAAACAACACTGCACCCTCCCTTCAATTTCTAATCCCATTTTACCAGACATGCTTGTGCTCTTGTAGATGTTTTTGTTTTGTATCATCGTTCGCTGTTTTGCCCTCAAAACTCTTGGCTCCGGCTTTCAGCTCCTGCCAATCCAAATGCAACAAAGCCAAATGCAAACTAATTACATGCTCTGGGTGCACTTCAGAGCAGTACACCCCACCCCACCCAGTGGCCCTCTACTCGACCCCCTTTTTTTCTATTTAAGCTGCATCATCCTCCTGCCAGCGATATGTTCTTACTCATGCACAAAAAGATTTGCTCGTTAAAGGGCCAGCTACTCTTGGCCCTAATTCATCGTGTGTTCTGGCTTTAGGCGAGGGCGGTCGCAATTTGCTGAAACTTTCTTTCGGTCCAATTAGTATGGTGCACTTAGCAACACGGACCGACACAACCGACGACATGCCCCAAATGGGAAATCACATGCCCGAAATCCGAAATGCCGAAATACGAGTACGACGAGTACGAGTACGAATATGCTTTTCAATTGAATTCCCTGCATCAAAGGCATTGGAGTGCATGAATACCCACCGATTTGGGCCTCAGGAGTTGAGTATGAGTTTTGACAGTTTTAGGCCAAATACGAGTACCATATTTTCAGAGAGGCGCACTTCAATCTGGAACAAACATTTCATATTCCTCCACCCTGTTGTAGGTAGGTGAATTGGAGTGTGATTATCCAAAAATACCATTTACGAGGGCCCTTTCAAAATTTAATGCGCTGTGCAGGGGCAGCAAAAAGCGGCGGTAAAACAGATTTGAAGCACATGTGGCCCAACTTCCGCTCGGTTAATTATGAGCGAGAGATAAATCGGAATATTCATGAGGATTTGCATGATGACAAATGATGGGTTCTTTGGCCACATTGAAGATAGACTCCAAGACGAATTCAGTCGTGGTTTATGGTCCACGCTTTGGTGGGACTTATCGGGAGTTGAAGGTTGTAAGAGTGTACGAGTATACTCGTATGTGGTTGGGATGAGTTCATTTATCATGAGATACGTGTAGTACATAACAGATACGAGTTCATGGGACTCGAAAACTTGAATTCTAATCAAAATGAGTTATTTAATTGAGTCTCTTAGATGGATTGGTTTATTTTTGGAAATGAGATGTTCCAAATGGTTGTCCACACGAAGTCTGCCACACGCTGTCAATTGAAAGTTTACACATGTCCAGGGGATAAGTGGATTTTTCATTTTGTCTGAAAAGTTGGAAGCTAACAAGAGTGGACACATGTTTTGCATGTCCGAGGGGTCCAATTCAATTTTAAAGTTACGACGGTGTTAGGTAGTTGGAGGAAGTTGAGAAGTTCTGTCCGTTGTTGAAATTGTTTTCTGTTGAGTGGACATGGCAATTTCCGACGAAGGGGACATGGTTGTCTATTTTTGGAACTCTTCACCCGACGTTTTGTGTCAAAAAAAAAAAAATGACAAAGGCGGGACACACCTTGAAACGGTGTTGTCTACTTGGGTAAAGGTGCTAGGGTATTGCGTTTGTATTGTAAGTCTAATCGATTTGAACTCCAGACCGATGTTTGTCATAAAAATCATAATCGATCCCGGATGTCGCTTCCTTGACGTGACGGAGAGGAGCTTAGAGCTACTGTGATCCAGGGCTACCCATGTCAGCCAGGTCGAAGTGGGAATTTAAACCTAAACAACTGTCTCAATTCATTAGTAAATATGGAGCACAACCATTGTAGCAATCGAAAGGGAATATGTGGCTAGTACTACATTTAATCGTGATCTCGACATACACCGGCCGCAAATGAGACAGCCATTTCCTGAGCTCCTGGAGCCATTTTCTGATTTGTCAAAGAGCACAGTTGTTGGCCATTCAACAGCTGAAAGAGACCGGTTTTAGACGGACGAGAATGCGGAGAATGCAGTTTCAGAGTCTTGAAACTAGTACACCACATTTTAAACATCATCCATTCGACAGACCAACAGTGTTAAGGAGGACACATCAATTCTCAACCCCGTTTTGCAGAAGCTCTTACACTATGGCACGCCTCTTCAACGATGTGCAAGTATATAGACCAACGCACCCGGCTAATTAGGACATCTAACCAGAATACCTGGATACGGCAATAGGATCATTTAGAAGGAAAACTTTTCGGTATGACAGAAACCAATACACACGGAGGACGAGAAGAAATTGTCAAACTATTCGTCTTTGACTAAGCGACAAAGAAGGTTAAAAGCAAGTTGCGTTAGAGCGATGGCACCAAATGTTAAAAAATACAAGTTCTAAAGGCGAACGCTATTTCAGACCAGGCATTCGTTTAGTCTCTTGGCATCCAGGAGTGTCATGCCATCTGCAGTTAAAGTTACATGAAACCCAACTGACAATGGAAAACGCAGGCATTCCTAACGTCTCTCTCAACTCTCCTCTGAGCCGCGCTTAGCATGCGAGACAATTTCATTTCCCATGATCACACTGTGACCTCTGACCCAAACAAGACTCAGTGAGTTAAGCCTTCAAAGAAGCCTTGAATTCTCAAAGTAGCTTGGAAGTGGTGAGAGGGTTCAGTAAGCCTTTTTGGCCAACCTGGCGGTTGCTACAGATGCAAATGCTTCTCCTTCTCATCCAATTTTTACAATTTAATTCGCTGTCATTAGCATGCCGCATGTTTCCGCTTTTTTTTGTGATTTGTGCACCCTTAAAATGTGAGGTACCGATGTACATTGTTCTTAAATGTTTGCCAGTTATAACGACCAGGAAATATGATCGACAGGGCATTCCATAAGCGAGTTGTGCGAATTAGACCCGAATCACGATATTTAAGAGTATCACGTCCGAAAGTGGGCTTGAGGGCATACTGATGAGCATTCATAGCGAGGCGGGTGTTACGGTTGAAAGTTTGAATGGACCGAATGCTACTGGTGATTTCAATGGAGCACTGGTTGTGGAAATAGCGATAAAATAAAGTGAAGGTGTGTCAATTGACTGACTGATATTAGTGATGTGCAGTGATGTTTTAGAAGCACGTTGAAACCAGCTCAAGGGAAGATTTCTTACATCGTTTGAGGAAACTTGGATATTTCGAAGCATTTATGACGACATAAAATATGTAATCACTCCAACGTAAGTTGTATATAAGTTGTAAGTTGTATACAACGCCGTGAGCTCGCTAATTGGGCGCTGGAAACGTTGGCCGGAGATCAGAATTTTGGCCCAAAAATCAAAATTTTTGGATCAGCGGCTATGTCAACAAGAAAAATCGCGTTATTGGAGCGAACACAATCCACAAGCATTCGGCCAAGCATAAATGCATCCACAAAGATTGACTGTTTGGTGCAGTTTATGGCACGGCGGCATCATCGGACCTTATTTCTTTCGAAATGAGGAAGAAGACACCATTAGAGACAATGGTTTCAGGTGTAGAACGAACAACATCGATATATCCGAGCTGTGGTTCCAACAAGATGGCTACATGCTTATACAAGCGACGCAACGACCGGGTCATCTGATCTGACACCACTCGATAAAGTCCTTAGTCTACGCTAACCAGCCAACCACTTTGGACGAGCTCGAGGCCAACATTAGGAAGTGTTGGGAATAATCACCAAAGAAGCTCGCTTCCAGAGTTCTCCAGCTGTCACTGTCCATCATGTGGTCCTCGAGTTTCCGCCAGTCCTCCTGTTTAATTTTGTCATCGGATTTTGAAAACCGCCGATGACTACCTGCGACTCCACGGGAGTCCTTCTAAACTATTCGAGGGCTTTTTCGTCTTTGAACTGCCCCCTTTGGTATGATCTACTGACCTCTGCCTGACGATAGGACCAGCTTAGCTGACTTGTCCAATTCTTGGACCTTTTGAGGGGTCTTAGATGTGGATTTGTCAGCCAGTTTTTGATCCGTGGGGTACGCCATTATTTTCCCTGTGTCTTTTAGTTCAGACGAATCAAGTTCTGGAGCTGTTGGCGCTACCTTCTTGTTAGGTCTTTGGATCTTCAGTGTATGATCTCGTTCATTGAAAGTGCTGGGATCCTTTTTCGTCATCTTACTCAGAGACGTTTTGAGTCTAAGAAGTGTGCTTGGACTTTTGCTTCCCGGCCGGTTTCTGAGTTTATTTCTCCACTACAGTCACGTCCGAGTACTAGTCCGGTTGCCTGAGAGAAAGAATTGTAATCCTTGGTATCGACAAGTGTCAAGTTGTCGATCTTTAGAAGTTGCGCTTCCTGTTCTTGACCTGATGGAAAGGTCTGAGTCCGTGTTTGGTTTCAGGTTCTGTTGTCTTTTTGTCGTTTTGTTATTATTGTTGTTTTTGTTCATTTTAGGTATTTAGTCCCACGAGTAATACGAAAGGGGAGTCCGCTCCGGCAGAGCCAATATACCACGGTTAGGCTAGAATACGAAAGACCTCACCTGTGCATCTGAAGGAGCTCGTTCGTTACGGAGTTAAATCAGGTACCTCATCCAATGGCCAGGGCAAAAGTCGCAGGGTTTAAACTATTTAGGAGTTTAGGAACTCTGCAGATTTCTCCTGTAGCTTTAGCTAACCACCGTCTTACAATAGCGCTTGGCAGCTGTGGTGGTTATTTCTGACTGGCACCCACGTTAAGGGTTAGAATAAGGATTTATGCCAGCCAAAATCGGCTTCAGTGTGTTCAATTCCGCCAACCTGCTTCTCTTCTCTATCGCCGCTGAAGGAGTTAGACTTGAAGCACTCGCATTTGACTCACATTTTCTTCTCCTCTTCCCTCAGACCAACAACTTGTCTATTCTGATGGAGTTTAACCGTAACAGGCAAAACATTTCCGGTAGTTTGCAATATTCCAACCAAATCTACTGAACATGTCGTTGAAAGAGCCACAGCAGTCATCGAAATCAAGTGATTTAGAAACTCCTGGGGAGCTTGTTTAGTATGTTCGTTAGAGATTCCAGAGTCGAGAAGACCATGGGTCGATCTTCGTTATTGAGAGACCACCTGAACTAAAATCGTGTTTGGTCGCATTGATACTTTAAACCACTTAACGTCTAGTTTGGACGTCTAACCTGGGTTCTTTCCAGAACTTTATCTTAGAATCTCTGACACTTTGAGCCTTAAGCCACGATAATGCAGTTAATGGAATGAAGGTCTTATCCTTGCCGAAAAATTTCGTAAGATCTTCACAAGTCTGGTACGGGCTATTTCAATGCGTAAAGGTACGAGAACCGAAGCTAACTTCAAAACAAAAACCAGTCATATGGGCCTTATCGTGATGCCAAAAGGCATTACATTAAATTGCCACAACCCACTGCCATTAGTGAAAGCGAGGTGAACTCAGAGGTAAAAAGTTTTTGGTCCATGTTTCAACAGCTTAAAATGGAAGCAGGAATCCTAAATCGGGTATGGGAAACGGGAGAGAAACAAGAAAAACTGCTACCGGTAATACCAAGAAAACTGCTCCCAGAAATTCTGTCGCAACTTCACGATAGCCCTAGCGGAGGGCACTTGGGTTACAGAAAAACTATTGGTAAAGTAAAATACCGATACTTCTGGATTGGACGAACAATTGATGTGTTAAGCTTGTCACAACTGCAAAACTTGTCAATCGACTAGAGGTCCTACCCGGCTAACCAGAGGTAAGCTACAACCAAGTGAACCAGCAAGCCCCTTTGAACGAATAGCAGTGGATGTCCTGGGTCCCCTTCCCAGAACAGCAGCAGGGAATCGATACGTCGTTGTCGCAATGGATCATTTCACGAAATGGCCCGAATGCTTTACAGTTCCTAATCAGACAGCAGAAGTGGTAATTGAACAAATAATTAATAACATATTTTGCAGATTCGGGGTCCCACACATAATCCATTCGGACCAAGGGAAGAACTTCGAGTCAGAAATATTTAAAAAAGCAATGGAGTTGTTGGGGAGTCAAAAAACGCGTACAACACCCTTACGCCCTCAGTCAGATGGAATGGTTGAACGCTTCAACCGTACGCTTTTGGACTACCTGGCAAAGTTCACTAACTCCCATCAAACAGATTGGGATCTCTGGTTACAACCAGCTTTAATGGCTTATCGGGCAGCAGAGCACGAGCCAACTGGATTCTCCCCAGCCATGCTGAATTTTGGACGAGAGCTTCGGCTGCCTATCGACCTGGCCTACGGATCGTTATGATAATGACGGACCGAGCTATTTGCAGGAACTAAAAAACAGGCTGATAACCGTGCACGAGGTGGCAAGACATAGGTTAAAGCTAACAGCAGAGGCCATGAAGCACAGGTACGACCTTAACTCCAGTGCACTTACCTTTAATCCAGGATACCGTTTACAACCCTAAGAGACGAAAGGGTCTGTGTCCAAAGCTTCAAAGCAACTGGGAAGGGCCAGCCCAAGTAGAGAAGACACTTTCTGATCTGGTGTACAAAATTAAATTTCTGGACCGGCGCAAGCCAAAGGTAGTTCACTTAAACCGCTTGTCGCCGTACACCGATGCAAGATAAACTCAGTTGCAACTCTGAGTCCTAAGGAGGGGATAGTATTCCGGAGTCCAGAAACCTAGAAAGAAAATGGTTAGGTAAGAATAATTTGTAATGATTTGTATACCAGCAGGAGTTCGGTCACCACGATCCATGTTGACAAATAAAATGACAACCACAAGGTAATGTTCGATTCAACGAACAGTCTGAAAATAACTCAACGAGACGCCATGTTGCTTTATAGCAGACAGCGAGAGGTCCCATTTTATGGATGAGCAAAAGGAAATAGTAGCGGACATGATCACAGAAATTTGAGGAGAAGTCGTTCCTGTCGTTGGGACTTCTCCAGCTTGAAACAGAAAGTAAGAAAAACTGTAGAAGCAGATGCGGGAATTTTTAATGAGAAACTGCAAGAAAGACCGACGTTTGCTGGCCGAACACTTTTTCCGTTGAGACGAGTACGAGCGGAGACACCGAAGACACAAGTCAAAAAGAAAATTATTAAAAAAAAACACCTCTCGGGAATCAGAGATTCGAACATTGGTGTCGAAATTGTCTGCTGAAGAAGGCTCATACCGTGGTAGCGGAAGGCAACACTATGTTATGGAACTACCTCTCTCGAAGTAACCAAATACGAAGAACACGGCCGGAGGCTAGAGCTGTTATTCAAGCCTAGGTCGTTGGTGCCATATCTGGGAAATACTTCCATCAACCGGGTATGAAGAACAAATATTTCTCAAGTCTAGAGGAGCAATGGTTTTGCTAATTTCAGTTTAATCAAACACAAATTGCCTTCTTCGGCAGCACCTGAAAAGAGGATGTCGTCCAGACACCGTTTTGGCACGATTTTCCCATTCACCGGTTCACTTCAAATGATTCCCTTCAATAACCCCCGAATCAAGTGGCACACAACTCCTTCTACAGACCATTTCATCACGATTTCTACACATACGAGTAAATTAATCAAAACAACGAAAATTAGTTAAAAAAAGAAACGAAAACGAAAATGAAAATGAAAATCAATCCAAGTCGTGCATTTCGTTGTACTTGGCACGAGCGTTCGAGTGTTAAAATGCCGACACCGGTCGCTGCCGTCTCGGTCTTCGTCTCTGTCCCCATCACCAATTTTCGTCAAGTCAAGTGAGGTTTTGTACGCGTGCGCACATTGCATATAATTACTCCAACGAACAGCACAATAAAATAGAAAAACACAACACGAAACAGTCCAATAACAACGATACCAAAAAGAAAACCCACCTAGGTGCTCTCTAGGAGGCACCACTAATTGTCCGCTTCGTTAACACAAAAAAAAAAACCAGTATCAAGTACCTCAACAGGTACTGTACCGGAAAATCCATTACTTCAAGTACGGGTGCCTCTATTTTTCATCTCCGTATCTCTGTATCGTATCTATGCATCTTCTCGGACCTAATCGCCTTCGTTTCTTCCATCCATCCAGTCAAATCTTTGACATGAAAATATCAAGCTTATGACTACTGTTCTGCTAAAGTTATAGATCCGAAGGTTAAAAGAAATCTCTGGAGAAGATTTATGGTATAGCAACTTGACATTAATATTCAGCGATGCATTGTCTTGGAACAGAAAGGTGTACATCACGAGACCATGAGCTGCCAGTAGTTATGAACGCACAAACAATTAAAAATGCGGATACTCAACAAGTACTGATGTTTTAACTTGTATCTGTGAGTGCAAGTACTCGTAGATTAACCATTAAATGCACTCGTGGTTGAAGTAAGAGTTCGAATAATTGGTAAACAAGCTTTGAGCTAATAGGGGAAATTATGCAAAGTTTACGAAAGACTAACTAGCGTTCAATGAAAGAGGGGCCTGCTTACAATGTCTGAAGTAAATTGGTCCAACGCAACGTCTATAACATCATCTAACAGACCCCACACATCTGGTTTACGATCTTTAACCGGGAACTACTTTTGACTTTAGTCATTGAAAAGTCATTCGAAAATTTGTGAAACCTTTCCGATGTTTTTTTTTGTTGAAGATTGCCTCATTAGACAAGGTCCACTCGATTGTAAACGAAAGTGGCTTGACCATCCCTGGTGTTTCTCTGTTTTTTGAGAGGTTTGGCAACACTGTTTCTAGAGGTTGTCACTTTGACAGTTGAAATTTTGTGGTTTGTGGTTAGGCGATTAACGCCAGAACAACGCAAGCAAATTTATTTTGAAAACCATGGTTCGGTTCGCCAAACTTATCCATTTTACGGTCGACATAATCGTCCATCTGAGCCAGTTATTTGGAACCCGATGAATCGTTTTCGCACCACGTCACTCTAGTGGCTAATCCGCATCCCCAAAGACGACAAACAGTGCGAACAGAAGAAGTTATTGCCGGAGAATCCGAATGAGTCGATTCGCCAACGTCCACAGCAATTGGAGCTATGCCCATCCACGTTGTGGAAGATTTTTCGGAAAGATCTTGGCTTAAAAGCTTGTAAGATCCAGTTTTTGGAGTGGAGAAAACCCAGAAGCCTTTGTCGAGACGCTCTTACGAGTACAACCATTAAAACTCACTGTTTGGTGTGCTTTATGGGCTGGTGGAATCTTCGTCCCATATTTCTGTAAGGACGATGCCGGCCAGAATGTTACCGTCAATGGAGAGCGCTATAGAAACATGATTTCTGACTTCTTCGTTCCTCAGTTGAATGGCATTGATGTGACAGAGCTATGGTTTCAAAAAGGTGGTGCAACATGTTACACCGCGCGCGACACCATCAATTTATTGCGGGAAGCATTTGCTGAGCGCATAATTTCGAGTAATGGTCCTGTGATCTTACACCTTTCGATTATTTTCTATGAAGTCACTAGTCTATGCCGATAAACCAGAGACGCTGGACGCTTTGGAAGCCAACATTCGCCGTGTTATTGCTGATATACGGCCCCAGTTGCTCGATAAAGTTGCCGAAAATTGGACTTCATTCATTCGAGCTAGCCGTGGCGCGCATATGCCCGATATCATATTTAAAACACTAATGGCATAAAATTATCTATTAAATAAAGCTAATATCATAGACATTAACAGTAGCTTCAAGTGTTTTATTTCATATTGAATTTGTATACCTCTAAAACAAACACCCGTTATAACCGAGAGTTAAAAGAGCTCAAAGAGAATCGTGGAAAAAGTTTTGTCAATATCCCTCTGACATTCGAAGCAGCGTTCGTATCCACAAAATTCTATCCAACTACCACACAAATCGAATAGGACTAATGAAGAAACCGAATGGCACCTATGCGGAAAGCGGTCTACAAGCGATACAGCTCTCAGTCGAAACCCATTGCTCCCAATAATCTTCTCCAGAGAAAGATCAATACACCAACCAAAGAGGACTGGAAGAGGTCAAAGGAAATTATTCATGAAGGCAAAATAAAATGAGCCATCAATCAATTTGACACATTCAAAGCTCCTAGTGAAGATGAAATCTTTCCAGCACTCCTCCACAAAGGTATTACGTAAACAACTCCACTTCTGATGAACATATTCAGATCCAGTTACGAGGTAGTAGACAAGATCTATAAGCCTCACCTCGTTTTTCCTAGAAACAATGGGAAACATACTTGAGAGACATATCAGGGACGATCCACTATATAGGAATCAGCTTCACAAAAACCAATATGCCTATCAACCATGCTCTTCAGGAACTCACCACAAAGATTGAGAAATCCCTTGCGGTGGGGTGCCTCCTTGACTGACATCGGAGGAGCTTTCTACAAAAGCCCGAACACGCCCAGGTACACAGTTCCATCGAAAACACAGGAGTAGATACTACTACTTGTAACTGGATAAAGCAAATGCTTAGCGGTAGAAATATCAATGCTACATTAGGCAGTGACAGAATTAGCGTCACGGTTGCGAAAGGTACTAAATGAATTGCTAAGCATGCTCAGCAACGACGATTTCTAGGCCCAATCACAAATTAAATGCTGATGTGCCCCAGGGCTCCGTTCTGTCTCCTACACTTTTTCTAATTGTCCTCAATGATTTCTTGTTTGATTCTTATTAGAGATATTCTTTTGCTGATGACAGTATTCTCTGCTTTTCATATTGGTTCCCAGGCTAACGGCCCTACACGAGGACATAGTGTCTGATTTTTTAACGTAAATCACCTGTCATGTAGACTTATGTTTATGGGATGCCCATACATCCACGGGGGCAAGGATACGCCTTGCGGTCGCTCTGCCGCTTTCCTGAGATACCAAATCGGAACCGTGTTGCCGGCACAAGTTCCACCCTTGGTATGAGTCGAGGCCGACCTAAAACCTCTTACTGCTCTTAGTGTCGCAGCACCCAGTACTTATTGCAACTCTACATTGGGTCAATAAAAGGAAGACCATTCCCGCGACTTTGGGTTTACACCACAGCCACCATGACGCTCCCACAAGGGGGCCTACCTTTTCAAGTGAGGCCCAGACAGAGGTCCGAGGGGCTCCTGACTCCCATGGTACCGTGATTTAAGTCCTGGTAGGGACTACCGGTGGTCTTGGGCAACTTGTGACTGATCGAATCGTAGCAACCTTCGGTAGCGTCATCTGAAGATGATTACGATAAGACCAGAACTTTGCTCTGTCGCCTTTCATTATTAGACAACGTCATTAATGGGCGAAGCCTTGATAATTGGGCGGGGGCCCCCTACACGAGGACAGCTTTCGAAACACAATTCCGTCGTAAGTCATTAAATCGTGCCTTCACTACCCTGCCGATTGTTATCGGAGAATCGCATTTAAATCGCCGAAACTCAGTGAAATACCACAATGCTACGAAATGTCAAGGTTTCCTGCTAGCAATGTAAAAAATACTTCACTATGCTGATCTCGCCACAATATATGTGTATAAGGCATTTTCCCGCCCAGATTTGGTGTACAATATAATGCCCACATCAGGCCAGGTACTCCTAAGACCTCACTGCATTTGCTAGATAAAAATGCTTATATTGCGCGGTCAATTGGTCGAACACCGACGAAGTGGCTCCTGTCATATCTTGTTCTATGGCTCTTTTTACCTCCTGTGATGTATTGAAACACCCGTGTCAGTATGCTCATAGACATCACCATCAGTTTGCCTTCAAGTGTCGTACTAAAAACATTACTCATGGTCGAGGGCTTGAAGAAGAAAACATTGTTGCCTTCCGAAACCTCTGCATTGAGCTCAATCTGGAGCATTCAGCTTCGAATATTCAGTTAAATCTGTACAGTCCGTCTTGACAAACTACAAAATGTTGGCAGCTATCTCCAGTGACTCTCATTGCTCTTTCTCAACCTGGGCTTGAGAACGACTATGGAGGAGTGCAGTGGTCTACCGTGAAAACTTTTTATAGCATTTGCTACGTCCCTTGCCACTTTTTGGCGATTGAGCCTATTAGGTTGGCACTAGTGTCTTCAACATATCTACTTTTTAGTTTATATTGTAGTTCTATGGGCTTAGATGTCAAAGTCTTATAAAACTTTCCGGCGCTCGATAAAGTTGGCTCTTCAATTTCCTGGAATCTCTTGCAATAAAATATTAGGTGCGCATCTATATTCTCGCTGTTTGTCAATAGATGGCTCCAGTAGTTGGTCGATTTTGACATATCCAAAACTTCCTGAACCAAGCTTAGACATTAGGTAAACAAACTTTTGTTTGTGAGAAAATGTCTGATGTTGTGCCAACGTCATTTGCGGGAAGTTTTGATTTTCTTCTTTCATTCGAAGAAAACGGCGACTGCAGCGCATCGAGAGCTTCAAAAAATTTACGGAGATGCTGCTCTAAGAAGACACCGTGTCGTGATTGGTTCCGTCGCTTCAAAGACGGTGATTTCGATGTTGACGACCGTCCGCGTGAAGGAAGTCCAAACTCCTTCGATGAAGCTGAATTGGAGGCATTGCTCGATGAGGATCCGTGCCAAACGCAAGAAGAGCTTGCTTCAACATAAGGAGTTACGCGCCAAGCCATTTTCAAGCGATTGCATGCGTTGTGAATGATTCAAATACAAGAAACTTGGGTTCCTTATGATTTGAAGCAAAGGGACGTTGATCTCAGTTTTTTCGGCTGTGAACAACTGCTCCAGCGGCAAAAGAGGAAGAGTTTTCTTCATCGCGTCGTGACGGGTGATGAAAAATGGATTCATTCCAGCAACTTAAAGAGAAGAAAGTCATGGCGACAGCCCGGTCATGCTTCTAAGTCTTCGGCTTGGCCGAATATTCACGCTGCGAAGGTTATGCTGTATATTTGATGGAACCACGAGCAGAGGCACACGCTCGCCCTTACGTTGCCAAACCTGTTAAAACCTACCCCACCCGCGATATTCCCCAGATATTGCACCGTCCGATTATTACTTGTTCCATTCGATGACACAAGTTTCTTTGGTTTTTTAGGTTTTTGGAACAAAGAGCTCTTTCCAGATCCATCTGGCCGGTTTCGATACCAACTCCGAATGGCGAGGCTTTCATAGAAGTTCTAACTTTCGAAGGTTTGTCGTTACGTGCTCAATGAATGGTGATGTCAGAAGTTGGTTTTTTTTTCTACTTTTCAGTATGTCGACTACGAATCGAACACAGACACTTTGGCTAAGTTTTTGATGAATATAACCACTGCGGCATGCGAGTGGACGGATTATTTCCCATTGTCACCGGCGATGTTGTCAACTTTGGTCCTTGTGTTTCGAGATCGAATCAACGTCGTTATAAGCGGATTGCAACGACGTATACAATAATTCGTCGAGTAGAGTATTTCCTACTGCTATTCTGTGTCAGGTTGAAGGATTTTTTTTCTGGCGTTGCCTAGCTCGTTGCCTTAGATATGTAGTATATTGTCTCCGTCAAAGAATTTCTGTTTGAAATGATGCGATCCTTTGACAACAACACTATGACTGTGACTATCGGGAATTCCTTCTTAAAGAAAACTGACAACGTTAAGCATTCTTTCCGAGGGTCATAGCATGATGTCATGGCTTTTAACCAAACCAAGCTCCACATCTGCTCTCTGACAAATCCACTCCATGGTCTTTGGTCAATTATATGAACACGGTCTATCCATTATTCAAATGTCCACAGTCTCCGAACATATGGTGTGTTGATCGTTGCTTTGAGAATTAATTTCCAAAATCTCCATGAATCACGTTGGCCGACCGTTCAAAGATATTTTCCCCGAAATACAATTAAATTCGAATTACCCCCAACGGGGGACCAGCAATCAGTTTGTTTTCTTTTTTCTCCAAAACCCTTTCATCTCGTTCCCATGCAAAACACAAGTGCTAATCAACAAATGTAAATTTTTAAGGATGTTTGCACACACTTGACTGCTGCAACTTTATGAGTTCTTCCTCCGCTTCGAAGAGAAAGAGAAACAAACTTTGATGTACGTGTAGCTTGTCTGCGTCAACAAAAGTTGCCGTCCAACTTGAATTTGTACTTAAAATGTCTCCACACATACGAGTATGTGCATCTATGTATCAGACACAAACATCAAAGTAAAGACTACGAGTATCTCATCTGTGGAGGATGTTTAGCCTTACAAGTGGGATGGCACACAGAATACCTCTTCACAACACTACACCCCTACAGATGGCAATAATTAACCAATTACATGCACAGGCACCTTAAACTGACATCCAGCGCTGAAGATACGATGAGTTGTGGGCACTACTGGGACGGATGCATGTCTGGAAGTACACTGTGCATTTGATGTGCATAGTGCACCCATGCCACTGTCAGAATTAATTCAATTGCGAGTAACATTCCCGCCTTTTGCAACCAAAACATTATCAGCTTTAGTAAGTGGTCGTCTGTGGAATTCCACATATCCCTGATAAAGGATTGGGATTGGTGGCGCCCACCCAGCTCGTCAACACCCCACTACAGCAGGGTTTTTATTATGTCTGCATGCTGTCGGGCGAAATTCAATTAATTGATGAAATTATTTTTATTTGCGGCGCATGCAGGCCCGCTGATTTAGTTAGTCACTGCTTCGTACCCCTCTCCTTCTTCGGTGGCATGTATGCTTAAAAGTCAAGTAAATCAACGTTGGTGAGATACGAGTATATTCGTAGTATATGTAGGGTTCGTGGAGTGGGATTTGGTTCCGACAGAACTGCAATTGCATTTGCGGTTCACCCCAATGAAGTGAGGAATTTTCATTTGGATATTGCATTAGCAGAGCCTCACTGCGGCACCAGTAATGAGCTTATAAACGAGCACTTGTTAGTCGTTTAGTTACACAAGTTATTTGACCGTTTATGGTGGGTTGATTGTGCGTGAGGGACACCAAGTTTCACTCACAAACTTTGTAACGGCGGGGTACGAGAATGGAGGTGATTTCTTGTTGATAGGCCGTCTCAGTCGGATTTGGGTTGGAATGAGTTTGGTTTTGACTCTGAAAGAAGGCTTTTTTGGAAATAGTGACGACAAGAGAAGTGAGGGCAGAGGGAACTGCGACAAACATCAATTTCTTATTTGAGTTGACGACACAGATGGGGCAAATGGGACGAAGCCTTACCTCTATCATTGCACTCACGTTTTGTTTGAACATAGCGCGGGCGAGGGAAAGGGAAAAGAGAGATACCGATGTGCGTTGGTTTTAAATGTTTGCAAGTTATAGTGACTAGGAAATAGAGAACTCGGCAGGGTATTTCATAAGCGAGTTGCACGGCTATGAGCATTCATAGCGAGACGGGTGTTACGGTTACAAGTTAGAAGGGATGGAATGCTACTGGCAATTTCGGTGGAGCCCTGGTGGTGAAAATAGCGATACAACAAGGTGAGACAGGAGATATTACGTCTGTGTTCGAGAGTGTCGAATGACTGTATAATATTGCCATCACCTATGAGTTTTACCGCACGGTTTTGGATCCTATCTAGCAAGTGCAAAGAGGTCTTAGGAGCACCTGACCAGATGTGGGCATTGTACTAAAATTTTGGGCGGATGAATGCCTTATATATTGAGGTCAGACCGGAGGGGGTGAAATATTTCTTTCATCGCTTGAGGAAATCTAGACATTTCGCAGAGTTTTTGGCGACATCAAATATGTGGTCATTCCAACGTAAGTTGTCATTGACACACATACCGAGGATGGAAAGTTTATCGGTTTCGACGATGCAAGTGCCATTCCCCAACTGGTTATGCTGTTGATATCGGAATTTAATGAGCTTAGCATACGCTGCCGTTCTCGTTCTACAGCCGAAGAGGAGGGGCGTGAGTCCGGGAACGAATATAAAAAGCAGAGAGTACTGTCATCAGCAGAGGAATATATTGGATCAGAAGTAGCAGTCAAGAAATCATTAAAGATTACAAAAAAGTGTAGTAGACAGAACGGAGCCCTGAGGCACACCAGCATTTATTTGAACATCAGACTTGAAACCATCCAAGACAACTTGAATTGAACTTCCCGAAAGGTAATTTCTAATTCATTGAAGAAGAGAGTCATCAATCCCAAATGCACGCATTTTCGACAAAAGATCCTGATGCCAAACTCTGTGAAATGCCTTAGAAATATCAAGTGCAACTTTTTTGCTTTGCCGAGATTGATGTACACTTTGGTCCCACTTTTCGGTGAGACACGCAATCAAATCACCAGTGGACCTGTTGCTACGAAAACCATAATGCCGGTCATTGAAAAGTTTTCGTGTTTCGAGATATTTCGTGAGCTGACGATTAATCAGCGTTTCCATGACCTTGGAAAGAAGAAAGAAGAAGTGTCTGTAGGAGGAGAGAGAAGATTCGCCTTTTTTAGGGACGGGCTGGATAAATGCTATTTTCCATCTGCTTGAAAAGAGTCCCAAAGAGTAGGATTGATGAAAAAGCTTACGCAGTAGTTTTTATTTCGGCGGTAAAGATTTCTTTTCCATTGTGGGATACAGCGCGTTTTCGGGAATTTGTTACTACGGACGGTTTAATGGGCGTTGGGTTCATTCCACTGGCGAAAACGCGATTTAAAACCACAGAAAAGTGATCCTTTCACCTTTTGAGCTGGTCCTCATCCGAAACTAGCAAAGATCCGTCTGTATCTTTTGAACTTTGGACAACTCCTGTGAGCTCTTTGGTAATTCTGTAGATGGTCCTAATGCCACACCTACCAGCTGTCTCTTCTGCTTCTGTAGCCAATACGTTAATATAGTTACGTTTGTCACGTCGCACTATACTGTGAACTTCTCTCATCTTCATGCGATACACAGACTCTAGCTTGTTTCTCCCTGCTGCTGGAGTAGATGCGATGAGAGCTTTGAGGTGTTTTCTTTCTTGAATCCTAGCCCGAGTTTCTGCGAAAAGCCAAGAACTATTTCTTCTTTGCGACCGACCGACTATACTTTCAGCACCGGATATGAAAACATTTTTCACAGCACACCAATGGTTTTCGATTGAGGTGAGTTCCGTGTTATTAATTGCTCTCAATCCTTGTGAGAGGTGGTCCCCTGGTTTTAGTCTATCGGTATTATCAGGTATTTTCTTGGAATCTCCGAACTGAACTCTTACAGTAGCAATCATCAGATGGAGGTCCGGGCCATTCCAATGCATGCACCCCTTCTGTTACAAACGTCCTGAAGACTGCTTCTAGATCGCCGGCTCGCGAAGTGATCAATTTGGTTGGAAGTTGCTTGTCTGTCCGTCGACACCCAACTGAATTTGTGGCAGGTCTTGTGCTCAAACATGGCTGACGTTGCAAAAATCAACAAAACGCTCGCCTTTGTCGTTGCGGTCGCCAACACCATGCTTTCCCATAACATGCCTGAGTCCAACATTGTCATTGACAACCTTGGCATTCATGTCTTCGTGTAGCCTCCTTCTCTTCGACAGAAGATAGCTCCGTTGGGACGTAACACTGTATGTTGGTAACGCGACGTACTCTAGTCCGGAACCTTATTTTCAGGATCCTGTCGTGTAAAAGCTCCCAGGAAATTAAGCTTTCGAGAGCTGTTTTCCCGATAGCTTCCAGATGCCTTTCCGGAGTAGAGTAGTACAGTGTTACGAGTTGGAGTCTTAAACTTCAACGAGCCCAACCATCTAAATTCACTAATCCCTAAGATGTTCATCTTATACCGCATGAATTCCTTCTCTAATTGGACGAATCTGGCATTTTAAGGACCTTCACTTCCATTGTCGAGAAGCGTTTTCACATTCTAAAAACCAGTCTTTGTCGTTCAATAGCCAAATTTCTTCATTGTGTTATCATTCCTTATCCGAGGCGTATTGTCGGTTTCGGTAGCGGTTTTGATTTCAGTTACGAAAAATGCTGACCTCCGTAACATATCCTAGAAAGCTAGGCCTTTCGCATTTGAAATTTTAGCCTACTTACGTATATAGGGACGCAAATAGTAGCCCGGGGACCACCACGAGGAGGTAAAACAAACACTTCATCGTGACTGATTGTTGCCCTACTGGCTCAGACAAAGTTCTGAGCAATCAATAGTTTCCCGATCCGGCACGATGCAGGAGAAGGAGATTGATTGGACTTACGTGACAAAGTCATAGATTGACATCTGGAGACATTAACCTCTCAGCAATATTTTAGACACCAAGTGGAAAACCTATCAAGGGCTTTTTGAAGAAGAATAGAGTCTCGGGTTGAAGAAATGCCTTTGGAGAACTTAAGGTCATCGGCATAAATGGATCCCTATCCACAGCAGTGTTTAATAATCCTCTCAAGATCTTTTATAGTTAAAATGAAAAGAAGGGGACCTAGATGGCTGCCTTGTGGGACCCCAGAAGTGGCTAAAAACAGGTTTGAGAAGGCTTACCTAAAACGAACGCTATAATAAGAATATGTCCATTTTCATAATATAGGGTCAAAGAGGAGAGAAGATAATTTGAAAAGGACCAATTGATGAGATACTTTAACGAAGGCCGTAGCAACATCTGTAGCTATAACATCGATCTCGTTGCCATTTTCTAGGGTTGAAAGCGAAAAGGATACGAATTCCACTAAGTTTGTAGTAGTTGATCTAAGTTTCACAAATCTATGCTGGCTGGGGGATATAAGCGACTTGCACTGAAAGCTTAGCACTCTATATAATATACTTTTGAACATTTTAGGTATGGGACGGTAGTTAGTTACTTCATTCTTTGATCCCTTTTTGTGGACCGGGGTCAAGAGAGATGTCTTCCAAATTTGGGGAAATTCCTATTGTGTGAGGGATAGATGCAATAGGGAGGAAAGTAGGAGAGAAAGTTTGGAGGCACAGTATTTGGCCATTTGGCCGGGTAAAAATTTATCTTTGAGATTTTGTTGCTTTTCTTCGATAAGAGTAGGATCAAAAGATTGAGAGAGAGAGAGAGAGAGAGGGGCCAATGGAGAAATTGGGAAGGTACTTGAAATATATCTGGTCAGGTACGAAGAAGTTGTCGGCAAATGATTGTTTAAAAAAGACTGCAAAATAGTTGGCAGTAGTATGTGGGCCGGTAGATGATATATTATCGAATGAGAGAGTGGGGGGTAACCGTCAGAATTTCTTATATAATTGACGAATTGATAAAAAGACTTGGGAGCGTGGATAAGGTTGGTCCAAGGTAGTTAGAGTAGCCAGAATAAGAGGTGGTGCGAAGAAAAAGCTCCCATAATTAGTTTCCTTTATATTTGCATTTTGTATTTGTATTTATTGATTTATTTGAAATTGCTTATCACAGTAAGATAAATCTTATAAGATAGTGAAAGCCTTAAAAACAAAGGAAAATGGTTGAACAACAAAAAATACATATTTGAATAAAAAAAGAAACAAACAAGCATAAAAGAAGAAAACAAGATTCAAATAACGGTTACCGTTAATTAAGAATTTAATTGAAACTAAAAACAAATAATAAATAAATAACTAATAAATAATAAATATGCTAATTATACTCACTGGCTAAGTACCTCAAAAGTAAATTCCTAAATCTTTTTGTGTTTCCGACTCCTCTTAGTTCACGGGGCAAGGAGTTCCATAGGCGAGTGGCATGAACGAAGAATTGCCGTTCCGATGTTAGGCATGGAGTGCATTAAGGTCAGAGTCCTTTGCGACCGGGGAAAAACTAATCTGCTATAGAGATACTCAGGTTGATGTGTCTGTATGATGTCATGCAGACATGATAAGGATCGAAGCGCTAGCAGGTTATCGAACGAGCAGCCGACAATAGACTTGATCATAATTTCGGAGGCCATATATGTATATATACCGAGCAATATTGTTGTATACAACATTAAGCTTCCTATTAGAAATTGAGTCAACGTTGCCAAAGACCTCACACCCATACAATAAAATTGGGAGCGTTTTCGCCAGCATAGTTCTTATAGCTGTAGGTAAAAACATCTGCGTTGACCAAAGTATACGAAGGCCTCCATAAACCTTGCCAATAGTAGTGTTTATATAGTCAGTCCATGTTAGGGAGTCATTAAAAATAAATCCGAGATTTCTTACAGTATGAAACAAAGGGGACGATTTCTTCATCAAGTTTTATCGGTGGGATGGTATGCAGGTTCTGTGTTTTCCTATGAACCGCGAGAGCTCTCGACTTTGCCGGATTCAAACACAGAAAGTTACGTTGAGCCCAGAGAAAAATATTGTCCAATTCTTGATTTATCGAAGCAGCGACTGATATTTCCACTCAAAGCCAATTGGACATCATCGGCATACATGTGGATCAAACACCGTTGGACAATTTGTGACAAGTCATTGATGTACATAGAAAAAAGGGCAGGTCCGAGTATTGATCCTTGAGGAACTCCACTCGATACCGTCAGAAAGCTCGAAGTTTTATTGTTGACCACAACACATTGCTGCCTATGTACTAGGTAGGAATAAATAAGCGATTCTTTGGAGAAATTGTACATGGTCTGAAGTTTTTGGCAAAGAAGAACATGGTTAACAGTGTCAAACGCTTTTGAAAAGTCTAAGAGAAAAACGACTTCCTAATGTCATCGACTACTGACAATAATGCCGTTTTGCAGCTGTGTTTGGGACGAAAACCGGACTGACAACTGCTTACTAGCTTATTTATAGACAAATATGCCTGCATTTGCTTCAAAATTAGTTTTTCCAAGACTTTACTTAAAAACGGGAGAATCGCTATGGGTCTATAATCGTCATTTCCTTTTTTAGGGATTGGGATAACTTTTGCCCTCTTCCATTCACGTGGATAATCGGAAGCTGTTATTATGCTGTTGAAAATATGGGTAATGGAAGGAAGAATGTAAGGAAGGAGAAGTTTTACGAACCTGGGATCAACATCGTCGAGTCCGGTTGCGTTTGACTTTATTGATAGAACCGCTTCGACAACCTCTTGATCAGTAATACATATGAAACCGAACGATTCACTGGAGACGGAGTTGTCTGAAGGATCAAATGTATTACACACGTTTTCATTTGTGAAAGAGGATGGTTTTGTGACGAATTTAGCGTTTAAGAGTTCACAGTCAATGTTATCGGCTATTTTTGGAATCTCTTTTCCAACTCCAAGTTCCCTAACAGCTTTCCATTTATTTTGTCGACGAACAACTTTGGCTTAACCTATTTTCATAGTAAAGCGTCTTTGCGGACCTTATGCCTAGCACCACTTTGTTTCGCAAACGGCAGTACTCCCGATATAGCGGTTCGACTCTATATAGTCTCCAAAGACTATAGGCTGTATTACGTTGCAGCATCAGCTTCTTAATTTCGCTGCTAAGCCAGGGTGGCGACGTTCTACGGATAGCTTTTGTTTTTGGTGGGATGCTCTTGAAAAAACACAACTTTATCGCTAACAGACTGCATGCACCTCAGACTATTCCAATCAGTACACTGAATGTCATACAGCAACTCACTGTAGTTCGCGTTCTTAAAGTCACGAAACTGGAAGATAATCTCGAGATGATGATCTGAGATCGAGAAATCAGAAGCTTGAACCTGACTCTAAAGTAGGATCTTACTAACATCACTAACAAAAAATTTATCAATCAGAGTACTTGAATCACCTTGGAAATGAGTAGGAGTTTCTATATTCACAGGGAATAAGTTCAGCGATTTAAAGTTATTTAGCAAATGAGAAGAAACGTTCACATCCAACAGATTGCAGTTAAGGTCACCGCATAGAACAACATTGGAGCTACTATAGGAAAGTTGCTCTAGAATGGTTACTAACGGCATATAGTCTACAGATTGATTTGCCCTCTAAGCAGTACCTAATAAAATTCTTTGACTCTCACATACAATTTTGACGAAGCACTAGTCTAGCCTTTCCTTTGTAGTCTAGTTTCCTTTGTTCCATAAAGAGCAAAGTCTTAATTTTGGTGGGGGCGAATGCCCCCATTTATTCGGCTTAATACAAGCTATAACTTAAAAAAATAAACTTAAACTAAAACTTAAAACTAAGGTTGGTTGGAGTGGTGAAGGAGAACAGATTTGAGGTAGGAAGTGGTGCGGTGAAAGTCAAAGACGGTAGGGTTTGAGTTGATTTGACTTAGCATACGGGAGATTGGTTCGTTCGCGCCATAGGAGGTGTGGTGGGTTGGTAGATAGAAGAGTCGAGGGGTACGTAGATTACGAGGGTTAGTGTTGAGGAAAATGGAGTTGTGAAGGGACGCGCATTCAACGTGACCTGAAAGGAGTCGATGAATGAAGAGAAAGTCTGCTGCATCTCTGCGATCTTCGAGAGTGTTTAAGTTGATAAGGTTGAGACGATTTTGATAGGGGGGCAGATTAAAAGGATCGTCCCAGGGCATACCTCCAAGAGCAAATCGAAGAAAACGACGCTGAATGCTTTCAATTCTCGAGATATGAACACGATGATATGGGGACCATACTTGACTGGCGTACTCTAGGAGGGGGCGAACAAAGGTAATATAGAGGGACCTGGTCACGTATGGGTTGGTGAATTCTTTGGACCACCGTTTTACAACGCCTAGTGCAGAGTTGGCTTTGAGGATTATCTCATCCATATGTAAACGGAAGTTTAGCTCGCTGTCACACAAAATGCCGAGGTCGCGAAGAGACTGTACGGAGGAGATAGGTTGGTTATGGAGAAGATAGAGTCAGGGAGGAGATTGGTTCCGCTTATGTGAGAAGGTGATGGATTGGCATTTGGCGATGTTAAGTTCCAAAGAGTTTTTTGAGGCACCAGATCGAGAAACTATCAAGATCTTGTTGAAGGAGGAAAGAGTCATGGGGAGAGGAAATGGTTTTGAAAAATTTGGTATCGTCGGCGTAAAGGGAGACAGTCGAGTGTTTGATGATCATATCGAGATCATTTATGGTTAACATAAAAAGAAGGGGACCGAGATGGCTGCCTTGTGGAACTCCAGAGGTGGCCAAAAATGGAGCGGACTGGGCTGACCTAAAACGAACGCTGTAAAAACGTTTTTCGAGGTAAGAGGATATCCATTTTAACAATATGGGTTCAAAGCCGAGGGCAGACAATTTAAAGATAATTAACCGATGAGAGATTTTATCGAAGGCTTTGCTAAAATCGGTTGCAACTACATCGACTTCATTGCCATTCTCTAGGGCAGAGAGGGCAAAGGTTACGAATTCAACGAGATTTGTGGTGGTTGACCTACCCTTTAGGAAGCCATGTTGTCTAGGGGAAATAAGTGATTTACATTGGAAGCTTAGAGCTTCATACAAAATACTTTCGAAAAGTTTGGGTATATGGGAGAGTTTAGCGATGGGACGATAGTTGGTTATTTCATTCTTTGATCTTTTCTTGTGGATCGGGGTTATGAAGGAGGATTTCCAAGCCTGAGGAAATTCTCCTTGTGAAAGGGATAGACGGAAGAGATTAGAAAGGGCAAGGGAAGGAGAGGAAGAACATTTTTTAAGAAATATGGCAGGGAGGCAATCTGGGCCGGGTGTGAATTCGTCATTGAGTTGGTGTAATTTATATTCGATATAAGACGGGTCCAAAATATGAGAGAGAAGTGGGCCATTGGAGAAGTTCAGTAGGTAACTAAAATAGGATGGATCTGGTACAAAGGAGTCGTTGGTGAAGGATTGTTTAAAAAATGTGGCAAATAGGTTGGCAATGGTGAGTGGATCGGTTGATGACCTGTTGTTGAAAGAGAGGGAAGGAGGGTAACCATCGGACTTTCTTTTGTTTATAAGGTTGACTTGCGCATTGTTAAGGTAGCGCTGGTAAAGGGAATCGTAAAGTTCGGTGAAATGAAGATAAGCACCAAGATAGTTGGAATAGTCGGTAAAGGATATGGTACGCAGGAAAACAGCCCATAACTTATTTCTCTGATTTCGTAAGGAACGAAGCTTGCGATTATACCAGGGAGGACTAGTAGATGATGTTTTAAGGCGGGAAAACGGAACGTAAAGGGAAAAAGAATTAAATATTTCTTTATAAAAAATGGATAAGGCATCATTTATACTTACGAGTAGGTTGTGAAAGTTAAAGAGGGATCTGCTGAGATATTCACTGATTTTGTGAAAGTTTGCTTTATGAAAGTCGTGGGATGAGAGAGTTGTGGGGGGAGTGGACTGGAATGAAGAGTTGTGAAAAAATGAAAGTAGAAGGGCGGGATGGTAGTTATCGATTGTTGAGAGAGATAGGGGACAAAGTGAGACTGGGGAGTTAATTGGATCTGTTGTGAAAATAAGGTCTAATTGCCTGCCCATATAATTGGATATACCAATGACTTGACATAGACTTGAGTCTGTTAAACGATTGATCATCTGATGGAGTCCACTGTAGCTGAGGAAGATTAAAGTCGCCGAAAATAAGGATATCATCAGTAGGGTCTGACAGGTCAATTAAATGATCGATCGCATCAATAACAAATTGGTAAGATTCGATAGGTTGAGCTGGTAGGATGTAGCAACATATAACGTAAAGGGACTTGAGAGGCAGTGATATTTTTATTGCGACAAAGTCGGCTTTAGAGGGTGAAGAAATTGTAATGGGGGAAGAGTTAAGGCTGTTGTCTATCGCCAGTAGGACGCCTCGACAGGGGGAATCTTTATTTGTGCGGATAGGATCGTCGTCGCGGAAAACATTAAAAGTAGGAGGGAACAATTCCTGGTTCTTTATGTCGGGAATCAAATTGGTTTCGGTCAAGGCGTAAATATCAAAGGGAAGAGCATGCGATTGACGTAGGACAGCATTGGTTTTAGAGCGAAGTCCTCTTACATTCTGGTAGTAAAATGTAAGAGGGATGTTGTGGGGTGGAGGTGTGAGGCAGGATGGTTTAAGCGCTGGCAAGGGAGGCACGTTATGGACGAAAAAATTTGTCGTGGTCAGCTCGGCTTCGCTGTAGGTGTGATACTCGTTTAGAGTGAACATAGTTGCCGAATGCAGCTAGGTCGTCTGCTACTTTCTGAGGGGACATGATAAAAATCTCGTGGTACCTGACATAAAGGTTCCTGAGATTGATAGGGTCGGTAGGGAGGCCTTCCTGCTGGATGGAAACCATGACGCTAGTTTTGGTTTTCCCTTCGTAGCAGACCGAGTCCGATTTGTCATGTAGATAGGCAAGAAAGAGACGAATGTTTTCATATATCTTTCGTTCTCTGAGCCTAGAGAGAGCATATCGACTTTCTGTAGTGCCATTGGTTTGCTGTGTTATTTTAACAGTCTTCTTTGCTATGACAATCACAATGTTTTTCCCCAACTAATATTAAGTTACTTCTAACCAGATCTCTCTATATAGAGGTGAGGTGTTCTATAATTTGGATTATTTCAGAGGAAAAATGGTTATACGTATCAGAGGAAAAACGGATACGACAGCATTGGACGCTCTTGGATCTCATGTGGATTGGTATCGTCCAAAATTCGACAATTTTGTGTGGTGACGTACCCATTCATCCAGAAATGGACCTCACCGCTGAAGATGATTTTTCAATGAGAATTAGGGTCACTTTCCAACTGCTCCAGAGCCCATTCAGCGAACACACGTCGTTGTCTATGGTCGTTTACCTTCAGCTCCTGGGTCAGTTGAATTTTGTACAGGTGCAGTCCCAAGTCACGGTGCAAAATTCGTCAAGTTGTGGTCTGCGAAAGGCCGAGTTTGTGTGAGCGACGCGACATCAACTGCGTCGGATTATCCTGCACACTCTCACAGACAGCGGCGATGTTTCCGATCTTGCGTTTTGTCGACGTACAGAGTATTGGTTTATCGTTTACTGAACCAGTGGACCAAAATTTATCCATCACACTGCGAATAGTCCTCTCGGTAGGACGATTATGGCAACCGTAGAACGCCCGAACAGAACAATCATTTTCATAAAACAATCACCGTCCATGGTGATTTGGAAAAACGGACTGAACAAATGACAGCCAATGACCGCCAATATGGCCGCTATCAACTGTCGAAGCTCGGAAGTCCATATTGGAAAACCCTGTATATACATGTAGTTAAATAAAAAAAAACCGAAACTTTCAAATAGTGTTATTTAAGTTTAATATTTCGACATTATATTGTTTCTAAGTGAATGATAAGTTTTAATAAAGACAACTTCAAGAAAATATTTGAATTAAGTACAATGTTTTAACAGACTTTACGTTAAACCTTTCGTTTTTACTTGCCTTTACGTTGAACCTTTCGCTTTGACTTTTCCGGCAATACTACTTCAAGAGAATAATTCAGCATAATTTGCATAAGGGAGATGCTGTTGACCATTTAGACGGGCATTTACTCCTCCGCTGTACTTTCTGCATCTACATTCGGCCATTCTGGTTGTCGACCGACTCGGGCGAATTTAAACGAATATCTGCAATATCTCCATCGTCGTTGCCATCATCTTCATCGTCATCATCATCATCATCATCATCATCATCATCATCATCATCATCATCATCATCATCATCATCATCATCATCATCATCATCATCATTATCATCATCAGACCTATATATTTTCCATGGCTTTATATAGTCAGCTGCAGTCGAGGTTATATTTGGACCTTCGTGTTCTCCCACTTCACGAACATCATACCTATCATTGCGTTTAACCTTCGAGATTTGGTACGGGCCTAGGAATTTCGGACAAAGCTTAAGCCCGGTCCTGAACTGTGTGCGCTGGATAGCCACAAGATCCCCGATTTTGTATTTAACCGGTTTCTTTCGGCCACGGTTATATCCATTCCTGTTTTCCTCTTGAACCTTTTGAATTCGAAAATTTGCCTGATGGCGAATTTCCTGACGGCTTTGTTCAAAATCCTGGCGAATCTCTTCTTCGACCAGCTGAGTCAATTGCAAGTCTTCAGTTGTGAACATCGGAACCCCAGTGAGCAGCGAAAATGGTGTTCTTTTCGTCGATCTTGAGAAAGTAGAATTCAGGATTCGTTGGGTTCGACTAATATGCTGGTACCACTTAAGAGGCTCCTCCACAGAAAGCTTAGATAGGACCTCAATTATTACTTTGTTAAGGCGCTCCACCTGTCCATTTCCTTTAGGGATGCCCGTAGTTATCAAATAATGGCATATATTTCGTGTTTCGTAGTATTCTTTAAATTGGTTTGAGATAAATGCAGCTCCCTTATCCGTTATTATCCGCCGTGGATTTCCAAATGTATCAGCTTGAACTTCCAATTTCTTTAAAACTTCCTCTGTTCCGGTACTTTTTACTGGGTATATCCATGTAAATTTGGTAAAAGCATCGACTACAGTTAACAGAAACTTGTAACTCTTGGCAGTAGAAGGCAACGGCCCTATATGATCCAAGTGAAAGGTATGAAGGGGAATATCCATCTTATCGATTGGGTTTAGAAAACCTTCCTTCTTCCCTATTCGTTTCGGAGCGAGAATGCAGCTTATACAACTACTGGAAACGGCTTTCACAACTTTTGCTAACTTAGGTATGTAGTAATCTCATCGGAGCAATGCTTCCGATCGTTAAAATGTCCTTGTTCATGAACTTTCTGAACGACTTGTCGCTGTATTCCTTTTGGCACTACTATAAGATAATCCCCATCTGCATATTTAAATAAAGCTCCGCCTCGCAAAACATAGTCTTCAAACTCCGATGTTTTTAAAATTTGCAAAAGAGCCTTACAAAAATCGTCTTTTGCTTGTGCTCTCTTTATAGCCGCAGTAACGCCGTCTTCTATAACTGAAACAACTGGATGCCGACTAAGGCATCGTCAACATGAAGCATAGATCGCCCCGATCTGTGATGCACTGAACAATTATATTCTTGCAACTGAAGTGCCCAATTTACCACTCTACTATTTAGCTCTTTCTTAACCATAGTTAGCTGAAAAGCCTTACAATCAGTAAAAATATCAAACTTTAGACCTAACAGATAAACACGCAGCTTTTTTAAAGATCGCACGACAGCAAGAACCTCCAATTCATAGCTTGAGTAGTTCTTTTCCGCAGGTGAGGTTTTAAAACTTAGAAAGAAGACTGGCTGAAAACAATCGTCGTCGCTTTTCTGCAATAAGACCGCTCCATATCCTTCCTTGCTGGCGTCTGTGTGTAACTGCGTAGGGCGAGAGGGATCGAATAGAACTAAAACTGGTTTTTCACATAGCTTTCTTTTTAGGCTTTGGAATGATTCTTCCTCCTTTCGTCCCCAAGTAAAATCTGCATTCTTTTTCGTCAAATCGGTTAGAGGTTTGGCCAGCAAAGCATATCCTGAAATGAATTTTCGGAAAAAACCTGTGAGACCCAAAAAACTCATAACATCTCTTAGGTTTTTTGGCATGGGAAATTTTCGAACGGCTAAAACTTTTTCATCGGAAGGTCGAATAGTGCCATTATGAACTATATGCCCAAGAAACTGTACTACTTTGGTTAGAAACTGGCATTTTTTCCATTTTATCAAAAGACCATTGCGACTACACACACTCAAAACTTTTCTTAGTGATTCTATATTTTCAGTTTCATTTTCAGATGGAATTATGAGATCATCCATGTACACAAGCAGAATGCCCTGCTGGATCAATTTTCGAAAAATAGAGTTTATGAAGCGCTGAAAGACCGACGGAGAGTTACATAACCCAAATGGAACTTTATTGAATTCATATTTCCCGTCTGGTATAACGAAAGCTGTTTATTTTTTACTCGACTCTTCTACACTAACATGGAAAAATCCGTTTTGAAGATCGAGCGTTGTAAAAACCTTTGCTTTGTGCAAATTTTCAAGAACTTCCTCAATGTTAGGTAATGGAAATCTATCTTTTATTATTTTGCTGTTCAACTTCCTATAATCTACGCAGAGCCTACTGCTGCCATCCTTCTTTTTAGCTAAAACTATGGGACTAGCATAAGATGACATACTCTCTCGTATAATTCCTTCGTTTAACCACTCCACAATTTGCTGCTGTACCACGTCCTTTTCTAACGGCGCCAATCTTCTAGCTCTTTGATGAACTGGAACTTCGTCCTCCAGCGAAATTTTCATTTCGACTTCTCTATAATCAGACTCCTTCTGTGGCCGATAAGATTCAACCATAGACAAAATTTGTTCTTTAAACTTGCTATCACTTATATTGTCCAAGCTGTCTGGATACGAGTCGCAGTTATTACGTTGACCTGAGCCAAAAATGTCCCTTTTCCCTCAATTTTGGAAATGGTCGGTTTACCGTTTTCGATTACCAATGAAGCATTCGCAAAAAAATTCTTACCAATAAGTATATCCGTATTTAACCAATCATTTGGAACAACGTGGCACAAAAAATGGTAGGACTCAAAATCGATAACTGCATCAATGTCTACGGCACCCAGGGTAGTCTTACTATTTTGAGCAAACCCGACAACCGAAATGACGGGTTCTTTGTAACCTGATATGCCTAGCTTATCCTTTAGGGCCCTCTTTATGATGCAAATGTCGCTTCCAGTGTCAATAAGTCCATGATAATTTTCCCCACCAATAGCTACCTGTAGTGAGAAATCGGGTACGTCTGCCCTGACGATGCTGACGGTTGCTTTTTTGGGACACTTGAGAGCGATGTGGCCAAACTCATCACAGTGGAAGCACCTCATTCCCTTCAGCTTATCGGGACAGTTACCGTGGGTGTGTGACATAGCTCCACAATTTGTACATCTTTTCGATTTATGAACAGTATGGTCTTGTTTTTTTGTATTGCTTGTGCTTTGTTGCGACCTGTCACTTTTCTTCTTTTCCGCATCCTGTTCTTCCTTCATTTTTGCGTAGACTTTTAAATTTTCTTTTAGATGGTCTAATGTTTGAGACTGGTAAAGTATACTTTTGTTCATAGCGTTGTCCGGAATTCCACCTATTATATAGCTTACTAAATGCGAATTTTCAACTTTTCCCTTCAATGCTATCTTTTTCAATCTATAAAAGTATTCCAAATAAGATTCTGATGAATGCTTTTTCGTACCCGCTAACAATTTATGAACGTTCTCAGTTCCCTTATTTGCAAACTCCTTTTTAAGAAACTCTTTCAACTTCTGCCAACTGGAAATTCCTGATTCTGATTCAACTGCTAATCTACCTGAAATTTCTGTATTTCAGTCCAACAGCAAACCATTGAAATTTCCTCGAAGTCTGAAAGCCATAATTCGACGTCCTTAGATTCGCCATCAAATTTCTCTAAAGATTCCTCAACGTCCATAAATGGATAATTGTTCTGAACAGCTTCTTCTTTCAACGACATACTTAAATGCAACGAATCAGATGATACCAAAGAAGACGTGTCAGAATCAGATGCTTCGGTCTCTAATGCAGTACGGATTCGTGCTACTAGGTCCGATTTAAGATTATACCGGTAAGATAAACCACGCTGTTTTAAAATTGTTTGAATTTGTTTAGTTGTGAAGGATTCGATATCCTCGGGCATTTACTCCTCCGCTGTACTTTCTGCATCTACATACATGTTACGCTCCTAACATTAATTAAGGCTTCTTCTTTTCAATAAGATCTTTGTCATCTTATAGTGGCAAGCAAATATTGGAAATAAATAAATTATGAATTATGAATTAAGCTTGGTCTATTCAAGTGAAATTTTATGATCAAATAAATTATCTGGTCGTCGTGGCTATAGGGAAACATTGTAAGAACTGTATAAGAGGAATATTTAACCAGTACGTGTTTACATTCATATAAATGTGTATACACCAGCATAACAAACGACCATACAATGCTATAAATAAGGCATCTTGATCCAACACAGCACGCACGTCCGCAACAATTCAACATAAATGAGCCATTAAACCTCCTTAGATGGCCACAAACAAATTTATCGACAACTGTTACGTGCCATAATTTAAGCCCAATTGTCATCCACATGCCCGAAACCTCCTCCAGGATACCAAACAAAGCAATTTCCCATCCATTGCCGTTTTGAAATTATGGAAATTTCATAGGACGAAACGAACCAACATGGCTAATTAGAAGAGACATATACATACGATGGCAACCAAATTCGGAGGCAGCGAATGGTTTAGACCCAAATATTTGATTGCATTCATAAAAAAATTCAAATCTTTCCGAGTACGTTGATGGGTTCCTAATCCAACACCATCGGCAACAGCAGCACCTACACCTACACTTCCAACAGCGAGTTCCTACACCCAGTTTCCGACCGACCCTGGCCCTTTCCCAATGAACCAATCACCTTTGGGAAAGCCGCATACATTAGACCCTCGATTAATTAGTAAATCCGTTAAATTAATTCGCATACCGATAATCAAAAGCTAATCAACGGATACAAATTCACGTATTCGGTATTCATAGCCTAATAAACGCATAAAAAATCTCCCAAATCGGTGATAGATACATTTACTCCGTACCCTTGTAAGAGGGAGCAGATACTCATACTTACAATAAAAACACAAAAAAAAAAGGTGGTCAACCTACGCCCTGGTGTAATCCGTGGCGACACCTAAACCCACACGCACTCTTCGTGATTATTTGATGAAGCTGCTGTTGTTTTTGGGTGAAAAGAAGAAGCCATCAACATCACCATTATCACCATTAGCAGCATCATGGCCAGAGTGTGAAATGTCCCAAATTTGAGCTCTGGGACGGCTTTCAAAAAAATAATGTAAATGAGGGACCTCACAACTTTAGTTGTAGCATTTGCTGCTGTTGCTTGTAGTCGCTTTCAATTCTGTTTAAATCCACAATGAGATGGCAAAAGGAAATGAGAGGACAAGAAACCAGGTCACCGGATGAATGTCCTTAAGTTTCCTTCCCTGAATAAACACAGAATCCAAGAGTTGGTCTTGATTAGAATAGTTGGACTGATTCTTGTCGTTCGGTTCATTAAACCTGCTTCTCCATTTCATTTGTTATGTGGAATTCCTTTTTGGTGAAGGTTTCCTGGATCTCATCCAAATCAATGTCCTTCCAGCACTTGAATGAGAAAGATATAGTAAACAGCACAACAGCTTTGCATTAAACTGACCTGAAAAAAGGGTTGAGTTGGGTAGAGATTTTTGCAGCAGATAGCATCCAACTTTTTGTCAAGTTCGGTGAAGGATGTGTCATCGCGCTGGAGAAATGAAAAAACGGCCAACAAAAAGGACGAAAGTAAACACAAATTCTAAACAAGTGGTTTTTGTCAGTTGCCTCTGGTTGGGTTGCTGGTTCCTGGTTTCTGGACATGACTGTGACAGCTAGTTGGATAAATATTTTATGTGTGTGCACTCTAAATGATTAAAATTGTAATGGAGGCAAGGAGTTGGCTTAATATTGAAACAAATGTCTCGCCAATGCTACTGTGAAATATGACATTGCTTTAGAATGAACATGCAATCGGTTCACTATGAGAATACGGTATGAGGAGAACTATATAGTGGCAAGCTTGGTTCTACTCCGAAACAAATTCGACAGAGAATAGCCCTCGACAAACGCTGCTGCTTCGTACTATCCAAATAACTGGGGCCAGAGTTCCCAGCTCGAGGAACAAAGATCTTGCTCAACAAAACTAAAAAAGGTGAGGGCAAAGACAACCTTCTTTAAGTCCTTTTTTTTAAGGCAATAGCCGCGGTTCTCTACATACTTGGCACTGGCCTGAAAATCGCCTATGATAGGTATGTAAAGTAATTGTAAAGTGCTACCTAGTACAGTGTCTCCTCGTCACAACAGCTCATTACTACTTGGAGTTTTTTTTTAAAAAAGTTGACTGCCACTAGAAGTTCATGAAACTGGTGGCATTTCAGCATCGGAACTCGGTGTACTTACTGAGTACTGTCAAGATCTTACCCAAGAGCCATGGAATTTCGAAAACAACATCTGCGGAGAAGGTATCCCTAGTGTGCACACATCGAATTGTAGCACCTGTAGGAAGTCATAAACAACACTCACTTTAAAGTTCATGTCCCATCTACACCGGACACATTCGGAAAGCAGGAGCTTACACTTCCTACAGGACAAATCTTCCACCTCCGTCGAGGAGACTCAATCAACATTTGCCAGCGTGAGTCCCTTTCTAATCTTGTGGGCGATACCTAGTCGTATGACCTCCACGTCAAGGGGAGCAGGGAACAAACTGGAAAGCAGTTTGGGCAAACAAGGCCACTCTCTGGCAATCCAAGATCCGACGGCGACTACACTCAGACATGCCCCAAATGTTGCACTGGCAGCAAAAAGGCCACCGTACACAGTACAAAAGCCATGTCTAGTGAGTCCCCAGTCAGTCCGTAGGATGCGCCTTATCTAGGCCACAACACTCAGCAGTCGTTCTCTTAGCTAGATGAGGTGAGGTAGGAAATTCATCCGCTCAAATATCCTCATGCCAAGATACTGGACCTTAGTCACATACTTAGGGCTAGAACCATTCAGGCGCATTGTGGGAGCCCGAAGAACTGCTTTTAATTGAATATGAGGCAACATAGTCACAATCTTTTCCGGAGATATGCTGACACCAAGGCTTTCGCCCCATCCGCAAACAATTGCCAGCACTGTAGCTCCTACTCTTGAGAAGCAGGTCATCCGCATAAGCGCAACATCTACAGTGATCTGACAATCGTCACAGAAGTGGATCCATCATAAGTTTCCATATATAGTAAATGAAATACAAATGGACCCTTGAGGGCAACCCCACATTAAGCTAACCCAACCACAAGAAAATTCTACAAAACCCAGGCTGCCAGAGAAATAAATTCTCCATAAGTCGATTTCCCGGCAGTTCAGCTCACTATCTGGTCAGAATACTGTGCCAATTTAGATTACACTTGGCACTGCTATTCTGGACGTAATCTTTAACAAAAGACCATGCGCCCTCAACACTTTTACCCTTTTTGAAACCAAATTGGACAGAAGGAACCGGTTCGACTATCCTATCTGAGAGTGTTTCCACTATGACCCTTTCCAGTACTTTTCCAAGCACCAGAAGTAAACTGCTGCCCCGATAAGATCTAGAATCAGACCTAGCCTTATCGGCAGACTTCATTGGCACAGCCACCCTCGCCTCCTTAGAATTTGAAGGGAAATAGCCACGGGCAATACATTTGCTGTATCTGCCAAACAGGTATGGCTTTCGCTTTATCTACGGTCATACCATCTGCTCCAGAAGATACTCATACATCATACTCAACTTCGGCAGCTCTTAGCTTGGGAGGAAACGGAGACAGCTCAGAAGAGGAAGCCTCAACATGTTCTCATCTCTCAATGTGGACAACGAAGTGTTATCCACACAGATGCCCTCAATATGAGCAGTCGTTTTTGTGCTCCTGCAAATTTGCTCCCTAGGAATCGTCCCAATTGCGTGAAACAAAATTCCTCCATTCGGATTCTTTTGCGCTGACTATCATGAACTTATACTAGAGCACCGCCGATAGGCAGAGCCCAGCTGAGTCAATTCCTCAGCATTGGCAGCCCGAGCACGTTGGAATTTCTTTCTAAGTTTTCGTGCCGCCTAAAGCTAAACACCTTAGCTGCGGTCTTGTTAGCAAAAGTGATATGAATACCACTTCTGCCGACACTTGCCATCAAAGGTATACCATACAGCTCACTTGGTTAGTAAGGAGGACAGAGGATAAGTGTTTGTAGTGATATACGAGTACAAAAGATCTCAAGGAAGAACTTCTACCAAATAATTAGATATCATGATGATCTACAAATTTATAAAGGAAGACCCTGCGTGACCCTCATAAAGGGATCAAATTCTGTTTCAAGGCGAAGTTTTTGTACAAGGATGACCGAGGCTTAGAAAAATTCTGTCCAAAACACAACGAATCCCGGCTCTGACCACAACATGATCCACTAAATTATCAACAGTAGAGTGATAATTGTAATCTTTGGAAAAGGAAGACTACTAGTCCTTAACTAGGACGCGGAATGTGATGTAGTAGCTTACGGAGATGACAATGTATATCTTACGCGGACTCTCCTCTTGAACATGCAGCTATGGTCTGAGCTCCAATTACTCCAAAACATAATGCATTGACATCTTTCTGAGCTTCTCGAAGAGTGCAAAGTATCTATGATAGATCTGATACTAGACAGCGATTTGATAAATTGGACAGACTTGGATCTATAAGAGCAAATAGTAGGCATCTAGGAGCACAGTCAACTGCTTTCTAAGGTTAGCCATGGATAGACAAGGACTCATGAGGACAGCTGTGAAATACAGTGAACTCTCTCATAAGCGGACACTGACGGTACCAAGAAATTTGTCCGGTTATGAGGGGTGTCCGTTAGGAGAGAGTACACTGTATAAACTATCGATTGACCTGACAGAAATTACAAACGAGACTCCAAGACCTTGGTGCTCTAAGAACATATGCGCGACGTCTAAATATTTCTCATTACTGTTGCGAATATTTTCTGAAACACACCCGACTGCAATACCGTGGCGGTTACCACTTCCGACATCTCAATGATGTCTTCTCTGTAAAATGCACTGTCCATGATAAATTTTTTGAAAAATCTCTTTGGTTCCTACCTGAGGATGCACCTCCAACGAGGACTTTCCTAAAGTAAATTCGCACTATTCGAATAGAAATACTTATATGGATGGTACCTGTTATCAGCTTGATTTAGTTTTCCAAAATGAAATATGTTGGTGTCCAGTACGTACCTGAAATTAAAAGAAAAATAAAATTAACAAAGTTTGAGGTTCAAAAGCTATCACACGACGCGTCAAAACGGCTCAATTAAAGGCAAAACTAACCCCATAACCACACAAAATTATTATTCTGTTGTATTCACAGTCTCACTACCTTCATAAAATGGTCGAAAATAGGCTTTGTATCCTCAGCAACCACACACCAATCGATCTCAGAAATCTGATTAAAAAAAGTTATCCACCAACCAGGGGTTAGGAATGAGGAAAAGAGCTAAAGCATAGAGTCCCTTTGGATATGTCTTTCTAATGAAGTGAAATGTGCCAAAACCCCGGAATAAATTGATTTTGGAGCTTTGAACTTCCCCTAAACCTTGCTTACTGTCCTATAACCTGGATTGGACAGTGCAACAGTTAAGTATGCAGCGTAGTGCATGCCTTATCTCCCATAGGTGATCCGAGTTAACAGCATGAGTAAGTACTTACTTCCTCGATGAAACCTAAACATGACGTGAGAACCGTCCTTAGCGATTTTAATGTTAAGCTAGGCAAGCAGAACATCTTCGATAGTACAGTAGGCATGTACAACATCCACGCCATCACATGCGAAAACGGGCACAGGCTGGACGTAATATAACTATAGCCAGCACACGGTTTCCACACAAAACGAACTTGGCTGTCTCCCGATCAACAAGCCGTCTACCGAATTGATCATATTGCGATCGATGCAAGGGACTTCTCCAGTGTTTTGAATGTCCGAACGATCCGAGCAGTTTACATAGACTCAGACCATTATCTTGTCTTAGCCAAGATGTAACAGCCCAAAGCGAGCGAACCATTGTGAGGAAATTCAACGTCGAACGAACCTCTGGAGAATACCGATTTGCCCAACATCAAAAGTAGAATACCAGTGGCATCACTGCCAAAGGGCAATCCGAGAAACCGCCTTTAATGTGCTGGGGTTCAATCCCAAGAAGAGCTCACGAACTCTACGAGCAAAAAAGAGCGGAAAACATTGTCTTCTCGGAAAAAACAAGAAAGAGCACGTGATCGAGACCTCAGTAAACTGCTATCAGAAGAATGAAGTTCAGAAATTTTACCGAAAAATAAAACGGAACAGGTCAAAGCTGTAATCCCCAAACAGAAAACAGAAAAGAAATCCCATAGCAGAACCACAGCCCTGAGAATCTAGCGTGATTATTTCTGCAGGCTACTAAGCCGTGAAAGTGAGCAATATCTCACTGTCAGGCAGAATGAACTTGGACGATGACCAAATGTCGGTTCAACCGACCAAGCTGAAGCGAAGAAAGCCATTTCTAAGCTCAAGTCCAACAAAATTGCTGAACCTGATGTCTTAATTGCGGAGCTGTTTAAAGAAGCAGACGATGATTGGACACAGAGCACACATAAACTCATTTTGTGAATGAGACGCATAGAATATCAGTATTCTTTGTTCAATCCAAAGAAGGGAGATGTCCTAAACTGTCCTAAATGGGCATTAGCACTGGGACCGCTTAGAAACGTTTACAGGGAACATTTAAACTTCGACTCACATAAGGAATCCCTCAAAATATAGAAAAAAGAACTAAAGAAGGCAAAGCGACAATCTTGGAGGTTATTCTGTGACAAGATAACAGAAATCTCTGAGGCACCGCGGCTAAGAAAAGACGACCTCAAGTGACGAACCACTCAAACTGCTACTGGACGCCCACTTTCCAGGTAGCTCCCCATTCACAGCCAGTAACAACCTAAGGAAGACTATTGCTCTGATTATAAAAGACAAGCTGCTTTGGGCGCTGCATAGCTTTAGATGATAAAAGTCTGCTAGGCCGGACAGTGTAATACCTGCCGAGCTGCAAAGGTACTCAGCTAGAGCTGCGTATAAATGATCCACCTTCCCTTGTCATAGAGGGAAGCTAATGTAGTTTTCATTCCCAAAGCCGGTAAATGTTCTCATGTTGTCCCAAAGGACCTCAGACCTATAAGTTTATCATCCTTCCTTCGGAAAACTCCAAAACGACTGATTGATATCCATATACGATCTAGAATTGATCCACGACTTTTGGCTACGGCTCAACTACTACTAGCCACATCGAATGATCCCTCAATTATAGAGAATAGACAATGGTCGCGTTCCTGGGTATACGAGAACAACGTCAGCATATCCGCAAGGACAACTGCGCTGCCAACTCTGAAGGTAGATGACTTACTTGGGGAGTTGATCAGTCTTATGCTAAAAAGCAGGATAATCAACTTCAAACTGGGTGAGACTTCTGCTAAAAGATGTGTCATCAGAGGTACGGCGCACGGCTGTGCCCTTACATCCTTTCTCTGAAACTTAGATGACATTGCTATAGCCGTCTCAGGAAAGCATCACAATACCATTAAATAACTCTTAAAGCCCCCCGTTGGGCGGATCGCTGCGGATTGGGAGTAAACCCCCAAAAAAACTGACCTCGTCCTCTTTACCAGGAAATATAAAATTCCATCCATAGACCCTCCCTCAATCAACGGTACCAGGTTAGTCTCTTCCGATACAGCACTGGATATCCTGGTTCACTTGACAACCCTTGATATTTTCAGCAGGCATGTGGTTGCTAACGCAGCAATACGCCTTAACGCGACTACACAATGAATGAATAAATTATTTTGCCACGCTAATTCTCGTAACACAATAGGAATCCTTCCAGAGGACATCGACTACATTATGCCCCAATATTGGTTTGACAAGGACTTTCATGAAAGGATCCCCTCTATGTACGAGTAGATTTTTCTGGGAGGAAAATGCTTTCATGGACGACGAGTCAATCTATTTCTATGACGGATATAGGACTAATAGCGGGTCTAAGTCTTTCTAAGACTTTCCTTCCACCTTCCAAACCACTGAAACGTGTTCCAGGCGAAAAAGTTGGCGGTTAAAGAAGTCCGGTCCTGGCTGAAGAAAAACGTGATATCTTCAAGGGATACCCGTATCTTTTTGGATGGAGTCATGCCGCTATCAAATCCTTGGACCGTCCATTTTTCAGGGAGATGGCAGGATGTCGGGACACAGAGATATTCTAGGGAATTGTAGGGTTGACGGAAAAATTGGAGTAACTCTACCTATCCTACCTGAAAAATGTATCTAAGAGAAGAGCAAACCGTAAGTGGACGCCCTAGCGACCAAACAAATCTGGCCAAAGTCTGATCTGAATCGCTCTAAGAATTTGATCTTTCAAAATAGGAAGCATCTCTCATTGTCTTATAGGCAGCCATGCAAGAAGGCTTGCCATTTTTATAAACGACTTCTGCAGAAGCTGCATGACAATCGTCTATCTGTGCATGTCCAGCTCTCTCCCAAAAATTCCACTTAGGAGCTTTCTTCTACAAGTTTCTGCTTCTAATAGTTTGCTACGCTTCATCAGAAGCTCAAATCCTAGAGTAGGTGGATCATAGACCCACGTGACATTACAATGGGCCAATAGGCCTGGGTGGGTTGGTTTTTCCAACAGCAATTCTTACCTAACCTAATCTAGCCTACTTGCATACGTGTAGACGACATTGACAGAATGAGAAGAATCCTGCGAGCTATCAATGGAGCGGTTCCGACTACTGAAACAGACGCGGTTTAGCGTCCAATGAAGAAAAAACAATGTATATGCCGTCAATGAAGAGGAACATGCAACATCGAACCGTCACGATGGGCAGGAACAACTTTGACGTACTAACGACATTATCGACCTTCGACAAAGACACCAGCGAGAAAATCATGCGAAGAATCACCCTTGCTAATCACTGCTTCCTTGGAATTCGAAGGCAATTGAGTATCAAGCCCTCTTTCGAACAACAAAAAAACCTCTATGATCCCAGCCCTGCTTTACAGGGCAAAAACTTGGACACTGGCGAAAGCGGATGAAAATGCTTTCGGACGCTTCGAGAGAAAAGTTCTTCGGATAATTTTTGGAGAATGGAAGAGACGTTTCACCACCGAAGTGTGCTGGCTGTACAGCGATGCCAACCTCGTCAGAAAAGCTTATATAAACCGGCTTACATGACTAAGTCACCTCGAACGCATGTGCATGTTTTCGATTCCAATCGAGGGCCTACGGCCTCATCTATGGTAGCGGACATAGCACAACTTCGTGTGTACAACTGCAGACAGCTGGCTAGAGATTGTGCTAGCTGAAGAGGCATGTTGGGCCTCAACACCCTGGTTCACGCCGGACTATAGCCCCACATACGATAGTAAGTAACTGAAGGCTATACAGGTGACAGGGTCACAATTATAATACTAGAGGCAAAGAAGAGGAGACTATCGTTACTGGAGTAATGCAAAAGTGATTGATGTGACGGAGAAGCCTTAGACGTTAACTCAGCCAAAACCGTCATCGTTGGGAGAAGCAAAATATCTCGGGGCACCTCTAGATTATAAACCAAATTGAAAGCTATTATCTAGACAGAGCCGTTAAAAAGGCGACAAAAACCATCTGGGATTGCTCCAGGCTCTTTGGCAAGAAATTTTCAGTCGACTGACAACCTATACATCGCTTGCATAGTGAGAAAAGACAAGTATACACCCGCCGCCGTTTAAATCGCTGCGCTAATGATTCGACAATTTCGACATGAAAAGCGGAACATTAGGTCTAAGCTGGTTTGATACTGTCTCCACACCCAAGACTGCTGACATTGAAGGCATACGTGTGGATAATACGGTTTTATCCACATGGAAAGATTGCCTTACTGCATTGCTTGGTCAGTTCTTCCCGAAAGAGGAGCGCTTTGAGGACTCTTCATATGAAGCGCCTCCGGTCCCTCCGGAGTTAATGACTGAAGAAGTCGAGTATGGTGTTTCACTTCTTCGCTCCAGGAAATCTCCTGGAGCTGATGGAATGACCGGAGAGATGGTGAGAGCAATCTGGAAGGCCGTCCCAGAATACCTGCTTGGTCTTTACAGCAAATGTATTGCTTGCAGCTACTTCCCCAAGGATTGGAAGGTGGCAAGGGTGGTTGTGCTCCTGAAGTCCACCGCTAAGAATAAGTCTGACCCTAAATCTTATCGGGGCATCAGTCTGCTTCCGGGGAAAAGTGCTGGAAAGGGTTTCGGAGAGCATGGCGGAACCAATTTCCCCCTTCCAATTCGGCTTTACAAGAGGCAAGTGTGTCGAGGATGCATGGTCTTTCCTAAAAGACAGAGTCCTCAGAAGCAGGGCCAAAGTGGTTATAGGCATCTTTATAGATTTTAAAGGTGCCTTTGATAACCTGAACTGGCAGAAAATAGTAACCAGGTTGCAGGAATTGGGCTGTCGGGAAATTGGGCTTTGGGGAAGCTACTTTTCCGACAGAAAAGCGACAGCGTCTCAATCAATGTTGAGAGAGGTTGCCCCCAGGGGTCCATCTGTGGTCCTTTTATTTGGAGCTTGATGATGGATCCACTTTTGCGGCGACTAAATGAGCTCTGTGGGTGCTGCGCCTACGCAGATGACCTGCTCCTCATCCTTGAAGGCCAGTCTAGGGCCGAAATCGAGGTATTAGAAGAAAGAGCTCTAGCAGTCGTTGCTGAATAGGGAGAAAGCGTTGGGGTAAGTGTGTCGCAGGATAAGACTGTTTCAATGAAGCTCAAGGGCAAATTGAATGTAAGACGTCGGGCTCCTGCGATACGTTTGAACGGCGTTACATATCTGGGCATAACGATGGGTGAGAGTATGTACTTCATGCCTCACCTGGTTCGAACCAGACTACGTATGCTGAGTGCTGTAGGCCACGTAAGGCGCATTTTGCGATCTGACTTGTCACTCAACAGGCGTTCTGTTCGTATCATATACGATGGCCTTTTTGTTGCCTGTGCAACATATGGAGCATCGGTATGGTACGACAGGGTTATGACTGTTGATGGTCGAAGGCGGATCTTAACTTCAGAGTCAGAGAGTCGCCTTGCTTGGCTGTTTACCGGTGTGCCAAACTGTCTCCACAGATGCAATGCAGGTGTTGCTTGGAGTGCCACCTCTTGATCTGGAAGTGATGCGTCGTGCTATTGTTTTCAAGATCAGAAAAGGTCTGCCTCTAAATGAGCGCGATTGGGTTTCCCCGGAACAAGTGGATGGCCTATCCCTGAAGCAGCGTAAAACCTTGCTACACGCATGTGTTCTATCTAGATGGCAATCTAGATGGGATACTAGCGAAAATGGCAGGGTTACTTACGGCTTCTTAAGGGATGTGCTAACCATGCGAATCTTTCCTGAACGAAATTTTAACCTCAGCCTGGGCTTTTTGTTGACCAGGCATGGCTTTCTTAATGCATTCTTGCATAAAAGGATGCTTAGTGAGGTTGCGAGCTGCTCATGTGGAGCTATGTATGAGGACTGGCTGCATGTCCTATGTGAGTGTCCCAATTACGCTGACATAAGGAACTTGCAGGCTATGGGTATCGCCTTTAATGGTGAGACCTACGATGTCAGTGGTATTATCACTTCTTTTACAAAAGAAGTATTCAATAGAAGGCGACGTAGGCAGCTAGCGGGAAGATTTTAGGAATTTTTGTTGCAAGGCCGCCAGTCCTGGACAGTGAGGTGCCCAACTGGAAGTAACCTCAAGGTTGCGAAGCTTCACCGGAAGCTATATTCTGGTACCACGGGAGGTCAGGAGCCCCCGGAACTATGGTTCGGCGTAACCTAGGAGTTGGCCCCCTTGTAGGAGAATCGTGGTGGCTGTAGGTTTATAAACAAAATCGCGGGGAGAGTAGACCGAATGCAGCTTGGACATCTCATGGCTTAGCATATGTTGTAGTTTGCTACGACCTGTGCTGGACTATGGGATTGCTATGGAACCAACTGGTCTATTCGATGTGGAGTTGCATTGCAACCGGGTTCCATGACCCACAGAATGTCGGAGGTATTAGATAGGCCTCGACCCTTCACCAAAGGGGAAGTAGGCTTAAGCCCTCACGGCAGGTACCTACGTTAAACACAAAAGACATCTGTCTCCACACCCGTCTGCAACTTGGTTTGCACAATAAAATCACCCTTATATTGCTTCGTGGACAAAAAGGCATCCTTGGCAATGAAACTGCTGACTAACTTGCCCGAGCTGATGCCCAGTCCCATTCATTTGGCTCTGGATCGTCCTGTAGATAGCTTTTATACCGGAACGCATAAACTAAGAACTGTAATTAATTTTTAAAAATTCTGAAAATACAAAGCAATGAACAACAATAGATCTAAGATCTCCAACTGGATTCCAGACTGATCACTGCTCACTCAACTATCGTCTCAATATGGCTTTTGCCAAATCGAGCACATGACGACTCCGAAACAGCCCAACATGTACTGTGCGAATGCAATCTAAATTTTCATCCAAATTTCTGTTAATAAGCAGCACAATCCCATGAACACTGAAGGGGATGGCGCCAAAGGTTCTATGTGGTCGAAGTGCCTCTCAAAGCCCTTTAACCTTAAAAAAGAGACGACTTAGATGTTTTGGTTGCTCAAGGATGTGCCTAAACATTAGTTGTACATGGTTTACCTTACTTGGATACAGCTGTTTGGTCATATTAACATACCCACGACTTGCTATCAAAAATCTCGATTGTGCTTATTTTCTACAATAAATACTAAACGAGCCATAGCAGGCATGACATTGACTGCATCCTAAGCACTTGCCAAATTGTGTCCACAAACATGGACCTGTCCATTTAAGGAAACCGTTAGGTTTTGGCCGCGACATAAATTACTCAGTCCATTAATACTACGCCTGACACCATTAAGTCCGCGAATGCAATCAATTTACAAAAAACAAAAATGAAAATGTAGCAAACCACTGACACGAAGGCCAACTTGAGACATGCAAATGTCCGCATGACTTATGACAGATTTGTCATTTGTTTTGTGCCTACGGTTGCATATCATTGCACGTCACATCAAGCAACTGTTCGCCATTCACCTTAGATGGAACCGACATTAAACTTACGGTCTCGCTGTTGAATAGGTTAAATCGCAGAGACCATCTGAAAATATCCATTAACACTCCCACTCAACGGTAATGTAATCCTTCTGCGCTAACAAAACATAATTGCGACACGATGTACTCGTACTTGCTGGTACATATGAACATATGTACTCGCGTGTACGAGTATCTTTTGTATCTCTCCTTCACAAGTCACTAGTCACCTCCATCTCTTCAAATCGTGTAAACACTGCAACAGCGCCAAAACGAAATTCACTTTTCAATTTCAATCCAAACGAATGCCAGGCACGGAGAACAGGTTTTGCCGACTTGGAGTCGGACCTCGTCTCCCCACTGTGTGTGGCAATGCACCTTGCAGAAGCGAAACCATTACCAATACCAAAGTCGAAACCGAAACAGCTTAACTATTACGCAACCTAGAGAAACATTCTTGAGATACACAAGTCCACACTCACTCACACGAAAAGCGAAACTACTGCATCAGCCAGACAGATTCACTGATCGAATGTCGGAGTCGAACTCCATCATTGACGATCGACGTCTCCGCATTGCCATCGTTGGGGGCGAGCGACTGCATTTGTTGATACTTTACAGCGCCACAGGGTATGCGGAAGCGTTTGAGCCTCATAAACGTCATCGGAGCCTGATGGCAATAGAAAAAGCCAGGCACCACCAGTCACTTTCAATTGAAACGAGTCATCATATCGTCTGTCTCCACGACAGACACAAATCGCATTTCAATTGCCTCATGACCAGCGACAGAGTTAGAGGCACTAAGTACAATCGAGAAGGGGCAAACGATGGAAGAAGTGAAAAAAAAAAATAACAATCCCAATCCCAATCACCGCTTTGATTAATTCCATTTAAATTGTCCAACACTTCTATAGAAGCTCGCCAAAGCGAACCGACACTGGCGCCATAAGACACGTTACACTCTGTGTTCCAAACTCCTCATCCCGGACGGGGTATGATATACTCGTACTCACAGGCTTACAGGATGACTCGATGGTTATAGCCTTTACCAGTCGAAAGTGAGGAGCTGATGAAGGCCGGCTTGGTGACGATAGAGTCTGTAGTCAGCCGAAGCAACTGGAAAGTATGAATACTGACGGCCTGGCCCCCTTTATGCCAATTAATCTCCTCGTGCCACGAACAGAGAAGCGCGCGTGGGCTTACAATGAATGTGCGCTTAGTCCGGAATGATGTTAGTACGAGTAGACGTTCGTCGTAAGGCGCTTGTAAGAGATTTGATTGTTGCTGTTGATCTTGGGCTTGGTGATTATATTTTCACTTAGCATTGAAAAGACGTTTGAAAGAGGTTTAATGGGTTCTTAGATACCCGAATCCTCTAACCAGTTTAAGTCGGCAAAGACTGGTCTGAAAGGGCTTGGTGACTACGATATATCTCCGACTATTTTGTGCTGCTTTCGGTTCTTGTAGGGAAGTGCATCTCTAAATAAATGCACCCTAACGTGATGTGTATCAAAAGGCTACAAAGGGACATCTGTGTCCACATAGTGTTGCCCAGTTTTATGACGTCATCACTGAAGCCTACGCTTGGGCAGGTCCGATGAATACTCTTCTTCCGTCGTTCTTCTCTTGGATCACCAATGTCATCAAGGCCTTCATGGCCTGGCTTCGACGTTGTTGAGTACTTTACTACATTCTAGGAGGGTCTTAGATGAGTACGAGCAGCTATTTAGTGCTTTGAGTACCGATTGATTACCCGAGAGTAGAGGTAATTTGAATCGTTTATGTAGAACACATACAGCTTCCAATAAGACTGTTAGTTCCGCCTGAAAGATAGTGACATCCTTATTTAATGAAAATGAAAGGTGGGTTCGAGTACCTCTACTCCTACTTCTACACATTTAGACGTTTTCAAATCATCAGCTTTCAACTTTTGAAGCGATATAGCATTTGTGTTCCATTCCGTGTGGGGGAGATAACCCTATGCCTCTTTGAAAAGCTAAAGGTTGTCGAGAGTTTAAGATTTGGCAAAGGTGCCTCCTATCCCGTTAAGTATTTCGTGGTGAAGTTATCTTGTTTGGCTTGAGCAATGTAGCTTGCGCGTTTGTATGGCTCTTGACTTGGTAAATGAAACGGAGTTATGTAGGGAGGCGTTCTCATAGCCCCTATAATGCACAGACACCCAAGCTGTTGAATCCCGTTCAGTTTCGTTATTGTTAACTTTCGTTGGGTTGGGTCCACCATATTACCACCGCATCGTATCCCTGATCCCAGTTTGTCATTTTGGGATTGAGGACCCATGATTTGCCCATCAGTCGTCTTGCGGTCCATAGGCATGTTAAAGGCTTGCTTTTTTTATGTAGTTGAGATGAGGTCAGCAAGTGAGTTTTGCATCTAGGGTTACACCCAGGTGCTTAAGCTCCTCCTGCAAGTGCACCACAGCCAAATCTATAAACTGGCCCGAGAAGTTTATATCTGTTTTCCTTGCAAATCGGGACAGAACTCCACCACCCTGGGGACAGCCATTAACATTTGTGATGTTCAATTTCTCACGGCCTGGATTTGCCTGTACTCGTATTAATTTTAGGTGCAGCCTTATGCTAATCCACTTTGTAACCTTTGGATGTGCACCTCTCTTAAGCTGGTCTTGTAATATTGATACGGTTGTCTCATTTTCGATGAAAGTGCAAAGGGCTATGCTTTTAGAGTCTAATGCGCTTACTATGTCGTAGCCCAATGTGTACTGTTGAGTTTGTAGATTTGCCTATGCCCTTAGGTACAGGCAAATTAGCTCTTCCATTGTTTTCAAAACAAAAGGCTGGGCATGTAGGATTTTGGAGATTCCTTGGTTTGATAACCAGGCCGCCAGGTTTAGCTCTAAATATTTTGGTTAAGGAGCCATGTGTAGTGACATTCCGTGAACAGCAATTAGTAAGTCCATACCGTGTAGTCCATACTTCTCTACCGTACTACCAAAGTAGCAATTTTTTCCCTATTTTGGCGTTTAAACCACCAAAACGATTGCGACTTACCGAAAGCTCAAAACTGCTTGCCTTGGTCAGCCGTTTACAACAAATAGACGTTTCTTCTGAGCTGCATGTGGTCTATTCGAACGTGTCGTTCCAATTTTCTCACTTTGCCCTTATCCGACTCAATGGCCGCTTGACGATATTTCGGAGTCACTAAGGATTTATCGGCTACCATATCTATTTCAGCACCCTGATTACGCCTTTGTTGGTTTGTTCTTTGGCGCTACACTCCGTGGTGGACCAGAAACTCACCTAACATGCCTCTCCAGCTGTCTTCAACTGCGCACACGAAGTTGGCTAAAGTCGCTTTCCTCTTGTGTGCGACACCGTAGATAAGGACGTCATCTACCGCGTTGTCACTCCGGATTGGAGTCGAAAACTAAGCTAGCGTCCACACTAGGTTATCCGAGATTCTCTGACGAGGTCAATTTCAGGATGATGATCTTACTTACTTATCAAGCTGACCCGTAGCCTTCCATCTATTTCGGTCCCGGGCGTGCTGCTTCCAGTTGGAAAGACCAAGCTACCTTATATCCGCGATCACCTGATCTTCAAACCGGAGGTTCGGTGTTCCTTTTTTTCTCGAACCTGGTTGCTTAGATTCGAAGACCCTCTTAGTTGGAGCATTATCGTCCATCTGCTCGATGTGGCCGAGCCAATGAAGCCGAAGTTATACAGGGTCCCGTATAAAGTCTTTTTGGTTGGTCGAGAGCGGACTTTACTACTCAATTGCTTCCTAAGCTCAAACAAGAAGCGATCCGCAAGAGTTATTCTTTGAATGTTTCCCGCGCTGATGTCGTTATCGCAGTTATTAGCGGATCCAAGGTTGATAAACTCCCTTACTAGCTCAAAGTTGTCAAGGTTTTGTGTCCCTCTTTGATAGCTGCATCTTTTGTTGCTTCTACCTGAATAGTCGCGCTATCAACTCCGTTGACAGCTCGCTGTGTTCTTCCCATTATGTCAATGTCATCTGCATGTGCGAGTAACTGAACTTTTGAAAGATGGTGCCTCTAGAGTTGACTTGTGAGTTTCGCACAATTCTTTCAAGAACGATTTTAAAAAAATCACATGGCAAAGCACCGCCTTATTTGAGTCCATTTCTGACCTTGAAGGTGTTGGTTTTGTCATAAACAACTTGATCGAACAGCTGCCTTCCTGCACAGTGGAATGAGCTTGTCAAGGATGTAAAAGCTAAACATGGCTCTGTATAGTTCGCCTCTACAGACGCTGGCATGTCCCGCTTAGAAATCAATGAAGAGGCTGTGTCTATCGACTTAGAATTCTTGAGATTTCTCAAAGATGTGATAATGTGATCTGTGTTGGACTTTCCCTCACAGCTTTGTTGGACTTGAGCTTGAAAATTGTTGCTCTGACATCATATTGGTCTGATCTCATCACAGAATCTTTCAATGTTCTCAGCACCCGCCATGGTTCAACTATGGGATTTCCTTCGCCATCCTCGTTATTTCCTTAAGGGCCGCTCTCTACACCCGTTGTTTTTCAAGGATTGCTTGCCTACATTCGCCATTGAACCAGAAGCGGCTTTTCTGATAGCTCTTTGGTAATGATGGCACTGGTCTTCTACGTTTGATGCTGGCAGTATCGGAAAACTGCTCTGGCGGACTGTTGTGATTGTAGCCGTTCGACGTTAAACTTCTTTACAATGGTTCGTAGGCTATGGGCTGTTATGTGCATCCCCATCTGTAACTTGGCTACACCATGGTAATGGTCCGAACCGATTTTAGCTGCTCGAAAAGCTCGAACATTCCAAAACACTGGACAAGTGCCCTACGTCAATCTGATCAATTAGGTTGATGGTGTGTTGGTCAGAAAACAGCAAGGTCCCCACCTCAAGGTGTTTAAACCCTGTGCTGACTATAGTTACATTACATCCCGCCTGTGTCCGTTTTCAGAGGTGACATCGTGGAGGCTGTACCAAAGATGCCCTCCCTAACTTACATAAAAAGAACGATTTTCAGGTCATATTTAGGGCATTGCTCGCAGCTTTCGTCGGGAAGTCGTAGAAGCAGTCTTTGATAAGGTCGGTCGTCCTTCCACTCTGTCGGGCACGTCCAGTTTATGATTCTTATGTTGGGAACTTTATCCTTTATGGGAACCATCATCAGACGTTCCCTTACATGCCTGAATCCGCATCCAAACAAACGCTGCGACTGCCGTCATGGGTCTCTGTAACATTTTCCATTAGATTGGTTAGATTGTAGTAAGAGGTGGTATAAGGAATCCCAGATCACTGCGGCCACAAATGGGCCTATTGTGATATCCTCCATTTAGAGCGTCTACGCCTTTAGGTGACCTGGCAGCTATATCCGCTGTATCAAGGAAGAATTTACCTAGGCAACGTTGACATGTTTTGGTTCAACCATTGCAGTCACATAGTATGTATTCGTATTCTGCTGTTTCCACATCCCCGTTGCACAGTCTGCATATTTTGTCTCATGGTCATCAGGTGTTTTTTCACACGGCAGTGTCCTGTGACAAAGCCTGTAGTCACTCGAATCTGACTTCTACCTAGTTGTAGTAGTCCTTTTGTTTTCTTGTGGCAACAGATTGGCATAAAGTTTTTGGCTTGTCTGTTTCCTTCGATTTCTCCCCAGAAATGAAGCTTCTGTTCCTCTTGCCAGGTTGTAATACTTCCTTTTGCTGTACTATATAATTGGTAGCCCACAGAATGGTCTTGGCATCATGAATTCATGAATTGAGATGCGGATCCTTTCTTGGCTAGTTCGTCTGCTTTTTCGTTGCCTTCATGTCCGCTGTGTCCTGTCACCCAAATCAGATGGACTTTGTTCATTGTGGTAAGGAATTGTAAGAGTTGAAAGCAATCCCAGACCAGTTTTGAACGAGCTAATGAAATCAACGCTGGTTACCGATAATATTCAGAACACCGTCGATTTGTACGGATGATGACACTTTCTCATCACAGACTTATTGCTCGGAAACGACATTTTTAAAGACAACAACATTCGATTGGTAGTTAACGACAACGAACAACGATTCGAGCGTATAGACGTACTCACAGCAAAGATCATTGAACGGACACCCATCGACTCATCAGAAATTCAATGTGGCACTGAAGACCGCGTAACTAAAATGGCGCTTGACTGACGCGGTAAAAATGAAAATCTACTTGTCAACTAACGAGCCCATTGTATCTAAGAAGGCAGCTGTTACTGCAATGGTCAACGAGCTTCTAACGAACGACATAATTACGGAATCGATATCGGAGTACGCAAGCCCGATTGTACTCGTGAAGAAGAAGAATGGCAACGATCGGTTATGCATTGATTATCGCCGACTTAATCAACACATGGTCAAAGAGGTTTTTCCAACACCGAACATCGAAGAACGACTACAAGACGTGAAACAGTTTATGTACTTCACCGTACTCGATATGAATAGCTTACAAATTGAAGAAAATTCTCGAAAATATACAACATTTGTAATCCCCGATGGCCTTCATGAGTTCAAGCGAATGCCGTTTGGCCTCAAAAACGCACCGGCTGTATTCCAACGACTTATGGCGCTTATTCGGGAAAGGACGCGGAAGAGGATGCGAATTCCTGAAGCAAACCATCGAATTTCTTGGTCATAAACTACATCCCAACGCCAACGACGATTTCTGGGGTTAAGCAGCTATTTTCGAAAATTCGTCCCCGCATACGCCTTAATCTCCAAGCCATTGTGACGCTTGCTTAAAAAAGATTGCCAATTCAGGTGGGACGATCTCCAAAATGAAGCGTTCGAAAAGTTAAAAAGGAGTCTTACAAGAAGTCCTGTACTAGTTGCCTACAAAAGCAATAGCGAACATCAAATTCACACGGACGCTAGCTCTATCGGAATTGCCGGCGAATTATTACAGAAAGAAAATGACGTATGGAAACCGGTAGCATTCTACAGCCGATCGACTACTATGTTATGAATTAGAAGCCCGGGCAGTGGTGGAAACATTGGAGCGTTTCCGGTATTACGTTTACGGTAAAGAAGTCACCGTCGAAACCGACTGCAGCGCAATTAAAACGAAAATGTAGAAAAAGGAACTGATTCCGCGAATTGCGAGATGGTGGTTACCTATTCAAGACTTCGATGTGAAGATTGAGTATCGAGCAGGACAACGTATGGAGCACGTGGACGCACAAAGTCGAGCATCATACGAAGCATCGCTACGAATTGCCAAAACAATTGTTAGCGAAGGTGACTGGTTGTGCTCTATGCAGCTCCAAGACAAGAAAATCTGTGAGATAATCGAAAAGGTGTATTCGAGTGATATAACGGTATGCGACGTAAAGTCAATGACAAGTTTCTCTGGGTGGTACCAAAGGCAATACGATGGCGAGTGGTCCAACGACAACACGATAATGCAGGACATTTGGGCCTTGAGAAAACGCTCAACGGTTTGCAGAAGCATTTATGGTTTCCCCGAATGAGAAACTTCGTAAAATCATATCTCAAATCGTGCACTGATTGCGCATTTAACAAGGCACCCGGCGGAAAGCACGGCACTATTACACCAGTACCGTTCCACACCATTCACATGGATCATTTGGGACCATTCCTGAAAATTTCCAAACGCAACGAGCATATTTTGGTATGCCGACGCGCATCGTAACCGACCGTGGAACAGCATTAACGTCACACGAGTTTAAACGGTTTTGCCAAGCTAACGATGTGAAACACATACTAAATGCGGTCAGAACTCCACGAGCTAACGAGCATACAGAGCGTAGGTACCAACCGTACCATTTTGGCTATGCTTCTACCGTCAACCAAAGAAGAAAAACGTTGGGACGAGCAGTTGCCGCAAGTGCAGTGGTCTATTAATTCGATGCAGAATAAAACAACGAGCCGAACACCTCAAAAGTTATTGTACGGCTTCCGACCTAGAGACATCCTCCAGAATAAGTTAGTTCTAGCCCTACATAACAGTGAAACGATCGGCGACGAAAGTTTGCAAGAGATCCGAAACGACGCAGCTGATGAAATCAATACAAAACGTGAAATAGCTAAACGACGCTACGACGAACACCATGCTCGACCTACGCGGTGTTATAGGTGACTTGGTGTTAGTCGAAAACGAACCAACGGGTACTTCAAAAAAAACTGGAACCATTGTTTAAAGGCCTCTTCATTGTAAGTCAGGTTCTCGACAAGGATAGGTATGTCATTGAGGATATACCTGGTGCATTGGTCGACGAAAAAAGCAGCGACAAAAACGACGAAAGCAGCCTAATCGAGGTCATAAGTTCGACAGGACGGCCGACTGTAAGGTTACGAAATGCTGGCAACTCTGCCTAATCAACAGCGACGAGGTAAATCTAGAATGGCGCCAACGACAGGATAAAAGAACGATTAAAGAGAAGAGCAGAGCAGTTGAAAAAGGAACACGTAGACTTTAAAGGACGAACGCAGGTCTCGTTATTGCCGTGTACATTCACAGTGTCAATTTCTGATGAAGTCCCCAAATTTTCTTAAGCTAGACTTTTGCTGGTCCATAGCGATGGTCATGGACTTGTCAATAGCCTTAGAAAGATGAGTGTTGCGTGTAAGTTTTTCATCCAGTGTGATTCCCAGATATTTTACGTTCATTGAGAGCTCTATTGTTTCACCGAAGAGAGTGGCATTTCTGAGTCTTTTTCGCCATCTAACAATGGTGCTGGGATTGGCTTTGCGTCCAACTTTTGTGTACCATTCAGCGACTAGATTGAAAGCCCTCTGGAGGCGATCCGAGATTGTGTCCTCGACATATCCTTGGACATAGCAGCCATCATTGCTGAGAATAATCAGCAGTTCATTAACTACGACGGACCATAGTAGGGGTGATAGTACTCCTCCCTGGGGGCAACCTTGTGAGAGCTATCACAGTGAGCTTATTGATGCTAATCCTTCTAGCACCCATTTAACCATTTACATGTGGTGTTGTCAATTCCCACGTTTTGGATGCCTCTATATGCAATATCTGGGAGAATTCTGTATTGTCAAATGATCCTTCTATATCGAGGCAACAACCGACCGATACCTCTTTATCCGTTCATACGAGTATTTAGGCAGACATGCCAAATCTCAGTGCGATACTGTCTTTAGTTTTGTTTTGACAGCTGATTGTTGTTGACGTGTTTTGGCATCATGTTGAGCATGGACAAGAACGATTTCCGTTCTCTCATAAAACATTATTTTTTGAGACGCAAAACGGCGAAGGAAACAAAAGAAAAGTTGGAGAAATATTATGGGGCTAATGCTCCGTCAGATTACACCGTCAAATATTGGTTTCGAGAGTTTCGTGGTGGCCGCACCTCCACTACCGATCAAGTCCGCAGCGGCAGGTCCTCCGATGCGGTTACAGAGGACAATGGCAAAAAAATACATGAAATGGTGTTGGCTGACCGGAAAGTGAAGGTGCGCGAGCTAGCAGATACCACAAAGATTAGTACTGAGGGCACACGCCATATTTTGGGCAATATTCTGCGCATGCTCACTCCTAACCAAAAACCCGAACGCGAGAGCACTTCGAAAGAGTGTATGGACTTGCTGATGCGGAATCGGGCGGACTTTTGGCAATCGACTGTTGATGAAACTTGGATCCACTATTGCACACCAGAGAACAGAATGAGTGCCCGGCGATGGACTGAAGCCGCCACGAGTGCTCCGAAGCGGCCGAGGGAGGCTCGATGGGTCGGAAAGGTTATGGTGTCGGTTTTCTGGGATTGTCATGGCATACTCATCGTGGACTACCTCGAAAAAGGAAAAACCATCAACAGAGAGTATTACTGTGCATTATTGGAGCGATTGAAGGCCGAAATCGCTGCAAAATGTCCTCACAAGACAATGCGCCGGAGCACAAGAGCATCGCAACCAATGCCTTACGGCTCCAATTGCAATCGCATCCACCGTATTCGCACATCCTCCCACTTTTTTTGGTAAATATCTCCACACGTAGCTAAGCTGAATAAGTAATTAGTACAGGTAGCAGTTGCGGGATGCCTTTTTGTAATAGAGCCGGAAATATTCCATTCTCACCAGGGTCTTCGTAAGATTGAAAAGAGTTGATTGGCCAAATTATTGTTCCAGTCCTCTCTGAGCGGTCTATTTATCCTTCTCCGGGGAGTGTATTCTTGGTCTTCTGGAACTGTCGTCGAGTCTGGGAAGTGTAAGATCTGAAGAGTCTGTAGCCCGTTTTCGGCGTATGTGCCATCGGGTTTTTTCATTGACCCGATAGGATTAGTGTGCTGCTTTAAGAGTATTTTATGAAGGCGGGCACACCTTCTGGTGCCATCGATTGTATGGCACAAGTTGCTCCACGATTCTCTCTTAGCCTTTCTACTTTTTTGGTTGTACATGGTGAGTGTTCTTCTGTATATCTTCCATTCACCATTAGATTTAGCCTTGTTGAAGAGCTTTCTAGTCTCTGTTCTGAGTTTGACTTTCTGTTCCACCAGGTGGTAAGTCGATTGCCTGTTTTTTTCCTTTCCTGGGCAAGCTTGACGAAAGGCAGTAGTGATTGCCATATTAAGATTATCGCACGTTGGATCTGATGTTTGTGTTACATCTAACCAGGTTGTTCATGAGTTATTGACAGTATATGTCCCAGTCTGTGGATTTGGGTTGCCTGTATCACGACAGTTCTTTATAAATTTTTTCTATAAAATTAGTGCATAGAGTGAGATCTAGGACCTCTGTCCTAATGCTGTTTATAAAAGTGGGGTTGCTTCCCTGGTTAAGAATTTGTAAATTTTCCATAGTAGACATCACAGTTTGTCATCCTCTTTTTGTCCTGTCCATCTTGGCGAGAATCTTCGCTGGTTGCTCTGTTCGAACATTCCACATGCGGATCGGAAGATCGTTGTCCTTTCGTCGTTTGCTAGTGTCGTCAACATTGAATCCGCTAGTATTCGAGGCTATTAGCTCTTCCACACGTATAAATTTGGCAGGACAAGTTTGGTTGGACGAAGCCAATATCTCCCACAAGAAGGGAAAAAAGCGCTTTAGTGTCGGGTCTTAGTAATAGCACTGTGCATCGTATATCACCAACCACGACTTTCGACCACGATCTTAACATGTTGGTCGGAGCTCATTTCCCTTTGTCTTTTGGGACGGTCATCCACCCATCACCAAAACCCTGACTCAGTGTTGACTTGACTTACTACGAGTTTACTACGAGCAATATCGAAAATTATGTATAAGTGGGCTCCTGGGTTATTAGTGGTCTCCAATAGGTTTCTCTATTCAGTCCATTCTCTGCTCATTCAACTCTTAAGCAATTTCCAAAGACTCCTAAGGGCATTTCCAAACCATCAGCATGGGAGTACCCTCATTTACTCGTATCAACAATTTTCAAGACTCTCATTGAATTTAAGAATCTCCTTTTCATCTACGTATGCCGACTGGTATTCCCATCCTGTCGAACCTCCTGTCAGTAAGTACCATTCCTCTTTCCTCATTAAATTCGAAAAAATCAAATTTCATTTTGCCGGCATTCCATTTTCCGCCCGTGCTGACTACTGACGGGTCTGAGCAAAATTTGACACATATTCGCCTGAATGGATTTTTCCATTTTCTCCATTCAACCGAAAAGAACACCAAAGGACCCGATTCTATGTTATCCTTGTTCTATTTTGTTTTTCCTTTTTTTCTTCGTTCCATTATCCTCTTTCATCGACATGTACGAGTACATACATTCCTGGAGAACTCTGAACCGAATTCACCACCCGGTTATGAGTTAGGAAGCAACCTGGCTTTCATCATTCCTTTAGTTTTCGCTCCAGTCGTCTTTGTCATCATCGTCATGTAGTTCCGTTTGGTTTTGGGTTTTTTTTTTTCCAAGGACAAGCGGATTTTCGATGAACTGAATTCAATTGTAGTCACAGTAAGATGTACAATAGATAGATGCATGTGCGGAGAAGCGAGTACCAACAGAAAAGTTATCTCGACGAATTTTTGTCGGCCAAAAGTTCAGGAGGTCCCCTGTTCTGATGACGATGCGAAATGCAGCAGTAGAATGGTTTTAAAGTATCTCTAACCAGGTGCTCAGTGTGTCTGTGTGTGTGTATCTATCCTGTTTGCCTTGGAATATTAGATTTCTCATCGGGAACCGCACCCATTTTCAGTGAGCTCGCGAAGTACGATGAAAATTGCAATTTACTCAGGGGCATGACCCATTTAGATGGTGTCATCGTCATAGTGTTAAGGGTTAAAGTATACCGATGATGGTGCAAAGTGTATCTATCTTTCTACTTTCGCCACTTAACTACTGCAAATGCAATTTATACCATCGACATTTAATTTGGCTCGAATTAATGAAATTTCAATTAGCCACCCGCCATGTCGCCGAACATGTTCTGACACCGCCGCATCACGTTGTCACTTTGACTTGGTTCCTTACCGATAGGAGGGATTCGGATGCGGATACCCTCTAAACCAGAAGGCAGGTGATGTACGAGTTCAAGTACGACAATGAGTACGAGTGGTAGTAGAGAATTCCTTCCTTTTTTTTGGTGGTGGATTCTTAGTGGTTCCGTGGTGCATCTCTACATTTGCTGGGTCTGGGGCTTAGTTCAATAATGGAGCCAGAGCAAGGTGCAGCACTAGTAAATTTATAACCCCTATCCACGATGCTGGTACTGATGTTGGAGCTTAGTTTGTTTGTTGTTGTCGGTGCATGGATGCATCAACTTAGTCGGCGGCTGGCCAGCTTGGTATCTTGTCTCGTTTTGTGGTAGCAGCAGATGTCTATGCCGTGGTGGATCCTTCGTAATGAACGAAATATTAATTTAAAATTTCATTTCATGGCAAAACATTTCGCAATTTGTACGGGAATATACGAGAACCGTGCCACCGATGGCAGGATACCAGATACCCGTGCACGGTAATGGTAATTGTGATGGAAGTCAAGGTGATGTTACTTTGAAGGCGCGTAGGCAGGTGCAAAATTAACATGTGCCAACAAGCAGAAGTAAAGTGGTTGAGGAGCTGTTGTGTGGTGGTGTGGTGGTATTCGTATTTGTTTTTGGCTTGAGATTGTTTCGGCATCGCGCTTTGATGAGGGAAAAGTTTAATTGGAAAGTTAAAAATGCATCCGTTGACGGAGGACTGACGGAGGACTTTTTTGACAGCAGGTGTTGATTTATTGGCAACTAGGCGCTGTTTGTGTCCTTAAGTGGATTGTGATACATACGAGTACCTGCGCATGTGTTCATATTTAATGCTTAAGCGGATGACGGGTAGCATAGGCAGAGAATTGATGAATGATTAAGGCGGATGGTCTGATTGATTTGGAATTTTGATGATGTGGTAGACTGTTCTCTGGTAATGTGAGTTGGTAACGTTGTTGACTTTGGATATACTAATTAAGTATGATGTAGCAGCATACGTTGATACGTAATATAAGGTAGAGGTATGTGCCATTAATTTCGTTCCCAGTAGTTCAAGAAGACATTTGAGAGACATTTGCGTAGAATTAGTCACTCCTTAGCTGCATAGAGTGGGCTATACAGATCAATAACTCGCGCTTAAAGGTCGGATGAGAATGGTCAGTATTAGCCTAGCTAATGTAGCAGCGCCTGCTGTTACGCTATTGCAGTCGAACATATTGCAAATCTGCAAATAGGTAAACCTCAACAATTCTTCAAGACAGTTGACAGCCTGCAGGAATCTGGCAAGAAACTGACGCAAACACCAGTAGCATTGAAGACCCACATATCGTGAGACCTGCTCTGTAACATGAGAGCTACATTCCTTTATAGAGTGTTACGCTTGCTTCGACGGCAACCTCGAATGAGGAGAAGAAATGAAGTTAAATCTCAGAATATGACAGATTCTTTAGAGACAAACTAAACAGAGCCACTTCCAGTTTTGGGGCCCTGCAAAACTCGTCGGATTATGTAGCATCACAAGCTGTCATGTAACTTCTTTAATAACACCAAGGTCTGTGCAGATACTTCCAAACGCTGATGAGGCTGGCATCATTGAAAAAACGCAGGGATTGCGAGTATTGAAAAGTTCAAGATTTTGTGAACCCTGTCTCCGTTTTAAGTCTAACAGCGACAGCTCATCAGGAGGATAGCAAAGCCTTGTCGGAAGACACTATACAAACTCAATATCACCGCCATCCCAGTCCTGTTCTATAACGCTACAGCATGGAAGTTAGCGATGGTATACGAGTATGAAGGTCCTTTTGGGCTACATCGGTCTGAAAAGAGCGCATCAGTCCCTAAAATTGCTAATACATCTGGGGACAATGGACATCCATATTCGTACTCTTGTCCTGAGTGTCTTCGATTTCCACCGGAAGGAACAAAGCAGTGGGAGTTGGCCTTGTATTATAAGGCGAACACAAGTAGAAGAGTACCTCAAACATCTCAGAGTCCGCGAATGAATACAGTCGGCCAAAAAGCGCAGTAACTGGAGAGGTTCACTGGTTGAGGCTCAAGCCTGAAGTAATTACTCGTCAGTAAGACGGCATATTTCAAGGCCAAATGCGAAACGCGACAAAACATCACTCGAATATGATGTAAGTATACACGGCCTAGGAAGCGCGACGGCAACAGTAAGTAAATGATGCTTTCAATTACACGAGCCGACTGTTTGAAGCTGAACCTGCAAAAGCCCGAAATGGGTCTTATCTGCAAAGCAGGAGAGCATCGAATCAAGGTATGATCAGCCGATGTTTTACAAGTTATCTTTCATGGACATGACATTATAATAGAACGAGAGCACAGTCTTAGATTATGGTGTCAGTGCATTTGAATTCCAACGAACTGTAGCTAAGCGGATAAGTCTGATGCTAACTACTTCCAGAGGTAACATCGTCAGACTTCGGGACTCGTAGAGAGCCAACCATTCAGCAGCCATATCGTAGAAGCAGATACAATTAGAAAATCCCAGTATACGAGTACAGCTGTGGACAGCCACTTGGCAGTTGCAAAAAAAAAACACGGCACATAGAATCAGATACCTGGAGACGGATCAAAGAGCGTTTTTAATTGAAGATCCGAATCAGCAGCCTCAGTCGAAGAGAGGTCCGAATAGAAAGCTCAGTACTGTACAATACCGCGTAGTTTTTGGGCGCTGTATGTATGCAACTTTAGCTGGCCAGGCTGAAAATGTAAATAATGCGAACTGGTGTGATTGCAGGCCAATCTGCTGTGACCAAGAAGCTTGACAGCAGACACCACTCCAAACAAAGTCATTTGTATTGAATAAGGATAGAGAGGGAGCACTTTGGAATGATGTTAAGCAACGCCACTGTTCCAAATGAGCGGGTCGAAACAAACGTTTCCGAAGAATCATTGGTCCTCCAGCATTACAGAGTTTGCAACTGCGATCAAGAAGGAAACGGCGGCGGAACTTATGCTGTGCCAGGTAATGACAAGCCCATGTTTAAATGAACATTTACTCGAGCACCAGAATGAAGGATTGATTTTGAAGGTGCCAAACGCGACCAGGTTAATGGACTACGATAGCCATTCTTCTGACTGCTTCCAAAATTCGCTCTTAATCTTCCTACACACATCGACCATACAACAAACTTGCGCAACGATTTGTCGAGTTAACGACGTTCGACAGCAAGAATCGTGAGGTTATATACGAGTACATTCTGTCAAAATATAACCGGGACAGAGTCATTTAAGCGGCCCGCGTTAATGGTTTCTTAAAAAAAAATTGTACTCTATGTTGGTACAACTGTCGTCTAATCTGAAGCTGACTTTGGGCGCCATCTGTCAACTAGTTTGTTGTCCAGCCAAAGAAATTAGTTAACCTCAAATGCTATCGGTGATTTTTACTATGGAAAAAAATATTGAGCAGAGTTTGTTCGAAATTTGATGTTGCGAACGGAATTTCTTGTTCTGGAAAATGTTGGAGAAAACCTACAGAGACTCTGTAATATCGAGAACAAGAGCATTTGAGTGGTACAGAGCGTTCAAAGAAGGCCGTGAAGTTGTTGAAAACTTACTCAATTACCTACTGAAGAAAACATCAACTTGGTGAAGAAAATGGTGGTCGAAAATCACTATAGTTTGTGAGAGCTTTTGCAAGAACTATCTGTTTGAGAGAGAGTATCCGCCGAAAACATCGGAAATGTGGCAAAACAACTTTTGGAAGTTGTGAGCGACTTTTTGACCAAACACGCTACCAATATGATCGAGCAAGCACCTTATTCTCCAGATGTGGTATCCTGTGACTTTTTCCTATTTCCCAAACTCAAATTACCGCTTCGTGGGACGCGTTTTGTGTCGATTCAAGACATAAAAGGAAATTTGTTCAGAGAACTGAAGGCGATCCGGGAATATGCCAATAAAAAATGTATGGGTAACTGGATCGTTCACTGGAAAAAATTGAAAAAACCGCTTCAAATGGAGCCTATTTTGAAGGAGACAAATTAAATTATGATGACTAGTTGATTTGTGTTGTTTTTATTGACTCAGTCCCGGTTATATTTTGACAGAATTTACACAGTCTTGTGAAGGAATTAGTTCCCTTCGCATACCTTCATACTACAATGAAGGTTATGGACCTTCATCAGATGATCAAAGCAAGGTAACTGCTTACTAATTAATTAATTAGTTTCCCGATCCCTTAAGCTTTATCTCAGTGCTTGTGATTCCTCCTCAACTGAGCAACTCCACGTTTGCCTTAGACGGACCACTTATCTGCCCGATTAGGCATGTGGACTCCATTGCATGGCATATTTCACGATGGAACTGTCTTCGCGGAGTAACTTCTGGGCAATCCACTGGCACTCTTTCGTTCGTATTTGGATCCGGTGTAGCGGAGATCTTTACTCCAGGCAGTGTTCAATAATGATCCTTAGTGTGTTGGTGTGGTTGGTCCGGGAAGATCCCACCCGAAAACCTGCTTGTTCGCGGTTGAGTGTTAAATCTATCTATTTGTTTTGCTACTGCAGGAAGCAGGCTACTTCCTCTCCAGTTAGGTATCCCTTCTTTGGCAATTTAACAATCGTTCCTCTCTTCCAATCATCGGGAACGACTTCTGTTTCGCATACATCCCTAATTAGAGGCTGTAGAATTTCCTATGAGATGTCGGGTGCGGCTAGGAAGAGTTCCGCTCCGACATCATCTATGCCAATTGCCTTGTTTTCTTTAAGTCCCTGGTAGCCGATACAATTTTAATGTTACTGGAAGCGGAGGTGCGTATTCGGGAACCTGTTCGATACTTCTTAAATGATTCAGTACAGCAGAAAAGTGATCCGTCCATCTGGTTAGCTGTTCTTCAACCGAAGTCAATAAGTTGCCGTCTATGTCTTTTACAAGAAGAGAACCACTTGTAAGTTCATTTGTGATATTGTAGATGGTACTACTGCCACATTTACCGCCTGATTCTTCTGCTCTGCTGGCTAGCGTGTTCACATAATTACGCTTATCACGTCTTACACTACACTGCACTTCCTTCTACTTCAGGCGATGTTGAACTTTCAACTCAGGTCACTATACTTCTGAGACGGCTACAATCGGACCTTAGAGAATTGTACGATCTCCGGGTATTCGTGGGAAGTCATGTCCTGTGACTTTTTTGATCTATACCGACGATGGTGTCTGCCCAAGATGATGATTTTTCACAACTTTGGTCCCGTATTTGTTGACCAAATTGGAGCGATAATTGTCATCACGTTCAGTATGTTCAGTTGCGACGCCTAGTTGGTTGTAGACTTAACTTCGTCGTCCGCATAGTTGGAACTGGATGGCGGAGCGTAGCACTGTACGGTGGTGATATTGCCCATTCTATGTTTAAATCTAGCCGTCAGTATCCTATTATTGACTTACGAGTACTTAAGTTGGCGCTACAGTTCAGGGTAGACCAGTTCCTCAATCAATGACCGTCTCCAGCCAGCTCAATCTTTAGCCTCCAGTTTCGCACGCTAAGTTGGTTAAGGTCCCCTTTCACTTGCGTACGCCACCTGAGTTGCGGTCTTACTCTACTGCGTTCTCCGACGCATTCGAAGACTTTTCGGACCGCAGCATTCCTGGCTAAGTCGATGTCGTTGTACAGCCCATACAGATCATCGTTGTATCTTCTCCACTCACCGTCTATGCAGATGGGACCGTAAATTACTCAAAGAATTTTCCTCTTAAAGCAGCCAAGAACCGCCACATCCATTTTTGTTTAAGTCCATGTCTCTGCTCCATAGAGCAGGTCTTATATACTCGTAGGTTCACTTTTGTTGTTCGAGAGACGGCCTTGCTAGTCAATTAACTTCTTAGCTTTCGTGTGATCTCAGCGCTGGTGTCGTTTTCTGAATTGATAGCGAAGCCTATGTAGACAAAGTGCTAAACTGTGTTAAAGTTGGACCTGTCGAGGGTGACGTTTTGTCCGAGATAGAGGTTAAAACCTTCTACTCTGCTATTGCCTCAGTAGTCGCGAAAGCGCCACTGACATCACGCTGCTTTCTTCGGCGTATACGAGTAATTGAACGGACTTTTGGAAGATTGTGCCTCTTATGATGGCGCTTAAGTTTTGCACTATTCTTTCAAGAATAATGTTAAAGAAATTGAATGACATCGCATCGCCTTGTCTGAATTATTTTTGGACATCAACGGTCTCGGTGAGTTCTTTACCAACTTTGATAAAGCAACGTGCATTCTCCATCGCCATCTGCATAAAGGGCGGGATGTCAAAACTAGACATTGCTCTGTCACTATAGATGTTGCCATATTCGGCCTTAACATCGATGAAAAGGTGGTGGGTACTCATTTGGACTTCTTGACTTTTTTCTAAGATCTGCCGTAGTATGAATATTTGGTCGATGGTGGACTTCACTACGTCCACACTGATATGGAGCAATCAGGTTGTTGACGCATTCACACAACACGGCAGCAGATAGGATCTTGTGTGCGATGTTAAGAAGACTGGTGCCTCTGTAGTTGGCGCAGTTCAGAGGGTCTCTTTTCTTAATGGTCGGACAAACAATGCTGAAGTTCCATTCATCGGGCATACTTTCGTCCGACCATATTTTACAGATGAGTTGGTGTATGCTCCTTACCAAGTCATTGCCAGCTGCTTTGAAGAGCTCCGCAATCAGGCCACCCGCTCCAGCTACTTTGTTGGAATTTAGCTTAGACATTGCCATCTTCACTTCATCCAGGTCGCGTGGACAGAATTGTTGGTATACATCGTCCAGGTTGAAAGGTTCATTCTGCCCGATAGCAATATTTGGTTCGTCATCGCCGTTATAGAGTCTACAGCAATGTTGTTTCCATATTCTCAGCATCGACTGCGGTTCTAATACAAGGTTCCCTTGTTCCCAGGACATCAGATGCGGCATCTGACTGCCTTGATGCTGACGCTATATGACTTCTAAAGAGACTAAGGGAGACCCGATCGGAAAGGATTTGACGATGAGCTATTGCAGCCGCAAGTTACGACGCAATATGGTATTACTGAGCGACAAATACGACATCAGGCTACCACGTGCTTTTGGGATCAGAAGTAGACCTACTCAGTTTTCGAATGTGATGTCCTGTAGTTTGTAGGAGTAGAGGAGGAAGTTGTTTCCATTCTAGGAAAGATAGATGTTGTGGTTCCACCACCTTCCAATTTGTACCATATTAACCCTCGCTCAAGCTAGAGGCATTTGGAACTTAAAAGCCCTCCTTTCCCGCTGCCTAGAAGGGTCTTAATGTACAACAAAGTATCCGTCTGTATTCAAGGCGTTTATGTCCGTTTCGGAGCTGACCATAGACGCAGGAAACTCGTCATTCAGTCCGCACAGTTTCCTACGAAATCCCAGGGGACGCTACGGTGAAGTGCTGAGAGATGAAGGGACATCATCTTGTCATGGAACTAGCATTCATTGGCCCGCTTCTACGACGCTCGTTATTGGTCATTTTGTTCCTAAAGCAAACCTGAAGATGAATGCCTTCAAAGTCAAAACCGTAATCATTTCGCAGTCTTCTACGAAACTGGACAGAGCAACAGTTACCAATTGTAAGCAGCACTTGATTAACTTGATTAACAAACCAAAACTCCATTCGATATTCTGTCTCAAAGTTCTCTGCTCAAATGGTATCTCAAACGAGAAAGTCCATAAAAGAAGACAGCACCATGTTTCGAAGTAAGTAGCACTGGATCAACTGGAAACTGCGCCGTGAAATGGAGTCCTCTAAGCCAGTCAGGCGTAGGAGTGGATCATGCTAAGCACATGTAGCGCTGGACAGTTGAGAAAGGATCGAGTGAGATGGTGTATAGATGCTATTGATGCCTTGAGTCCCACGAGGGTTACAGGTTAGCTGCTGTATGTTCGTCCAAAAATGGATTAAAAGGTCATTCTTGCTTGTTTTTACTCCCGAACTTCCAAGAGCTTGACGAAGCCGATTTAAGTTATTCAAACTCCCTCTTGTAGACCTAAACGATCCCAGCCTTTCCAATACCCTTTGCCTAAGTCTGATTTGAGCTTAGTCAAATCAGACCTACTGATAGTAGAATGTCTGATGCCCATGAAGACCTTTAACAAGATTTGCAAAGTCTGTTACATGTTACATGAACTCCACCATCAAGGACTTCACCAAAAATCTAAGAAAAAACCAGTGCCACTTACGGGAAACAAACATAACCAAACCATATTATCGAATTATGACTTTGTGACGCTCCTAAATCAATTTGGTCCACTAACACTTCCTTAGAAGGCGCCATGGGCTAATTTATGACATCAACCCTCTGAGCGCTCCACTGATGAATCTAATTAACTTCAAACAACCCAGGATTCATTGCTTGAAAAACAGAAGATCCCCGTCTCCTTCGAGGAATCAACAAAGATACAACATTCGTGGAACTGACCCAATTAGATGTTCAAATTCAAATCAAGTCAAACCAAAACCTTCCCGCAGGCGGGTCACTCTGAGCATTCTAGGGGGGAGAATAGAAGACCATCAATGTTCCACCACAAAAACCATTTGACAGGATCATAATTCTTGTCTCTCCCCCAAATGGACTATAAATCAAATTTGCTTTGTTGTCGTCCTACCAATAAAAATTGTATCTGTCGTTGTTTTTACGAACTTCCAAGCGCTTAACATGATTTGTAGATTAATCTCGGTCCTTTGAAATTAATTCTCCATAATCTCGACCATTAAATTAGGTCTCTGTCCCGTAAAAAAAAATCACAAAACAAAAATCCGAAAAAAAGGAAACCAGAAACAAACGGAACATGAATACTGCTCATTAAATTCTAATGTTCCTTCCAGCATTAGGTGTCCGTACGTATCTCGAAATCGTACTCGTAAAAATGGAAAATAAAAATTTCTCGCAGTCCCCTTCCTGTGGTACGTAATTCGAAACTCATTCGCCACAGAAACATTACACCAGAAAGGAGATTGCTCTATGGAAGGATACGATACTCACTCGCGTGTACCTTTAGTCCTTTCTAAGGTTTCGCCAATTTTATGACTCGTTTTAGTTATACTCAATAATGTCTTCACACCTCTTCTTCACTTGGTCTGGATTCCAAATGGCTTCAAAGATACAAGCTACACACAACACACGCCTTGAGCTTGGACAATATTCTGTATTCTCAGTGGAACTTATCTGCATATATTGTACGCAAAGGAAGGGTCTGACGATTTGCTTATCCGTCGGGTGTTGCTGTAGTATCTAGCAATAAGATGACTTTCGACAAACCATCGAACGCTCATGTGTAAGATTATACAAATTACACGCACGCTCGAGCAGACAATAGATTCGAAGGGGGACCGAGGGAAAAACTACCATGCCTTGGAGATTAGTGTTTCTGGATGGGGTGACCCACTATTTCTGGACAAAAATTGATGGAGCATTGCAGTTTGTTTGTTAGGAACTCTAACTGGCTTGCATGGGAATTTTCCCATCAGACATTGGATACACACAAGCCGGCCAGCCAACCAAACAACAGGAGGGACGCGTCATTTGCTTTTCAATTGACGTTTGCCTATGGCTTTGTGTCTGGGTCTGGTTTAGGGATTGAGATTGGTATTGGGATTGGGGTACTCGGTCAGAAATGTAAAGTATGACGACCATTAGGCGACGGTAATAAAGCGTTTAAGAGAGTAATAATGCTAATTTGGCTCATAAAATGTTAAAGCAGAATAGAATGAAGGGCGGTTTTTTCAAATTGTTTTTGGTTTTTTTCTTCGGTTTTTAGGAGAGCCTTTCTTTGACTAACTGACTAACAATTAACGCGAATCACGCTTGAAGTTGTCTAAACAAAGACGAGAATTAAATCTCGTGATAGGGGAGTTTAACACGAAACGCGAGAGTTGTAACAAATTTATAAGAAAATGTGTCATAATTGCTTGATGGCTTTATTTGTATTCTGATCATCCTAGGGTCTTAGATGTGTTCCGAAGTTTGAGTTCTTACTATCTAAACAAAACAAAGAGCATTTTAAAGAAGTTATCTCGTCAAAAATCTAAGAAATGGTTCCACTTCAATTTAGAAATATGGAATGCCACAGGGGTACGTGCTGTACATCGAACTTTTAATTTTTATTTTTTTTTACATGACACAATGCGTAGTTGGCGTTTGTTCGGACTTCTTTGCTTTTACCTACAACAGAATATTCCTCGGGTAACGATTAGATATCGCTTACAACTGGGAAGCCGATCCAACTAGCCCAGTACTTGGCTAATTGCCACTTTTTGTTGACTGCACTCTGAATACTGGAATTCTGTGCAAATATCTGAGAGTATCCTACCATAATAATACTTATGGTACCATATACTCACATACATACAGGCACCAGACCCGTGAAGAGTCTTAACCCGAGACAAGGCAGCCTTCCACACTCTGCTTTTCAAACTGGACTCGCTGTTTGAAATTGTCCAGGCCAAGAGGACCCCAAACAAACGCTCCACGATAACTTGAACGGAGGTTCGGTCTTTCTTGTCGCCTCTAATCTGAGGGCTGCGATTCCAAGATCCTCGGAGCATTATATTGTCTATTTGCTCGATGTATCTGAGTCAGTGTTCGGAGTTTTTCCGTTATCCCGAATTCGATCATCGCCTTATAGACCACTAGACGATGGGAAAGACATACTATTTGGCTTTGAAGGATTTGCTCTAGTATGCCCCATATCAGGGCTTAATATATTCAGACTGAATGCCTTATCCCCACGTTAAGGCGACAGTAAGTCTGCAGTCTTTTCTGCCGAGGGACAGTTGACAGGCAGCCTATTTTAAGAGACGTCAAGAAGCATTCGTTTGATCTACTCGTAACCAGGAAACTTATGCTGCAATGGTTGTGTTTAACTGAAGTAGAATTGTGAATGGAAGCTGTACCCAAAGACCCAGATAGATCAGGGCTTTTACCCGCGTTTGGACTAAGTTTTCCCGATAGATCGGAGATCTAATTTTCCGACTTCAAGTAGCCCCAAAGAAAGAAGTCTGGGATAGTTAAATCGGGCGATCTTGCTGGCGATGCTAAATCGCCAAAACTGGATATTACGCGACGAGGAAACGCTTCCTTCACAAAATCCATTGTGGCTCGTGCTCTGTGTGCGGTTGCACCGTCTTGTTGAAACCACATGTTCACCAAGCCCGCTCATCCAATTCCGGCAGTAAGAAGTCGTTTATCATGGCCCTGTAGCGTTCGCCAGTAACCCTATTGCCGATGGCGTCCTCAACAAAATACGGTTCAATCACTCCTCCCGTGTGAATTCCGCACCACACAGTGGCTTTGAGTGGATTGGCTCAGAAACGAAGATTTTGCTTATTGACGTAACCGCTTAAGTGGAAATGCGCCTCGTTGCTCCTGATGATTTTCGACACAAAATCGTCCTCTTCGTTGTTGAGATTGAGGATGGCTTTTCAGTAATTCACACGCGACTGACGGTCAGGAGGCATTAACTGATGCACTGTTTGCACTTTGTACGGGAACATGTGTAAGTCCTTCTCTAAAATTCGCTGTAGGATCCGTCTGGTGATGCCCAATTGCGTAGTCCGTCGTCTAGTTGATGTTTTTCCGTTCTCAGCAACCACAGCCGCGATATTCTCGTCCGAACGACCTGCCCGGTGGTGGCCACGCTCTGCATGGTCTCCTGCGGTTCCACTCTGCTCGAATCGACTAGCTGAGCGCCGGAATGTTTGCCCAGTTGGCGAGACACGGTTAGGAAATCGACGTCGAAATTCACCCTGCTCTAATACCACCGACCGATTATTGGTCAAAAACACCGACACAATTATTCCACGCTCTGGCGGACAATAGCGCTTCATTGCTTGTCACTTTGTATACTGCAGCTCTCTAGTTCACAAATGTCAAATATGATTGACGTACGCTGCCATTTGCAAAAATTATACCATCTTCCGATAGGGTGATTCATTTTGCGCCACCTTGTTTTGCTACATCCTGAATCGGTTTTGGAGAAATCCTTGAGAATCTCAATACATTCCTTTTCTGGATCATACCATGACTGATGACAGTGTTGAGTACATGGAAGATCGACATTGTACTTTCGCAGCAACAGGAGTTCTGTTGTCAATGCATCAAACGGCATGTCCGCAAGACCAGAGCCAAAAGCCAGGGCATAAACTCAGCGCGGGTTGTAGCAAAGACCACAACTTTTTAAACGGAAGAGGACCCTGCAAGTGCTGTCTGTTATATGAGTATCAAGGGGAGGGAGATTCATCAGCTCGTCTGAAAAACAAAGAAAAGATCTCAAGCCCAGAGACAAACAGTACTTTGGAGTCTGGAAACAGTGGCAGTGACGTCTTTGCCTGAAAGCTTAACAATTGACATAATTAAGGTCCACAGAACCTCATAGGTGGCAAGGCGCATGTCTTGCTAATACCTCCCCGACAATACTAGAAAGTGCCTTCAAGGTTGTCGACGCAATGCTTTGCTGGATTACAATCGTCGATTACATCTAGAGTTCCCTGCGCTTTACAGGCAACAAACGGCAGGCATGATCCGAAAGGGAGTACTACTACATCAACTGAATACGACTGAGTGTAGACGTTGAAATTACTGAGAGCGCTAAGCAGAGGCTCAACCAACATGCAGCAGTTGCAAAACAACCCTTGTCCACCCCTCGACAGGCTTCTGTTCATTTTTATTGCTTTGATCCACAAAAGTAGCTATACAATCCTAAACTAAATTAAACTTAAACTTAAAACTAAGGTTGGTTGGAGTGGTGAAGGAGAACGGAGTTGAGGTAGGGAGTGGTGCGGTTAAAGTCAAAGACGGTAAGGTTTGAATTGATCTCTCGTAGCATACGGGAGATTGGTCTGTTCGCGACATAGGAAGTGTGGTGGGTTGGAAGAAAGAAGAGGCGATGGGTACGTAGATTACGAGGGTTAGTGTTGAGTTAAATATAGTCGCGCGTTCAAAGTAACATGAAAAGAGTCGATGAATGAAGAGAAAGTCGGCTGCATCTCTGAGTTCACCAAGAGTGTTTAAGTTAATAAGGTTGAGACGGGTTTGATAGGGGGGCAGAATAAGAGGGTCGTTCCAGGGCAAATCGAAGAAAACGGCGCTGGCTGTTGTCGATTCTCGAGATATGATCACAACTTGACAACAAAGGTATATAAACCTGGTCACGTATGGGTTGGACCATCATTTTACAAACCCTAGTGTAGAGTTGGCTTTGAGGATTATCTCATTCATATGTAAACGGAAGTTGACCTCACTATCACACAAAATGTCGAGGTCGCGAAGAGATTGAACGAAGGAGATAGGTTGGTTGCGGAGAAGGTAGGGTCGGGGAGAAGAGGTGATTCGCCTAAGACCTTGTTGTCTGGCCAAGTTACTGAGTTGCGTCGGCGAAGGCACCCTCATTGTCGATAGAAAAGCACGGCGCCTACTTCTTGTCGAATACACATTAAATTTTGCAAAGAAGTCCGATTAATAGGTCTCTCTGCAGCTCTTGTGGAGTGAGTATTCAAAGAGTTGGTAGGAGCTAATCTATGTATTGCCATCGGTGCCAGACGACTTTAAAACAATTAAAGAATGCAGCAGCTTCATCCGTCAGCACCATCTGTGACAGATACCAGTTTATGTGAAGTGTGTCACTCAGCTCACTGGCACTTTCAGCGATACGTTTACCTAGGAAGTCTGTTTGAAGCATGAGATTGAGTGTCTCTGCTCACGACTCAGTGTAGATGCCATCAGGTTTTCTCAGTGCTTTTAGCGTGGCGGATTTGCACCGTGCCCCTGAGCAAGTTGTTCGAATTGTGGCAAAAGTCGCTACAGTAAGCTGTTATTCAAATTCAAACTAGTTTCTCCCAATTGAATCTAAAGTCATCTGTTAGGAGGTTTTCTGATTTCTTTGCGGATACTTCCTCTTCAGCAAGGTTCAGACCTGCCATTCGATTCTGAACTCGATATACTGGTAACCAATGGTCTGGCATGGAAGCCTCCGATAGTACTTTCCAGCCAGTAGTCCCTTGAGCGTATCTGTTGGCTATAATTGTTGACAATCAGATCTCTTATACTTCACTTTCTTCTGCTCCATTAGAGTTCTGACCATTAGCATCGCAACCTATGATAGAATTCGTCTTCCTGGAATCGCAATATCCAATGAAATCGGCTTCTGTCTTTGATAGTTGTGCCCAATCATGGTGGAAATAAACTGACGCAACTCATGCCCTTGTCCATTCGGTTTGTTGCTCATCCTCATGACTACAGCAACTACTGTCTGGTGGCTGAATTGCCCAAGACAAGATCTCGGACGTGAAACCCCGCAAGCAAAGACATTTGGCCAATGAGTCCTGTATCCTGTTTTGCTTAGGATATTGTTTGTACGTTTGATCGAGCAGATCGTAGAAGAAGTCTTTAGAGAAGCCGTCCTCTGTGATAACATCAGGGCACATCAGGAATAGTTTAGAGAACAAATTGAACAATTGCGTAATATTCAAGGCATCCGGCCTTAGTCTTTCTATGATGATAAATCCACATCCCAAATAGACATTGCTTCTCACTCTTACCATACAATGCGTGTAGAAACTCGTACACAGCGTTCCGTGTCGTTTCCTTAGACGGAATGGCTTCTATAAAGCCTCCAGACTTTTTAAAAATTCACGGCAAAGTAATAGCTTCCGCGTTAACCAAATTTCTTTTTGGGAATTGCTACCAGTGACACCGTATTCAGATAAGGTGGGTGTATGCTACGATCTTCCTCGATCACTTTACACGAATCCATGGTGTCAACTTCCTAAGCAAGGACGGACGAAGGCTATAATATAATTAGTATAGTAGGCTGCACCGCTTTGGGAAGAGCGTTGGTATAACCAACTTTATTCTTGGGAAGGCCCCCTCGTTTAGACGGAACATAACACTATCTTTCGGTGATCTCAATTGGAAAGAATGATCATTATAAGCCACAGCTACAGACGCGGGTCTGTTCAAATTAGTAGGCTCTACGACTGCAAAAGAAGCTAAAAACCATATCGTCCGACGAACCTCAACCGTTTGCAGTTGCTGCCACGATTCACGAGCAATCGAATCACAATCAATTACCCAAACAACACGTTCTTCAATGTATCCCCACAAATCGACTATCTTATCGATTTATTGGATACAAAACTAAAAACCATTTCCACTTTCAAACAGTCTTCCAGTGAAACCTTAAACCCCAGAGAGCCGCCACCGATACCGATATCGATACCGACACCGACGCCATCACCATTTATAATTGTAACACCGATCACACAGAGCTAATACGAGTACGAGTATCTTGCCTTAAGGGCAAGTTCGAAGAAAGCAAAAATTGGATATCCCAAGCCCCAAGCCGGTACTACTCGTAAATTATCACTCTCCAGAGATAACCACAAAACGAGAGTAGAGTTTGTGGCGTAACGAACAACCGCGCAATGCACAGCGAAAGTCAACAACATAAAGCTAAGCTGGGTCTGATCCAGATAAGGGATTCTCCCATTTCCATTTATTGATTTTCGTGTTTACTCTCAGATAAGAAAACCGCAGGAGAAAAATTCCATTTATTAGGTTCACTCGTACGAGTACGAGTACGGGTACTCACGATGACTAAACCAGCAATTGCTACCATCCAGATCCAGATTCGAGCCCAAACACCCCACTAACTACACTCTTAACTCTCTGACACTTCGGATGGAATAAACAATTCTGGAACTTTTATTAATGTTGTTGCTCTTTGTATCTTTTAGATTCGCCCAGAAAGGAAAATTGTGTATCTACGTGCTGTACACAATGGAAGTGTTCTTACAATGCAACAGCAACAGCAGCAACAACAACAAATAAACAACTGAGTAGAAGAAAACTTATGCGTTCATTGCACCTCGACGAAGAAGAAAACAATCTAAAGCGCTCGAGCTGTAACCAAGTCAGTTCCATCTCACCCATTACTCTTGGGCCTACCAACAGATGAGGTGCACTATTGGAACTCTGTTGAGACTGCTGAAAATACTGTGCCCTGTCCACAAGAGAGGGGCACATCATAGAAAACACACTCAGCAACAGAACGTAGTATCCAGATTCAGCTCTTCACCGCCAAGTATCCATCAGATACTTGCGCGCCAGTATAAATAATAAATTTTTATTTGCTCAAGTACATTTTGCTGTGCTTTTCGTTCTTCAGAGTTTTTTTTTTCATTTTACTCCATCCGTTGTCCGCGTCGTTGTTGGAATTCCTTTTCATGATGAGAGTTGGTCTCTTGTTAATTGGCAAACAGGCTTTTGGGCCGGAGGCCTACAGATGAAACTGAAGGCCTACAGATGGTACTGGAGGAAGTGATGCATATTCATATTCCCATCACTATCCTGCTGGACGAAGAGGAAAAAGAGAGCGAGGACTTTGTTTTGATTGAAACTAGGACGCAGAAATAATTCGAGTCGTGTGCAACAATAGGAAACTACCATCGTGAGTTCAAGTTGATGTCAATGAACTTTTTACTCGTATTTGCAGGAACTAGTTTCGAATAAAGCAAAGCGGCGGCAGCATTGCAGTGTGGGTGGTGTAACTTGAGCTTATCCCCTCACCTGGCCGACGATTAAACGATGAGAAGACGCAGCAATCGAATTGAAAAGGGAAAAAGGTGTGGCGGATGTAAGGCAGACAATTGGTGTCTATAGAAACGGAGACATCCAATTCAATGGGGATAATTTATGGAAGGCATTTGTAGCAGCAAAGGTTTAAGAAGCAATTTCGATTTATCTTCTGGAAGACTGAGCAGTTTTGAACTCTAAGGACATTCGCTGTTTCTATGGTTTCATTCAATTTCATATCGTTAATTGCAAACCTTTGAAGAAGACGACAAGGTGCGTAGATAGGGTGATTAACTGTGAAGGCTTTTAGCTTAACAGGCGTCCCTCTGAGTATCTGACAGGGCTAAAAGAACTCTCAATATTTTGTCATTGGTTCAAATCTGACATTCTTGAAAATCTGGTTCTGGACACAATACCTCATAAGGGTTTGTGTCAACCCTTCCGTTTCCTCACTGCTGGTATCAATAACGATGAGATCTATGAGAAATCGAGGAGAGCTGGATACAGAGGTCTCTGGAAGGCAGTTTCCACGGGGCATACACGTTCTAGAGACTAGCACAATTGGTGCCATGCAGACTATAACCGAAAATAAGGAGTCTGGCACTCATGCCAGCGAATAGAAAGAAGCGTTCCATTCACCGGCCAAGGAAGGATACGATAGGGAGAATTCTTTACGAGCTTCACCCAACAGACTTTCTCGATGAGAATGCCAAGCAACTGTAGGCCATTAACTAGTATTGTAGTAGACAACAACTGCTTAGCAGTGAGCCGTGCCTACGGATCTAATCAAAAAGAAAGCATGAAAGCAAAAGCGAGCTTCTGGAATATGAAGAGGAAATTATGTATGCCAGGGAAAGACTCTGTTTGGGAACACAGAGTTCTCACTAAGTCCTTCAAGTGCCTTCAAGGGTAACGGGTAACGAGTGTTTTGTGAGGAAAGTAAGGAAATATTTAGAAAGACATTCGATTCTTTCACGAAATACATTGTAAAGGAGACGAACCATTCGAAATTGACATATGATGATGGGGAAATCAGGGTTTTACCTTCGAGAATTGGGAAAGAACTACAAATAGCATCGCAGCCAAGAGACGATGGGTTAATGGTGGAAGTTAGCCTGGAAAAATCTTCAGATAAGTTCGTCCAAAGGCAAAAATTTACAGCGATACAAAGCCAATAATTTGCTCAGTTTTCGGTGACCAAAATTCGTTATCTTCATCTGAAGGTATACGCGTTTTCTTTTCTAAGAGTCATATGCAGTGTTGAAGTCGATCAAGAGATTTGGTTGGGTTACTGAGATGTCTACGAAGAAGGTCGAAGAAGGAAAAGGTTCTGTACACCAACTTGAGGGTGCTGCAGAAACAAAAGCTGAAACCATGAGTAGTATTGTTGTACGGTTACTAGCCGCGCTTCGGAGAAGGTGACTGCAGCTACGACGCACAGTTACCAGGAGAAGAAGAAGGCACCTTGAGCCTATGGAAGACATTTTATTGGAATTCACAACCAAAAGACCCGAGCCCAAGAGGGGCATCAATACGAACAAAACACAGAAGTGGGAGGACCTGTGCCAAGACGTCAATATTATAGTAACCCCTGGGGACTAGGCTATGAGATCATCATGCAAAATCTAGGAGCTCGGGCGACCAACCTTAAGTGAAGAAAAGATGGAGCTCTGCTTTCCAGCTTTCAGGGAAAAATTTGAGTATGAAACCTAAGCTGAATGGCCCCCTGACCGGATGGAATGCCGGCGGAAGTGCTGAACAGCGATGACCTAAACATGCCCACAGCTACTGCTGAACATGCACAACAGTTGCCTTGAGGAAAGGGAGGAAAGGACACAATACTTGGTGCTGATCAGCAAAGCCAAAGGACACTCTGATTCCCCATCTGTATACAGACCACTTTGCATGCTGGACACTGCAGGGAAACTCCTAGAAAAGATGCTGAAATAACGGCTCACAAACACAGTACAAAGATCATGTGCCCTGTCCAAGAGACAGTATGACTACGCTACGATCGCAGCTATCGGATAAGTAGTAACCGACCCACTACTCAAAGAAAATACTTACAACATGCTAGTTTACATCTTGCGGATGCTCAGAAACTACCTCAAAGACCGGGAGCTGATCTGCGATACCACCTCAAACACAGGCAACACAGCGATCGATCCTGAGACCTAATCTCTGGAACATCTCATACAATGGCATACATTGCAACTGAGATGCGTGAAGATGCCTTTCTGGTAGGGTACGCAGATGATATCGCCGCGGTGATTACGGCAAAAGACGCGGAGAACGCGCAAATGAAGCTGAACAGGTTATGAGACTGATGAACTCATGGATGGATGAAAACGGTCTTAGTCTAGCTACTGAAAAAACTGAAGTAGTTCTTCTGACCAAGAAGAGGATCCCAATACTTGGGATTGATTATCAACACGAAACGCACTTTTTGGCAACAGATAAAGTTCATATCCAAACGACCGTCGAATTTCGTAATACCACTAAGCAAACTGATTGCGAACTTAGAGGGTTCTACGGCCAGCAAACGCAGGCTTCTAATGTCAATCACACCCGCCATTCTTCTGTATGGCTGTGAGATCTGGGTACACGCACTCCGACAGGAAAAGTGCACGAAGCAGATGGTAGCAGTGCAGAGGCATGCAGATCGAACTGTGTCTGAACCAGCCGTTCTTTTAGTTGCAGGGGTGACCTCTATCGATCTCCTAGCGACGGAAAGGAACTACGTCTGCGACAAAAAGACAGAAATTGGAGTGGAACCGAGTAAGCAAACGAGCTCACGAAATGGTAGAGCACTAGAACTCGGAAAGCAGAGGACGGTGGACTACGAAGCTGATCAAGGACGTGGCTAAATGGAATGGACAGAAACACGGCGAAGTAAATTGCTACGTCAACCGGATCGGTACATCGAACACTCCAGCCTGAAAGTACAGGAACTCTCCAGTAGACGATGCAAGTCACACTTTTTTCGTTTGCAGGAGGTGGGAAGCTTAACAACGGGAGCTGGAAAGTAGCATCGGCGTAACGAAAACATGGCCCAAAAGCGATCAGATCTGGAGCCAAATTTGGTCCTTCGTAGAAGTCAAACTCAGGACAAAAAAAGAGAGAGCAAGACGCAAATATTCCTCTAACAGTCTCATGAAAGCCTCACCGCAAGATAGAATACACCGGCACAAGAAGATATATATGAAAAAGCCGGTCCCCAAGAGGAAAAGAAAACGACACCGCTCTGAAGTAATGCGAAAGCGGTTCCGGGTGGATGGTGTCAAAATGGAAGGCGTTAATGTGTTTTCTAGTAGATGAGAGTCACACGGTACTTGAAGCAGAGCGGGACTGTTTCTCGTCGTTATTAGCTGTTCCACCATCCTCTAAGGATACATTTTGAATCAACACTTCATAGTTTCTCCACCTTGAGCAGCAAAGCCTTCAGAGCCTCTAAGTTTGGCTACTGTTTCTCTCGATTTCTATATCTTACATCTTCGATCTGATAGTATTTGTTCATTTGGTATCTAAATAGGATAAACCCCTGCCGAAGAGTTAGCTGGTAATCTAAGTAACTATTGGGTTCAAATGGCATGCATGGAAGGACACTGGGCGTAAAGCTGGCAGTAACTGATGCTCACTGTTTAGAAGAACGTTGACTTTTCAAAAGAGCCGATGAGAGTAGTTCGACTTAAGCCCCTATTGATCCAGTGCGAGGTACTCCAAGACCTGTTGTGTTGTCACAAATGGTGACATAGAAGGAAGTTGATCTTGCTCTAATAAGTGAATTGTAGGAAGAACTACCAAGTTCTTCATTTCATTGTATTGACGTTTCAATGGAGTAGCAGAGATATAAATGCGAGAGATCTCAGTCTTTCACGGATTACGTTAGTCAGTGTAGAGTCTGTGACACCGGCAAGCAATAACCAAAATTCGCCAGTCCAAAGTGGAAGGGCTGAGCTCTCGAATGGGAATGTTCGACGAAATAATCGAGAAATACCATATCAAGCCTGGATCCGCAGAAACTACGAGATGAATGCAACTAAGCGATTCGATAATGCTGAAAGCGGAAGGATCGCCAGCGACTGAAAAATTATTGTAGAGGAGTTGCAAGTGCCTTGCCAGAGGATTGCTGCTATTACAACCCTGAAACCAGACGTTAAGATATCGTAAAGGACTACCTTTCGTTCGAACCTCTTAAGAATGTCTCAGAGACAATGTTTCCGAACAATCGGAGACTGGAGCTGATTCCAAAGAGGGATAAGCCACCTGGAGAACCGTCGTTATAGAATCTATTTGCTATCTGGAAACAACGGGTAAAATTTTTGTTGCTGACTGCTGCCATTTTACACTTCTTGTTTCTGCCTGGTAAAAGGAAAAAAGTGGATCCAAGGAGAACTCGTTACTCTCGACTCTTAAGAATCGCTAAAATTGCTTATTCTTCTTATCCTTCATAACAAGTTCAGCTTCCAGCAGTTATAGGAAGTACGTATGCTCGTATACGCCTAAAAGTAGCATGAATACAAGCTGAAGGACCTAAATCGGCCAGACCAAGATGTTCAGCCACTGTCGTAGTGTTACGTTAGCAGGAAACTGACACTTACTTAAAGGCTCAGTGGATTTAAGTTCACTAGCGGCTTCCAAACTATACCTCACTGGGACAGCATTTTAAAGCTGTTAGCTCTGGGATTCTATGGTGGTCAAGCATTTTTGAAGACACAAGCATCAAAACTGCCTCAAAACTTCTACTCTTTTTTTAGGGGCACTACTCCTTCATCAGGATGATGGCGTTCAAGATTCTAGTCAGTTAGAACTACTCGTTGCACACGTTGAGAGCTAGTTTGACATATTCCTAGGCCAAATCTAAACGGATGAGACGCCGCCGTAAGATCCAGGCCAACAGCTGCTCTCATAAGCTCAGCGAGCGCAGCGGACGGTTTAGCCCGACCCTTTGTCGGGTTCTGACCTGACCTGGACCTGACCTTCAAGATTTAGTGTTGCGCGTGGTGGTAACATCCCAAACGTGAAACAACAACCAACAGCCTCGGATACGGACGGATACAATCTTGAAGACCACAACAAACGTTATAAGAACAACGAATTTCGGCTTGGCATATAGAATGTTAGGACCCTTAAAAGACTATGTGCCACGGAACAACTCGAAGAGGTCCTTCACAACGCTTATTTGGATGTGGATTTCTATTAGAGGGAGACCCAGGCAAAGGCCTTTCTGAATCCTCTGCATCAAGGCCAAATTCGGAAATATAAGCCTTATTTGCGTGCATGTCCCTGTAGAGGACAAGGATGACAGCATCAAAGACGAATTCTATAACCTAAAATATGTTGAGTTCCGCAGCCATGAGATCTCAACGAAAGGCTGGGCAAGTGAGCCGTCTTTGAGCGGAAAACACATTGCGATCGTTGCCAGACACTCCTCCTTTCTGAAACATCCGAACTTTCCGAGGAGCTAACATCGACTCGTATTATTACTTTGTTGTAGTCAGGGTACGAATACTGGTATCACAGGCACAACGAACTCAAGTAATGCCACCAAAGTTCGACACCGAAAAAGTAAAATCGCAAGAGACCGCTGGAAATTTTGCTGAGCGCGTTTCAGTCAAGATCGCTCAAAATCCTATAGAACACCAATGGGAATGTCGTCAGTGAGCCATCAAAGAAACTGCCTCTATGTGATCGGTTTCAAAGCGCCGCCACAAAGTAATTTCTGGTTTGTCGACGAATGTAGGCAGGTACATGCAGCCAAACAAGAAGCATATTAAGCTGCCTCCATTGAAAGACGAGAGTTTCACGTGAGCTCTACGAGCAGGAAAGATGGAAAGAAATAGAAAGGGCATGAGACTCGCACTATTGAGGAAACGGCGAGCTATTACTGAACGAATGACGTTCGAAAGTTTTATCATAGAATTAGTCGAACATGTCAGGGTTACAAATGGTAGTCTGCAAGGATGAACATGGACATGGACTAGTAGTAGAATCGCAGTCGGTGCTGAGATATAGAAAGACCTCCCTTCTTCCGCTGTCAGGTTAAATGAACCACTCATCCTGGATGAAGAAGTGTAGTAAAGTCACTGGCAGATGATCAGGTTGGAAACATTCATCTGTAGGATATGGTGTCCGAGACATGTTTACAAGAAGAGAGACTCTTTTGACTGCGGCAACTATAGAGAAATAACTCTCCCAAAACATCGCCTAAAATATTCTTTCTGCCGTATAGTGTAAGCGACCATAAATACCAAGGAGGATTTCAAGCCAGGAAGTCCACCACCGATTCCACGGCAGATCTTTGGAATTTTAGATCGACACCCACCACACATGACAGCGTGCATAGATACGAGATATGCAACGCCATGCCTAGTTTAGACATCCCTATAAAGCTCTTCAGATTGTACTGGATGACTATGGAGTATTGGGTTCTAGACAAGGCGGAATCGGCCAAAATGGATCTGACGGTGGATGAGGGCAAAACAAAGTGCATGCGGTCATCTGAAAAGACCAGAACATCATGATAGGCAGTTATAACTCCGAGGTAGTTAAGGCCTTCGTCTAACTTGGCTCCGCAGTTACAAGTACCAACGACATTAGCGCAGAAATCAGACGCAGAATTACTCTTGCCAATCCCTGTTTCTCTAGGCTCAAAAGGCAAGTGAGTAACAGAGCCCTCTATCGTAAGATCCAACTGGCCTTATACAAGACCCGTATCATCCAGGTCCTATTAATTTATGGTGCAGAGGCTTGTACCTTGTCGAAAGCGGATAAAGAGGCACTTGGCCGTTTCGACTGAAAGATACTGCACGTGATTTCGGTCTTGTTGGTATTGACAGATAATGGAAGAAGAGGTTCAACCATGGTATGAGCTGAACAGCAACATCGATCTAATCAGGCGCCTATGGATCCAGCGTTTACAAAGCTTGTGCTTAGTTTAGTGAATGGATGCCAATATAATATCCGAGTCTAACCCCAAAGAACGGCGTGGCGGAGTACGACTGCATCTATGGTAGCACACGCAAGTGAATTCCGGCACTGGAAATCTAGCACCAAAACTCAAAATCTAGAACTACAAGTTTGAAGTCGCACATCTAGTTCTAAAGCCTTAAATCAAGAGCTGACACTTTTTTTCTAAATAGCGCGCAGCCAAGGGGTTAAGGGAGGAAAGAATAATAGGTACCGATGTACGTTGGTTTTAAATGTCTGAATGTTGCAATAACTTGGAAGTAGAGAGCTCGGCAGGGCATTCCACAAGCGAGTTGTTCGGTTTAGGAAAGAATCACGATGTTTCAGTCAGAGTAAGTCTGAAAGTGGGCTTTAGGGTATACTGATACGCATTCATAGCGGCTTTCTGGTTGACAATACTATGAAGCATCTTCACATTTGAGGTCGTCCTAAGGGCTCATTTTCAAAGCCCAGATGCACAAAGCGTACTCCAATATTCCTTTGCCACTTCAGTCTTCCTTAGACGATCTTTCACTCGATCTTATTTGCGATACAGGTACGAGTACTATGTATGTAGTGCGAATCTTTGTCGATTCTTGTTTCTATTCATCCACACAAACTAGTGTTCTTTTCGGTCGGACTAATGACTTTTTTTTGGCTGATTTCGTTAATCACGGGCATCTTCCTGGTGGTCACGTGCTAAAAACCCACAGTTCCGGTCGGTAGGCGTGCTTTAGTGTAATTTGTACTCACCGTACATGCTGATCCACCTTCGTACCATAACTGCGGCCTATTATCTTGGATCTGGTAGACCTAAACGTTTCCTGTGCTAGAGTTCATGACTTTTGTTAAATTTCTCGACAGCTTCCCACCCCAACAGCGTGCCTATGACACACTTTACACTTCTTTGTTTTGTCAAACACATAAAAACGAACCCCTTTCCGTGAACTCTATAATATCAACGCCAACACCATAACCAATCGAAGGGTTTTTTTCACTGAAAAACGCTTTCAAAAGCAACAATGCTGTCGCAAGCGTGTTCTAATCGATTCACTACACAACACTAGAACACAAGGCACATGGAAAACGTCGTTCTGGTAGTGTTCACATTGACAAAAGGTCTCCCAGATAACAATGAACCGCACTTCCAACTGCCTATTCATTGCAACGATTTTTTTACCATTGATCACGATGAGAGAGGTGAAAACTTTTATACGCTACCATGAAGCGCCAAATCTCTACAGACAGCATACAGATGTCAGTGGTATGCAGTACCCACCATTGTTATGAGACACCTCCACCGAATCCAAATTCTAGACCCCAACTCCATAATAGTCACCTAGTCCTAGGCCCACACGTAGGAAGTAGCAACAAACGATGACAGACGCGACATATCCAACGGTAGAATGAGTAAATGTACGACGATTGCAGGGAGGTGTGGCAGGGTGGTGTGGGAGTAGGAGTGTATGAGGTTCGTATGCGATGCATTTTTATCTTTTCCTCGAATGCCAGTACCAATGACAGTTTATTGCTAAGGGAGAGAGACAGAGAGTATACACCCAGCCAGAGGTGCACAGATACAAAATTTTCCCTGCGCTTTCCATATTTCTGTGACTCGTAATCTGGAATAGTCCAACGACCGGCAAATAAACAGACAGACGGACAAAAAAACGAAACGAAACAAACGCAGAGAGATACGAGTACGATTACGAGTACGATTACGAGTACTCCTACAGAATGACAGATGAATCTGGAGGAAATTCATTTGGTCGGTCTCCAGCGCTAGAATAAGAACGACACCATCAGCGCTAGCACCAAGCGAACCAAAAGACACATATACTCGTACTCGTACTCGTACATACGCGCAATGGTTAGGGAATTGAGGCGAGTCGACTTGAGTTGAACTGAGCCACGAGTTGTGTGCCGGTTTTATGGCCTGAGATGGTTGTGGATGTGGATGTACTTGTACATGGTTATGACGATTTTTGTAGTATGTTCACCAATGGGGGGGGGTTCAATGACATCTCCAAACACTCAGAGACATCTATGCACAACAGAGAGATGTCATTTTTGCTGCTGTTGGCGGGCGGTGATAGTTCTAGATAGTCTTGCTATTCTCTCCAAGTTTGTCCAACACTCAAGACAAACTTTCCACACAACAAGCCAATTGCCATAGAATGGATGACTATGTCTGTTCGTCTATCTATCCCTTGGGGCATCCTCAGGCCTCTAGGTTTGTTTCTTCTATTCCTCCTCTATGGTATGTATGTATCTTGAGAGTTGGAATAAATGTAACAGGGAATCAGCCATGATAGATACAGATCTCCATTGCATGTTGTTTTTACTGATGACGACAAAGATACCACTGATGACGATGATGGAGGAGGTACTCCCAGTATCTCCGACACTAGAACTGGTGCTGATGCTGATGCTGGTGTTCTTGTAGCTGCTGTGTAACTTTAGTGCACATCGGTGATCAGCAAGAGTAGGCATTCTTGTTCATAAATATGTGATACAGTTTTACATAACCATGAGTACGAACAAGTTGCGATAAAAAGGAACTCAAACGAAGAAAGATGATTCTCTTCCGGTCGACGATAAACGAGAGGTGGTGTAGCTTGTGCTACTAGAATCCCAAAGGCTGGTAGTTATTCTGGGAATTTCGTCTCTAGATGAAGGAAGACCGTATTCAAGAGAAGAAGGAAACATTTAACAGGAAAGATGTTAAGTTTTTCCTTTGAAACTGCGACACACAGGCGCGAGATACCGTAAAACTTTCTTTAAGTGGGTAAAAGCTTTTTTTGTTATAATTCGAATCTATGGAAAGTAGGACCAATTTGTGGGGAGCACATGTGACGTAAGTAATGGTGAATCATGGGGGGGTAGAGGCTCTTTGTATTAAGTAGGACACATGTACATATACTGAGAACAGATGTAATGGAGGTGTAATCGTTCTACTAGGTTGTCAAAAAGAATGGAAGCCCAGTTTTGTAAGTGAAATGTGAGGTTCATTGAACTATTCTGTATCTACGCCAGATTTTAGTGAGAGAATTGTGTACAACCGAGCAAACTTTAACCCCCTCATACTGTTTTGAATAAAGTATGGGTCTAACAATGGACTCCTGTGGCACTTCTTCCGATACTTTGTCTTGGACCGACTTTTTGGAAAGGAAGACCACTATTGTGCATTCGTCTGGGTAAGAATCATTTCAGAAGTCAACAGACTGACTTGTAGAGGTTATTGCAGGAAAGAAAAGCACCGACTTACTCATTCTTCTCAAGAGTAACTCAACTGTCAGTACACCGAGAGTGGCCTCTAACTCCAGTTCTGGCAGTGCGGCTATTATCGTCTCTGCTTTGACAATGGCGAAGGACCCTGAATGTCGCGGATCTTCTTTTTCTATATCTTGATTGACACTAAAATCGACGATTAGTCTTGCTCGATTCCAAAATATTGTGACATTCTAGTCGAACACCACGCGCATTCTGGTCGTCGTCGATTTGATCGTTCCAGCGGAAATGAGAACGTTTTTTCTGCGGCTTCCACCAATTCCGAAAAGGAAGCCTGCCTGGACGGGAATCATATCACTCGACCAGAATAGTAGCTAAATTTTTTCGCGATCACCTATGCCACTATCAGCGTATAGCTCGTGGTATCATTTCAAACGGTATATCTGGTTTAAATAGATTGGAGCGTAAACTTTAAGAATAATTTTCCCCTAAGAAGCTTCCATTATCCTGTCATCAGGAACACGATGATTGAGCGCTTTGAAGAGCGTTCGTTTTGTTCGTCGAGACAGAACTCTACTTTTGAGTTGTCTAGTGTGTTTAAAGAAGCACTCGTTGGCAAGATTTATTATTTTGTAAAGCGTTGTCAAGGACCGTGGACAAGACTACTTCATCTTGTTGTCTTTCATCACTAGACCCGCCAGATGCTTTGATTTCTCCAAATTTGGAAAATGCTGCACTGGTTGCCCATGTGGTGGTGGCATCCGCGTACGCGGACATCATGACACACTAATATTGCCAGACATTTGCAAGATTTTTTTCTTTCATCATCCGTTTAACGAAGTTAATAGGGAGTCACCTTGCCTGCAACATCGTCTTGTTTGGTGGATGTCGACTAGCTTTCTGTGGATATTTAGTCAACGATGTACTTACGACGACTAAGTGATAAGGTCTTATCAGTTTGCTGATGATAGGCTTCAATCTTTCACATAATGCGCGCTTGGTGACAGTTTGCAAGAACGCCTTTCTTGAGGATTGGGCAGAGTATGTTGAGATTTTAGTCGTCATACACACTTTCTTTGGATGATATTTTGTATAGCAACGAGTGCATTCGCTATGCAACTTCCTCGTTGATTCTAGTCTAGAAAAGCTTTGAGGACTGGCAGTCCGTGCCCCCGACTATGTCCGGCAATAGCCTTCAAGATTTTATTACAGTGAGGTGGCAGAACATCAACGTCACCAAAGATCTGAAATTTATCTTCTCAAACAGCAGAAATGTTACCCACATTCAGCAGTTTTGGGAAGAGCACGTTCCGAATCTTAATGATGTTCTACACATCTCTGATCTAAGGAGCAACTGGTTTTTAAACCATGACAAATCTTGTTCCTGCCACTAAACATCTTAATCTATTCACGAGCTTGAAAAGCCTTCTCCTTCTTTTCTCGATTTCTATATTCCCTGTGAAGGACGTTATCAAGGCAAGCTAGTGATTTGGTTCAGTGGGGTTGCTACTGTTTTGATGGGTCTTGGGATTATCATGCATAAAGACCACCTCGACTTGGCTAGATGAAGCGAATATGGACAATTATGATGACTTTTAGCCATGATCGGAGGTTCTTTGGATTCTGACAGTGATCTAGTCCTGGGTAAATGAACCCAAACTGCTTGTAGCCTAAATGACTTCGACTATGCAGATTTAGTGGTTTCTCTGAGTGATCCTGGCTGCTTAGAGCACACAGGAAAGTGAGATAGCAGTAGAAGCTCAGTTGTTTCTTTATTGGAGTTGCCCTAGGAACCTTAAGATTTGACTAGGCAACTGGTGGCTAGGTAAGACTCCTCTAATTCTTACAGAAAAAAGGTTGCTCTGTTCAGTTGTATTTTTTAAGCCATGCGAAGTCTTCTCTGATGGCTTTGACCCGGTTCATGAGTCGTTAACTTGCCATCTTGGATCTTGAATCCTGTCGTCACACTAGGTCGGTGAGAACTTTATAGAGTTTATAATATTAGAGAAACTGATTTTCAAAAGAAAGATATCCCTCGAGCATTCCTATACGTACTTCGGTATCTGACAGCTTCTGTACGCAGGCTGAATAGAACGACAATCGTTAGGACTAAGTTGAAGTTATCATGGCCCTAACTTAGCCGGAAAATCTGCGCTTACCGACTTCAAGAGAACCGTCAATTACTGACTTTGCGAATGGCATCACGATGGTGATTGTGTCTTGTATCTGACTTAGTTTGATGGCAAGACATTCAGACGGAACTATCGAAAGCTTTACATACCGTAAAACTGTGAAACGAACAACTAATTTGGCCAAGAATGGCCAAAGACCACAAAGATCCTCTGGGTGAAAGACTCTACCCTTCACTGAGGGCAAGACCCAATGGCCTCAGTATCACAAAATCACAAAAAGTTATCAGCATTCCACGAAAACATGACGTGGCATGATAATGATTGCAAGTATCGAAAAGGTGGCAGATCACACACATCTTAGGGCGCTGCAGTATAAGACACGATCAGCGCAAGAAACAATTCTGGAAAAGAAGAAAAGAGGAACCACTAAAGAAATTTTGAAGACTTTGCAGACGGGGAACGACATTCGGTTCATAAGAAACAAGCGTTCTTCAAACCTCCCAACCATTCGAAACTATTCCATTTTCGACGAGCAGATGCTTGTCATGTGGCTCTTTCAATCTCGTGCTGGCATAACGCACGGAGCAGGTGTCAAAAAATCTATTCAGTTGCTGATACATGCAAACGACATCGACATCATAGGTCCCTCACAGCATCTCATAGAAGCTTTATCTGCAATCGAAGCGAAACGACATAGTCTTAGAAAAAATGTCACTCTTGTAAGTTACTTCGTCACTTCGAGGTAGTTAAGGAGTTTACCTACATCGGTGTAAGCTTAAACCGCTCGTATGACAGACTGGCCGTGTTTCAACGAAGACTTATCCTAGGCAATCATTGCTACTTCGGTTTGACAAAATATGAGAAAATAGGTCCAAAGTTCTTAACTCAGGAGCCAAAATGCATGCTTTACAAGACACTGATCTTGCCAGTCCAACTATACGGTAGCGAGGATAGGGCGATAAGAAGGAAAGCAGTGCACATATTGCACACTTTCGAGAGTGACGATGATATAACCGGGAACTCTGTGAGCTGTAGCAAGATGTAAAGTTAGTCGAAATAGACTACAAGACTACAGGCTCCAGCTATAAGGATATTCGAATCCCAGGTTCGGAACGTTCGCCTACCTCGTAGTTCCTCATATACGTCTGCTTTCGTTACCACTTTGAGGAATTCGTTTCTCAACGCAGTTCTGTCCAGCTCTTACACTTAACACTCACAAAGTACCTCTGAGTAAGCGTTTGGCGCAGAAGAATTTGGTCTTGTCGTCTATGCCAGCTATATCCGCACATTCGTCAAACTATTCTATCCACCGGGTGATAGGGAAATTGTCATCGCCACTAAATGTTGGAATCGAGTTTTCAATGACGTTAAAGTTATTACGGGCTGATGACTTCGTATTTAGCCCTTCTTCCTCCAGACTTAACTCACGAAGTTGTTGCTTCAGCTTTGAAATTTCCAAATCCCCATTTCAGCTGACGCTTGGTCACTAGAGTGTGTTTGTTCACCAACCGATGCACTATTTTCACGAACTAATTGGAGTAACTCTTCATTTGGTGATCCGGCTACTGCCTCTTGAATTCGGATCTTGAGCTCTGCTTTAGTGCCTCTTGAGGGCAGCTTTAAGCCCCTTAGCATGTCTTTTAATACAGCCACGGTAGCTGATTCTAAAAACTGTATCCACTCTTCCGACATTCTTACGCACTTCGTACACACAAAAATTTATCGAAGAGGAAAAAAAAAATTAAAACAACCGTCGCAGTAATTAGGTTTCTCGCACTTTTCAGACAAACTGATTTTTTTTTCTTTTTATGTTTTGCGCGTGATCCCACTTCTGAAATTTTGTGGGGCGTTTTATGAAGAAAGCAAAAGACCCGTGGTGCGTATGGGTTGCCTTTATTACAAGAACTCACTCTGTCTATCATACAATACTTGGTTCTTATGTGGTAAATGTATGGGAATAAAGCCGTTTCGAGTAGATCACACGATCGGATGGTAACAGTACAGATTTACTCAAGAAAAAACTGTCAACGATATGAGGCTTATACTTGTGTCGAAAAACAACGCAACACTTTTAAATAAATGACTACACAAGTAATCTGAATAGACCAACGGCGGCTCTCTTAACATCAGCGTTTCTACTGGCACCGTTTAGCTGAAACCGAAACCTTCGTCCAGGGGATTTATTAAGGTTATTGCCCTCTACGGTAAGGGTTACGTATGGGGGTAACTTCCTCTCTATAGTATGAAAAACAAAATTCATAGACAACCAACCGCTTCGGATACGGATGGATATAATGTTAACGACCCCAGAAAGCGTATTAAGGACAAAGTGTTTTAGTTTAAGTTGTTGCACAAACGTTTCAAACATTTTTCCGTTGGTATTACCTTGCAAGTTGCTTAAAATTATCTCGAGTATGATGTTACATTGTCTTAACCCACTTTTGGCACCAAAGGTCTCGATGATATTGTTAATCTGACGGATTTACCACGGATGTGGGCTTCTTAATTTCGACAAAGACCTGGTGGGCATCAATTTCGACTTCATGAATTATACTCAAGGATCCCCCGCGGTGTGAATATTGAGTCAATTATACCGAACTAAGACCGAATTTTAGGAATCAATCGGACAGGCATGTAATTCCAAAGAGTCTGGTGGGTCTTGCGTATCGGGCAATGGTCGAAATCAATTTTTTCCTAGAGAATGGATTGATGTAAGTTCTCTATCAATACATTTCATCTGCTGCCTTAAATACCGCTGAAGGTAGGCCGCGTCAAAGTTTTTAAGCCTCCCATATTACTCATGCTACTGCTTTTCGTGGATGGCATTGATATCTAATTTGTAGCAATCTAGCGGTCCCTCTAGATGTTCGAACTACACATGGCTTGTTCAAGATCCGAACATTTCGTTCGCTGTAATAGATTTTACACGATCTTCAACCGCGAATCCAAGTAAGTTCCTATTCGAGGCTCTTGGTTGCTTCGAATCATTCGTACGTGGTTAGATACGAGTAGTTTACCTCACCTACAACCTGTAGTGCCACAGATTTTTTATTTGCCCAAGTAATTGCAGATATTCCAAAGGTAGTTATCCGTTTCGAGGATATGAGAGCTACCGTTGACCCTTAAAGGGTTCATCCTCCTTTCCCTAAATTTCACATTAGTCCTGAAAATTCTAACTGCGCTCAGCTCCAAGCACATTGAAGATACGCGAATAAGAAATCGCTCATTCCTTAACAAAAAAGAGATGCTACACTTGCAGATTTTGTGATAATCAAAACTCTGAAGAGGGCATAAAACATATAGCTACGGAGCGAGTAGAAAAGGAAGGAAACTTCCCGAAAAATGTCTTTTTTGAACATTAGGAGGAAATAAGCTGCGTAAACTAGAAGGGACAACTCACGTTCTCCAGTGTTATTGAGTGTTTTTCGAAGTTAGCGCTGCTAGTGTGTTCTTGGTTCAAAAATGTAAGCCTAGGAAATGACAAGAGAGTTAATAATTTGAAAACCTAAACAGACCTGGTGCACTTTTGAATGACCGAAGAAATATTTGCTATAAGTCGTCTATTTGAAAGCCTATTGTCAATTTTTTTTAGACCAGAAATCCCTGTACGTATAGGTATCCAAAACAAAAATGTCATCTGAATACCTCAATATTCAGACACCTGACTGAGGATGTCAGAAAGTACTCTTTAACAAAGATATATCGGCCGGTTTTTGGCTGAAAAAATAAACCACAACAGAACTAAACCCACGAATCTTTGTGTCGGTTCACAATCTAGGAAAGGACACATATGTAACATAGATTGAATGAAAAACTCAAAACAGCGACAAACGAAAATACATAGCTGAGATGTCTTTGGTTGTCCACTTAAACCATCATACTAAGTTCAACGCTACTGCTCAAATGTCCTTTCCATCTCCTTAAAATAAAACAATTGGTTCACCGAACACATGGAATCCCTTGTATGCATTATATTGCAATCCATTCCCTGCACTTTGGGAATCAACACAAAACAAATGGATAACTCTAATCCGTTCCTCTTCAAACGTGACCAATAGCAATAATCTTCAAACCACATTATGCCAATGCAACTGAGCTCCCAACTAATCCTTACCAAATCCCAACCTACACCACTGATAGCCCAGAGGATACACCAAGAACTCTTAGTAAATGGCAACAATAAGGATCTACATTCATTTGCCGATGATAGTAATGTTTATTGCCTTCACCCTCGAGCTGCTGAAGGCGTATAATGATACCATTTCGGTTCGAAAGGATGATATCGACAATCATTACCCCCTCGCCCCAAAAATCCAACTCATTCATAAAGACTCCATCCAAATTAGTTGTAAGGCTGTCGAAAATCTCCTCTTAGACTTAAAGGAAAGTCATAAACTGTTTATCGATTGAGAAGCACTACTAGACCCTCCAAGTATTGTGTTAAGTGCTCCAAATATAAAGACCGAACCTCCATTTCAAGGATCAAGTGAGTTTTTTTCTGCTGGAACAGAACAGAAGACGTACACGTATTTCGCAGAAAGATGAGTACGCGCTTAAGTCTAGTAGTGCCTACAGCGCCTACGGAACCATCGCACACCATGTAGGTCGAGTAGCTGCAGCTTGAAGCGAGTGTAGGCCGGACACTCACAGAAGTAATACTTCTGGGTGTCGTCATCACATATACAGCAAACTTCGCCGTGGCCTTAACAAAATCGTAGAGGCCCATCACGACGCTAGTAAGCAACCTGCAGACTTTCCTACGGAAGAACAGCCGGAAGTACTCTGACCTCATAAAGACGTCGGGAAGAATTCGTTTGCTCGGCCGGGAACCCGGAGAGCCATGCCACCTGCAGGTATGCTCATATGAAACCCAACTGCCAATGGCATCCCTAACCAAGGCCGCAGGCAATCCTAACGTAGATTCGGGCCCTGAAAAACTCTCATCTGAGCCTTGCTTAGCTAGTTCATCGGCGATTTCGATTGTGACCTGGGACCCAAACAAGATTCAGTAAATTCAGCCTTCCGACTGCGTTCAGTGACGTCATGTATTCTTGAACATGTTTGGAAGTCGTGACAGGGTGCAGCAAGGCTTTAAGTTTTAAGACGATTGGAAACAACGGTGGATGCAAAGCAAGGAGTTTGCAAATATAAAACGATGAACTGAATCCTGACCACCCTGAGACTGCTGATGCCTTTACTTTTCCATCAGTGTCGAGTTTGAATTTCATAAAAAGACTTTCTGTCCATGTAACACTACGCCAGGCAATATGGTTTGAGTTGTGATACAACATGCATGCCAGAGCTGTCCAAATCACAGTACTTTGTCGCCCAAGTTCTACACTTTGGTTGAGTGTTTTCTGTTCACTTACAAATATTTCCACCTTCTCCAGTAAACTCCAAAGGACTCGTTGCCTTCGTACAAAATAATGGAATTTGAAGTAGAATTTCTGTCCTCTTGTAAGGGGGGACATTACCCAGTTTCATCTCAAGCATGTTACACATATGCAAATCCTCTGGATTTTACGAACGTATGCCCACCCACACCCAGTAGGATAGTGTCATGCACTATTAAGGATCATCACAGCACAGCACTTGAGTTACAATTTCCATATGTCATTGTAGCTACTGCACCAACTACTCGTTCCTATACTAACTGCATCTTCTATTCAATTTGTTTCTCAGTGAAACAACAATTCACAGACGGAGTGCAGCAATTAAAATGTTAGATGCATTCAAATGCCAAGAACAACGACACAGCACCGTTTGCATGTGAATTCTCTCAAAGGCGTCCCAGAGACATTTCTGTCAACGGACCTCCCACCCTCTCAGAAGTCTCAATTCCCGCCTCGTAGTTCGTACGAATATGCGCGTGCATAACATCGTGAGCGTTTATTAACTTTTACTCGACAGTCTTCTCAATTTGTTTTTTAATTTCTTTTTTAGGGTGACATCGTAAATGGATGCAATGACACGTATTTTAATTGCTTATATTGTTTGGCGTCACTATCTAGATACATAGGAGTAGAACGTCAAACAGTCAAAGCAGCCAAAGCAGTCAAAAGTCAGTAGTCAGTAGTCACACTCCTTGAATACGTAACAAAGCCAGCTCTCGCCTAAAGGATTGGTGAATGGATTTCAGTTGAGATACTCGTATTGCTTTTGGGTCCCGCCAGAGTTTCAATTCAATTTGAATTCTCTCCAATTAGAGTCTGCTTCAATTGGAAGCTTGCTACACACTCTTACTCGTGTAGTGGGAGAAATATTTGGGCGACGTTAATTGAAGAGACACCCGCAGAAGGAGGGAGATATCAATAAAAAGAATAGACAAACAGATACACGCATGGGGCTTACGTTATTTGGATTGAAATTTGGATGAGTTATGCAATATCGATGGGTTGATAAGTGAAACGGGGAAAACGAGGGGGGAATTTCATAAATTTTTCGGATTAAGTAATTCCATTCTCAGAGACCTCTCAAGTCTGGCTATATCTTCACTCTTCGTCAAAACTGAATGGTGATTGGTGTCGCATCCGCTTTGAGTGCCTTGTACACAGTTGGAAAAACAAGAATCCCTGTCGGACAGGCCAGACATCAAAGACGAGGTAGCGATTAAATCGCAGATCGCGATCGTGATCATGATCGTAAGTAGCTCATACTTTCCTCAGTCAAGTCAAGTTCTATAATGCGAAACAAAATTTATTCAAAACATGTGCTGGAAGTGTTATTTTAATTCGCAGTCACTTCAAAGAACCAGTGATCGTTTGCAGATCAGTCAATCGATCAGAGATCGTGGTTGGCGTATACAATGCATGGTAACCCAATGAAAAAACGAATTCTTACCAACGGCGTCTCTACAGTATCGTAACCTTCCTTTCGTTTGCATCATTAGAGAGCACTTCGCTTTTGAAAAGCATCTAAATGAAACAACATCCTGCGACCCTTGCTTTGACAATGATGACGACCTCCCGACTACCCTCCCATCAGCCTGCAGATACTCGGCGTTTATTCAACTTCTTACGAAAGGCTAAGACATTTCAGTAAAAAGAACATACAAGCAGTACAATGGACTAATTCTTTGTCTAAAAGCTCTGCTCCAATGAAAAAAAAGACGAACATCTTTCAGGAATTGGTGGCGGCAGAATATTCATAGCTGGTCCCAAGATCTGGTTGAGAAAGGAGGAGAGTAGTCGCTGGAACATGTAACAACACTTTGCAGTATGCTGTGTCTAATCGTGCAAATGTAACTGACCACTCGGACATGCGTAACCACAACTCAGTGAACGTCAGTGCATAAGCATGACCAAGACAAAGCACAAAAGGGACGTTTCGGCGGAGGAACTCCCAAGATAGAGTCAACATCGACTTCAAACCCAGATCCACCGATAGCCCCATTTAAGCTACTTCGACAGATTCGAACCTCAGGTTACTTGAGGAGTCAACATCGACTTCAAACCCAGATCCACCGATAGCCATCGATTTAAGCTACTTCGACAGATTCGAACCTCAGGTCACTTGAGGAGTCAACATCGACTTCAAACCCAGATCCACCGATAGCCTCATTTAAGCTACTTCGACAGATTCGAACCTCAGTTCACTTGAGGAGTCAACATCGACTTCAAACCCAGATCCACCGATAGCCTCATTTAAGCTACTTCGACAGATTCGAACCTCAGGTCACTTGAGGAGTCAACATCAACTTCAAACCCAGATCCACCGATAGCCATCGATTTAAGCTACTTCGACAGATTCGAACCTCAGGTCACTTGAGGAGTCAACATCGACTTCAAAGCCAGACCCACCAATAGCCCCATTTAAGCTACTTCGACAGATTCGAACCTCAGGTTACTTGAGGAGTCAACATCGACTTCAAACCCAGATCCACCTATAGCCTCATTTAAGCTACTTCGACAGATTCGAACCTCAGGTCACTTGAGGAGTCAACATCGACTTCAAACCCTGATCCACTGATAGTCATCGATTTAAGCTACTTCGACAGATTCGAACCTCAGGTTACTTGAGGAGTCAACATCGACTTCAAACCCAGATCCACCGATAGCCTCATTTAAGCTACTTCGACAGATTCGGACTTCAGGTCACTTGAGGATTTATATTCGGCTCTAGCCAGGATGTTGAAATAGAGATGGTGACGAAAGAGTTTCCAGCAAGACGACAGCAGGGATCACACCCTGGAAGTGGGATAGTGGCACTATCTTCGGCTCATACCCTGGAAGTGGCATAGTGGCACTATCTTCGGGACCTCGCAAAACACTCAATGCTGTGAAGTGACAAACAGCCTCGGATATGGATGATATTGCGGTTCCTTTGATCACCGCAAAGGAAAAATGGAGAACGACTTTCGGCTTTGCAAGTAGAAAGTTCGGACCCTTACATAACACCTGGAGCCCAAAAAGTGGTGAAGATATGAAGTCGCAACAAAGAGGTATAGCTGCTATCCAAAAAGTGCGATGGACTGAGCAAAAGAAGGATGGAAAACTTTGGTGATTGTTGAGGAGAGAACGCGGCTATTGAGCTACATGTCTGTAAGCGAACAACTGATACCAATCCGTATAAAGGCTAAATTCGCAAACATAAAGTCTCCCATGAGGAGAAGAACGACTTTGTCAAAGATTATGTCTACAAGCTTCTCGACCAAACTTTTGACCAATGTCCTAGGCATAGCGTTAAGACCGCCCTTGATGATTTCAATGACAGCTCACGTTTTCCCCACCTCAACATCCAGAAACGGACTTGGTTATCCGCTGATGAAAAAACCGTCAACCAAATTGTTCACACTGCGATCGATCCAAAACACAGTTCGAATATACAGGGTGTCCGAATGATCTGAAGAGCTAACATCTACTCGGGCCAGTACCTTGTTGTAGCCAACATACGAATGCCAATAACCAGGACGACAAAATACCGAAGCAATACTTCGAGGTCGAACATCTACAATCGTAAGAGACTGCTAGAGCCTTCTCTGATCGGGTCTTCTAAAATCTCTCCAGAAGTCCTATGCTCCCAGTAGCGCATCTTCAACCGAGGGGAACTACCCCTAATGTGGATGAAGAAGGACTACTATATCAGTATAACAGTTGGCAATCCACATTTGTCCTAATTGAGACGCAAAGTTGTGCAAAAAGTTCATTTCCGTCGTCGTACTAGAGCGCTCGACTCAAGACTCAATGCAAGAACATCGACTCGCCGTCGATCTCAACAACTCAACATTCATTTCACCCACCAGCTTGATGAGAATTTCGCGCAAAGTCTCAGAAATTAAGGGCAAACGACCATCCGCTTCTGAGTCTGAGCTGGGCCTTTGGCCGAAAAATCGTTTTTTCTGACGAGGCGCACTTTCATTTCGGTGGCTAGGTTAACTAACAAAATTGCGGCACCTGGGAATCGGAAAGCCCGCACGTGATTGTCGAGAAGAAAATGCATCCACAGAGAGTGACAGTTTGGTGCTGATTTTTGAGTGGTGGCATCATTTCGAAAATGCTGCTGGAACATTTCGGTCACTGGCGAGCGCTACATGATTACCGAATTGTTGTGGCCTGAAATTGAAGACATGGACTTGGGAAATCTTTGGTTTCAGGACGATGACGCGCCATGCCACACAGGGAATCAAGCAATAGATCTTTTGCGCGCTAAGTTCTGTAATCGTGTTATCAGCCACCGGGAGCTGTGATTTGATCGGGTTACACTTCCTTTTTCCGCATAAAAATCGATGTTATGCGGAATCGGTTCAAGTCTTTAAAGCGAATATCGGCGGAGCCACTCGTGAAAAGAACTAGAACAAATCAACAAGTTCTTGGAAAACTGTGTAGTCATGAGTGAATGAAATCCAAAGCATTTTAAATATTCTCCCAAAAAGTCACATAATCTGGAAAGAGGCATGGCAGGAGAGTTAAAAACGACGAAGACGCTTCCATTTGGAAGCCCCTGATGGACTTGGAGATCTTGTAATCTACCAGCAACTCTTTTATAGGAGCAAAGTAAGAAGGCTTCCTTAGAATTAGGTAATGATCGGTATAAAGTGAAAGGCCAGAAGTGTAAGCTTATTGAAGAAGTTGGTACAATAATCTGGATGAACATGATCGCCATCGATCATGCAACCTTATATTCTCCTAATACGAGCATTGCAACACCTCCCTTGATATCGGCAACTAATTTGACCATATTCACCTCAATTCAATTCAATTGGATGCTGCGCGTCCATCAAGCAATTTCATGTTTTCCTAAGCCGAGCATTACAACATCGTCCATATCTTCTATAATAGGCAAGAATTTGGCAAACATTTTGAAACAGGTCTTGACTAATGACGCTGTGAAACCTTTACCGATCCCCAGATGCGGAAGAAGAGCTAGACTGAAATCTTAATTAACTTGAAAGGCAGCCGCCTAAGAATCGATCCAGCTGAATGGGCCTTTTCTATTCGGGATTGATTGAGGAAAACAAAAATCACTGATCTGGCCTAGTCTAGCAAAAGAAATGGGAAGAGCGACTAAAAATGGGGTTCCGACCTCCAAGTAGAGCCACCTATAGCCTAACCGGGCTTATGGGAATAGGAAAACGGCTGAGTGAAAAAACTTCCTAGACGGCAACAAGTGGCAGACTACAGAAAGAAGACAACAAGCACGAGTGCAGAAGTCTAGAATTTCGCTGACGTCATAATCAACCAATAATCACCCATTTGAAGAAGGTTACTTTGAGCGAGATCCCTTAGTTGAATATTACTTGCACAAATCGCCACGGAAATCCTTCGTTGAACCTTCTTTATTAGGCAGATTGAGACTATACTGAACGGGATTCCGTTATGAAATAGACAAGATATAGATATTTTCAACAACCTCTGCGCGTAGCACCTATGTGCATTATCAAGCACAACAAGTTGATCGTCGTTGCCAAGATCGTCCCCCAAACTCATATAACAGTAGCAGAGCTGTTCATACAAATCAACAAAGAACCTTAAAAGCTAGCCTACTATGTGAATTATCAATGTTGCTTCCACCCTACTACGACGACTAATACGCTGATCGCCGCAAATACTTGTTTAACTGATCACATGCGCATGGGTCTTGTATGAAGGCGCTGGATTCCCGTCAATTCAAGTCAAAAAAGAGGCTTGCAAACTAGCGTACTACTCGTGAACGAGTGTGAACGTCGAAGTTTCTGTTGGACCAAGGTAGGTAGGTAGGTAGGTAGGTAGGTAGGAAGGTAAGAGTGGCTGGTGGAAACACCAATCCACTTAGGCCTATTGGCCGATTGTGATGCCACGTGGATCTATGATCCTCTTACCAGTTTGAGCTGGAATCAGTTTGAGCTTACGATGAAATGTAGGAGACTTTTTACGTTTACATTTTTTAGATCGTTTAGGTCATTGTAGAAGGAAGTTCCCAAGTGATGTTTTCTCCAAGCCTTCTTGCGTGCTTGCCTATTAGGCAGTGTCCAGTGATGAGGTTCAAGAGGATCAGACACAGCAGTCCACCTAAGGTCTGTTCTTTTATTGGCATCCAGCTTTAATATTAGTTTGCACGTAGCGATTGGTATACCCTTTTCCGGGAGAATAGGTAGAGTGGTTCCAATTTTCGCGAGTTCATCGGCTCTGCAGTTCTATGGCCCGGCAACCAGCAAAAGTGAAGATTGAACTGCTCTGAGATCTCCATAAGAGATGATCGGCATTCAAGGGCGGTTTTAGAATTTAATGAGACAAAGTCCAGGGACTTGATAGCGGCCTGATTATCCGCAAAGATGCGGATATCGTTTTTACTTCAACCAGGACAGAGCTTCTTTAATCGCCAAAATTTCCCCCTGGAACACGCTATAGTGATTTGGAAGACGGAAAGAGAGGTTTAGATTTAGCTCATCTGAGAAAACATCGCAACCAACCACGCTATCGGTTTTAGATCCATCTGTGTAGAGATGGATTAACTTGTCCTCCATGAAAGCATCTTCCTGCCAGAAGGATCCAGAGGGAAAGCTTACATGGAAGTTTTTGTCAAATCAAAGTTCAGGTATGGTGTAATCGATGTTCTCTGTGAGGATCAAATTGACTGCTGAAAATATCGAGGGGTGTCAAGTGAAACGGAATGTCTAATGGCGCAGAGGGAGTAGACCGTAAGGCTCCACGTATGCATAGACATGCTCTTCTTTGGACTCTGCATTTCCTAAGGCCGTCCACCAGACGACAACCCCGTAAGTAAGTGTCGGACTTATGACCCAGATGTATAGCCAGTGGGTTATGCGAGGTTGAAGGCCCCATTTATTCCCAAAGCTATTGTAGCTTTATTGACTTTTCTTGGATTTTAGGTTTCCAGTTTACGAGTAGTTTCCTGTCAAAAATGAGACCCAAATATTTTGCTGTATCAGAAATTGCTAAACTGGTACCGTTTATTGAGGGAGGGTCTGTAATTGGAATTTTGTATTTCCTGGACAAAAGATCAGTTTTATGGGGGTTTACTCCCAATCCACAGCGATCTGCCCAACGGGTTAATCTTTTGAGATTTAGCTGACGGAGTTCTTCAGTGGTATTAAGATGCTTAGCTGAGACGTCATCCGCATAGGCAATCACCCTGCTACCACCCGCTTCCAGATATATCAGCAGTTCGTTAACCACCAAATTCCAGAGAAGGGGAGAGAGGATACCGCCTTGCGGCGTACCTCTACTGACACGTCTTTTGGCAGAAGTCTCACCCAGTTTGGAGTTGATTGATAAGACTGATCAACTTCCCAAGTGAGTCGTCTACCTGCAGGTTGACAGCGCAGTCGTGATTGCGGATGTGATGACGTTGTTAAAGGCACCCTCTATTTCCAGGAAAGCAACCATTGTGTACTCTTTATATTGTGAGGTCGTTCGATGTGACTAGTCAGTGAATGCAGCACCGTTTATACCGACTTTTCTTTACAGTAGGCATGTTGAGCCGTTGATAGATGTCGTGGATCAAGATATCAATCAGTCGTTCTAGAGTTTTCAGAAGGAAAGATGATAGAATTATAGGTCTGAGGTCCTTTGGGATAACATGAGAACATTGATTTCTCTCCGTGACAGTGGAATGTGGATAAGTTCTACACAGCTCCTCATAATATTTTCTAGCGTAGGCAGAATAACATCTGAGGACCTCTGTAGCTCGACAGGTATTATATGTTACTGTCCGGACCAGCAGACTTGCGTGGTCTGTAGCTATGCAGCGCCGTGAGCAGTTTGTCTCTTGTGATCAGACCATGAATTTTGGTCCGGTTGCAGTAGGCTTGTTTGGGTTGCTACCTGGTGGGTGTCTTTGGACCAAACTCAAAGGCAAATATCACTGTTGCCTCCACCCACTGCCAGATCGCCACAGTCGTATTAAGTTAATCAAAAGGCCAAAGGTTTTCTAGGAAAGCAGGATTAACACCCAAATTCATATAGCAATGCCAGATCGTCGCAGCGGTTCATACAAAGTCAGCAAAGGCTTGCGAACCAGTATACTCTGTAAAAGTCTTAGATTCTTTTAGATCAAACCGATAGGCGAACATCACTATTGGTTCCAATCCACGACGACTAATGATCGCATCATTTACACTGATCGCCGCAGTCGTATTAAGTCGATCTTCAAAGGTCTTAAAGGAAAACAGGATCCCAGCCCCGCCCAAACTCATATAGTAATGGCAGATCGTTGTAGCAATTCATACAACTCAACAAAGAGGCTTCCGATTGAATTTTCCTCCCGGACAAATCTCCACGGCTATGCAGATCACCTTATAACCAAATTTAAGGTCACTATGATTGCCGTCATCGGTTTAAACTATACAAGGCGATGTCTGTCAAAAACTGTCCTCGTTATCCCGTGTAAATATCAGAAAACGCTCGTTGTACTGTATGGTTTGTAGACTGCTCCTCGTAACTACTCGGGATGTACACTAGTTTTCGGAAAGGACGCGCCCTATCGCCCTATTTACTGCTGCAATAGACAGTAAATGTGGCAGGTGTAAATATAGAATGCACTATCTTCGGGAAGTCGGTCCACCCATAAGCTCTAGTTCCACTCTACGGTCAGGAGCAGATAAGATATTGGAGTTCTTCAAAGAAAGAAAATTTGGTCGCGTATGCGAAGAGTGCTCATAGGAAAGGAAGCACGTTAAGTGGGTTCAAACAGCTCGTTTGAAGGATCTAAGCTATCATAGAGGCAGAAAAACATTGATTGTCAAAAACGAAGCTGCATACTAAGAATAAGGAAGGAAGCCGAAAGGCGACTCTCTCTTAGACTGAGAATCGGAGTAGAAGCACAACATTTTGAACCTCCTAATTTAGAAAACACTCGCCGAGGAACAGAAGCACCATTAGTCCATTATCTCAATGTGTTCAGTTTAATTTTTTATTTTTCTTGGGGACTATCTAATGAATACTTAGGCCTGACGTAGCAGCTGCAGCTCTTTCTGGTACGTGAGTACATATTTCAAAAGACGACATGTGTGTGACATATAAACCAGAGACTTAAATGGCATTACTTTCAGGATAGTAGGGTGCTTGTCGGCACTTAAACAAAGACCTTCACTTAACCGCCAGTGTTCTTTAAATTCAAATTGAAATTCGTCCATTTACCATCCGTGATTCGAGGCCAAATCTCTTAAAAAACCGCTCTGAATTGTCAAATCAGTCCTGAAACCTACTGCCATTGTCATAATCATAAACATGCCGAAAATTGTACATAGACACTCGTCGTCGTCGGTCGTATCGCTAAATTTTGCAAACTTCGCAAAAGATGATAACATTTGCAAATTATTTCACTAACCCCAGCCCCCTTCGTGAAATACTTTCCATATTTACCCCTAGGCCATCGAGAACGAATGAGGTTGGAGTGGAAGAAGAAGGGCAACGGAGAAAAACGCCAAGTGCCTCTAAAGGCCATTAGACTTGATGTCGTCGTCGTTGCCGTTGCCGTTGTCGTTGTTGTTTTCTGTTCGTTCATATGAATGTGTGGTGTGGTTACACTGCTGAATCATCCATATCGTGCGTATCTCTTGGGCTTACGTAAACACTTTTGCTGTTGCCGTTCTACAAATCCTAACCTTAACACAATTTCTCGTTTTATTTCGTTCATCTTCTCCCTCTCGAATGTTTTTCCACCCCGTAGATCCTGACAACCCTACTACTCGGGTACTGGAAAATCAAGTCTTTTGCCATTTCTCGCGAGGCAACCCTTAGTTTTGCATGACATGAAGTGCTTGTACTATCCAAACCTCGAACCCTACTCAAATGACGAACACCGATAGTCATGTCATGCAAGTTTTTACCTCCCTTCTTTCATCCGTACGAGTATATCACATATCCTTGACACACCTTCCCTGTAAAGTACGGGCACATCCTGAGATTGTTATTTTTTTTCTTCTCTTCTTTTTTTAAAACCTTCGATGACACGTTTTCTTATGCATCACCGCCTATGCTATGCACACACTCTCCAGGAGGAAGGAAAAAAAAAAAAAGTGTATAGAGAACGAGCTAAACGAGCTTAAGAAGCAATCGAAAGCGACAAACCGAAACGGGTTTGCAGAAAGACTCGTAAGAACATTTGCACAAGCAAAAAACTAGGAAAGAAGCACGTGAAGGAAAAGTGAATTGAGAAAGAAAAAACGGCCGCAACTTCTTGAATTACGAGTGCAAATGCCGAACGGCTGGTGGAACTTGGAACGAAATCATCTGAGCGGATTTCCTTCCTTCCTGCGACAACTAAATGCAGATGCAGATACAAGTTACTTCTGCAACTGACTACTGTTTGAGAGAGGGGAGAAACAGAATTCATGAGGTCTTTCGATGGATTCATGGACTCCCAAATGATCTCACTCACTGAACTTCCTCTCCCCCCAAAAGACAGACTCATGTCCTCCGTCATTTAGTAATTATTCAATCAGACGTCTTTAGAGGAATTTCCTCACGATAGTGGGTGCATAAATTCCCTCTGGGAACAGACCTAGTCGTAGTGCGTGGAAGATTTTCTAGTTTCTCCGACTTTTTCTCATAGCACAAGTCTGCGGTGCGTGATTTATTTTGACGTTTATGGTGGAAACTGTCTTGACATCTATCATAATCGAAACAGCGGATGTTTTAACTAAATGCAATGCCGATGCAATGTTCTGCGCTTCATCCATGTCGGAACACTTGGGGGAATTCCCGGACGCATTTCATGGCTGCTGTGGCCAACGACATGGAATGCGAAGCAAATTTTATTTTATAGTGGCGATTCGCTACGGATTCAGATGCTTGATCTCCCAAATGTGAGTTGAATGCACTTTGCAGTTTTAGGAGGGGAATTTCAAAATTCCTCTATCGCAGGAGTGCTCGTTTTTCGTGTTAGGTATTTCGGTTGGTCATGTGGAATTTTTGACACAATAAATGCGCTTTATGGGCGTACTGTGGTGTTGATGATGGCTATTCAATTTGGGGGAGAAATCGTGTACAGCAACAGCTGGAACCATTCAGATGATGTATGACTGTATGAATATTTTGGGGTAACAATGTGGGATGCGCTTTCGTTCGTGTCGAATTGGTTTAGAGGAAACGAAAATTCAGATTGCGAGACGAATCTGTGACATTGGCAAGATCTCTCATAAAAAACAAATCAAAAAATCTATACGAAATGGTGGTAGCCTGATCCAAATCTGATGATCTTTGAAGATCGCCGATCTTGCGCAGAGGCTTTTGAAGCGGACCAAAAGATCTACATGACGAGTGGTTAGCAGATATGTACGAGTATTGTATATACGAGTATCTATGCTGTATAAAGTAGAAACGAAGATCGCTACTATTGTACATTCCATTTCAGATGAGTAAAGCCCTGATTTTGGATGACAAACGTGATCAGTGATGTATTGCAAGGTGGCTCTCCATTTCCATATATCTTCACTTATGAAACCAATACAAGGTACCACAGAGTTTTGCGGACTGCTGATTTCAGACCAGACCATAAGATCAACAGCAGGTGCATCATAAGTGCACACGCCATTTCCGAAATGTTTCTACGACCTACCGAAAAGAGTTTGTGTACCCTGTCCTTAATCAGGCAAGAAAGCATCTTGTAAGTTGTAGCCTTGCATTGATCAGGCTCGCTTTATGGCAAAGAAGACCCTAATACCACATGATCCCAATATCCTCACACCTAAAAACGAGGACCAGAAGGTCAAATATAGGACTGGCTTGTAGACCAAGTGCTGTTCAAAGCAAAACCAACGATCTAACAGAATATTCCTAAAATTTTTTCCGACGGAAAATTCAGCCATATTGGTTGTGCTTCTGGTGGAAATATGTTAGGTTAGGTTAAAACAGGGGTGTGATGGATATGCCATCACACAAACATTAGGCACCAAAACGGGTCAATCGCGATCCCTGTGGAAGCCGTTGAATTGCAAAAACCTAAACAATCTCCCTGTTGAAATATGCAATTTCTTTGCAAAAGCCAAGAAGGCCTCTGAAGTTCTTGCCGTCTATTCCCTCTGGGTTTTCGAAAAAGTATTTCTCTAAAAATTTTCTTCAACTACGAGATATTCCCTCTCATTCACACAGTATGTTTGTTATGTCGTCCTCAACAGCTAGTAGATCACCGCAGAATCTGCAAATATCCTTATGTGACGATTTGAGTCTATTTGCGTGTTTCCGCAGGAGCCAGTGTCCTGTCAGAATTAATATTACTGTCCTAAGCTTATCTCTGTTTAATTTTATTAGCTCCCCAGATCTTTTGCCGTCAAGTGGCCAGAGAGAGTTCGATACCCTGTGTTCTTCAAGACTTGACCACCTTAGGTTGGCAGTCTCTGTGATTTTTTCCTCGTGACCCTTATCATGTAAGGGGGTGGTTTGATGTTAGCAACCTCACTGTTCATTTCGCTTGTTCATTTCCCTTTCTACCGCAGTGTCTTGGCACCCAGCACATTCTCACTCGGTTCTGACTGCATAATGCCTTGAGCACTGTGCGACAGCCCCTGACTATATCAAAAGTAATGTTGGTCGATTGCATTGCCTTGAGTGCGCCTGGCTATCAATGTAGCCATATCCCTTTCCGATACCGATCCCATTTGCATTAGCTCAGCCGCCATGAAGACAGCCAGAATATGAGATTGGAAGACACTGCTTGCGTCCAGTAGTCTTATAGACACTCTTAGTTCTAGGCCTTCCATCCTCAGTTTTCGAACCGTTTGACTGACAACTGTCAGTCCTCGTTCTCCGGATATATTATATCATACGGAATGTCGAAGTCGACCAAGGAAGGAATTTTATCCGGCAGAATTGGATTGCCTGGCAGTAGCTCCGCTAGGACCGCGCCGTGTCCGAAACTACTGCTTTTGAAGTGACTCAAATTAGTGAGTCGTATCGCACTGTTGCCAGCAAGTTTTTTGATCTGTAAATCAAGCGGTATTAGGTGAATAAATGTGTCCAATGCTACCGTAGGGATGGTACAGAGCATACCTGTAATGGCTATGGAAGCCGTTCTTCTTTGAACCGCCGCTAATTCTCTGTAAATCGTTTTCTTGGTTGTTGCTTTCCACCATACTAGTGCGCCGTATGTAAGTATTAGTCTTACCACCACTGCCGTTCTTTTGCAGATAAAAAGAGCATTATGCCCTTTTGATTCTTTCCGCTGCGTTAAGATTCCAATTAAATTTTTTGTCCAGAATTACGCTTAGTTTTGGGAGTCTAAATTGTGGTATCTTGTAAAGGGTTTTCCAATAGGGACTTGGCAACTTTGAATTTAATTTGTGAACGCACTCTTTCACTAATCATCAAACTGTCACTGTCAATTTATTCAGTAAGCTCAACATTTTCATCACGGTAAAGCAAACGAACGAGCAACGTCTGCAAATTATAAAAATTTTCTACCAAATTTCGGAGTCGGTGACTGCAACTTTAAGAGCGTTAACTCCAATCTTCGATCGTAATTCTTGCCCTAGTAGACAGGCAATAACAAGTTTAGTGCAAAAATTTGAGTCTACATATTCGTTGTGTGCTGTCAGTGAGACAACGGGTTGGTCGAAGTGTTGAAAATATCGCTGCCGTTCAGGCGTCCGTAGCAAACGATCCAAATCAGTCAATTCCACGGTGTTCTCAAGAATTGGGCACCGCTCAGACCACATTATGGCGTATTTTGCGTAAGGATCCTGGCTTACACCCATACAAGATAAAGCTGACTCAAGAATTGAAGCCGATGGACCATTTGAAGCGACGTACGTTCTCCGATTGGGTTCTGTAGAAGATGCGGCAAGATGATGAATTTCATCACAAAACCATCTTCAGTGACGAAGCTCATTTTTGGCTCAATGGGTTCGTCAATAAGCAAAATATGCGTCACTGGTTGGGTGAAAATCCACATGTGCTTCATGAATCACCACTTCATCCACAAAAAATAACTGTTTGGTGCGGCGGCGCTATTGGGCCATATATTTTCGTCGACGATAACGATCGTCACGTTACTGTGAATGGCCACCATGATCACCGATTATTTTTGGCCCGAATTGGAAGATATGGACTTGGACGACATGTGGTATCAACAGAATGATGCCACAAGCTACACAGCACACGCTACAATTGATTTATTTAAGAGTGAGCGTGTTATCTCAAGACATGGGCCAGTCGATTGGCCGTCTCGTTCGTGCGATTTAAGGCCTCTTGAATATTTTCTGTGGGGCTACGTTAAGTCATTGGTTTATGCCAATACGCCGACGACGTTGGAAGAGCTCAGAGCCAACATTGAACGCGAAATAGCGGCCGTTGCGGCCGAAATGTGTGGCCGAGTCATTGAAAATTGGGTCCCTTCGAATCGACCGCTGCAAATGTGCCCGCGGTAGCCATATGAACGAAGTCGAGTTCCATTCATAAATGTTTTGATTGTACTTCAAGCCGCTAATAAGGTTTTTGAAATATCTCAAATGGTTTGCGTTTTATTTAAAAAAAAAAGTCCTTATTGGAAAACCCTACACTCTCTGGTAAAAAAAAAAACAATTTCGTGTTGGAAGGATTGGCATTGAGACCACAGCTTTTCTCCCAAGTGCTGGTCGTCTTTAGGGCAACCTCCACTATCTAGTTTAAAATATTTAAGTATTTTCCCTGCACCATTATGTCCACGTCATCTGCGTATACAGCGGCACTTATACCCATTGTACTAAACTTTTAAGCATGTTATTGATAACCAGCACAAACAGGAAGGGTTCTCCTGGTTACAGATATTCTAACCGAGCTTTGCCTAATGGAGCAGTTTATTTTCCTACTTGCAAGCATGTTGCAAACCCAATTTGTCATGCCCTGTTCAATATTAGCGTCCACTAGAGCGTTTTTAATGGCGGTGTACTCCACATGAAGGAGATGATTGAGACTGGTTTCCCTTTCCTCTTCCTATTCTTCTCCATCTATGCAGACTTTTCAGAAATCAGAAGAGTCTGTGGTGATGCCAACTAGTATGGCCATATGTGACCACTTCAGAAATAACAGACCCTTTACACTACTCTGATTCAGCTTAGGCCATACCTGTCTCGTTAAATTACAGGTTGTGCCTTCGAGCCATTTGTTGCTGGCCTTATCCATCTCATATAAGGGAAATTTGAGCATTAAATAGTTGCATTCCCATATTTTTAGAGTGTCTAGTCTAGTGTTGTTCATCTGTTTCACAGTTTCCCGAATGTCTCAGTGTTCAGGTCCAACAAAACGTGAACTATGAACGGCTTGTTGTCATAGCCGAATTCAGGGATTTTGCAGCTGCTTGGCTATCAGTGCACCGCTTCTCACCCCTCGATTCGCTTTCGAAACATCTTGGTATGTAGGTAAATGTGGTCTCTCTGCTCGGGATTTTCAACCGGAAACTATTTTCAAACTTAGAGAAGGAGCCACATAGTCGATGTTTAGTTCGATGATTTTCTTGACTTCACACGGGCGGGTGGCTGCCTCTACCTACTTTCCAAAGATGTCCATATGTCTTTAATACAGCGGTGGCGGTAAGTGATGATAAACAAGCACGCCGATCTTTACACTTTTCGTAGCGCTACACGGTTGACCTACTTTCCATAGACTAGCCACCATTTCGCACCGTACATTGGTGTAGTGTTAGTTAGGAGTTTGCCTAATTTGAGGACTATCCTGGTTTTACTAAAGCCTCTCTACATGTCTGGCTTCAAAATTAAACTTACTGACCAGAATCGCTTTAAGAAACTTTAGTAGTTTGAGCACATCTAGTTGAATGGAACTGTGGAAGAGGCATAGAGGATCAGTTCTGTTGGATTTTCAGCCAAGCCACGGTTCGTTTGGTGAGTAAAACCCAATGCCACGTCATCTGCATAAGTGAACACCTCGCATTCTACTCCTTCCATAAGTCCTACTATAACAATTTGTTGACTAGGGGATGTTTCATAGAACGGAACAGAGATCATAACATTTGTGTGGCATCGACCAATATGTCATTGAGATAAGGATCCTTTTGGCTTTATCCTGAAGACCCTTTTTGTGAAAATTTAATTCGTCAACAGACTTAGAGGAGCCTCCACTCATAGACCTGGCAATGCTGTTGTTATTGCCTCTGTCATTCGTAAAGAGTGTTCTTTTTGAGAGGTATACAACTTCCGATAGGGTTATCTGTCAAACCAGCTATCAGACTGGGCACGTGTCTTTGACATCTATGTGCAGTATACTCTGTCAAAGACCATGCAAAGACTTACACCCGAATAACGTTTAGAAATGATGAGAATTTCAGAACTTTTTGAGCACTACTTCCAAATTACGGTGCTCATTATCGTCCATCTAAGCAGCTTATACACAATACTATGGGTCGAATTGTGTCCACGTATACCCTTATGGATAATGCTCATCCAACACGAACTCATTGCCAAAGGGCCATCGTTTACGTCGTACGTTCGGTTAATGGGCTGCAAATCAACAGTTGAACCCAACTGTTACCGTCGCATCATTTTCAGTGATAAGGCTCATTTCTGGATTGATGGGTATTTTAGCAATCAAAATTGTCGTTTCTGGAATGAGCACAATCTTCACGAGACTCTAGAGACGTCATTATGTTCCGAAAAGTCACATGCATGTTGGAGGCATTATAGGCCCACTTTGTTTTTTTTCAAATCTGAAGATGGAGCCAACATTACCATCAATAGCGAGTGCTACAACCAAATGTTTTCGGATTTTTTGATTCCCTGTGTCAATAGCAATCATCTCTAAGAGACAAATGGTTTTATGCCATATGCCATACAGCCGCTCAAATCATCACCTCATTAGGACAAACACTTGGTGAGCGAGTCATCTCAAGAAATGGACCTGTCAATTGGCCGCCTAGGTCATGTGATTTGACTCATTTGGCCCACTTTTTGTGATGGTATGTCAAGTAACTCGTGTATACTGATAAACCAGCTACAGTTTTCGACTCAGAAGCCAACATTCGGTGTATTACTGCCGAAATAAGGCCGGCAATGCTGTAAAAAGTGGTGCAGTATATGCCCGAATGACTAAATGTCATAAATTCACTGCTCCTGCTCAAAGATTCGATCACATACTCGTACATATAGATCAGGTGAGCCCCATGCCAGAGTCACATAGATCTAAGTATTGCATGACGATGGTTGACCGATTTACGAGATGGCCCGAAGCAATACAGTAGCTAACAACTATTTACATCACTATCGTGTCTGGTAGGTGGAAAACGCATCCGTACAACAGCATACCATCCGCAGGCAAACGGTATGGTAGAGAGATGGCATAGGCCATTAAAGGCGGCAATTCTGTGCCATCAAAATCGGCTTTGGACACAAATTTTGAAAACGCTGCTGCTAAAATTGTGGACATGCTGCAAGAAAGACCTCAAATGATCACCAGCTGAATATATTAACGGCACAACATTGCGAATACCTGGCGAATTTTTCACGCATGAGGAACCACCAGAAGATTCGCACTTTTTTCTGGAAGACTTTCGCATTCATATGAGCATCGCACAAGTGTCACAAGAAAACCTTTTGCCTCAGGAATTTATAGAAAAAGTATAGAAAAAGATGCTAGATGGCCGAGTATTCACCATTGACGTAAACGGCAGGTTTCGATATGGTCAAAACAATGGAAAAAAACGAGTTTGATACGTTTTTCACCGTTAAAACTCAGAAATGACTTGAAAAGTGTTATAAGGAATCTGCTACGTCGAAGCCATCATTTTTCGCCAGTTTGCTGAATTCAAACGCAGTCGTATGGACACAAATGATGCTGAACGCTCTGGGCGCCCAAATGAAGGTGTTACGGCGGAAAATATTTAAAAAAATCCACAAAATCGTTTTGAACAGCCGTAAACTGAGAGTTCGTGAGATAGCTGACATCGCAAAGCTATCAAAAGACCGTGTACATCATATTTTACATGAGCACTTGGGTATGCTGGAAAGCTTGATTTCAATTGCTGATAACACATGTATTGATGGTACATCGAATAATGGAGGAAATGTAAAAGATCGTGCGTTCACAGATGTTTAAGCTGCGTTCTATGGTGGTTTCTTATTTTTATTTTATCTTTTTTTCTTTTTTGTATTATTTTTTATTATCAATTTTTTATACGTACTTCTGGCAAATGTCTCAATGCCCCGGTCTCCTTTGCTTTATAATCTATCAAAATGAGCAACAATAACATATTATATGTAGCCGATGACGTCAACAACAATTTACGTGTCTTGCTTAATATTCTTTGTAAACAATGTATCGACCTTAGAGTATGCCATATTAATGCACAGTCTTTATCCTAAAATTGATGAATTCAGAAATATGTTTCAAGGGTCAGGTATCGATGTAATATGCGTTTCGGAGACTTGGTTTCCGCCCAATATTGTGGATGATCTATATGAATTAAACGGCTACAAATTGATTCGTGGCGATAGGTATAATCGAGTGGGCGGTGGAACTGCTATATACATCAACAGGTGTCTTAAACACAAATTTGTTACTACTAAGTCTTGTCCCGATTCTCCTTTTGACTACTGTTTCGCGGAAATTGCTGTATCTAGTGGAAACAAATGTCTGATTGGTGTTGTCTATAGGCCAAATAGCAACGTCGACTTTTCACAATCGACTATAATTGTGATATCCTCTGTAAAGCGGGCTCAAAAGAATTCTTGGAAAAAATAAATATATTTGGCTTAGTGACAATTAACTCTGATAATCCAACTCATTTCACAGCTTCCTCATCTACATTGTTAGACCGGTTTCTTGTCAATGATCCAGAGAATACTCTTTGAGTATTTGAGCTTTCAGCCCCGGTTTATTCTAAGCACGATCTCATTTTTGCAACTTTCAGGATGATGCCTGAAACTTACTCTGCTTCGTATGAATACCAAGATTTTATGAATCTAAGCCTTAGTCAACTAGAACATGATGAATTGGCAGCAGGTTTATTTTATGACCAAGTTAGCTTTTTGCAAAATGCAGTTGATAACCTTTTTAAAAAACACGTAATACTTAAACGGAAGTTAGTACGTAATGACAACAGTTCGTGGTTTACAGTTGAAATTCAGGATGCCATGAAACTGAGGGATCTGGCCTATAAACGTTGGAAACGCTTTCGTATCGCGGAATTTCACGATGTTTTTTGTGCCTTGCGAAACAAAGTGCGTGCTAAAATCAGGGAAGCGAATTCCGATTGCTTGGAAATTTGCAAAAGTTGTTCCAATACTCAAAAAACCTGCTACCCGTCTTTCACCACCCGAATATAGGCCGATCTCCATTCTCCCCTTTCTGTCTAAGGTACTTGAAAAATGTTACACAAGCAGATGTCGGCTTTTATTAAAAATAACAAGCTTCTGAATCCGCATCAGTCTGGTTTTAGAGAATATCATAGCTGCACATCATCCATCTTAAACGTAGCCGACGATATCAGACAGGCAATGGGGCAGTGACCAGGTGTCCTTTCTTTGCCTTCTTGATTTTTCAAAAGCATTCGATACGGTCAATCACAAAATTTTGATCTCAAAACTGAGAAATCAATTTCGTTTCACAAAAAGTGCTGCTACACTGATGTTGTCGTACCTTTCTGACCGGAGACAAGCTGTTGTTGCTGGTAAAAACTCGTCCCGTTTTCTAAATTTATTGTCAGGAGTGCCTCAAGGATCTATTCTCGGCCCTCTATTGTTCAGTGTATTCATAAACGATCTTCCGCTTGCAGTCACAAATTCAGCAATTTACATGTATGCCGACGATGCACAAATCCGCCTGAGCTGCAAGCTTGGAATGATCGAGGACAGGGCCCAACAACTCAACAATGACCTTAAAGCTCTTTTTAAACTCAAAAAAATCTCAATGCATGATTATTTATTAAACCAAACTTGAAATGAGTTATTTTCCTGTCTTGTATCAGTCAAACGAAAGTTGCACCCCTTCAAACATTCATCTCTTGCATTCAAAAATTAACTCAAACTCCGCTACTAACACAAACCTAACTCATAACTTTAACTCAACCCGCATCAATCAATTTTCAAAGTTCTCCGAGGCACCTTTACAAATAGATACTCAGTCCTTAATTCATAACAACAATGACATCACACCAACTCTAAATGATGACGATGTCACAAGATAAAAATTATGATAAAACACAATACAACCTTGCTGGTTCGGAATTGAACGATGCAACATCGGACCAGAGTCAAAATCTCATCAACCCAACTACCCGACACACAATAAATAATCAACAAAACACAAACATTATAAGCACTCAGCCACTTCCAAAAACACTCAATTATTGCTCCTCAAATCACTCTTTAGTTGCTTCACGCAATAAAAGTTCGTTGATGTCTCAAACCTAAATATGACTCTCAGTATACTGCAATGGAATATAAAAGGTCTGCAAAATAATTATGACGAGCTTAATATTTTGATTAAAGCGCACAATCCTGACATAATTTCTCTCCAAGAAACCCATTGTCCATTCAATTCCAATGCAATAGCTCCAGTAAATTACGTTGGATACTTTCAAAATCGTGCTACAAATACAACATCTAAACAGGGCATAGGCCTTCTCGTAAAAAAAAATATGCCACATAACCCATTACATATTAACACTAAGTTACAAGCAATTGCTTATGAATTCGAACTTCCATCAAAATTCACCTACATTTGCCTTTACATCCTTCCGAATGAAAACATCCAAGCAAGCGATTTACACAACATCGTTAACCAAACCAATTCACCACTAATTATTGGTGGGGATGTCAACACTTGGAGCATACTTTGGGGATCTCCCTCTACAAACTCAAGGGGTGCTATTTTGGAAGACTTTCTTCATAGCACTTGCCTTATTCTTTTAAACGATGGCTCGCCAACTCACCTCTCCACACACAATACTCTCACTCACATAGATATCACCTGCTGCTCACCCCAACTACTTCCGTCCACTTCCTGGAAAACCATTAATGATCTTCACAATAGCAACCACTTCCCCATCATAACATCGGTTACCATTGGGCATTCAACTGTTAACAAAGTCTTTACAGCAAAATACAAAACCGATAATGCCAATTGGCATTTGTTTAAGAATAAAATAAATGAATATCTCTCTGATAAGATGCCCACCAAAAATACAAATAAAGAAGCAGCGTTGTTGCATAAAGTCATACGAACGGCAGCCAACGCTTTAATTCCCCAAACTCATCCCTCTTCAGGACAAAAAAACAATAGAATTGTCCCTTGGTGGAGCCCCGAACTTTCCACACTACGGAAGGATAAGATGCTAGCTCTCAAAGAATTCCAAAAGAGGCCGACTCAACACAATTTAATTTTTTATAAGAAAACAAACGCAAAATTTCGCAGAATGCTTAAAGACAACAAATCAAAAAGCTTTGCAGAATTTACAGCCACCATCAACCCCAGCTCTTGCCCTGCCAAAATATGGCGTAACATTCGACAGTTGACAGGAAATCGTTCAACATTATTTATTAAAAGTATAAGGTTTCAGAACCAAATAATAACAGACCCAGACAAAATATGCAACCTTTTTGCCGAAACCTGGTCCAGATTCTCAGATGACACCGACTTTTCTTCTAACTTCAATAACTCCAAAATTTTGAGTCTCAGTTATCCCTTTCCGCTACATGCAAATAATCCTGCTGCCAGACGAATTGAAGAACCAATTTCCCTCATCGAATTCGAAGCGTGCCTCAACAAAGTCAAAGGTAAAACACCTGGAAGAGATCGGATTTCCTATCCAATGCTAAAATATCTGCCAATTGAAGTTAAACAGCGGTTAATTACATTATACAATAATGTGCTTGATTCAGCAAGTATTCCACAAAGCTGGAAAACGATGTCATTAATCCCCATCCCTAAGCCAAAAAAAGATATTGATTTGGTGGAAAATTATCGACCAATCTCGCTGATCCCCTGCACATCTAAAATTTTAGACAAAATTTTAGCTAAGCGCCTTTTATGGTTCGCTGAATCAAACAAACTAATTTCCCCACACCAAGTTGCCTTCAAAGCGAATAGAGGATGTGGCGACGCTCACTTGCATATTGACTATTATATCTCGAAAGCAATATCCGCAAAAAACCATTTATCTGTTCTTACCTTAGACTTTGAAAAAGCCTTCGACAAGATCGGATCGGAATCATGCCCGATTTTGCATCTATCTTCACAGCCGAAGCGATTGCAATCTTGGAAGCCTCAAAGCAAGCTCTTAACTTCCGCGGTAAACACATAATATGTACTGACAATCATTTTGTACTCAAAGCCATAAACAACCCTAACAACAATACCGAACTCATCGTCGATATCCGAAATAAACTCATCAAATCCCCTAACAAACTGAAATTAATGTGGATTCCCGGTCACACTAATATACAAGGTAATGAAAATGTAGGTCGTGCTGCTCAACTGGCCAAATATGCACCAGTGTTCAATTTCAACATTTTCACAAATACAAAAATACAAAAATCCATAAAAGCAAACCTACTACTCGAATGGAACTCATATCAACATCGTTACTCTAAAATCAACTTAAACAAATCCCATCCACAATATCCCACCAACATTACCAAATCAAAAATAAACAACTTCGTACGTCTTCGCCTAGGACATACTACAACTACTACCTATTGACTAAAAACCCTCCACCAAATTGCCTTACTTGCAATGTTACTCTGGATTTAACGCACATACTGGAAAATTGTACCGCCTTCAAACCAATTATACTTAAACTATTTCATTATACTAATATCTATGACATACGAGTATTAAAAAACCCTAACACTTCCAACATAGAAAAAATCAACGAATTTATTTCATTTACTAACATTATTATATAAGAATTTCTTTATCATAGAGCTAATAGTCCTCGCAGCTAAGCTCATTAATTTTATGATTAACATGTAATTTAAATTATGTGCTAATAAAAGATAATAATAATAATAATAATAAACTCAAAAAAATCTCAATGCATGATTATTTATTAAACCGAACTTGAAATGAGTTATTTTCCTGTCTTGTATCTCGGCAATGCTGTTCTACAATATGTGGAGAAAGTTAAGAACTTGGGCATCTGGTTTAACACTACCCTTAGCTGGGACCTTCACATTCGGTCAGTAATTGGCAAGATATATGGTTGCTTACGAAATCTATCGCTATCAAAAAACTTTACACCCCAACATAGTAGGCTCAGCTTAGCGAAAACCCTTTTTATGCCCATCATCACATACGGGTGTCAGATTTTCTGTTGTCATAACACTCAAACTAAACGAAACCTAATTGTAGCCTTTAACAACATAGTCCGGTACGTGTACAATCTTAAACGGTTTGACCACATATCGGCCTACTCAAAAAACATCCTGAGATGCAACCCACATGCATACATGAAATACTGTTCCCTTAAGACATTAAATAATCAATAAGAGCCACTGTACCTCTATGAAAAAATAGAATTTTGTATCTCCGATCGCTCTTACATGTTTATTCAACCGAGATTTAATTGTAACAGCTCTGAGCGCCAATTTTTTGTTTACGTCATCAGGCAATGGAACTCCCTACCCCTCTTCATTAGAAAACTGAGAGGAACCAGGCAATTCGAGAGGGTGGCATTTAGATTTTTGGCTGATAATAATATTTAAGTAGGTCCCCTTTAGATAAGAAAGCTTCTCTTTCATTTCCTAAAATGTGTTTCATCAAATAACATTTTAGTTTAAATATCTATTCTAATATGAATTATGCTTGAACCAAAATATGTAAAATATGTAAACTTTTACAAACTGAAAGGCTTTGAGTCTATATGTAAAAGATGTAAATCAATCAATCAATAAATGAAATGAAATGAAATATGCGAAAGCTAAGTTTGAAGTGGGTACCAGTTTTCAACCAAAAAGATCAACGCTTTGATTATTCAGAGCGCTGCTTGGAGCTGTTTAAGCGAAGTAAAAAAATTTTTTTCAAAAAATGCTCGCCGTAAAGAGCTATGGCTCCAATCAAGAGGTGATCTTCGAAACTAAGGCGTATTTGTTAGGGTTGTACAAGGAGGTTGTAGAAGGAGGCAACGCTAATCAAAAAAAGTCTTACTTTTCGAACCATCTCTTACTTGGAGGACATGTGGTTTGTACAGGATGGTATTGAAGACAAAGTTCGGCAATCGTCTTATCGGCAGAAATGGCTCTGTCAATTTGCTATGCAAATCGTGCGATTCAACACGTTTCGACTATATTCTTTGAGGCTACATTAAGCTTCTGGTCTATGCCTATAAGCCAACAATTTAGCACCGGTTGGAGGCAAAAAATCGACGTGAAACTGCTGGCCGAATTATGCGACAAGTCATGGAAAGTTGGGTCTAGCGCATGCCCTTATGCAAGCGATTCTGTGGTTATTTGAGTGATGGTACCAGTACATTGCAAAACTAAAGGTTTCAATTATATTTCAATCCAAAAAATCGGTGGCATCTAATGAAAAATCCTGTAGTAAGCGAACTATCAACAGGCGAATACTAGAGAAGCCTATCACAAAGTGACAAAGTGTAGCAAGTATTCCATTGACCCGCGATTTGGAATGTTTTTGTTTATTTTTTTAATAAAATTTCTTCCAAAAGTAAACACTACCAAACCCAAATTAGGTCTCGATGTCAAACCACAAGTGTTTGCCTTCGTAGTCTTTTAAAATTTCCACTCCAGCTAAGGACAAACTTATTGAACTCAACTTGGTGTTTCATTTCATTGAGCTTATCTAGACCAATTGCCGTTCTATTTGTCAACCGCAAATAACCTTGTTGACCAAAACCGCATTCTAATAAATAATTAAAACCACACCAGCCATGGCACTCACTGTCACTGTGTCGTGTCGCCTATGTCTGCCGACTTTAAGGCAATAAAATGTCGAATACACCAACTGAAAATGCTGTTGACATCGTCATATGGTATATGATGTTCCGCCTGAATTTAGGCGTTAATTTATGATACGACACGCTGGGGAGAGTAAAAATTGTAAAAAGAAAAGAAGTTGAGAATTTTTTCTTCATTTTTTGGAAGAACATGGTTGAATGTTGGATGTTTACGAAAATGGAACAAATTCATTTTGAAAAGTACCTGTTAGCGCTTCGAAGATACACCTTAAAATTAGAACGTACCTGAAAATAAAATAAAAATAAAATCAGAAATAGTATATAGCAAGAATTATATATAACCCCCCACGGTGATTTTTTACATTCATTGCTTTCATTCCTTTTTTTTTTATTATTTATTTATTTATTTATTTATTACTAAGTAAGTATTACTTACACGGTAAGATAATGGAATCTTTTAAATGTGGAAGCCTTAAATTTTTCAAATATCAGATACAAGTATGTGCAAGTATATATAACAATAAGAATTCAGGAAGTGATAACAAAATAAAATAAAATAAGGTAAGTAAGATAAAGTGAAAGAGAGAAAAGGATAGAAAAGAACAATTGGCTTTACAATCAAATTGAACATTTTAAGCGTTTAAAATTCTAAATCTAATTAGTTTCATTGGCCAGGTATTTTAAGAGAGCGGTTTTAAATTGTTTTATGCTTCTAATTTTCCTAATATTTATGGGCAAAGAATTCCACAGCCGTACGGAGTTTACGAAGAATTGGCGTTCAGACGTCAAGCAGGCATAGCTCGTTTGAAAAAGCATACATGATCTACCTGACTGAAGGAAGCGTAGCCTATTGAATAGGTATGCTGGTTGCTTAGTTTGAATTACGAGTATGCCATGCAAGAGACTTAGCGTTCTGTATTTGAGCACATTATCAAATGTACATCCGCTGATTTGCTTTGAGTAAAAGGAAATATGGTCATATCGTTTTAGGTGAAATACAAATCGGGCAATATTATTATATACGACATTGAGCTTTCGTCTGGAGTCGTAGTCGGGGCAGCAAAAGATTTCAGAACAATATAGCAGAATCGGTATTAGGAGGGTTTTCGCTAACAAGAGCTTTGTCCGTGTAGGAACAAAGCGATGGCGTTTATGTGGGTAGACCAAGTAAGGGTCCGGTTAAATATCAGGCCCAGGTTGTTGGCGCAGTCGACGTACTCTATTGGACTTTGGGCTAGTTGGATTGGTGGAAAGTGAGTAAGGTCCAGTTTTCTTTTATGGATCACAAGTGCTTTTGTTTTCTGGGCATTAAGACGCAGTTCGTTCTTAGCTGACCAACCAAGTATACGCTGGAGATCTTCATTCACCTGCGCAGTGGCTTCGTGAACCAAATTCATGGGAGAACTTAAGTGGATCTGGGCATCATCGGCGAACATATGAATTGCACAATGCACGACAACCTTTGGCAGTTCATTTATGTAGAGCGAAAAAAGCAATGGTCCAAGAATGGAGCCTTGCGGTACTCCTCTCTTTATAGGCAAATAGCATGAACATCGGTTTCCCGCTACAACCTGTTGTCGTCTTCCTTCTAAGTAAGAAAATATAAGTTTTGTAGAGGGCAATGAAAATTTAAACTCTTTTCTGAGCTTTAAGCTCACACTATACGTGTGATTAACGGTGTCGAATGCTTTCGAAAAGTCAAGTAACGTTAGTATTGTAGCATGGTTGTCATCAATAGCTTTCATAATTTCGTCAATTACCAATAATAACGCAGTCTTGCAACTTCGTTTTTGACGGAAGCCAGATTGATTCTCACAAAGCAGTTCTTTACACTGTAGATAGATTTGAATCTGTTTTGAGAATACATTTCTCAAAAACTTTTGAAAGGAATGGCAGAATTGAGATAGGTCTGAATTCCACTGCATTTCCATTCGATTTCTTTGGAATAGGAATAATTTTAGCGTCTTTCCAATGAGTGGGAAAGACTGACGTCGTTAAAATTGAGTTGAAGATATGTGTTATAAAAGGCAGTAAATGTGGAAGCAGAAGCTTAACAAATTTTGGATGAATTTCATCCATCTCCATAGCATTTGATTTGATCGATAGTACCGCTTCTGCAACGTCTTCCTCGCGTAATCTGTAGAATTCAAAGTATGATTCTCTACAATCATCCGGTGGCTGGTCGAAAGTAGTTAAGCTTACTGAGGGTGGATCACTTGACATTAAAAAAGTTGAGTTAAGGTGGTTGCAGTCTATATCATCGGGAGTTTTAGGCCTTTGTTTTCCTAACCCAAGTTCACGGATATGTTTCCAAACCTCTCTGCCTGAGGAGCAGCTACCGAACTTCCGATAGTAGAAGACACGCTTGGCGTTTCTTATTTTAGAAACCGCTTCATTACGTAACTTGCGATATATATTTAAAAACTCAGGCATTCTGTATTTTTTCCAGCTTTTATAGGCATCATCACGCTTTTTCATAAGCTGTAGGATATTAGGGGTAAACCATTGAAGGTGAGGGGACCTATCAGGTTTTGTTTTTAACGGCACATGTTTGTTAAAGAGGAAAGCAATTTTTTCCTGCAGAAAGTTAGTTTGATCATTGACAAGGGGCATCCGATAAATACGCTCCCAACTTGTGCCTATAGTATCAGCTTGCAATTGAGCATAATTTAAGTTATGGAAATCTCTAAACATGACTTTAGATTCAACAAAGTCATTTTTAGCTTGGTAAGTTATATATATCAAAAGTCATGTTTAGAGAATGCAGGTGCTGAGAGGTGGCTATATAACAGGACTTTACCCATATCGGATACAAAAATTGAATCGATCAGAGTTGAAGCAGTGGTCGTAAAATGGGTAGGGGTAGACGTGTTAACTGGGTTTAGATCAAGCGATTTCATTTGTTCCAAAAAGCCTGTGGAGCTGGATGTATCTAACAGATTACAATTAAAGTCGCCGCATATAATGATGTTAGTGGCAATGTAGCCTTTCTCCTCAAGGGTGGTAAAGAGTGGAGCAAAAGAGATGGAGTTATTTGGTCTGTAGACTACACCAATCAATATTTTCTCATGACTACATTTGATGTTTATGAAATAGTATTCGAGAGGACAGTCCTGGCTTGATTTGCATACAAATTCAAAATTGAGAGTATTCCGAACATTACAATCGGTTAATACCTTTTAAAATTGTTTACAATTAAGCGACATTTAAACCTAAAGAAATAAATAAAATAAAATAAGCCCGACATGTCAAGCCAAGGTCCCATCAGATGAGTGATATGAGTAAATGAAATAGGGATCTTTTTTGTGTGTACAATGGGTCTGAGCAAGACTGACTTGATTCCACAAACTTTAAGGTTTGTCTCCGCTAAAAACTTATTTGTCAATCAAGAAAGTCGCTTAATAACCAGCGATGGCTCTAAGGCCTCATACAAATCCATTATTTCGAATGTAAAGTCCAAAGCGAAATCTGCCAAGGTATGATATTTGATAACCTTACCAACATGTCACAAAGATTCAACAGAACGCCAGGCGTTTTAAGTGATTTGGTTTTTCGACCACTGCGCAAGGTAGTCTGGGTTCATATCAAGGCAAACACTGAAAAGCTGAAAAAAAGTAATTTTTAGACAATAACAAATCTTACTAGCTAACCTATGGACAAGTCACTTATTTTTCCGCCGTTTGAATTCGGTAAAAAGTCGAAGGCTTCTCTCCGTTTGTACAATAGGTATAAGCTGGACTACTTAGCTTCTTCATTAGTTAGTAAATCAATCTGATGTGAAAGGATACAAATTAGGCGATTTTGCAAAGTCTGAAACGTTGCCTGGTGCATCTAGGGACACCAGAAAGAATTGGCGAAAATTCTCGATCGTTGGACAACACGGCCAGGCACTTGCTTGTCAAAATGTAATCAGATACCTTGAGATTTGGCTAGACGAATATCTATATTTCAACAAGAATGTAGATGCTGCTCTGGCCAAAGCCCAAGGTGCGTTTGCTCTTACAAAGTGACTGTTTTATACCAGCCAAGTCAATGCGAAGGTGAAAGTTGTCTGCTACATGGTCCTCATCCGGCCCATGCAGGTATATGGGTGTCCCGTTTGGTTCAACGTGAGAGCAAGCTTAATGGAAAAGATTCAGATGTTTGAGCGAGCTTGCCTTAGGGTTTATCTTCGCCTTTACGGAACACCAGAATCGGAGTACATAAAATTCTATCCCAATGAGGTTGACTAGAGGGCATATTGCAATATTGGGCCCTACTACCCCAACTACCTATGTACTTATGAGAGTGTACGCTTGAAATTCTTTGCCCCCCCTGACATGAAACGGCTTCCACGTAGCTCGTGCAGTTTGTGAGAGGCGACTCAACTATAACAGAGACGTCACACACGGCAATACTGAACGTCTCAGGTTTAATAGGGCGCCAAAAAATTTGGTGGTGCCATTATTGTTGACCACTTCCACTTCTTCTAGACTACCTGTACAATTTGAAACAAGAAACTGCAGAGTAGTTGAGAAAAAACAGTCAATGGCGAGACACCCACTCACGGAAAGGAGGGGGTGGCCGTGGTGTAGTGGTACTAGCAATCGCTTCTCACTCGGAGTGTCCAGGTTCGAATCCTGCCCATGGCAAGTCAGTTTTTCATTTGTGTAATTGGAACTCAGACAGAAAAATTCTGCGTGTGAAGCCATAACACTGACACCAGAGCTGTATACTTTGAAGTACCAGTACGAGTCCAGTACCCAATACCCTGTACTTGTAATTGTACTTAAAAATTTCAAGTACAATGTACTCCGTACTTAAAAATAAATAAGTACCAGTATTTACCTAAGTGCTCAGTTCCAAGTACATTTGTAAGTACTTTCCCGTTCAATGTTGGCTCTGAGCTCTTCCAACGTCGTCGGCGTGTTGGCATAAACCAATGACTTAACGTAGCCCCACAGAATATAGTCAAGCGGCGTTAAATCGCACGAACGAGGCGGCCCATTTCTTGAGATACCACGCTCACCATACTTACACTTCAATAAATCGATTGTAGCGTGTGCTGTGTGGCTTGTGGCATCATTCTGTTGAAACCACATGTCGTCCAAGTCCATATCTTCCAATTCGGGCCAAAAATAATCGGTGATCATGGCGCGATAACGCTGACCATTCACAGTAACGTGACGATCGTTATCGTCGACGAAAATATATGGCCCAATAGCGCCGCCGCACCAAACAGTTATTTTTTGTGGATGAAGTGGTGATTCATGAAGCACATGTGGATTTTCACCCGACCAATGACGCATATTTTGCTTATTGACGAATCCATTGAGCCAAAAATGAGCTTCGTCACTGAAGACGATTTTGCGATGAAATTCTTCATCTTGGCGCATCTTCTCTAGAACCCAATCGGAGTACGTACGGCGCTTCAAATGGTCCATCGGCTTTAATTATTGAGTCAGCTTGATCTTGTATGGGTGTAAACCAAGATCCTTACGCAAAATACGCCATAATGTGGTCTGAGCGACGCCCAATTCTTGAGAACTCCGTAGAATTGACTGATTTGGATTTGCTACGGACGCCTGAACGGCAGCGATATTTTCGACACTTCGACCAACCCGTTGTCTCACTAACACGGCAACATCACACAACGAATATGTACATAGACTCAAATGTTTGCACTAAACTTGTTATTGCCTGTCTACTAGGGCGAGAATTACGACCGAAAATTGCAGTTAACGCTCTTAATGTTGCAGTCACCGACTCCGAATTTCGCCAGAAAATTTTTATAATTTGCAGACGTTGCTCGTTCGTTTGCTTTACCGTGATGAAAATGTTGAGCTTACTGAATAAATTGACAGTGACAGTTTGATGATTAGTGAAAGAGTCCGTTCACAAATTCAATTCAAAGTTGTCAAGTCCCTATTGGAAAACCCTTTTACAATGGGTCTGAGCAAGACTCAAGTTGTCAATCAAGAAAATCGTTTAACAACCAGCGATGACTTTAAGGTCTCATACAAATCCATTATTTCGAATATAAAGTCCAAAATGAAAACTGCCAAGATATGATATTTAATAACCTTACTAACATGCCACAAAGATTCAACAGAACGCAAGGCGTTGAGATCAATAAGATTGAAACGTTTTTAGTGATTCGGTTCTTCGACTACTGCGCAAGATGGTCTGGGTTCATACGAGGGTTGTCTGAAAAGTTTTCGACCGCAACGTAAAGATAGCGGCACTCGTCAATAAAAGCTAGCGAATGCTACTTGTGCATCTTTTGGCAGTTACTTTTTAGTTGACAGTCGTTTGAGTGAGTCGATGTGAATGTTTTATGTGAAAATTGAGTATCGAGCTGTTATTAAATTCTTGTTTTTGAAAGGCAATACGCCTCCGCAAATCAAAAATGAGTTGGACTCTCTGTATGGGGACTCTGCACCATCATTTACCACAGTGAAATTTTGGGCAGCTGAATTTAAACGTGGCCGCAAGAGCTTAGGATATGATGAACGTTCGGGACGTCCAAAAACTGACGATAACATTGCTAAAGTTCACCAAATGGTGTTAGACGACCGCCGAGTTAAAGTGAGAGATATAGTAGAGGTTATGAAAATGTCCAAAGAACGTGCTTGTTACATATTAAATCAAGATTTAGGCATGAAAAAGCTGTCCGCGCGTTGGGTGAGGCGTTTTCTCGGCGGTGTTCTCACACCTCAGCGGTTGCCATGGTGAAAATCCATGAATTACGGTTTGAACTGCTTGACCATCCGCCTTATTCACCAGATCTAGCCCCAAGCGACATCTTTTTGTTCCCTCATCTAAAAACTGCGCTCGTAGGACAGAGATTAGAGAGATGGGAGCATCGCTGGGAGAATTGTTTAGAGTTACAAGGAGACGTAGAAAAATAAAAAGCAAAATTTGAGAAAAAATTTCTTGTATCATTGTTCGGTCGGAAACTTTTAAGACAACCCTCGTATCACGGCAAACGCTGAAAAGCAGGAAAAATGTAATTTTTCTAGCGTACACTATGCGATGGACAACCACATATCTCATTGCCTATGGACAAAAGTCACTTATTCTTCCGCCGCGCAGTGAGGCCAATCATACGGAAAGTTGATTTTAATGAATGGCGCTCTCACAAAGGATTTTGTGTACCCTTAAGATGTTTGCACATAGCGCAAACAAGGGTATGAATGCACTTATAATGCCTCAGCATGTGTTAAGTGTTTTGGAAAATGGGATAGAGAGAGAAAGAAAGATGTATGGGCTCAGTGGTTATTTCGATCCATGGGTGGCATCCAACATTTAATGGGGAGACAAAATTCTTAGTGGAAGTTGGCTTGTTGTTGATTTCTAGGCAACTACTCATCCTACTTGATTTTCGTTAACTGGGATTCGAACACCGAACCTTCCGATTTGGAAGCCAGTCCACTACCACTTGAGCCACCCACATATTTCAAATTACGTCCAAAAGTGAGCTTGAGGGTGTACGAGTACTGTTGAGCATTTATAGCGAGACGGGTGTTACGGTTAAAAGTTAAAAGGGGTGGAATGCTACTGGCAATTTCGGTGGAGCACTAGTAGTGAAAATAGCGATACAACAAGGTGAGACAGGAGACATTACGTCTGTCTCATCATCTTTGAGTTTTATCGCACGGTTTTGGATCCTATCTAACAAGTGCAAGTGGTCTTAGGAGCACCTGACCAGATTTCAACATTGTACTCCAATTTCGGGCGAATAAACGCCTTATAAAGGGTCCGCCATCTAACGTTTTTTTTTTCAACTAGTGCTTATTTCGTGAATGGTAACACATAGCTCATGTCTGATTGGACAGATAATTAGTTTTATCCTTCCGCTGAACGAATATGGTTGTGTATACGCTTGAACAACGCTGGGAAATATTGCGACATTACTTTGAAAATCATGGTAATGTTGCAGAATGTGTGCGAAAATTGCGTACGGATTTTGGAAGAAGAGAAGCACCGTCAGCTCCGTATGTTCGTTATCTTGTGAAAAAAGTGAAAGAAACTGGCATCCTCATCGATAAACCAAAGCGTTAAAAGCCAAAAACAGTGCGTACACCCGAGAATATTGCTGCTGTGGCAGAAAGTGTGCGTGAAGCGCCATCAACATCAATTCACCGTCGTTCTCAACAATTGAACATTTCGGAGACATCGTTGAGACGAATTTTGCATAAAGACCTTGGTATAACACCATACAAAGTTCAATTGGTTCAGGAGTTGAAGCCAACTGACCATCCAATGCGTTTTCGCTTCGCTAAGTGGGCCTGCGATCGACTTAGAAAAGATGGCGATTTTGCCAAAAAAATCATCTTTTCAGATGAAGCTCATTTTGATCTTGGCGGGTATGTAAACAAGCAAAATTGTTGCATATGGGACACAGAAAACCCGCACGCATACATTGAAAAGCCGTTACACCCAAAACGAGTCACTGTTTGGTGCGGATTTTGGTCCAGAGGCATAATTGGGCCATTCTTCTTCGAAAATGAGCAAGGAGTGGCCGTTACAGTCAATGGCGATCGTTATCGGGCCATGTTGAACGAATTTTTGTTCACAAAAATTGAAGAGGAGGATATTGGCAACATTTGGTTTCAACAGGACGGCGCTACGTGCCACACAGCCGAAGCTACACTCGATGTTTTGCGCCCTGTTTTTGAAGATCGCATTATCAGCCGCAGAGCTGATGTCGTTTAACCACCTCGGAGCTGCGATTTGACACCGTTGGACTATTATTTGTGGGGTGCCGTAAAAGATAAGTCTTACGCCGACAAGCCAGAGACAATTGACGCTTTAAAGGACAATATTCGTGAAGCCATTGGTGAAATACAGCTGCACACAATCGATAATGTGCTTAAAAATTGGACCGATGGTGTAGGCTACTGCATGGCCAGCCGAGGCAGCCATTTAAATGAAATTATTTTCCATTATTAACCGGAAGGATAAAACGTTAGATGGCGGACCATTTATATATATTCAGGCGAGATCGGAAGGCATGAAATATTTCTTACATCGCTTGAGGAAACCTAGACATTTCCCGAAATTTTGGCGACGTCGAATATGTGGTCATTCCAACATAGTTTGCCATTGACACACATACCGAGAATGGAAAGTTTATCGGTTTCGACCATGCAAGTGCCATTCATAGATAATGGCTGGGTGTTTAAATTTCGCTTTAAAGACAGCAGACAGCATTGTATTTTGGAAGCATTAAATTCCACTCTATTGATAGTTCCCTAACTGGTTATGCTGTTGATATCGGAATTTAATGAGCTTAGCATACGCTGCCGTTCTCGTACTACAGCCGAAGAGCAGGGCCGTGAGTCCGGGAACGAATATGAAAAGCAGAGAGTACTGTCATCAGCAAAGGAATATATTGGATTAGAAGTAGCAGACAAGAGATCGTTAATGAAAATTAAAAAGAGTGTCGGTGACAGAACAGAGCCCTGGGGCACACCAGCATTTATTTTGTGAATATCAGACTTGAAACCGTCCAAGACAACTTGAATTGAACGTTCCGAAAGGTAATTTCTAATCCATTGAAGAAGAGAGTCGTCGATCCCAAATGCACGCATTTTCGACAAAAGAGCCTGATGCCAAACTCTGTCAAATGCCTTAGAAATATCAAGTGCAACTATCTTGCTTTCGCCAGATTGATGTACGCTTTGGTTCCACTTTTCGGTGAGACATGCCATCAAATCACCAGTGGACCTGTTGCTACGAAAACCGTACTGCCGGTCATTGAAAAGTTTTCGTGTTTCGAGATACTTCATGAGCTGACGGTTTATCAGCGTTTCCATGACTTTGGATATAACGGACGTAAGTGCAATGGGTCTGTAAAAAGTGAGGGAAGAAGATTCGCCTCTTTTAGGGACGGACTGAACAAATGCTGTTTTCCATCTGCACGGGAAGAGTCCTAAAGAGTAGGATTGACAAAAAGCTTACGCAGTGGTTTTGCCAGCGAGGAAGAACACCTGTTCAGAAGAAGGGGAGATATACCATCTGGACCAGCGGATTTATGTATGTTGAGATCTCTAAGTAGTCTTGCTACTACTCGAGTGCGAAAGTAGATTCGTACCATTGAAGATTCGACGCACTCAAGTGTAGGCGGAGACAAAGCACAATCTGGAGTGTTGAGCTGGGCGCAAAGTGTGCAGCAAGCAGATTAGCCTTATCCAAAGAGCTGACAGCTGGAATGTCATTGTAAATGAGCGTTGGGTTGGAGGATGAGGCGGAATTTCTAATGTTTTTGACGAACGACCAAATATTTGTACTGCCTTTGGGACATTGCAGTATTTTTTGCCTCAGTTTTTGGTCGTATAGGAATTTCATACGCTTAAGAAGGGCGTTGCAGTCATTTCTGGCTCGTTTGAATTTTTTTCCGTTTTGCTCTGTTGGGTTGGTCTTGTAGGACCGAAAAAACATTTCTCTAACCCTGACGGCCTCTTTACAGCTCGAGTCGTACCATGTCTTTTCTTTTGGTTTGATACTTTTCATCCGATGAGGAATAAAGGATCTCATTCCAAAGAGAATGGTGTCTGTAATCATCTCAGCAGCGGCATCCACGTCGTTATCGAGGAAGCATAACGACCAGTTAAAATTCCTAAAGAAGCTGTTAAGACCGCTCCAGTTGGCTTTCTCGTATTGCCATACGGTTCTTTAAGGAATTTTTTCTCTAACTGTGTGGTCGGTGTACGAGAAATTAGCTGATATGACACAATGGTCCTACGAGCCTAGAGGGGAGAGCACATCAATGGTGTACTTATCAGGGTGAGAAGTTAAAAACAAGCCCAGGGTGTTGGCGGTATGACTATCAACGTCTGGTATTCGCGTGGCCTCATTTACAAGCTGCGTTAGGTTGTTTTCCGCAGCGAAGATCTCAACACACCATCCTTCGGGTGTTGTCTGTCCAGAATGTCGAAGCCACCCAGAATTGTGTATATTGAAGTCGCCCGTAATAACGATTTCAGTATGATTTCTTTGAATGGAGTCAGACAGGGCATCAAACTCGTTAAGAGTCGAATTGCTGTCCAGTTTGGGGCTTCTGTAAATAAAGCAGTAGTGGATAATTTGCTTACGGAAATACGACCTACGCTCGCGCCGAGCTGAACATAATCGGATTTGGTGTTGTGGGTGCAATACCACACGACAAGAGTTTGGGTACTCGTATGTCGTAACTGTAACTGCACTGTAACTACTCCACAATTTTCTATGTAAAAGGTTCTAATCGCCCTTCAGATCAAAAATTGTTTGTGTAACTTTCTGTAAACAAAGTGAACTAATGCATCACCAACAATTGCCTTGAACTTCAATCGACTGCTCTCTCCCATTTCAAGTAATAACAATCGTAAACCACCCGAACATTCCCAGCAGCAGCGACATCAATTCCATGAATGACAGCTTCAACTTTAACGTCAGCTACAATAACAATTCGAGAAATCAATTTGCAATTAAATGAGTCCAACACCAGCAGACTGTTCAGGCTCCAAACTATGTTAATTGAACAATCGCCCATCAGAGCCAAACAAATTAATTCTCCCCAAAGTCTTCCTTTTTTTATATATAAATGCGTGTATGTGTGTATGGATCTGGTGGTGCCCTAGAGTGTAGAATCGTTTCGTTTTTTTTTCCAGGCGATAACACCCAACCCTCCAATGAATTTCAAAGAAACGTCCATTAATAGACGCGCACCACCACCAACCACAACACTCAATATCTTTCGATCTCGCTTCTTGGCCACCCTCACCATCTACTCAGTTCGTTCTTAATGCCAACTGTCGATTATGGTAATTACTTTTATCGCAAAGGCGACACCATCCCCCATATCGTCTCACTCTTCTCAACCCACCAACTACTTCACAATTGATTCGATTCAATCAAAACGATAGCTCGTACATATGTACGTGCGGAATTATTCCGCACGAACGACAAGTACGAGTAGAAGAAAAAGAAAAATCAATTTTCCCTTCGGGGGGAATCCCCGGACCCTGACGTACTCGTATCTGTAACCCTAAACGAATTGCGGTTTAGTGCGTTGCTGTGAGGAAAAATAGGCCAGCCAACAGGAGTATTAAGACTAATCCGCCTCCTAGCAGTGTCATGTACTTGTACTCGTATCTATAGTGAGGAGGAGGCAGTATAGTAGCTAAGCCTAAGCTAATGCGTGATGCTATTTTAAGTGCTATAGGCCTTACATGTGCCTATACCATGACTGTGCCCATGACTATGATGTGCATCTTGCCATTCCATCATCATCATCATCATCATCATCTTCCTCTTCAGTGGCAGCCAGCTTTTCCAGATTGACCCTAATCTGATGCCAATGGAAATGAAAATGGAAATGCCTTTACTTCATTCTTCTCGTTGGCAGGCAGTGGGAGTCATGAGAGTCCCCTTAGCTGGCAAAGAATTGTGGCAGCAAGGGAAAAAAATCTGATAGATACGAGTACTCGTACGTACGAGTATGACTGACTTTTAATGCGATTTCAGTGAATCTGACTTGGAGCGTCTCTCTGATAAGTGTAACGTGCAGCACTACAACTACATGAAATGAAGAAGAAAACCCAAGGGTTACATGCTCGTAACCACTAGCGAGACGCATGGAGCCAAACAAAGTCAGTCAAAGTCGAGCGCGAGTCTATGGGCCATGTGAAATCACTGCACTGACAATGATAACTATAATGCCATTAAATGTATCTGTATCTTTGACTATGACTATCTGTACCGTCACGGTCTTTTCTCTGCTGTTCAGCTCTATGTACCTCAGCTGATGTATCTTAATGGGCACTCAAAACTCTGTGAAAAGTGATTAGGGATGCGCCAGAAGATGGTGTGCATTCGCAGAGCGAATGTGAGATGCTAACGCACATTAGAAGTGAAGTTTGAAGTCTCACAAGACCGAAGACTGCAGGCACAAGGCACAAAAATACACAAAACAGACAAAACAGACAATGAGACAGTTTTCTAATTAACCAAGCAAATGACGAGTACGAGTAGATGTTATGGAAAATGTCCCATAATTATGTTAATTCACTGGGATTTCCAATTGCAAGGTACCCGAGAAAGGACGGCACAGCCACAGGGACAGACGCAGATACGAGTACATACCACCATATGGCGAAATGATGTTTTCACTACTCAAACAGATGAATGAGAATGTGATGATATGATGGGCTTTGCCGGGTTGCAGCGGATGTAGTGAGTGTGGTTAGTGCGCTTTTAATTGCTACTAGAGTGTTTGGAGTTGTTCAACATGTGCTTAGAGCATACATATTCGTATCTCGTTATATCTTGTATCTTGTGATACAATATGTGCACAAGAAGATGAAGATTTCATAGAGAATTTCGTATTGTGCAGATGAGTGACGTGTGGCATGCAATGGATGCACTGTGAGTTGGCATGGCTCTAATGAATTAGATCCCTTGGTTCGCTTAACATCATTAAATTTTCAAATTTATTTGATTGAATAGTATGTACAGTTGCTGTGCTCACATTTGCTAGTGGCAGTTGATGACGCTCGGTCGGATGTAATCGTATTTGCGATACTTATTGATTTCTGCGAGGATTCCTAAGGATGAAAGGAGGCATTGTGTTGGTAATGAAGAGGGAACATCTGTGAATTTCTGCAGAACATATTGAAAATGATTTGAATATGAACAGCTTCTGGCAAAAGGGGCATTCACCAGAAACAATAGAGAGATAACACTCATAGTTACTCGTATGTACACACGTATCTGCTCTGATATTTAGAGCTGGCCAACCTCATCCCGTACTTGGTTCTTGAATGAAATAATAAGACAATTACCTCCTCCATTTTTACATGTAAAAACACTGCGTCACCTGCTTTTTTGAACCCACGGATCACCAAAAATTCCGCTGCAAGTGTAGGAAGAACTTCAGCTGTGCCAAACTACCTAGTGCAGAATTTGATTGGGAGACCTACAAGGCATCATTAAAAACCTTGAAGAAAGCCTCAGGATCGATCCTGGTGTAGGTTTTGCGAAATAATCATCAGCGCAAGTAAAACCTCTAGATTTTGGCAAGTTTTGTCCAAAACACATAGGACTTTGAGGGTACTTTGGTGTTTCTGAGGAATAATCCTTGGATCTGCTTATGAACACTTGCCTCAGCAACGTAGACTCAAAAGGTCATAGGAATCAATGATAACTTCCCTCTCCATTTACAGAATGTTTTTCAGGAAATTCCCTGATATTCACTCGTAAAGCCTGTTTTCTTGTCTCTCATATGCTTCCGAAGGATCTAAGACCCATCGATATGTCATAATTCCTGTTAAAGACCCTCGAGAGAATCCTCAATCTTCACATCAAATGCAGTCTTAACCCCGGAAGACTCTCGAACTGCAAGAATGCCTATCAAAAATGTAGAGAACTATACTCTCTCTCTCTCTCAAGGAGTACACAATGGTGGCGTTGCTTGTTATCGAGAAACCTTTCAACAACGTTGACAGTTCCTCAATGACCAAGTCTCTCCAAGAACTGGATGTAAAGGCCGGTCCAGACGCTACGTTTTGCACAACCTTTTGTCTGCGCAGTCTTAAGACGGAATGAAGACCTTGCAATTTTTAGAGCGTCTACATGGTACAGAGATATCTGTATATTTCGCTCAGTTTTGTGTGATATCGTCATGGAGGAGGTGCTACTCTGGTGAATTGCGCCAACTTGTCCGCACAGGTCCCGGATATCTATGCTCTCTAGCTCAGTTATTGCTGTAACTGTACCGTTTTGGCGCCGGATTCAAAACTGCGCACTTTTCTCATCTACACGCAACGTTTTATCTGCGCCGTGTTCAGACAAAAGGTTGTGCAAACGGTAGCGTCTGGACCGGCTTTAAACAACTCGAAATGAGAATTGTCGGTAGTTTATGCAGACGACATCACTTTTAATGTGTCGCGCAAGCTCCCACAGACATTCACTTGCTTTACTCCTGCTCTCGTCTTAAACTCAGCCTCAATCCGCCCAAAAGGGAGCTTCACCAGAATACCAAAATACACTGCATCATCCCATCCAGTTAAATAGCATGCCCCTTAGCTTGCCGAGGAATGGCAGGTAGCAAGACCTCATTCTGGACAGGAAATAGAGGTTGAAAAATATTTTTCTACTCGTGCAAGGGTGCTGTAGACTCAAGCCAACGTCCCGCGATCTACATCATTCTCACTTATGGGGTAAACTGGAAGGACCACTACCTTCCTGTATAAGCATCATTTCTACGTTAAGAACTCCTTCAACGACGGCTCTCCAAACTCTGCCCCGTTTGTTAATGCCTAAATTTTTTTTTATAACTAGCGCGCGCTCAACGGTTTTGTTTACCCTTAAAATGTTTGTACACAGCGCTGGCGAAGAAAATTTAAGGAAGAAGAAAAGAGAGAGGCACCGATGCACATTGGTCTTAAATGTTTGCAAATTATAACGACTAGGAAATAGAGACCTCGGGAGGGCATTTCATAAGCGAGTTGCATGGCTTAGGAAAGAATCACTATATTTTAGAGTACGTCCGAATGCGGGCTTGAGGGTGTACTGATGAGCATTCATAGAAAGACGGGTGTTACGGTTAAAAGTTTCTATGGAGCACTGATGGTGGGAATAGCTATAAAACAGAGTGAGACACGAGACATTACGTCGGCATTCGAGGGTGTCAATTGACTGACTGATATTAGTATCAGCTATGAGCAGAGACCTTTTAGGGGCACCTGACCAGATATGGGCATTGTACTCCAATTTAAGGCGGATGAATGCCTTATATATTGAGGCCATATCAGAAGGGGTGAATTATTTCTTACATTGCTTGAGAAAACCTAGACACTTCGGCAGCATTCTTAACAACATCGAATACGTGGTCATTCCAACGTAGGTTGTCATTGACACTCATACCGAGATTGGAAAGCTTTTCGGCTTCGACGATGGCTGGGTAGTTACATTTCGCTTTAACGGCATAATTGTGTCTTGGAAGCATTAAATTCCACTCTGTCGATAGTTCCCCAATTGGTTATGTTGTTAGCATCGGAATTTAATGATCTTAACATACGCTGGCGTTCCCGTTCTACAGCCGAAGAACAGCGACGTGAGTCCGGGAACGAATATGAAAAGCAGAGAGTGCTGTCGTCAGCAAAGGAATACTCGTATATTGGATTAGAAGTAGCAGACAAGAGATCATTAATGAAAATTAAAAAGAGTGTCGGAGACAGAACAGAGCCCTGGGGCACACCAGCATTTATTTTGTGAATATCAGACTTGAAACCATCCAAGACAACTTGAATTGAACGTTCCGAGAGGTAATATCTAATCCATGGAAGAAGAGAGTCTTCGATCCCAAGCTCTGTCATATGCCTTAGATTTATGAACGCTTTGGTTCCACTGTTTGGAACTTCTCCTTTGGAAAGTCGTTGGTGGCAGCGGACGAATTCTCCAGATGGAATCAACGCTAGCGTCTATAGCTCCAGTTAGGCCGAACTATTTTAATAAGTGTAATCCCCATATGAGCTGATACGACATGTTCGGATACCAGGTCTATAGGGATCTCCAATTCTGAGCCAGGGTGTTGGAAAAGAGTTGATGGCAGATGAACCCTTAATGGGTCTACGGCAACCCAAAGTGGGTTATTTGCAACGGAATATACGGTCTGCTGTCCTAAAGTGAAAACAACGGTCTGGCCCTCTAGGTTGGCGGTTGTGCGGTCATCTTCCCGATCATGTCGAAAAGAAAATTATGAGAGAGACACAATCAGCCTCCGATTATAGCAATTAGACCCGGAACGTCAATGGACTATGATTTGGGATTATGTACCTGGAATGTACGAACACTGTACACCACAGATGCTACTCAAAAGCTTGAATCTGTCCTCACGCGGTACAAGGCAGATATTACCGATCCAGGAGATACGCATCGAAGGCACCTTGCAAAACATAAGCACCTACCGACGAGGCTGAAGACCCTATCAAGGAGGAGTTATATGCCCTTCTAGCTTGTCCGGAGTATGATGTCAAAATTGTGCTCGGAGACTTCAATGCTAAAGCCGGAAATGAAAACATCTTTGGCGGGTTAGTTGGTAAGCACAGAATCCACGAAACGACAACAGAAAACGGCTGCTAACTAATCAATTTTCCAGCAGCTCGTAATCCCGTGATAAGTACCACACAGCAACCTGGCGCTTTCCAGACGGTCGAACCGCCAACCCAGTCGATCATGTGCTAATCGATGAGAGGTACGCATCCAACATCCTCGACGAGCACACATTCCAAGGGGTAAACGTCGACTCTGACCTTCTTCTTGTTGCGGCTAAATTCAGAGCTCGATTGTCCAACTATAAGAAGCTGCGAACTGTCCAGAAGAAGAAATTCGACGTTGGCCGTCTAAGTACACCTGAAGTAGCCAGAGTTTACAGAGAGCGCTTGAGTGAGGAACTCTCCAATGTGCATGCACCACCAATGCCAACAATCAGTAGCCAGTATCACGAAATAATTAAGGAGGTAGCCGAAACCACTGTAGGGTACTAGCCACCCCAGAGAAAGAGCCTGTGGCATCATGACGAATGTGTATACCGGAAAAGGGTGACAGAAGATGCACATAAGAAAACGTTGCAGAAGAGAGGAGAAGAAGATCCAGCTCAAGCAGATTGAAGAGTCCCGCGATCGAAACAACATCCGGAGGTTTTACAAGAAGGCCAAGCGACTGGCCTTCCGTCTTCAAGACTGGAACATAGGCTCTTTGAAACTGCGAAGTAAACCTAGTCACCAAAGCACAGGGGATAGTAGATGTGTTTGAGCAGCATTTCCAGCAGCTGCTAAATGGGCATCATGTAGAGAGAGTAATAGTCGAAGAACTAATTCCACCACCCAGTATAGAAGAAGTCAGCTTAGCTATAAAAAGGCTTAAGAACAACAAGGCCGCAGGCTCTGATGGCCTACCAGCGGAGCTCTTCAAATACGGTTTACAGTTTGGTAAGACACATGCACCAAATCATCAACCAAGTATGGCTGGAAGAAAGCATGCCCGATGACTGGACTATCAGCTCCATTTTCCCCATCTACAGAAAAGGCGATCCTATTTCTTGCAAGAACTATCGAGGCATATCCCTGCTTAATGTCGCATATACTCGTAAGATCCTATCCAACGTACTATGTGAACGTCTCAACCCGCTCTGCAACACACTAATCGGCACGTACCAGTATGGCTTCCGGCCTGGCGGATCGACTATAGACCAAATTTTCACACTGAGACAAATCCTGTAAAAGACCAACGAATTTCAGGTCGAGACTCACTACCTATTCATCGACTTCAAAGCCGCATATGATAGTATTCATTGTCAGGAGCTCTATACAGCAATGGCCGAATTCGAATTCGTGCACCGCATTTCGGCAAGCAGATGCGCTATCATGTGACTTCTTCCATTTCGTTCTGGAGCAGATAGTGCGAAGGGCCGGTATCAACACGTACCTACGTTCAGCAGGTCCTTATAGCTACTGGGATATGCGGGCGACATTAACATCATCGGTCGTTCCCAGCATACCGTAATAGAGGCTTACACGGCGATTGAAGAACACGCGAAATTTGTTGGCCCTGAAGTAAACGAGGACATGACTAAGTACATGCGTCTGTACACCGCTGTCCACAATTTCGAGGTATTTAAGGAGTCCACCTCCCTCGGAGTAAGCGTGAACTGCATGAATGACACCCTAGTGGAGATCCGATGAAGAATTACCCTAAGAACCGTCTGACAAAAGAATTGGGTTCAAAACTCATAACTCGATGGACGAAAAGTATGGCTTACAAAACCCTTATACTGCCAGTTCTGCCATATGGCGCCGAGTGCTGGACGATGAGCAGGAAGAGAGAACTGATACTGGGCTCTTCGATAGATTTTTGGTCCTGTGTGCGAGGAGGGCGAATGGAAAAGAAGATATAACCGCGAACTCCAAAAAGCCAAAATACTCGTACATCAACTACATTGGTTCGGCCACAGTTCAAGACGGCAAGCAAGGCCGAACCCTTTTTTTTAAAGACCAAGCCATCGCGAATGCCAGAGCGCTGGAAGCAGCAGAAGATGGAACAAATAGCTTTGCTTTAAGTGTCTGTCCTAAGGATAGCATGGTATAAAATGTATGATGTCTCACAGCTGCTCTACCTCTCTTCATTCAGAAAACTATCTAATCGAAATTATTGCTCACTTCTACGAGTATTTATCTTTTTCCAATACTTACGCAACCTTGTATCTGGAATTTCGCGCTTAGATACTTCACTTATCGCGCCGTTTATTTTTTATGTTTTATTTGGAATGTTATCGTGTGAAAGATAACATTTAGGCGGTTCAATACCATTCGCGGCATAAGAATTTATACTTTACGAGCACCCATATGTATTGTATGTGAGTTAAAGGAAGACCCACTTCATTGGATAGCTGACACTAATTGATTGCGGTTAACATTGTCGCCAAGATCTGGCCTAGCCACTCCATGTTGGTTAACAATTAGCGGCTCTGTTTAAAATGATCTTGGCATTTCCGGAACAATCGAGTCGGAGGCAACAACGTTGTCTGCGAGGCGATTCCATTAAGCCGACGATATGCAAATGATATACATCTTTGGGAGAGCAATTGTTCGAATGTGTATCTTTCTAAGGAAGCCAACTGTTGCTCGTGGGAACAACATGAACTGTAAGTAGATCATGACTTCATGATCGGTTTTAAATTGATTTCATTCATTCATCCCAGTTCCATTGGGTTCTGCACACTTCTGGTGTGGTTTGTAGTTTGTGTCAAACTGCTCTATGTGGGCGTTGATAATGTAGATGAAGTAATCTTGTTCTCGGTAACCAATGGGTAGGGCGAAAATATTCCATAGTCCAAAGTTGTAGAGCAGGTTGAAATTATTTAGAGACGACTACCCACGACTTTTATGTCTTTAACTGGTTGCCAGAGACGTAGTGGTTGCAGCACGTGCGAAATCATGGCTGGATATCTACGATATTTTGGAGAATTCTGTCGCAAATTTGACTGATCGCTGGAGGTAGCAGTTCCATTTTTACTCGTATCACCCGATCGACATTGTTGTACGTACTCGTATTATGAATTAGGAAATGCCACTATTTGGTTGCTGATTTGGTGTCCGATTTGCTGTTTTCTGATGAACCACAAATGAACTCGTAGGTGATTTGGTATAGCTTTGTGTTCACGTTACTATTGGGTACTTTACGGATCCGGAGAGGGCATTCTCAAACTCGTTTCAAACAAAAGTACTGTAAATCACAGCTCAGACGCCTCTAAGAAGTAGCAGTTGGAACTGAATATAGCCCTAGCTTCGGATCAGCGTGAACTCACTAAGAAAAATGCTTCACGAACAGTTTCTAGTTTCAGTTCTGGCCATCTGATGATTATAAAAGTGAGAAACAAGGGCTGTATATCACATTCACAAATCTGCGTAGAGTCAATTGATCAAAACTCATCAAGCAAGCCCACTTCAGCTACAGAAGGCTACTATATCGTCGAAGCACTCACAAATGATCTCTCGAAATCATTTGATAAATGTGAGGCCATCAAACTCAAGCATCCTGACGTTCCCAAGCCCGAGTAAAGGAGGAGAGGCGTCCAGTAGCAAAAGGTAAACAAATCCCTAATCCAGTGGTTCTAAGAGGATTCTTAGTAGCTAGTTTGCGAAAGATAGCAAACCGTGGTTAGACGGATAGACAACGGGCGACAGATTATTGATTTTCCCCCAAAAATAACAGAGAATGATGCTTCTACAATTGCATCATCAGGTAGGGGTGCTTTAGAACACAATGTGGATCTAGATAGATCTAGAAGAGAACTTGTCTCTACTTAGCGACTCCGTCTCAGAAACCAGCACTTTGTGCAACAGTGTACTATCGGACGAATTACATCCCGATGACCCAGATGTATCCAAGACCTCTGGCAAAGTAACACGGACTGAGTTCAAGTACGCTAAGGAAGGGGTGCAACTCCGAGCAAGCCCGGATTTATGCAAATGAGAAAGTGGCAGAAAGAAGAGTCCCGAGGAAACCATCCCTCTCCAATCCGAAGTGAAGCGAGTTCGCACTGGGAACACAACCGTCGACAAAGTCTCGCACTAGTCAACCTCGATCGTAAACCTCTCACAAATGCACAAATGGTTCAGATACAAGAGAGGATTATGGGGGTTACGATCGAGCTACATGATGAGGAAATGACGCCGATTGGCTTTTGTGCGGATGCCTCCACTGCAGAGTGGATGAAGAACAACTTTGCTAAACTTAAAGAGAAATGTAAGTTAGCGGTGAGGAAAATTTTCCAAAACCGCATGTCATCAGAGGGTACCGGGACAGCTAGCGAAAGAATACTGGCAATACTTGATGGCCAAAACAAAAAACCTCAACACAAGAACGTGGAGAGCTCTGCAAAGATCGAACGACAGGCATATCGCTCACCTGGTCTTTGCAATCAACGAAAGTACTAAGAAGCAGCTCGTAGAGCTGAAGGCCCTGATCATCCTCAAAAGCCAACCAGAGCTTGATATCAGTAAACCTAAACACGACGAGTACGCCGTCTGAAGGAAATGAGGTGCAAGCGTGAGCAGCATCCCACTTAGAGCTAGCGCCAGTGCCACCGTAAGTGTAAAAACTACAGTACAGCACGGCACTATGGCCAAAATTGCTAACTCCACCAACCAGAACCGGTTCAGGCTAAATCCGGCGGCGAATCGATAGGAGGCCAGACAACTAGAGGTCATATCAAAGTTCCGAGAGGTAAAAGAGATGGTCGCTCTCAACAGGGTGACGTAGGACGAAGAGGAGACTACAAACTCTACAAAGCGCACGGAACTCTGATTATCTGATTGATGCAGGCAAACCTGCACCGAGCTATGGGTACCTCGGACACCTCTAGCCTGCGATTTGCTGAAGAGAGCAACGCTATTGGACTTATCCAAGAACCATGGGAAAATCACGGCAAAATTTTTGGTTTAAAAGGCAAAACCAAAGAGACTATTTTTGCCAAACGTCTTTTTAGAACGTTTTATTGCGAAAGATATAAAATTCTCTCTCATTCCAGGTTTCATAACTAGTGACCTGGTGGCAGTACAAACAAACCCAAATTTAGAGTCCTAAGTACACTTGACTGTCTCGTCTTCAATTCTACAAAATATGGTGGAAGGCTGACGAGGAGGCACATTGTGTTCAAGATAAGATGCAGCAACGACCATGCGCCGGTCCTAACACACGAACTGGATTACATATGGCGACAATTTAGCCGCTAACAACAGTGGACGCAGATGAGACCCAATTCCAGCTAAACGATATCATTCTATCAAGTGTTAGGTCAAGCGAACCGTGGTAAAACGGTGCGTACCATGGTGGAATGAAAACCTAGAAACCATTCGGAAAAGAGTGAGGAAGCTTTTGAACCATTTGGGAACAATATAGATCCCTTCTAATCTACAACAACCAAGAGTTGCGAAGATCAAAGAGAACATCCTGGCGTGCTTACCGCGAGAAACTCGAAGAACTTCCTGCGATACCACGACTCCATCATAAAGCCCTCTCGCAAGATCATTCTATATGCATGGGGTTGTTAATCAAACCAAAGGAAACCCTGAATACCTTGATTCAGGCTCACTTCCCAGGGTCTTCTAATATGGACTTGACTTATGGACAGTTAATGAAGGTTTCACTTCCAAGAAACCTCAGAAGAAGCAATAGTTTATCCGGAAAACCCTTCAGAACGGATAAGGTTAAGAGGGCTATCAACTCATTTAAACCATCAAGGCACCAGGCATAGACGGAATTTTTCCAGCTCTGCCACAAAAAGGTCTGGACTTCCTTGTAGCTACCCTAATAGCCTTATTTAGGTTCAGCTTCAACTTGGCCTACACTTGGAGGGAGGTCAAGTCAACGTGGTGTTTATCCCCAACCATGCAACAAGCCCAGGGAACTACCTAAATCATATCGTCCTATAAGTCCATATCTGAGAAAGCTTAGAAAATATGTAGCTTGCTTCTGCACCTATGTCCGTAAGCCTATCAGGAAGGCAAATCGACGCAAGGTGATGAAGCTGACAGCGGAATTCAAAAGCTCCTTCCGCTGTAAAGAAATTGCACTTTGCGCATTTCTTGACATATCAAATGCTTTGGTCCACAGAAACATCGATCAACCTACCATTAACGGATGATTACTACTTCATCAGAGCCGACTGCGGTATCAGTATCAGCCGTAAGGGCTGCCTTCAGAGATGCGGATTATCGCCCGTCCTGTGGCCTTTGGTCATTGATGATCTGCTTAACAAATTAGGTAACTTAGGCAACTTAATTGGTTACACCGTTGACCTAGTCCTCATAATTAGGGGCAGAGAGACTTACGAAGTCACTGCACGCATGAAAAACGCTCTTAAGACAGTCCTAGGCTGGTGCACCAGAGAGAATCTAAAAACCCAAATGACCCGTCACAACATAGGTGGACTAAAGTCACGCAAAAGACCGCAATTTTAAAGCTCAATAGAGTACAGCGTCTTGCATGTCTCGACATTTCCGGAAACTTTCGGACCTGCAATAGAAGAAATAATAGGACTAACGCCGACTAACAAAGCGGTATTACGCAGCACAGCAAGTCTGGTTCAAATAACAGAGTTAAGTCTTAGCGATCACCCGGACCTAAGGACCCCGCTCTCTGAAATACCGGAAATTGATATGATCTGCACAGTAACAGACCACCTTATGCTTCAATAAAGGCTTCTCCACCGAGATTCCTAGCAAAGAAGGATGAGTTAGCAATAATCCACCAAACAGCCAAAATGGCATAAAGTGGTATACGGATGGTTCTAAAATGGAATCGGGAGTGGGAACTGGAACACACGGACCTGATCTAAATACTACCATAGCAATGGGCAACAGCTCCAGTGTACTCACAGAACTCCACGCCATTCAAGTTGTGTCAACCGTATTTACAACTCTGGTATCAGAGGTGCAAGCATCCACATATTCACGAGCATTCAAGCAGCCATAAATGTTCTTAGTTCTCAAAATCAGTCATGTACTGCTTCTAAACCTTCCAAAAAGTTAAGCTCTAGGAACAAAACGAAACTGTGGTGGGTTCCTGGTCATGAGGGCATTGATGGGAATGAAAAGGCTAACGAACTGGCCAACAATCGCACAGAAACTCCTTTTAATGGACCTGAACCCTTCTGCTGCACTCCTAAACCAGCAGTCAATTTAACTATTAATAGCTGGGAGCAGTCGAGATGCATCTCATATTGGGAGACAAGCTCAGCTCGAAGACAGGCCAAGCGAGCAACAAAAATGCCAATAGATGTCTAAATCTAAGTCGGCACGATATCAAAAACTTAGTAGGTTGCTTCACAACCTTTATGCCCTTATAACAATAGGAAGCAGTGCACCAACAAAATTTACACTCGCAACACGCTATCCAACAGTTGTTACTTACTGGGCAAATGCAGTGACTGAGGGAGTGCAAGCAACAGCACTATGACCAGGGACAGGAGACGTGGACACTGTCTGTGCCATCAGCGCAGAACACCTCGGAATCCGAATGACCACTAATGCACAAAGCTGCAGGGACGTACGAGTATAAGGACTTGAATCTGTTCGTGACTGTCCTGATTTGGTAACCAAAGAATCAGAACACCTTTAACGAATTGGGAAGAAGAGCCCTCTGAGATCTGTGTGGCTTGTAATCAGCGGTATCTCATAAGGTTTTGCGGTAGAACCAAACTCACTGAACCCAAACGTTGACCGTCATAGAGCAACCATTGACTTACTTACTCAACAGCCCACTCCTGAAAAGCCAGGCGCACATTATTAGGTCTTGAGCCGCCATCACTGTAACTTATAACCTGAGGCAATCGTCCAATTTTTGCGAATGTCCTTTGGTCTAATCCAAGACAGAAAAATGAGATCTCGGTTACGATATTGACCAAATAGATGACGCAACCGCTGCAGCAGTAGTGGAGCCCTTTTCTTTCTCATTTTTCGAACTGAGGAGCTCTGAAAATGACGCAAAGCTTAAGCAATTCGACTTTCCATCGATATTATGCCAATTGCACGCGAGCAAACTTATAAGATGTGCCCATTCCTTGGTACTTTTCGACTTCCTACACACATCCCAGAGGAACCCAAGACACAAACAGATTTCCTATTTTGAAACCAAGAAAACTGAATAGAAGGAAAATATTCCATCATCGTCAGCTGCTTATGTCTGTTCGTCTTTCTGTGCTTCAATCGTGATTGACAGCTGAAAATTGTCACGAAATACTTGAAACGCTTTCCATTCCAAAAGCAGCATCTGAGCTCATCGTGAGCGTGCATGTTTTCTCGTTTAATGAAAAGGTCACTGGCTTTTCCATCGATTATACGCCCCCCGAACACATTCGCAGCTCATCTTCCTTGACATCATATCCAGGATTCAGTCACCCACAGCTTCCAGTGTTTTATTTATACAACCCTCCACCATCGTGTAAAGGTCAATAGCTCTTTGCACAAAAATAGCAAACACCATCCATTTCGACCAAGTTCGTAACCCAGCGCCTTCGGATGGAAAGATACATACACAAATCCACAAAAAGAGTGTGGCGATTGTGATAGCTTTGGCGATGGTGATGGCTATGGCGACATGAATGACTGCAATTTTTCGCTCCGGCCCACATGATGAAACGTGGCCAGATGCCACCATATGACGACGAAGAAAACGATAATTCCGCCGTCTCATCTTCAATCTTGAATCTCAACAAACGAAAACACCCCGTCTATCCACCCAAAAAATGAAAAAAAGATACAGGGACTGCCTGCCAGCAGAACCTAAAGTCTTGGTCATTATACAAGTTGGCGCTGCTCGTAATTGCACTCGAGTCAGCGCGATTGAGGTCAGCATAATAAATTGGCAGCACGACGACGACAACGACGACGACGAGATGTGGATGTGGACATGGAAATGGAAATGGAAACCTTGTATAAGGGGTGCCACTGCCAGATGAAAAAAAAAACAAAAAAACAAAAAAAACATCTTAAGCACCACAAACCAGAGCCAAATCGAAAGAGAAAATAAAGAAAAAAATGGCATAAAAAATCGGCCAGGCGTTTTGCATTGATTTTGACCCTAATAAGGCCAAGAGGACGGAAAGACAAAGATACTGGTACCCGATGTTGCGTTCCAATTTGTTTATGTGGAAGTTGGTGGTCGGCAGTTGGCACTCGATAGATAATCCACGGCCGACTGACAGACAGACAGACGGTGGTGGTGCGTTTTTGTCTTCTATGTATCTTGGACTCCTTGGCAGGTTAAGTGCATGACAATGACATGTGATTGGGTTTGTGTGTGCATATCTGTCTGTCAGTCGAGTGTCTACATACTTTCAATTTTGTCTACGCATTGTCTGACAATGGTTGAGTGTCTTAAGTGGTTATGCGCCCTAAGTGACATATCAAGCGGCACGTAATGCGTAATCCCACTTATGTAAACGGAACAAATTAAAAGTGTAAACCGATAGTGTTGTGGTATGTGAAGGACTCTATTGGATGTAGGCAGAGGTGAAAATTGTATTTCACTGCCACGGAACAATTGGACATTTGGTTGCCATCATTCTTAGACAAAGTTTTGAACATCAATTGTTAGCACACGTAATCCACAACTGAAGATTGCGTCCTTAAGCAAATGTTGCAATTGGGATAGCTACCATCTCAGAAAGGAGTCGGAAAGTGTTACAGAGGACGTAACGCGCAAAGTACAGAATATCAAAACCACAAGTTGTAAGTGCGGACTGCATACGGACTATATGCCGCAACTAAATGCATGGAACGAATTAAAGCCTTCTCCGTCCTTAGTCAGCTTGGTATTCCCAAAGAAGTCAGAGCACAACAGGTATATTGATCTTATCATCGTTATTGTCCAAGAAGACAGGCTGGGATCGCTACATTAGCTGTCGAAATGAAAGCCTGCATTCAACCAAGACCTGCCAGGTCGAAATTTGCGACAAGCCAACGTCCTTTCCTATGAAAACCACCTTTTCGCCATGTGATGCCTCAAGAGAACGCTTGAGGCTTCCTAATTGGACAACAATTACATTTCATAGCTTAGTTGGTAGATTAACATTAGTAGATGTTGCCTATATTTTTTAGAAGAACGAGCACCTACATGCTCGAAGACTTGCAACTTTGTAGCTCTAATAGCAACTCCGGTCGGCACATCGGAAACCATTTGAAAACAATTTGATGTGGGACTGCTGCTGGTACGTAAACGCAACGCGGACTCATTCTATGCAGCAAGAGGATAGTCACTTCAGCTCTACTCAGAAAGATTCCAACCCGTAACCCTGAACCGATTCACAGTCATTGTAAAGAAGAAATTATATGTCAAGCCAAGTGGAACTTGATGGAGTCAATGGAAGTAGTAGGACTAGAGTCTTAGAGTCTTAGAGCACAGCTATAGCTAGGTTCATATGAACTTAATCACACTCGGTAGTACCTATTTCCCTCTATAATTGGCACAGTGAAAGTTAGAAAGTACGGACTCCACGAAACGACACTAGTTAGCAGGCTTTTAGTCGGGCGAGACGCATTGAAATTCAACACAAGGGTCATCCACAAAAGCTCACTTTTGGCGACACGATGAAATACCGATGGTTGGACCGTCAATCAAATAGATCTCATACTGAAGCTTAGTTCTTACATGGAAAAGTTAGAGCCTACAGCAAGGCCTGCGGACGAAACTAGCCGGCATCATGCCACTTCAATTCATAGCACCCAACCACCCGAAGAACAATCAACGGCACGACGAAAAGGCATACAGTTGACAGCAGAGACATACCGGGTCCTGAGAACGAAATAAGGGAAATCTGTGAAGAGACTACATATTAGCATCTTAGTAGGCTTCGTCACAGCACTTGTTCAGGAGCTTAAGGAAGGAAGAGTAGGAGAGAGATTCTACCAAAAATAGTAAAACAACTGACTTCTAAATAACTAACTCGAAAGACCAAGATAATCGGCTACAAGTCATTGCCAGTTCTGTACTATGTAGCTGAGTTTTGGATGATAATCAGAAAGGCGGAGCAGTTGTCCTAGTATGTATGTAGGTCCAATATCTTTCGAGGACGAACAGAGGGCAAAACGGCGAACTTAACTTCACCAACTTAGAAGATCTGTGGATCGTAGGCCACTGGTTCGAGAAGTAAACAAAGATCCAACCTCTGGTGATGGAGTCGACCATCGCATTTATCTAAAAGTCACCTACGGTAAGTGGCAAGAAACTGTCCTGGATGTGTGGAAAATTCAGTTCGGCTGTAGGAATGCCAATCTCTGATCAAGTTGGAACTTTAAAATTAAACGCATACCCCTAGCTACGTACATTAAAAGGTTTAGAGCTAGGGTTCACCACAACACACTCGGAAGAGAATTGTTGTTGCTAACGACGTTCCGACTTTTCTGTTGTGGCTCAGAAGGAAAGACTGTTTATTGGCGTCCTAACGAGGCACTACGTTTTTGCTAGACACCTAAGTGTGATAGGCTTAGGTGACACAACATCCTGGGATGACCAGTGATGATTTCTGTGAGTGTGCGGCCTACCTGTAGGCACTTTATCACCGAGGCCCCTACTCATCTTTCTTCGACAGAACATACAAGGAGTACAGATGTCACCAGTGTTTTACGTAGGTAGCTGCCGTGAAAGCTTAAGCCTACAGCCCGTCATCGCACAAGAGATCGAAGCGATGTGTCGACACAAGTACTACTTCTAGTACCAGATTCGAAGTCGTAGGTAAGGCAGGAACTTCCCCTTTGGTGAAGGATCGAGGCCTTCATCCAGTTGCAATGCAACTCTACATTGAGCAGACCATTGTCATCCCACGGTTCGCCACAAATCATAATAAATTAGAATTTATAGTGACCATGAGATACCAAGTCGACCTGGCTCTCCCTGTGATTTTTGGTGTAACCTACAGCAACAAAGTTCCAGGGGCCCCTGAACTCCCGTGGTACCAGAATATAGCTTCCGGTGGAGCTTCGAAATCTTTCGGTCACTTCCAGTTAGGCACTTTACAGCCAAGAACTGGCGGCCTTTGGTCGAATTTTAAACTAATCTCTGATTGCCACCAGATAACCAGCTGTGAGCTCTTTCGAATTTCACTCTGTCAACGAGAACACCACTGATATCGCGGGCGAAATAAGCGATGCCCATAGCTTGCAAATCCCTAACATCTGAGTAGGTTGGACACACGCACAAAACATGCATCCAATCCTCAAGGGGAGCCTCGCATGAGTAACCTGCTACCTCCGGTAAGGCCTCTCTTATGCAGACACGCATTTAAGGAGCCATGCCCGGTCAGCAGAAAGCTCAGATTGAGGTTGAAACTGAGCTCTGGTAGCCAGCTCATGGTCAACACATTCTGAAGGAAATTATAAGTAACCCTGTCTTTAAGGATCATATCTTACACTTCCTTCGAGACAAATCTTCAACCTCTGTTGAGGACACCCAATCAACATTTGTCAGCGTGAGTGCCTTTCTAATCTTGTGGGCGATACCTCGTCGTATCACCTCCAAGTCCAGGAGAGACACCCCCAACAGCAGCTGTAATGCATCCGTAGATACGGTACGACAAACTCATAAGCAGTCAAGCAAGGCCACTCGCTGGCAATCCAAGATCCCGACGAGGACCACGCTCAGACATTACCCTCTCGTACCACCATGCACAGTACAAACGGCACGTCTGGCGAGTCCCCAGTTAATCCGTAGAATGCGCCTTACCTAGCCCAGAACACCCAACAGTCCTTCTTTTAGCTGAATGCCGTGAGATAGGAAATTCATCCCCTCACATATCGTTATGCCAAGATACTTGACCTTAGTCACATATCTAAGGCTAACACCATTAAGGCGCATTGTGGGTGCCCGACGGACTACTTTTAATGGGCCATGAAGCAATATTGTCACTGTCTTCTCCGAGATACGTTGACAACAACGCTTTCGCCCCATCCGGTAACAATTGGCAGCACTCTAACTCTTACTCTTACAAGTGCAGCACGAGTCTGACCTTCCAGAAGGAGAAACCGATCATCCGCGTAAGCTCAACATCTGCAGTGGTCTGACTACTGTCACAGGAGTGTGTCTATCATAAGATTCCATATAAATGGACCACAACTAACCCTATCATGAGGAAATTCTACAAAAGACCATCTGCTAGAGAAATAACTTTCCCATAAGTCGATTTCCCGGCAGTTCAGCTCACCGAACGCGATCAGAATACTTTGCCATTTCAGATTGTCAAAGGCGCCCCTAATAACAAGAAAAACGCGTAAACCAAGCTTGACAATACTATGACAATGCGTCCTCGACACCTTAGCCCTTATTGAAGTCAAATTGGACAGTAGGAATCAGCTGGGCTATCCTGCCTGAGCGTCTTTCCAACATGACCATTTCCAGTATAACCGGATAGGACTAATTTTTTGTCTAAGAGCTCTGTGCCCACAGGAAAAGACCATATGCCGTCGATGTAGCGACGTTATGGTCTATTAACGCGTGAGGCTTTCAGTCAAAACTGAAGTTGTTTTCTTCCTAAAAAAGGAAGCATGGGTCTTTATCCGGCACTCCCGGGTCTGCCCTACATGAACCGATGAATCTTTTTACCCTTGATATTCATATCTCTCTCGTTCAAGCGATTTGTGGAGCGAAGCACGGGCAAAGGAAACTTAGGGAGAAAGAAAAGAGAAGTACCGATGTACATTGGTCTTAAATGTTTGCAAGTTATAACGAGTAGGAAATTTAGAACTCGGCAAGGCATTCCATAAGCGAATTGTATGGCTCAGGAACGAATCACGCTCAGGAATTAGATGAGCAATCATAGTAAGACGAGTGTTACGGTTGAAGGTTTGAAGGGAATGACACTGGCGATTTAAATGGAGCATTAATGGTGGAAATAGCGATAAAACAAAGTGTGACAGGGGTTCACTCTAAAATCCACCTTCCGGCTTTGAAAAAATTTTCTTTGGAACTTTTCTGATACTGGAGTTTCGATGACCTAACGAACCCTGATTGTCTTTGGACTCTGAATGAAGACTCTGACGCAATTACATACGAACTTTATGGATACAAAGTCGACTTTTCGTGTTCGCAGGACTGTCTTCGGCCAGAATCAGCGTCTGGGAAATAATATTTACGGATAGCTCCACCAATCTACAATGTAATTGCGTCTGCGCTTAGGACCACAGTCTGTACCTACTTCACTCCTTCTGTCTTCCAAGTGAAGACATAGGCAGATCTAATGGAAACGAACAATATTGTGAAGAACAGGTAGGGGGTCAAGATACCTACACCTAAGCTATGCTTAAGGCCTTGCTGAACCCTCTTACCACTTCAAAATTCAAATATGGAAGGCTTCACCGTACGGAGCTAGAAGGCTGAATTCACAGAGGCTGGTCTGGGACTTAGGTCATATTAGTGAACGCGATTGTTAAGGCTCAAAAGAGGACTTCCCAAAACCTCAACCCGCGTTGTGAACACCTATATCGTGGGCCTTTCATGAGCAGCATTGTCGATAGTATGACTCTACAAATGCTTCCGGATGTCTCGAAAATCAGCGACTTCTCCGTCCATCGGAAGGAAAGACTACAGACGACTTGTTGGCATTTTACCGGGTAACTAGACTTTGGTTGTGCCTACATGAGCTAACGCATAATTGACACATACTGTGAGAATGATGGCGATATCGCAGACCATGGCATAATGGATCGTGGTGCTTGTAGGTACTTTATCACTGAAACCAACCTTCGTACTGACCTTTCTAAAAAGACTGAGCAATTTCATTTAACGCAGCATATCAGGAGTACAATGGCCAAGTTTTTCCCTAGAGCTCTCTGTTCCTGGCCCTGGGCATGTTTGATGGTGTCTGGTTGGTGATAACTATCCAGGCCTACTTGATAACCACATGAATGCTTTCAGTTAATTTTCTTAGTTAGAAAGAATGAATCCGGACTTAACAATAACCTGGTGATTCCCATCATCTATTTCAGTCGTTTGTTATGGTTAAACTAAGTGCAGACACGAAGACCGCTCGCACAGAACAGACACCAAGCGTAGGTCAATGTATTCAAAAGTCTAAAAACGTTATTTACCAACAGTCATCGACTAGCCGCAATATTCTGTCGAGTTTTCCATAACTCTGCCGCCGTTCTTTGATTACAAAACATCAGATCATTACTAAAGCCCTCATCATTACCGATTAGCCGTTGCCTTTGCATAAATTTTTCATCAAAAATTTATCACCGTCACACTTATGTCTCGGCTAGAGGTCAACAACGGACGACTATTGTGCAATAACTCCGCTAAATGAGGTGCCCAATCCACCTCAGGTATCCAATCAAAATGAAATCATAAATTTTAAAATTCAAATCCAATTTCAATGGCCACTCGTCATCACAAAGCATTTAAAACAGCTCTGCTCAGTCACGATTAATCCGAGACATGAGCCTCCGAATGCTTAGCTCAGCGAAATTCTTTTCCCCGGGGCTGCCGGTACAACACATCACTCGAAATGAACTCACCCGAATCGGTGTACTCGTATGATTCCGCCAATTAAACTCAAATTTCGAGGGAAATTTTTCAATTTTTCAATTTTTCAAAACAATGGCATTCGATCGTATGTCATCTGAGGTCGAGAACATCTATGGGAAATGTTCCCACTCAACAGTGCTGTCTTGACGTTGAAGAAACCGCCAAAAACCCATTGATTGTCGGTGTATTTAATTTACGACCTTCAGATACACACAAATCTAATCAGCATTGTTTTGTTGTTTTTTTTTTAATTTTGAGAACAATGTGGGTGGTCCAGCAAATCTATCTCAACCCGTCTGACGACACAATTTAGAATTCAAATTTAACGGCGTTCATGTTTCATTCATCGAAAGCATGAAATTTTGCTTCGCGTTCCCAGTCGACGATGAAAGTAGAATTTGAATTTGCAAACCGATATGTGGAAACAGAACATGAAAACCTGTTTTACGACAGAAAAGATACAAATTATGTTCTCGCTTGTACGGGTATGTCGTCCTGTATTCAGGTTATGGATTCAAATTCGCATTGGCTGTAGTACCCAACATCTAGAGTAGCACCGATAGATAAATCATCGCATTTAATGTGAAATTTATTTCCCTACAAACAGGTGCAAATGAAGTCTTGAGTCGTAAACGTAATTGTTCGGTGGCAAAGCTCATAGATGCATGGGACTATGCAAATTCAGAATATTATTACTTGCCAGTAGTCAAAGGCTCATGTTACGATTGAAATCGACCACATAAGCTGTCAATAAGGCTTCCTTGTGGCCAAAGACGCTTTAAAAAATGTAATTATTAAAATAAAATAAAAATCATATGGAGTCCCACAAGGGTAGGCTGTTGGTCCCCTATAGTTAAACGCGTTTTATAGAGAGTCATCCAACAAGAGGTGTCATTTTAAATTTCGCGCCATTGTTGAATTGTCAGCATTCAACTAGCATTGCGATGACTTTTGATAGGTGTCAATCAGGAGGTTTTTAAATATGGCTCGAAACACACTCACACATCGTGTTGAAATATTGAAAATTCACTACAAAAACTGCGAAAATATCGCGAAAACGTTTCGTAAAGTTCGTACTGCTTTTAATCATCATCAAGCGCCTTCTCGCACTATAGTGAATTTAATCGATCAATTTGAACGTCTCATGTTCGTCCGGCACGGTCACCTGAAAATATCGCTGCCGTTGCTGAGAGTATTGTATAACTGAAAACCCATGTATGTCCATTTTGAGACGATCACAAGAATTGGGACTATCCGCAACCACTTTGCACCACATTTTGCATACATATCTTGACCTACAGCCTTATACGGACCAGTTGGCACACGAATTGAAGCCAGCAGGCCATGTACAACAAGATCATGATTTTTTCCACAAAATTATTCTGAGTGATTGGCTCATTTCCATTTGTCTGCCTACGGAAACAGATAAAACTGTCGCAACTCGGGCTCCGAAAACTCAAGAGAAATAGTAGAACAACCTCTCCATCCACAACGAGTGACAGTTTGATGCGTTTTTTGGGCTGCCGGAGTCATTGGGTCACATTTTTTCAAAAAAGATGCTGGTGCGACCGTTTCAGTGAATGTATTCGGTCACCGAACAATGTTGACTGCCTTTTTTTGTCTTAAATTGATGCTGTGGAAGTGGGCAACGTTTACTTTCAGCAGGACGGCGCCAAATGCCACATAGCTGGTGGAAAAGTTGCTCTATTGCGTGACGAATTTCCCGGACAAGTGATTTTTTGAAATGGAAACACCACTAGATGTTTTTCTTTAGGGCTATCTTAAAGATCTGATCCACTTGCACCGTGGAAAAGTGCGTTCAAAATTGTAGTTTCCGGAATGGCATCATGTGCATAATATGGCAGTATCAAAAACTAGAAGGCACGGAAATTATAGCACAAAAATCCTGTCATTAGCGAGCTACCCAAGCCTTGAGTAGTTGAAATCCTAAGTTTCCTCGTAAAGGAAGCAAGTATAATGAATACACATGCGTTCGAGAGCTGTATACTACAGAATTTCCTGCAGAAATGGAAAGATAGAAACTTGTGGTCAGGTTGGCCATCGTCTGATAGAGCCCTATTCATGGTGGACACAGTAGAGAGAGGGCTTGAAAGTACTCGACCAGTACGCTAAAGGGGAAATAGGTCATACTAGCATGTGCTGTGCAATATTTGGAATCAAGTGAAAAGAAGACAAAAAGGTGTAACACTTTGTTTAAACCCTAGGCATCTAAAACTCCTTTAAGTCGGCCATATCATCGCAAATGCAAATGCAAGGAAAACAATTTGGTGACAGAATCCTCTTCTACAACGCCGACGAAGTGCCATAGGAAATAGAAGGGGTTCCTTAAGGTTCAGTACTTGGTCCAGTATTGTTTCATATAATGTACGATGTGGTGCTGCACACATGCAGGTCAGTAAGAGTGGATGTCATCTAGTGTGTTGATGACATTTCAGTAGTAGCAGTTGGAAAACAGTAGAAGAAGTGACTCAATTCTACCTTCAAGATGTAGAGTTATAGCTCCGTGCATCAGACTATCGGGCTTCAAAACAGAAGCGATCTTTATAAGTGGTCTTAATAAAGTTGAGAACACAGCATGGAGGCATGGACTTAGTTCTAAAAACCATTTCAATTGTACCAGCAAGGAGGTCAGTCGAGCGTTTGGGGCAAAATTCAGGCTAATGTCATATTTTGAACGATTCAGGCAGCCGGTAAGAAATCCGATTACGACGGTCATCAAGTAATTCCGAATGTGAGAAGCGAGACAAGTATGGAGACGTTCTAGTGCATGGAATGGATAAACTCTGTGAACAGCTTACAAAACAGTCCCGCAGGACTATTCGGCAGATGAGGGTCAATCGAGCAAAATTTCGGCATGGATACGCACCAACGTAAAAAGCTGAGAAACAGAGCAACAGACAATTGCGCTGGGGCACCTCTACAAATGAACGGTAGAGAAACACACTACTACCGAACATTAAAGGTTGAACAAGCGTCTAAAGGCAGAAGCTTTCACTCTTAACATCAGGTTTTACTAAAAGGCTGCTCTAAAAGAAATGCCAGATCTCGTTAAATCCCGTATTCCGATAACGATGACGAGCTTAGAATGAACCTACGTAGAATAAGCCTATTAGACGAGGATCCTCTGGGATCCCAATCACTAATGATTGACATCCTTTTCGGAACAGAGCTGCATCTAGGTTTGGTAAATCCATCAGAAGCTGAATCCTTGCTTACACTCGTACTTCTTAAACGACAGGGATGGATAGAAATCGAAAAAGGGCAAAATGATATCACAGTAACTGGAAACACGATTACGTACATGGTGCTCTAAAAAACAGGTCAAAAGGGTCTGTAGCTTCATAGGAAGTACTTGACTCGCTCAGTATGAAACCACACCGCTTGTGCACACAGACTCCAGGTAGATTATCAGCGAATCTAACAATCGTCAAAATTGGAAAACGTTGAAGACCGTCGTGACTTTACATTCCAAAGCAGGGGGTCAAGCAACAACCTTGTGGTACATCGCATTATCAGCGAATCTAGTAAGCAGGGGGTTAAGTATGGATCTTTGTGGCAGTGAATCTCATAAAACGTTGGAAAACGTTGAACACCGTCGTAACTTCACATTCTTCACAAATATGGAACCGTATGTCATATCGCATTCATTATCAGCAAATCTAGTAATCGTCGAAAGTGGAAAACGTTGAAGACCGCCGTGACTTCACATTCTAAAGCAGGGGCCGAAGTATGTAACCTTGTGGCACATCGCTCTTATGATTTAAGCGTCAGAATAGTAAAAGAGAACCCTGCCGGCAGAATAGATTTAGATGATTGTTGGAAGATACGTAAGTAGGTTTGCCCTAAGACGAGTTTTGAGGTATAAAGCTACAATATAACAAAGCCAAAGACGACTTAGGATCTGGTTATTACCGCGTTACTGACCTGCTTCTTTGACTCTGACTTACGAGCAAGATACTGATAGATGGTATCTCGCAGTTTTCGTCGAAACTTTTTAAAGCAGCACCAGTTTCTGATGGACCCGGGTAAAATGTCAGAACATTTCGCTGTTGCTTCATTTAAGTACGCATAGGCTACAATTTTACCGTCGCATTCCGTGGTGTGACCATCCTCATCTCGTATTGGTCGGAATGTTTGACTGTCATCGTCTTTGCTGAGTATACCATTGTGGACTGCGAGTCTCTTACTAGGATTTCTTGGCTGTCTCTGTAGTTCTATGTTTAAACTTTGAATCCCTGGCATATCTGTCAGTATCTGTCAACATTGAATGTACGCTCCTCGTACCTTTACTTCTCTGGTGGAACCATCCCGTTCTTCTCTAATTGTTGAGGCCATCATCTGTGTCCTTTGACGCCACTATAATAATCTTTTGAAGGTCTCTACATGGCGCCTTTATGGTGATGTTATTACTAAAGTTTGGTTTGATATTGACTACTTTAATCTCACATGTCTGATGGGATAAGTTAGGAAAATCCGAAAACGGCACAACCAAGGATCCATCTATAGCACACCGCCCACAGTTGAGTGAATTTCTAGGGAATATTCCCCATATGGTCAGTCAGACATTAATCACGATTTGTTCCTTATAGCCTCCACCTTAAACTGATTCATCGCCTTCAATTCAGCAGAACTTAAAGACTCTCCGGACATCATCCATTTTGGATAAGTAAATCGCTCAGTGTATGAGAAATCAGAAATTCAAGGCAACCCAAGCAGCTGAATGGTTGATGAGAAATCGACTTTTTGCGGTCAGGGCTATCTAAACCCACATCTATGAGAGGACCATACCCCTTGGAAAGCGTCCTTTTCATGAGCGAACACCACATGCAGACCTCAACTTTGACACCCCCTGTTAGGCACACCGACAGACACATTGATTTATGGTTGCGCCCATAAAACATTTTCCAATCTCAAATCGACCCCCCCACCCCTTATAAATGGATCATCTAACACTGCTATTCGCAATCGCACCCTTTACTTATTTTTTTTTCTGCAAGTTGTTAGCTATGTTAGCTGTGCTAGCTGTCAGGGTCCCGTTAGAATTTATATAGTGAACACTTAATTACAAATCCCTCTCTCTACTCCTTTGCCCTCTTCGCAAACACTGCTCTACGTACATGTGTTCCGAGCTATGACACATTGTTTTGTCTAAACACATAGAGGCACAGTAAACTAGTTACACCGAGCTCTGACTCATACCCAGTCACCATATTTGTTGCCCTTATCTCCCCCCTTCATAGCGATAACGAGACAGTAAATTCCATTTTGTTGGTCGATTTCGAATTTGAAAATGAAAATGAAAATGAAAATTCGCGCGATAAATTTTTGCTGTGTTTGTCCACAAAATTCGCAGCACCGATAAGTGCGGACAGAGTTTTGCTCTATCACGATTACTAGTGGTGGTGCTGGTGGTTTTTTCCACTAAACCTTTTTGGGCTACATTAGCGCACTGAGCCTCAGCCACACCCTCCACCTGTCACCTTATCAACAGTTAATTCAATTAAACTTAAGCTCTTCAGCGTTTGCTGACATTTCAGCCGCCAAAATGAAGGCCGCAAAAATCTGACAAAAACGCCGACCAAAACGAAAAGAAAACAAAAACAAAAAGCGGATTCAGTGTAGCTTGATGCAAATGGTACGAGTATCCTTCGAAAAAGGGCAGAGTGTCCTTTTTTTTGTTGCTCTGTTGTTCGTCAGATCATTATCCTCCCTATAACAAAAAGTGTGCTCTCAGCCGAGGAAATGTAAAAGGGCAATCAACAGTGAAACTGGCGGGATGAGGTGGACGAGAATACACAAAATGAAAGAAAATTGAATTTAGGCTACTGAAAGGGACTCTCTCCTTTTGTGTTGATACCGAGTATGGTTGTGTGAAGGTGACATTGAACGGTGCTATGCAACGTAGCTACGTACAAAAATGGAAAGACTAGGCCAGGCGAACCGGATGGACACTGAGTGGTTTCATTTAATTAAATTTTACTTGTACTCGTATCACAACGAACAACAGAATGGCGTCTGATTTTATTACAAATTTTCTTCAATTCTCTTCCGGTTTAGTTGGGGAATAGGTGTGGGGCAGTTGTGATTTTTTTTTCTATAATAGTCGAGGACGACTACAGCCCTGGATACACCATCATTCCCTTGGCTGAGGTTTTCCTTTTGGGGGTAGAGTGTGAACAATTTGTCGAGTACTTAAGGAGATTTGGACACACTTAAAGGGTCGATGCTAAGGGGTGTTTTCGGCTCCATTAATCTGGGTCAGAGCAATTCTACTATATAGTTGGCCGCAGGCACCGATTGAGAAAGGAGAAGGGGTGTAGCTGAATATAATGACTACCATTACCCTGAGTCTGACCGTACATTTGTAATTGAACAATTGGATGTTGCTCGCCCAGCCCGATTTAGAGCAATTCGGAGGATTCGGCGGAGGAATTCCCTAGATGGAGATTCATGTTGTCGACATATTCGGAGTTCAGGTCATGTGAGGAATTTTTAGGATCTAATCGGGGTGTCTAAATTGAGATGGTAATGGAGTGGTCTCCAGCGAATCAATCGCGCACCGCAGTGAACTCCTAGCACTATCCTCTGTTAAGTATCTGACAGTCCAGGTTTGGAGTTTTGTCGTGAGGTCAACAGAACGTCGTAAATACTGGTGTGCCACCATTTAATGTTGACTGCTATTTGAACTATGGCATTTATGCAACATTGCCGCGTAAATATCTGTTGGCCTTAATTGAAGTGAAATGGAGCGACATTGAAAATGGAGTTGTTGTAGTGGTCGAACCTTGTGCTAATATGGGGTTTTCCAATAAGGACTTGACAACTTTGTTTTAAATAAAACGCAAATCATTTGAGATATTTCAAAAACCTTATTAGCAGCTTGAAGTACCATCAAAACATTTGTGAATGGATGGCCACCGCGGACACCTTTGCAGCGGTCGACTCGTTGGATCTAATTTTCAACAACTCGGCCACACATTTCGGCCGAAATGGCCGCTATTTCGCGTTCAATGTTGGCTCTGAGCTCTTCCCACGTCGTCGGCATGTTGGCATAAACCAATGACTTAACGTAGCCCCACAGAAAATAGTCAAGCGGCATTAAATCGCACGAACGAGGCGGCCAATCGACTGGCCCATTCCTTGAGATTACACGCTCACCATACTTACCCTTCAATACATCGATTGTAGCGTGTGCTGTGTGGCTTGTGGCATCATCCTGTTGAAACCACATGTCGTCCAAGTCCATATCTTCCAATTCGGGCCAAAAACAATCAGTGATCATGGCGCGATAACGCTGACCATTCACAGTAACGTGACGATCGTTATCGTCGACGAAAAAATATGGCCCAATAACGCCGCCGCACCAAACAGTTACTTTTTGTGGATGAAGTGGTGATTCATGAAGCTCATGTGGATTTCCACCCGACCAACAACGCATATTTTGCTTATTGACGAACCCATTGAGCCAAAAATGAGCTTTGTCACTGAAGATGATTTTGCGATGAAATTCATCATCTTGGCGCATCTTCTCCACAACCCAATCGGAGAACGTACGTCGCTTGAAATGGTCCATCGGCTTCAATTCTTGAGTCAGCTTGATCTTGTAGGGGTGTAAACCAAGTTTCTTACGCAAAATACGCCATAATGTGGTCTGAGCGATGCCCAATTCTTGAGAACGCCGTGGAATTGACTGATTTGGATCGTTTGCTACGGACGCCTGAACGGCAGCGATATTTTCGACACTTCGACCAAACCGTTGTCTCACTGACACGGCAACATCACACAACCAATATGTAGACTCAAATGTTTGCACTAAACTTGTTATTGCCTGTCTACTAGGGCGAGAATTACGACCGAAAATTGGAGTCAAAGCTCTTAAAGTTGCAGTCACCGACTCCGAATTTTTGTAGACGTTGCTCGTTCGTGTACTTTACCATGATGAAAATGTTGAGTTTACTGAATAAATTGACAGTGACAGTTTGATGATTAGTGAAAGAGTGCGTTCACAAATTAAATTCAAAGTTGTCAAGTCCCTTTAGATGTGAGTCATGCATCTGGCATTCTGAATGTGCAAACAAACGCCTTCTCTGAGCACTCCCCTGTTGAAACCAGACATCGCAGAGTTGCGCCACATGAACAATATTTGGACGTTTTTCAGGAAACCTGAGGAACTGACAGCTGGTTCCAAGCCCAGAATGCAATCTCTTTAAATTAGTGAAGGAAACCTTTTCATGGAAGCACAGAGATAACACAAGTAGTGATAGGGTAAGAAGAGAACATTTTTCCAGTCAATGAAGAAGCCGTCTCCACTGCTGGTATAGGAAAGGGTTGTAAAGGCTATCAAAAAGCTGAAATAACAACAAGGTTATGCGGAACTTTTTAAACTTCTACCGAGGAGATGCACCGTCTTCAATCTTGTCTCAGGTTAGGTGTTGACATGGAAGGCGTCTAGCATTCTGTCTAGTTGCTGGGATACGCAGACGGTATAAGCATCATCGATTGCTCCCAGCGCGCCTTCCAAGAGGCTTGTCTATTGAAGAACAGCCAAAAGGACAAAACTAGTAAATTGTTATCAATATTAACAATTTCGAGGTTACAACCTCGGAGGAAACACCAAATCCAAGAATGACGTCCTCGTGAAGAACCAGTGCTGTTTCGGGTTGGCGAAACAAATGGGCTTAAAACCCCTAACTCGGAAGACGAAATGCATGCTCTACAAAACATTGATCCTGCCAGTTCTGCCATTTGGAGCGGAGTGCAGGAACGCAGGGCGGATATTTATTATAGCGAACGCTAGGAGATAGATGTGGATGTAGTACAGAGAGGCAAAACAAAACAAAACCAGAGCTCCGATTTAAGGATGAAGCTATCACGGATGCCAGAGCGCTTAGTCTGGACAACTGCAAAGAGCGTAAGCGAGTGAGGCTGCCGTGTCTCAGGCAGAGATTCTTCACGGATCGCAAGGTAGTAAGTATCTATTGTGATCGCTGTTGGGATCCGAAATAACAGCTCTGAAAAATAATTCAGCTAGAATGCTGGAACTGGCTGTATCGTGACACAAGACACAGCTCCAGCATTCTGAATCCCCGAACGTTTCAAGGAGTTAACGCCGAATGCTACTTGTAACTTATGCTGGGACAGTGAGTCAAGGGCGCTGGAGACAACATCTGCGTACATAATGATTGGGACTATTAATGCTAGTACCAACTTGCGTCTAGTTTCCACCGGAGTAAAGTAAGCCGATAGCCATAGTTTGCGTAAACATCCGTAAATCCGACCAATGACTATTTGAGTATAACTGTAGCGTGATAGAGTACGATCAATAACAATGCTCAGAAGCAGCCCATTAACGACGGACCGAGCATATATTCGGGAAAGATCTTTATTAACAAGAAGAGCCAGCTCGGAGAGCTGGTTAAAGGGTTTCCCTAGATGAAGTTGAACGTTGTCAGCATAAAGATGCACAGATGTTTGCGTGCAGACTGATGGGAGATCATTGATGAAACCTTGAGGAACTCCTTGAACTAAACCATTTAGAGAAGAGGATTTGTCGCCAGAGGTAACTCTCTGAAATCTTTCCGATAAATAGCTACCAATAAATTTGACAGCCCTATCACTGAAACCAAACAAGTTTTTTAGCTTCCACTTTAGGATATTGTGATCTACCCTATCGAAAGCTTTCGAAAAGTCAAGCAGACAAAGACGACTTGCATAGCCCTTGTCATAATCCTGCCTTATTTCGTCAAATAAGTTTGTCATAGCCCTGATTGTTTCGGGTAGAACAAGTTGTTAGTGGTTCAGGATTTGCTTCTCTAATACTTTTTCAAAAATGTTTGATAAGCAAGGGAGTATGCTAATTTGTCGGTAGTCAGAAGGGGAATTTGCTTTTGTTTTTTTGGCAATTGGAAGTATCCTTGCAATTTTCCAAGACATAGGAAAAGTTGATGTGGTAATGCAAAAGGTAATAACATGAGTGAGATGGCCAACAATATGTTTAATAAACCGTATTGATAGACCATCCCCTCCGATAGCGTCAGACTTAACGGCCATGGTGCATTTAAAAACTTCATCTTCACTCACCACTTCAAAATCTTCTAGTCTTTGCACAGAACTTTCCAACTGCGCCGAAATGCGGTTAGAATCGAGATTATTACCATGGAGTTGATCGCTTACGAAAAAGTTATTAAGAAGATCCGGGTCGAGAGCACTTTGAGGGTTATGGGCTTTAGAGACGCCAATTTTTTTTTTATGTTTCTCCAAAGTGTTTTGGCGGGTAAAGAGGCATTAAGCGCTTCCATCTACTGTGCAATTTATTTCGAATCTTGATTATGTTATTCATATCGGAGGTGAACCAAGGACAGTTTTGGTTTTGTACTCTTACTGTTTTTGTCGGTACATGTTGATTAAACAGTTGGGTTAGGATCGATTGAAAGGAATCAACTTTGTCATTGGGATCAGCTTTCAGTGTGCACTGCATCCAAGAGGCGGAAGTTGTAGCTAGTTGAAGGGCATTAATATCAACCGAATTGAAGTCTTTATACGTGAATGAGTCAGTAGTAGAACATGTCGGGAAGATAAGGTCATGATCAGAGATATCATCAGAGATTAAATCGCTGGGAAATAATATTTGCCATAGTGTATGTTGATTCTTCATTCATACTGTACACCACACTGGAGGGAGAGCTTGAAACATGCGTGTTATGTGGGAACGTAGGACACACCGCAAACTATCGGGGTTGTCCTAAGTTCGCCGTCATAAAAAAAGCAAAACTGGCTCAGCAGCAGAAGGTGGAGGTCAAACGTTCACCTGTTAGATTCCAAACACCAGCCGTCACGTCCCAAATTTCCTACGCCCAAATGGCTTCAGGTAGGGGGACTACGGTACAGCAAGAGACTGTTGCTTCTCAGGCGCCAATGCCGAGAACAACGGAAGCTGCACCTAACATGCTGGCTATCTTGCTCGCAATCCAAGGGCAGATGGCTCAGCTGCAAAAGCAGGTGTAAGAATAGGCCAAGCGGGTGGACCAGATCTACTCGCTGCTGCCGGGCCTAACGCAACACTTGTCGTAATGGGTGGAGCAAACTTTGAAGGTCCTTGCGGTGAATGTTAATTCACTGATTAGGATTGAACGAAGAGCCGCGATGTTTAAATTGCTACAAGACCAAACTCCTGATGTGCTTTTCGCTAGCGAAACTAAGCTAACCGATAAGCACAAACTGGAGTACAATAATTATATTGTTAGAAGAAGAAACCGGCCCAGATCCAAACGCGGAGGCGGTGTCGCGATCTTCATTAAAGAGGGTATAAAATTTCACAGAGTGTACAAGGGCGTGTTGCGCAGGTTCCGGGTGTTGGAGGCAGTCGTCATTTACATCCCGCTCCGCAGTGGAAAGCGGCTGTACTTGGCCTCTGTTTATGCACCTGAGGCTTTCCAATCCACCCTATTCATTACAGAGCTCGACACGCTTTTTCGACTTCTGAGGCTGGAATCGGGGGAGAATTATTTTATAATCGGCGGGGATTTCAACGCTAGACATAGAGATTGGGGAAATAATTTGCCAAATACTAGAGGGAACCTACTACTCGATTGGTGGGGTCAGCACGATGTCATGTACAGACTCGGTCTTAAAGCGACGGATAACCCGTCGTTTCCCAGAGGCGGGTCTTATTTGGATCTACTGCTGTACGACGAACGTATACGACTGACAGGTACGAATTTACAAACGCTAAACTGTCTGCGCACATTCGTGTATGACAGCGACCATTGCGGTTTTAGCACCGAAATTACAGTTCCCAACGAAATTGCGGAATTGGAGGAGTTTGTCCAAAGATATTCTTACAACTACAGTAAGACTCGATGGACACGCTTCCCCGCAACTTTGACAAGAGCGCTCTCCTCGAACACGCTCCACCCACCGTCCAATAGGAATCTGTCAAACGAGGAGATCGACAATTACCTAAAACAAATGGACGAGACAATTAAACAAACTATGGACATTACAATACCGCGGTATCGACGTACGACTAACGAAGACCTGTTCCGCAATCCTACTATTGACGCACTGCACCGACAGAAAAGTAGACTTCTGTCAAGACTCAAAAACTTGTACAGACAGTTAACTGACCGACAAGACCCGGAGATTAGGACACTAAAGTCGTCGATTAAAAATATTCAAACGCTAATAAAAGAGAATTACAGAATTTCTGTAAGTTTGTATTGGAACAACAAGGTTCGGGCTGTAAACACCAGCAACCCGAATATGTTTCCGCAAATAAATAAACTATTTCGGAGAAAAAATCAAAACGACCTTCAGTGTCTTAAAATAGCCCGGACAACAGACAACGAACGGTTACTGACAATAGCAGGCATTGATCCAAATGAGGCCGCTGATGATGACGCCTTCTTTGTAATCGAGGATCCGCAGGAGAAGGTTGAGACCATAGGGGCGACTTTCCAGGAAGTATACAAGGCCATTGATATAATTGGCCCTAATTATGACCTGGACAGTCGCGTCTTGGGGCACGACTTCTGCATTCGAAATGAAATAGGGAACTGGCGATCCGAGGGCTCTGGTTTCACCCGGCTCAGCGACGAAAATATGGCAAATAATGTCATTGCCAGAGAGGGTGACCTACCTCCGTTCATTTCGAAGGAAGGACTCCATGAGATCTTCGACACAATCAGGGCTAAGAAATCAGTGGGGACCGATGGTATTCCGAACATCGTGCTTCGACATCTTCCTCTAGAAGCGGTGGACATTTACACCACCCTGTTTAATAATGCAATGAATAATGCACATTATCCAGCGATCGATAAGTCTCCTTCCGAATATCAGTAAGGTTTTTGAAAAGGTAATCAATAGAGCTCTGTCTAGGTGGGTTGAGGACAAACATATAATTCCGGATAATCAATTCGGTTTTAAGGCGGGACATGATATCTCACGCGCGTCTCATGCCGCGTCTAAACTGGTGTCCGATATCCAATGGAACAAAGGCAAGAAACAGTGCACTGGTGCCTGCCTTGTTGACTTGGAGAAGGCCTTCGACACCGTATGGTTAGAGGGTCTTTTCTATAAGCTGACTAGGCTGGGGATCAGTAAACCACTCTTGTACATTCTCTATAATATGCTAACCAACAGAAATTTCATCGCGAAGAATGGTGATGTGACTTCTGTTGGAATATTTCAAATTAAAAATGGTCTTCAGCAAGGCGCGGTCAATTCGCCGATCCTATTTAACATTTATACAAGCGACTTGATAGGTTCACTTCCCCATACTATTGCGTACGCAGATAAACCTTTCAAAAAGTCCTAGCGTCCGACGAGCGGATGCGACGAAAAAAGAGGCGTAAATAATGTATAAGTTGGCATTCCAAAGGAGGCCGAGAGCTGCTCTCAAACTCAATGAGCAAATGAGTTTTTCTCAGAAAATAGAGTCACAAAAATGATTTGTGGAAATTGTAAGAAAATGTGAAAAGGACACAAATCTCGACCAGAAACTATTACTTCTGCAGACTATATACCGACCAAAAGGACCAACATCCTGCAGAACTTTTAGTAGCTTGTCCGCATTTCGAAATCTGTGTCTGTGATTTTTGTCTCTTTATGTTCAACCAGTGGCCGTTCTCGTCATTTATTGGGACTTCAGTCAGCCAGAGTTAAAAGATGTCCATCACCAAATCCCAGGCGCCGACATCTGAACGTAATCTAAACTCTACTCCCCTGACTCATGCTGTTCGTCCAAAAGAACGTCCCCTTGAGCATTTTGAAAACCTTAAACTAGCTGCAATCAAACAGAATTCCCCCTAATTAATCACTCCAAGTTCTGTACAAAGTACTCAGTTGACAAACTCTCATCCCAATCGCTTTCCGTCCAGTAAGTTTGTATATTCAAAAACGGCTGCACATCTTCGGCCACTGCTTCCATTTGAAATTAATAGTACGAGTCCAACTTTTGACTGCAGTCCATTCATAATTCCCAGAGGCTCCACCTTAATTAAATTTACTTTCAACAATGCCATTTGTCTTCGAAGCCCACTAATGCTTTGCCTCAAGACCAACTCTCGTGTATTCTCTCACTCATGCAACGCCGCACAAATTACTACAATTTTCGTTCCCTCCCTCGATTACGACATCATCTCGTTACCAGTACCAACTCCCAAAACTGCATTTACATCTTCAACAATCCCATGGAAGCACTCCCAGCACACAAAACAGACCGACTGACCAGTGACCACCACGAATCTTGATGGTCAATGAATGCTGGTACATAACCCCAAAACAGAATTTCAATTCAACTCAAGAAGAAGGCAACCCCAATCCGACATAAATTGATGGTAATACCCTCCGTTTAGTTCATCGTCGTGCGCCAGTGCCTCCGGTTCGGGATATACTCGGAGGCTATCCCCTAAGGAGACCTAAACCAAGAAATCGTTTACACTCTCTTAAGACTGTTAAGATGAGCGTGCGCACCCAATTACCCCGACCTAAATTGACCCACACCACCAGCATTTACACAGCTAGGGCCCCGAAATCAATTTACAAATTGATAAGAGCCAACAGGTTGTCAGGTAGTTAGTTCCTAGTTACCGCTGTCCAGAGGAACCGAGGTAGCCATGGCCGGAAATAAGTTATTACATGAGTATCTTTCGGGGAAGGTAATTAAAGCGGTTTATGGGCATTTTTGTGGCCCTATTGCGTGGCTGAGGAAGACGTCACAAGGCTAACGCGAGGAGAACACGAAACCTGGTTCAATTTCGTGTTAGTTTGTTGATGTTTTTGTATCTTTTTGTTTTTGCAAATGACAATGGTAAACAGAACAGTAAACAGAACCATATTCGCAGTACGTACGAGTATTCGAGGGGATTATGAGGGCCAGTGATGGATGTGTTAATTGGAATTCGTTTGCACTTCTTGATTAGGGGAGGCAACGCAGTTTTATAGTCCGCCGAGCGACGGGGTGGCTACTGCTCAGCTGGTTTTAGCGACTGTGTGGTTTAAGTCACACGATACCGATGACACTATGAGGGACAGCAGGAAATCGCTGACTTCTTAGACGCGTCGGAAAGAATTTTTGTCTGACAAAGAGTCACGCGATCTGCAGTTTTGCTCATATGAGACTCAACTGTCAGCAGAAGCCCTTACCAAGGACGTCTTTTCTGAACCTTGCCAAGAAAGTTGACTGGCGATTTCATTTCCCTTTGAGACCTGGGACCATGAGTCTAACATCCTCAAACTAGTTTGTAAGTCGTGAGCGGGTTCAAAAAGGCTCTAACCGTAACTTCGCTGTCGCCTACTCCACTTATTCCTCGCAATATAGTTCGTTGCCATCAGGATTGCGTATATCTCCGCTTGGAAGACAGGCGCAAGTTTTCCTAACGTGAAGTCTAACGATATCGTCTTCCAGAAAAACACCAGCGCTACGTCCTAAATCGGTTTTTGGAGCCATCAGTGCGTATTGGGGGAAGCCCCCATTCAGCCGGAAGAAATTGTACTTTGGAGTCTGGTAAAAGCCAAGAAAGAACCCTTTTCGTTGGCAACCCCATGTTTTGTAGAAAACTCCTTTACACTGCCAGAAGGCCGATAACGCATGAGAGGCTTTGGACGTAAAGAGAACCGTAGTTTTGAGAAGACTGACCGAAAGACCATTTCTAGTGCACCAACCATCGATCGCATCTAGAACCGCCTGAGCTTTAGAGTTCCACGTTCTTCAACATGAAGGAGAGCAGATTGATAGGTCTGAAGCTCCTGGGGGGAGTGAAGTCATCTTTTCCGATTGTCGGTTTCAAGGCTACTCTCACAGTGTCGGGCTAGCAGTGAAGATTCTCTTCAAGGTCTATACCTCCTTGTGGCATAACTGGGTATATCCCATCGGTGCCAGGGAACTTGAAGCCATCAAAGGAAGCAACAGCGTGTTTGATGAATTCATCCTTCACCACAACCCATGGGAGATACTGACTATAGCCGCCTGTGGTACTCAGTTCACTTGTAGCTTCGTTTATAAGAGCTGATTTTGGCCTGGTTCTGATTAGACTGCACTCATTGGACAATAAATTGGAAATCAACTCTTCCAAGGTGTAGATAAGTTAGGGGGACGTGAGCCATACCTAGATTTATGAGAGAAGCGCCGTCCTTGTGGGATAAATGCTCTACTTTTCAGTCTCGAGTCTAGGGTTCTGGTTAGGAAGACGTAAGTACACATCCTCTCAGAGTTGTCCCGGAACCCAGAAAATGACACGCTCCAGGTTTGGTGGCTTGAAAACCTCAAAGGTCTTAGCCATTCAAAAATGTTGCTGCATGAAGCACTTCATTCTAAGAGCCCGGTGTCTAAATATATCGCAGCCGTCTACTTGAATGCGATAGCGTGGGTGATAGCGGCATTCTTATAGATACACCGGTCTTATCGCCTTTGGTGTTTTCTTGTAGCTGAGTTTTCCAGCGACATCCAAGTTTCGACCACCCGGACTGCAACTTTAGCTGGTTGTAGCTGGCGGTCGATGGTTTTGGCTGCTTCATTCGATTCTCGTCTACTGGATCTGCAGCCGTTTTGTGATTACAGTACCGGTTTCATCCAGCCAGCCGCAGAAACTTTCTTCCTCTTGACCCTGTTCGGCACAGGATGTCTTTTTTGTTTCACATGAACGCCTGTCATAGAATGAGTTAAGTTCACGGAATGCCCATACCTCCATGGGAGTCAAAATACGCCTGGCCAACGCTTACCTTCATTAGTAATACCAAAGCGGAACCTGCGTTTAGAGAACAAACTCCACGTTTGGTATGAGTCGAGGCCGACCTAAAATCTGATCTTAGAGTCATGGCGTCCAGTACTTATTGGAACTCTCCATCAGGTCAATCACAAGTAGAAGACCCTTCCTGCGACTTTAAGGGTAAACCACAGCCGCTGTGCTACAGGCCGACCTGTAGCAAGTCAGGAGTGGACCGAAGTCTGGAGGGTACCATGTTTTAAGTCCTACCGGTGGTCCCGCCACTCAACAGGACCTATTACCGGCAGCCTGTAACTGGTCAAATCGTAGCAACCTTCAGTGGCGACAATTTGAAGAAGAGGGCGCAGTTTCAGTTCCGAGAGCTTGGTCAAATTCAGTGTGTGTCTCTTCCGACGACCTGTTTCTCTCCTCCGTCGCCGTTTGAGGAATGAGACTTTTAGCACTCTCGCCTTCGACAACACTTGCCGCCTTTTTGCGCCGTGCGTCAACCTTACGTCTTCTTTTACTCTGGACGGTAGTCTTGCAGAGCGTGTTTCTTCCGGAGTCCGTTGAACCTTTTCGATTTCCAGGGACAGGCCGTCAAAAGTAGCAATCTGACCACCCACCTGTCTATTCTGATTAAGTTCAACCGTAACCGGCAAAACCCCTCCGGTACTATCTACAAATCGCTTACTATATGGCTTACATGCATGAAACTCTGACCAAAGCCATCACCCACCAAAGAGCCCCTTTGGGCAGCTCATTCCACAGCCGCCATTCCTGTTGCAAAACAAAAAGAACTGTCCTCAGGGATGTACAATAGTCAAAAACAAGAACTGCAAATGCCATTACAAAACTTTTTGTGTAATTAAACCGCAAAAAATACGGCCGGCATCGACGTCAACCACATATGTCGCGCCCAACCCAATCCCGGCAAACCCGACAGCATCATCAATTAGTTTCAGGCCGCGCAGATGTCGAACACTATTGCCGAGACTGCGACTATGTCTACGCCAGGGGAAGCATTAAACCGCAGCTAGAAAATAAATTCACCACCGTGTCACTGCACACAAAATAATTTGTCCACGCCGCGGAAATAGCTTAAGCTGTCCAAGCGACACTGTGACAGAAAAGAGCAATAATAAATTAAAACAAAAAAAAAACCGTTAAACCCTATTAGGGCCTACGGAACGAACTTATTTTATGCATCCCTGCACCAAATGCACACAACCATAGCTCATATGTTCGTATGGCTAAGCCCTGCAGCGATAATTTATCACCCTGACCCAATATCGAGCTGTGTCCTTTCATAGCCAGCCACTGGCCCGGTGGGTGGGTGGACAAATGGCGGACATATGAGCGTGCAAACATACAAAAGATACAAGCGCTCATGCTAAATCGCTAAATCGATATGGAAATGAACAAATGAACAATGAGAGGGTGTAGGGAGAAGCCAAAAATAAAAACCAAAAACTTGGTGACAGTGAGATACATTGACGCCGTTCAGTGCAGTGGCCTAAAATTGGTTTGACGGACGACAAAATGCGGCCCAAAATGTTGCTGTTTCCACACCTGACTGCGTTTGATTGTTTTTTTTTTATTTCTGAGCCCCCTCTGTGCGCGTTGTGGTCCGCGTCATGGTCGTTTCACTTTGTTTCCGATGGTGCTGGTTACTTCCACGCTAATTTTAGATTTGCGCCTTAGGTCATTGGAACCGTGTACGTCGTCGACAGATTTTTATGAATAACGGTGTTGATAAAATTTGAAATTTTTAATTCATTTCGAATTTGGGGTGACCGCAAGACGCTTGACCTTTAGTCTCTTTTAGCCAGCAGGCAAACCCACTCAAGCCTATCCATTGTGACATTTTGCTGTGTCGCTGTGCGGTTTTTTGTAACTCCTACTGTTACTGTCACACAACTAAATTTGGACAAATGTACGAGTACTCGTATCTTTCAGATAAAAGAAAAGCCAAACGCAAACAAAACTCCGAGAACAACTGAAAAACATGCAATGTGGGGTGGTTGGGGTGGCGGTAATTACAGATACTTTGCACCACACAGAGTGTACTCGTACAGAGTGTAAGTACGGAGTGTACCGCAGCATTATTTATGTTCAGATTCCGTTATGCTTTACTTTTAATTAGTGTGCTAATAAATTTTTCGGTTTATTTTGGCTCGGATGTGCTGCTGTATCCGTACGAGTATGTGATGCGCGCTACGCAATATGATGTTGCGCAGCTCGGTCGCCTCGGTCGTGGTGAAAATGAGGCGCGGATCCATTTCCATTCGTTGGCTTTGAGAGGAAATTCAGAGCGGAAACGTTACTAGATGGTGTGGTGTTGACTTTACTTAGCTCGACTTGAATGTTGCGGCTTTTTTGTTTATTTTTGTTTCAGTTTCGTTGGGAAAGAGCTTTACGATATGTCTGTCGGTTTAGATACAATTTTTTGGGGTAAATCTGTAGATAAATCGTGACATGTCGTTTAGTTGGAGTCGTTTGAATGTGACACGACACGACACGACGTAATGTGGTGTGAGAGTGAGGGCGTGATTACTTAAAATAGACAGATGAGGCATCATAACAAAATGTGTGACATTGAGGATGTAATTTGTGACAGTTTTTTTTGCTAAAAGAACAGAATTAGGCAACTGGTTGGGGGTGCCGCATCTCACAGTTGGTTGGTGGATACGTTAAGCTTCTATTTATGTAGGCTATCCATCATGTGATTAGCGTTCATCATGTGGGTAACTTGAGATACTGTCTAAAAATTGTGATGTGAACGTGATGAAAGGATTCATAAAAACAAGTGTCGCCCATATACAGAGGAGAGCTGTAAGACTTTAATGTGGTTGAAGTTGACTACTGAAAGCAGCCTACCACTCTTATAGAGAGACACACGTGTGTGGCGTACCCCTGTCGACTGAGAGCTTTGTTAGGGAATACAACTTTGTCACAGTACCTTGGATTTGTCCGTGATCATGCTGACCATGGTACGTTTACTGTTAATGTTATATACCCTCGTCGAATCATTGTATCATATCAGCTAACTTGACAATGGTAGTTAAGTGTTGTACGCACTGACCGGCGTAAACCTTGCAATGTACACTATGTACTCGTACACAATGGAACTAACTTCGCATCGATTGTGCCGGATCTACCTTGTCGTAGTCTCTACAGAGTCATAACAATTCGAACTAGAGTTGCTAAACCTACGGTGGACACCATATATTCGCGTGACTAAAGCAACTAGGGGCTTGCGTGGCTTGCTGACTGTCCTATAACTTCGATGGGGCCAGGAGTGCGACAATCAAATTCGTATCAATGTGTTTGCCTTACCTCCCAATACCTGGTACCTGGTAAAGAAGGGTTTACTCATGCAGGCTAAAATGGCAAGGGCATGCTCGGCAAGCACCATAATTCTTATCCGGATGCGATTTGGTCATACACCGCAGACTTAGACAGGAAATCGTGAGTGGGCGCCTTTTGACAATCCGCATCAAAGCTAAATTCGCTAACATAAGCCCATTCCCCTACCTAAGACAAGGGCGACGCGTCCAAATAATGTTCCTACGAGCTCCTCGACAAGACCTATGTATAATATTCGAAGTAGGCAAGGTTAACATCTTTGGTAAGACTGTTGGTAAGCACTATAGCAAGCAAGCCTTGTTGTAGCCAAGGTGAGAATGTGGATTTCCTAAGTGCCACAACAAAGAATAACTACTGTGAGAAGATATAACGTAGAGAAGCTGTAGAGAAGAGACCACCAGAATCTTCGCCAAACGCGTATCCCGACATCCATCAACAACTCCTATGCCGCCAGCATCAAGGACCGAAGACCAATGCGAACGTGCCATCAGAGACGCTGCAACCTATGTGCTGGGTTTCTCTCAACCAAGGGATCTCTGGGTCGATGAAGAATGCCGGCAAGCACACACAGATAAACAAGAAGCCTACAAAGCGTTTCAACGAAAAACGAGAGCTGCTCGTGACCTCTACGAGCAGAAGAGACGGGAAGAACATGGGGTTCTCCAGAAGAAGAAAAAATAGCACGAGAAGCGCGCGATCGAAGATATTGGGAGGTTGTACTCCAAGAACAACGTATGGAAGTTTCACCAACAGGTAAAAAGACCGTGCCAAGGCAAGAAGACCCATGCAGAAGCCTGTAGAGAAGAAGAAGAAAACATTGTAGTAGAGTCACAGTCGATGCTTTTGTGCCATTAGGCAGAGTAGACCATTCAATTTAGATGATGGTAGCCAAAACTTCTGTCTACCTGACCAAAACGAAGTAAGGGTAGCAATATCTAAGCTGAAATACAACAAAGTAGCGGGATTTTACGGCTCACCGGCCGGGGTATTCTAAGCAGCTGCAAATGACTTTGTGGATAGCATGCACCAACTTATTTCTCAGATCTGGTCAGATGAGTGTACGAGTATGTCTGATGAATGGCATCTCAGCACCGTTGGCCCAATCCACAACAAAGGACACCCAATCAACTGCTCCAACTAGAGAGATATAGGACTCCTCAACATCGCATACAAGATCTAATCTGTCACATTGTGTGAACATCTGAAACAGTGAGTCTGCAACCTGATTGGCCCCTATCAGTGCGGCTTCAAACAAAGAAAGTCCACAATCGACCAATCGACACTCCGGCAGATCTTGGAAAAAACTCAAGAAGTCCAAATCGATACCCACCATGTTTTCATCGATTTTAGGGCCGCATATGACAGCATTTGTAGAAACGAGCTACCTATATAGAGCCACGTCTAGTTTTGGCATCCCTGGAAATGACGATAGAGAACTCTCGCAGCTCCGTCAAAGTCCGAAACGACTTAGCCGAGAGCGTTATTTAAAATCATACACTGGGCACGCCGACGCCGATGACATCCACATCATGGGAAGAACTCAGCGAGCTGTCACCGGTTCTAGTATTGAAACGGACGCTGCCAAATAGGGTTTGGCGATAAATGAGGACAAAACCAAATATATGCTGTCAACAAGAAGGGACAACTAGTATCTGATTTTTAGGGTAAACCACCTGTCATGTAGACTTATGTTTACGGGATGTCCATACATCCATGGGGGCAAGGATACGCCTTGCCATCGCTCTGCCACCTTCCTGAGATACCAATTCGAAACTGTGTTGCCGGCACAAGTTCCACCCTTGGTATGAGTCGAGACCGACCTAAAACCTCTTACTGCTCTTAGGGTCGCAGCACCCAGTACTTATTGCAACACTACATTGGGTCAACCAAAGGAAGATCCTTCCCGCGACTTTGGGTTTAAACCACAGCTAAAATGACTCTCCCACAAGGGGGACTACCTCTTCAAATCAGGCCCGGACCGAGATCCGGGAGGTTCCTGACTCCCATGGTACCGTGATTTAAGTCTTGGTAGGGACTACCGGTGGTCCAGCCGCCAACAATACCGGCAACTTGTAACTGATCAAATCGTAGCAACCTTCGGTAGCGTCATCTGAAGATGTTTACGATAAGACCAGTACTTTGCTCTGCCCCCGCTTTTTATTAAACGTTGTTGATGGGAGAAGCCTTGATAAATGGGAAGAATCCCTCTTGCCAATCGCTGTTTCTTTGGGCTAAGAAGGCTATTGTGTAGTAAGGCCCTATCTAAAAAAAAGTAAGGAGACTCCATATAAGAGCTTGATCATCCTTTATGAGCAGAAGCATGAACACTTATCGAAAGCGGATGAAGATACCCTCAGTCGTTTCGAAAGAAAAGTGCGTTGACAAAGAGGAAAAGATTCAACGACGAACTATACGAGCTGTACAGCGACATCGACCTAATCAGAAAATTGTGCATCGGTCGGCTGAGATGGCTACGGCAGGCAGAGTTTTTGAATCTAACCCGAAGGAACAGCGCAGCAGAGGAAGGTCTCATATTAGGCAGCGCGCACAAGTAGAAGGGGAACTCAACCGACTTGGAGTGCGCAACTGGAGGCGAGCTAACTAAAGAGGATTGTAAATAGAGGCCAAGATTCACCCCGAATTGTAGCGCGACCTACGTAAGTAAGCCAGAAGCAACTGTGGCGCTAAAAGTCGGCTTTGCAGGGTATCTGCTTCACAACGTATTCGGAGCTAAGGTCGATAAGGATTTTTCAAGACTAGTCAGACTGCTAAAATGGGGATATGAGAATATGAGAGCTATCCTCAAGCCGATCACTGGGTGCGAAAAAGACGTCTTTAAAATTGGCCCTGCCTTCCAGATTGAGGGATGTGTGTGCGACTAGCTTTTTGCCAATAAAATCTACTCATTCGAAGCACCCTTGACTGCAAGTAGATTCAGTGAAAACGACTCACGGATCTGTACGTGGACACGTAAGGTCAAACAACTAATGGTAGTCCTAGAAGAATATATTACCCCCATTGCCACAGTGATTGCCACAGATGACTGAAGGTACGTCTATGTACAATATTTGGTTTGGGATTTCTTGGAAGCGACAAACTGAGGCAGAAAGTCTTGAGAGAATCACGGCCCGAACCACTACCTAGTTCACACGACCAGCTTTACGAAACTCCGGGCAAGCACATGCATCAAATCAGCTAGCCTATGAGGGGTACAAGATCAGCTCAAGGGTTCTGCTAGCAAAAGAAGAGAGAATACCATTTGTTGTTCCGCAATGAAACTCATAATTGGAGGAGTCATTGTCGCTGCTGGGGATGTATTGCAGAAAAAGCACTTTTGCAGACTGTTAAACAGAACAAACCATTCAATCTGACAGTGAAGGCTAAGACTTCTTCCTACCCGAACAAACCGAGGTACGGGTAGCAATATACAGTGCAATAATCTGTTACTGGTGCACTTGCAAGTATTGGGACGGAAGTAGCGAAAATGGGTTTAGCTGTACATGCCTCAGCTACACTATTAGCTCTGATAATGACAAGTTACACTTGACAACTTACACTTGACAACTTACACTTGTTAGGCCGTTTTTTTGGCCTAAGAAGGCAATTGAGTAAAGCCTTGTCAAGAAGTACTAAGGAGTAAGACCTTATTCATCACAGTATTGCTCATTGGTGCAGAAGTATGGATAGATGAAAATTAGTCGTTTTGAGTGCGGGAGCACTATCGAATGCCTGTAAGAAGCAATATTGAACACCGAGTGGGTTTTATGCTCCCAATCAGGGCAACGAAAGTTTGTTGTTTTGTTAGCGTTATCAAAGGTACAAAACGGGCAACTGGAGAACGCCTCAATGCGGCAACAGTAAAAGGAGAAAATCTAGCAAAAAGACCATATTCAAAGGATTATAGAAGATATTGGCGGATGATGGCAAGGAAAACAGAGCACGTGCCTTTATAAAGACTTCAGGAGCAAAAGGTTTTAAAAGCTCAAATTGGAACCACCAGAGCAGCATTAAGGAACGATATCGTGACAAAGATGAGAGAAGTACGCGTGCTACTCGTAAGCATCACCATCAAATGTTTGACCAGAGACCAGAAGACACAAAAATAAGTTTCATCCGCTGAAGTGAACTTAGAGACAGTGGGTCGCACGCAGTCCCTTACTAACCACTGACTGGGATATCCATATAGACTCTCGATTCAGGTGATTTTTGGATGCTAACAGCTACCTGTCTGTTCTGGAAACGGAAATGACCTTCCGGCGATATCATTTTAGATAATAATTGTTGCGTCCTTGATAGTTACTTTGGTTTGGAAGACACTGCATCCATCATTGATTCTAAAGACACGGTGAAGTCTTAGGATTACGTTTACCAAAGTCTTTTAGAAACCAATGTCCAACTAAGCGCATTGCAGGCATCGAAGAATCCCTTCTACACTTACTTTGTTGAGCGATCCGTTGATGACGAGGAAAGCCCAATAGCCATTCAACCAAAAATTAGCTTCATCGCCCAACAAAATTTTGTGGTGGAAAACAACATCAAGAGCAATCATGTTTTCGGCCCGTTCACCGAACGAGCTGGATCTTTTAAGCTCCTAAGATAAGCTACAAAGATCTTTCCGCAAAATCTTCCATAGAGTGGGTGTCCACAGCCCCAATTAAATACAAGAGGGCCGAAGGCTTCGCTTAGCTTTCTCGCGAGTTCACCATCAATGAGATGAGTTGCAATAGAGCAGGAGGATCAATGTGACCAGTGAAAACTGATAAACAAAGAGTATGTCACCAACTTCAAGACGTGTTGTAAGAGGTGGAAGTCTATTAGTTTTAGGCGATCGAGCGTTAATAGAAACTATCAGTCCAGTGCAGTCTTTGAAACGCGAAGCGGATTAACCTTCGCTTTGCAGCTTCTACGTCCGAGAACGGACATTCCGGATTTTACATTTTTTAACGAGGCGTAATCTTAGAGTAGCCAGCACGCGGTTCTCCCATCTCAACATCCATAAAGGGACTTAACTATCCCCTAATCAATCAACCGGAAACCAGATTGATCACAATGCAATCGACGCCAGACGCTCCTTCAGCATTCTGAATGTCTGAACTTTTCGCGGAGTCAACATCGACCCAGCTCATTACCTTGTTGCAGGGTATGAATGCAGATATGACAGCCACCATGGAGTCAAGTAAGAGCACCACAGTTCGACGTTTGAAATCTGCAACAGCAAGAGAACACTAGAATCCTCACCGATCGCTTTTCCCTCAAGCTCGCTCAAAATCTAAGCCCGCATATGCAAACCATAGAACAGAAATCGAAACGCTGTTAACGAGCTATCTGAAACACTGCTTCCGATGTGATTGGTTTTGGGCCTCCACCCAAGCTCTGATTTGACGAAGAATTTAGGCAAATGCATGCAGCCAAACAAGAAGCACTGGATCGTAGAACGAGAGCTGCTTGTGATCTCTATGAGTACGTACAGAGGAAATAGAGAGATGACAGAAATGACGTTCGAAAGTTTTATCAGGGCTAGTCACAGTCTGAGAACAGCAGAAACTGTTTAACAGCGATGATGGGCAAAATATTGCTGTTAGGCAGAAGGAATCATTCACCCAGTACGAAGCCGATAGAGAATTCCGTTCCCCTAATTTAGACGAAGTAGTTAAGGTAGCAATATCGAAGCTAAAGGCTAATAAAACTGCTGGCACGGACCTATTCGACTATTTGAAGAAGCTAGAGATGAACTGGTTGGGAACACGCACTAGATCATGGTGCTCTGAACACATGGTCAGAGGTAAGCATGCCCGAAGCATGGAAGTTGAGCATCGTTTGTCCGATCTATAAGAAATTAAACCCATCTGACTGCGTCATTAACAGAGGAATAAGTCTTCAAGGTCTTTCCTGCGCTATTATGCGAGCGTCTGAAACCGTTTATGAACAATCTGTCAACTCCAAGAAAATCCATCATCTACGGCAGATCTTGGAAAAAGACTCTGGAATTTCAGATCGACACTCACCATCTGTTTGCCGACTTCAAAGGCAATGGCAGGGTGCGTAGGAACAAGCTATACAACGCCATGTTGTGCAGGAAAACTATGGAGAATTCTCGTTGATCCTTCAGGTCCGTATTCAATTAACCGAGACCTTCACTGCAAAGAAAGGTTTTAGACAAGACGGCGCGTTGTTATGTGACTTTTGTAACATCGTCCTAGAAGGAATCGTGAAATACTTTACTATCTGACAAAATAGGCACGTATTGAGGCGAAAGGATCCCAAATGAGGGTGACAGCAAACGAGGGCAAAACAAAGCACCTGCTGTCATCAGAAAAGAACGCTCACCAACGACGACTTGGCCGGAACATACCATTGGAGGTAGTTAAGGACTGCCAATGGCAGTTTGTATGGGCTCAGGAAGCAATTAAGTAGCAGAAACTTCTCGTAAAAGCAAACTAGCTTTATACAAGACTCTTATCAGCCCAGGCCTGCAAAGTATATGGCCGAAAGGCTTCGACTTTGTCGAAAGCGGAAAGATACTTCGCGTGATCTTCAATCCCATTTGCATTGATAGGAAATGGGGAAGGAGACTGTATAGGCTGTACAGCGACATCGATCTAGTCAGTCGTCTACGGATCCAACGTCTGAAATGGTTGGACCATGTTAAGCGAATGAACGGCACAGCTCCGAACGAGTTCAACCCAAAGGGACGGCGGAGCAGTGTACGACCGCATCAAAGGTAGCGCACGTGAATGAAAGAGGATCTCAACCAACTTAGAGTGCGGCACTGGATACAGATAGGGAGAAATCGTGCTAGCTTCAGAGGCTTGTTGGTCTAAAGAGCCACTCCTTGAACCTCAGACTTACAGTCCTGTCATACTTCTGCAACATGACCAGTAGAATGTTATCCATTGCTGCTGCCTTAAAAAGAGAATTGCCCACGCTTTCTGGCACTCATTAATTATCTAGCAATCTTTAATCTCTCAGAAATGCACCTCAAATCGCTCATTAATCTGAGTTAACAAACTAAATTAGTTTTTTTCGAATATTAACAAACGAAACCCACATCTACTCCAACACAAATTCTCCCAGATAAGAGTTTCTGATTTCTGATTGCAATCTCCCTGTTGTTCCCTGCTCCTATTTACACAATGATTTATGGGTCTCACAATGTTTTCTCGGAATCGTTCTCATACTACTCGTACGTACACACGAATCCCATCAATCCGAGCAGCACGAAGACCTTCTATTCAGTATCGTAGCGTCTAAACATCCCCCGATTGCACTATTTACATACATAATCCAGTGTTTATCAGACAGAGAACATTTCGAAATCATCGCACTGGCGAGAACCTTATCTTATCGTAGCCAACTAACCAATTCAAACAAGCTATAGAGTGAGTCAAACTATCAATTGAATAGCTGCCACCGATACCCAGACATTGACACAGCACGGTGCCCTAAAATGTTGGACAAGGCAAACGATTCAAGGGCACATCCAAATGGAAAACACAGAAAGCAAACACGAACACTACAGTGAAGAGAATTTCCAATTAGATTAGATACACCTGAGGAGCAACTATTCAAAAGACTCACCTTTCTTCCGGCAGACGTTTCAACTCGCTCATATCCAACTCCAGGCGAAGATTGGAAACCTCGCACAGCAATCGATCGCGATCGGTGGTGACCTCCTTCAATTTCTCGCGAAGTACGTAGTTTTCACGAATCAATTCCTCGACGTTGACCTTCACGTGATTGTTGATGGCAGCAACAACCGGAGGTGGCCCAGACAATGGAGTCGTGGGAGCTGTTGTCGATGGTAACTTACCATCGGCCACAACTCCAGCGGCAACGCCACCATTACCGATTAGCATCATATTGCTGGCCATCAACAGGGACTGCGTGGTCTGATGCAACAGGGCTACTGCACTTTCAGCATCCATCTCAACGGAGCTGTTCAGATCCAGCTGCTGCCCGGAAAGTGACGAACCATTGGCCATTGCCTCACTGTCGAACATTTTGGCTTTTTTTTCGGATTTTTCTCTCACAAAATTTCTTTATTTTCTTCTTGTCGTACGCTTGTTTCACTTCTTCACTTCACTGGGAGCACTCGACGATTTTTTTTTTATTTTTTTTTTTTTTCTGTAATCACGGGGAGCTAACAAGAGAACGAAGGACCACCAACGGTCAGGGCCAAGAGCCAATACCTGGACCAGAACCAACGATGGCAACGGGAGAGTGAAGGCTGGTGCAGCAGCAACAGCACTTCCTTTCGAACTTCACTTTGTACTTTGCAACTTTTTCTTAATTTCTTTGATATTTCGCTCCCAAAACCCGGTTGGGAGATGCGTTAGAGGAAATCCTTTTCAAACTCGAACTACTCTCGGACAATTCGGAGAACTCGGACACGGACTCGGACTCCCGGATGAGTGGCTTACATCTCGGTGAATTGAAATCGGCAATCTTTTGCGTTTCGAATGAAGAATTTTCTGTATTCAGGGATACAGAGGACACAGAGTATCGCGCGTTTTTGTTGTTATTTCTGCTGAATATTCGTCGACCTTTTCTATTCTTTTTTTTTTGTTTTTGTTCGCCGTTCGACCGTTTACAAGAGAACACACGCAAAAAAGATTCGAAAACACACTGAACGCCGTCGTTGAACAAACCGGAATGGAGCGTGCATTTGATGTGGAAGATGACAATAGCGATGAACAAAACGGTGGATGGAACGAGTTGGAAAAGGATTTCAAACTGGTTTCTTTCGTAATTGATGTGGTGGTCCTTTTCACTCGTTCGTAGTTGAGTTGGTGGAATTCACATTTTTGTAGAGATTCCAACTGGAAGAGGGAGCTGGTGAGTGTGGTTGGGTAGAGATAGAGCAATGGATGTAAACATGTTTTTTAGTAAATCGCTCCATATACGGTTCAGCTGCTTTAGTGTGTGGGTTTAACGTGGAGGTGGGCTGTTTTTGTCTTCCTCTTTGCGGTGTTTTTGTTTTTGTTAGAAATGTCAAAGTGAATTTTTCAATGGAGGGGGAAATTGGAAATGAAATGGAATGCGAAACGGGATATGTTCGGTAGGTGTGGTGAATTTTTGTACTGTCATGCGGTTGATTGATAAAATTTGTTATAGCACTGATTATAGAACAATAGTCTGCAAACAGTATTATCTTTCAGGGCGTTCTTCTGGGAAATCGCTGTCAAATTCGAAGGCTGGTGGCAGCAGCTGTTATTAAACTTTATTTCAAGATGGAGACCAAAGTAAAGAACGAAAGATAATTCGTATAAAAAAAATTTCTGGTAGAATGCTGCCAAAACTTTGGTGGAATTCATGTTTTAACACGCCTTCCTCAAACAGCGGACCTTAGCATACTGTCTTTCCAATGTATGAACGTCATATATCGGTAATGTGATGGTCACGCTGGTGCACAAAATGATATCTGGTTGCAATATGCTTGTTGCGAGAGTGACAAACTGCATTCTCGGCTATGTGTTTTGGTCCTCGATCCCAGCTTATTCAGCAAATTCATTTCAGTGACCTGGATTCGAAGATATGTTGCTTCTCTAGATGGTTCGGATAGTGCAACATATTCTGCTTTCGTTGTCAAAATAGCTACTAAGTTTTTCTTTTGAGATCTCCGAATGATTTCTGCTTTACTTAGTGTGAAAACGTATCCCGTATAGGATACTCTGTCCGTCTGTTTGTTCACATGATCCGCATCTAAAATGCTCGAAGACCAAGTGTCTTCGTAGTTATCTATAGTTCGGAAATATCGTAAAAGACGTTTTGCATCTGGCCAATGCACATCGTTGAACTTTGCCAGTCGATTCATAGTAAAAGAAATGTCTGGCATTGTCGCAATCGGAAGATACATAAACGGCCCGATGAGCCGCCGATATGGTTTTTCGACTTGACATCCTTAAGTATGACGCTCTCCATATGGCAATTTCGTCTTTGCAAATCGGTGTCAACTCATCCATCTTGAATTTCTTCAACAGCTCCTTGGCCTATGCCTTCTTATTTCGACGTCCAAACAGTACCGCTCCAAACAGAGATCCTTGACTTTGAAAACATCCCTTATACTGTTGAAGGTCTTCTGACATCTTGATGCATACAAAATGTCATGAAATTCACTGAAACAGCAGTGAATTGTTCTTTGCTCGATGCATCTGTATCATTAGCGGCCGGTTTCAATTCTAGGCTTGCCTGTCCAAGAGCGTAAAGCGACTTTTTGAACCTACTTACGCTGTTACCTGCTGTTGGCCAGTGTTTCTACTCCATCCCTTTACCCGTCTTCATATACTAGCATCTTAAACGCCTCTTCAAAGTATTTCGGAGGGTCCAATTCACCATTGAAATGAGCCGAACCGACATCCATTTGATAATCTGCAAGGTTTTCACGAACAACCAGTGCCATGGTTTCAAGGTGCGAAACGGGCGCAAAAGTTTTTTCAAATTCTATTCCTTGGAGTTATGAAAAACCTACGACAACAACACGATCCATCAGATTTCAATTTATTGCACAGAACAATATTCCTAGCTACAACAGCTCCGTTGTTTGGGTGCTCTTCTTTGATCGCCTTCAGCCATCCTTGTACGTCTATTCCAGACATCGCATCCTCCAATAATAGCTCTCCGATGTTCACCATTTCAATAATTCCGACCCCATCAGGCGGGTCAAATTGAGTTTCATTCTTGTGGACTCCATCCATGCTCTGTTCTTGGAGTTCCTTTTATTTGGTGTTTCCCGATATAGATCTCGTTTGATATATTCTTCGGGCGCTCTTGTACTACTTTTGGGACTCAGAGCCAATTTTCAAAGCCGCTCATAACCTTGTGGTGTAGTCCTTATCTCGAGAACTCCATCTTCTTCAAATCGTTGCATCGTTATTTGTACTGATGCTGATACATGTACGCTCTCAGGTTTTTCACGAAGAAAGTCAACATATTTTTCTTGATGCTCCACGCCATCCCTGGCAATAACTAATTTTCGTTTTTCAGGAATCCATACTCGATAGCCCTAGCCCCATCAGAGTATCCGACCATTATGCGATCACTTAAACGTTCCTCGAATTTTCCTTTATCAGAAACTTTGTCCAAGACAAATACCTTTACTCCAAATAGCTTCTGATGTCTCAGGTCTGGTACTCTTCTGTTCCAACTATTGTGTGTAGCCATCCAAACTGACACCTATTTCGAAAATAATTTGATGCTATTGCTTTTGCCCAAAAGTCGCTTCCAACACCTGACTGAATGAGCATTCATCTCGCCATTTCGACTAGCATTAATTTTTTTGCGTTGTAAGTTTTGCAATCCCTAAAGCCACGAAAAGCGTCACTCTTTTGTTTCAGAAAGAAAACTTCACAACATCGTCATCGATGAAAGTGTCTGCTCCCCAGACATCAGTGTGCACCAAATCCAACAACTTTCTACACCTTTTTGACCTTTTAGAAAACGGCAGTGTTATCAACTTTCCGCGAAGACAGATGTTGCATGATGTTGCCTGCCGTCGTCCCTGATATTTAGTCCAGTCGCCAAGCCCTATGCCGTAATGGCCAAATCACAATGTTGCGTGTGCTTTGGCATGCTTCATACAGGCACTATATCGAACTTACAATAACTTGCGCCCTAAGCACGCACCCGAAATTTGCAATCCGAAATGTTACGACAAAATGTCGCTCAAATGTGACATTGTGAATTGGGTGTAAAGCGGGATTGAGATGTTCAACGTCCTGTATAAAGTCTTTTTGGTTGCTCGAGGAATGGTTTTACTAATCAATTGCCTTCTAAAGTAGTAGCGATTAGCACGATTAGCAAGCGTGATTCTTCGTATGATTTCCGCGCTGGTGTCGGTGTCGCAGTCGATAGCGGAGCAGAGGTAGATAACGTACCCTACTACCTCACAGTTGTCACTGCCTATCGTGACGATTTGTCTAAGGCCCCGATGTTGTGTGTCACTCTTTGCTGACAGCATATACTTTGCCTTTGTTTCTTCTGCTTCCATAGTCGCAATCGGTTCATTGACAACTCAGTGTGTTCTTCCCACTATTTCAATGTCGCCTGCATACGAGTATACATGTAACTGAACAGATTTTTGAAAGATGTTGCCCCTGGAGTTGGCTTGCGAGTTTAGCAAAATACTTTCGAGAAAGATGTTGAAAAAACCACATGACAACGCATCGTCTTGTTTAAGTCATTTTCTGACATTGAATGTCTCAATTTTGTCATTACCGACATTGGCGGAGCAACGTGCATTCTTAATCGTCATTATGCGCAGTCGAATGAGCTTAGCAGAGATACCAAGACTTCACATGGCTATGTATACCTCTTCTCTATAGATGCTCCTGTGAGCTCATCATGATTAAAATAGACCTGGGCTTCGTGGATTTTCGCCGTTGTTTGAAAATTTGGTCAATTGATTGGGCCAACTGGTTTCAGGTACTCACATAATACGTCAAACAAGACTTTGTGCCAATGACTCTATATTTGCCGCAGTTTAAAATGTCGGGTATACAATTCTCCGACCAAATCCTGGACACGAGTTGGTGTATACTGCTTGTAATAGCTCAACAGATGTGACGATCCAACTAATGTCCTCGGATAAAAATGGACTCAATGTTTTCGACCCCTGGAAACGTTTAAAAGACAATGACCTTCAGATCCTTAACAGGCCACGCGACTCTTGACTGCTATCACACAGATATCACTGCCCTCCAGGAAGTGCGATGTAATGGACCGGACATAAGTAGAATAAAAAAACTGTGATTGCTATAGGGAAAAGAAACAGCGCTTATTTGGATGCAGATTTGCCACATGCGACAGACTTAACCAAAAAGTCTTGGGTTTCCGATAGGTGAACGAACGACTTATGACAATCCGCAAGCTAAATTCGCTAACATAAGCCTAATATGCGCCCATGCTTATACGAGCTCCTCGACAAGACCTATGTGTAATGTTCGAAGTAATGAAGGTAGACATCTTTGGTAAGACAGTTGGTAAGCATATTGGCGGAATATCACTATCATCACACGCACACCGTTTCCTCATCTCTACATATACTAGGAGACATGGCGGTCTTCGGATCATGAAACGCGAAATCAAGATCATATTGCGATAGACGTATTCCAGACGTCCGAACGTTCTGGGCAATCAATATTGACTCGGATTACTGCCTTGTTGCAGCCAAGGCGAGAATGCGGATTTCCCAAGTGCCACAACAAAGAAGAAATGCTGTGAGAAGATATAACGTAGAAAAGCTGCAATCACAAGAGACCACCGGAATCTATCTTCTATCAACAACCCCTATGCTACCAGCACCAAGTACCGGAGATCACTGGCAACGCTGTGCTGGTTCCCCCGACCATTACCAAGAAATCCCTGGTTTGATGAAGAATGCCGGCAAGCAAACGCAGATTAACAAGGAGACTGCAAAGCGGCGTTGTAACGAAAGACGAGAGCAGCTCTTGACCTCGACGAGCAGAAGAGACGGGAAGAACATCGGCTTCTTTAGAAGAAGAAAAGATAGCACGAGAAGCACGCCATCGAAGATATTGGGAGGTTGTACTACAGGAACAACTTTTACCAACAGGTAAAAAGAAAGAAGGTGACAAGGCGAGAATACCCGTACATATGCCTGCAGCAATGAAGAAGGAAACTCTGTAGTAGAGTCACAGTTCGTGCTGAGAATATGGAAGGAGAAGCGACGAAGCCCAACATACCGCCGTCTCGCTGAATAGACCATTCATATTAGACAATGAAAACCACATCCACCTGACCAAAGCGAAGAAAAGATAGAAATTTCTAAGCTGAAATCCAGCAAAGTAATTGTAATTCAAAGCTAGTGGAAATGACCCGACCACAAAGACAGAGACCGCCTCAACTGCGCCAACTATAGAGGCATAAGTCTCCCCAACATCGCATCTTATTTATGTCATGTGAGCGTCTGAAACCCTTCGCCAACAACCTGTTTGGTCCCTATCAGTGCAGTTTCAGACAAAGAAAGTCCACAATCGACCATACTTTCCCACTCCGGCAGATCCTGGAAAAAACTCAAGAAGTCCAAATCGATACCCGCATATGACAGCATTTGTAGAAACGAGCTACCTAATAGAGCCATGTTTAGTTTTGGCATCCCAGCCAATGACGATAGAGAACGCTCGCTGCTCCGTCAAGGTCGGAAACGACTTAACCGAGACCGTTGAAGTAAAAGAAGGCGACGCGTTGTCATGTGACTTCATTAACATCATACTTGAAAGAATTGTGCGGAAATCACGTCGATGATCTCGCTATAACTGCGAGAACACAGCGGGCTGACACCGATGCGTTCGCTAGTATTGAAACGGAAGTTGCCAAAATGGGTTTAGCGGTGAATGAAGGCAACACCGAGTATATGCTGCCAACAAGAAGGGACATGCAACATCGACGAATTGGACAAAGCGTCACAATCGACAGCTATAATCACGAGGTAGTTAAGGACTTTGTCTACCAGAGCTCTGCAATCAATTCCTTTATGAACACCTGGTCGAAATAAAACGAAGAATCACTCTTGCCAATCCATCTCCAATCACGAATGCGTATCCAAATAAGCCCTTCCCTTGTTATCGGCAGCGATTGCCGTGGTTATATCCCAATTTTTAAATCTGTTTTTGCCATTGCACCTCCTGGATTGCAGCGGACGTCTCTAATTGTTCGGCTGAACGTGGCTTATTCAATCTCCGAACATTCCATGTGCTGATCCGGATGTTGTTGTTCTTTTTTCTACATTGAGGTAGCTCATAAAATGTATCTGTTACGCTACTATGCTGACACCAGCGTTGATTCAGTCGTGCAGATAAAATAAGCAAAGTTGTGGCTTTTAACGCAGCCATAGTCATCTTGACGCTGGTCAATGCTTAGCCTAATCGTACAAAACCTAACCACAGAGGCCAATAGTCAGTCATCATTGCAAATTCCATCACCAGTTTCTGTTCCACCTGGTTTAGGTGCGGGCCTCAGTGGAATTGTTCGTGTCTTGCATAAATGACTTCGAAATTTATTTTCCTATAACCAAAGGTTCCCGTTTTCCTTGATAGATGTCACTGACAAGGTAACAGCTGATACACAAACCGCAATTAATATCTCAACGAAAATATTATATCTCTTATACTTAGCCAAGACATGCGGTTGCTATCTTAGCTACGTACAACTTAGTTATACCTAATTTGGTTGCAGCCTTGAGTGAAAACTGTACACTTATCATCAAAAATGCCTGCGCTCGTTGATGAGGTAAGATGCGTTGTACAATTGAGTGTTGCAGATTGCGATTTGCCTACTTAAATCTCTCCTTAGACCCTCCTTTGAATAAAGTTCTTCTACCACCACCTTACTTTAGAACAAGAATTATCTCTGAGAAATCTACGGATACTGATATCCATTACCTTCAAGCCGAGATTACACGTATACAACACTGGTGTTCGAGTATGTACTCCAACAAATACATCCACCTACGCCAAATTTGCGTACACCTTCTCACATTTCCCGATTCAAACATGGAACCGTGCAACCTCAACCACAAAATGGCAATCTTCAACTACCTTTCACTTGACTGATTTTCTGGAAATTATACGGCAATCGATGTCCCCTCACCCTTGTATCCGTCCACAAACACCAACCAACAAACCACTCATCAGCAGCATCCGAACAACATCCAATCAGGGAACGACTGCGACTGCGAGATCGCGCACAGATATGGATCATCCATCATCATGGTCTCCACTAAGGGCAGCCTTCTTAGTGTCTTGAGCGCTAATTAACCATCACAGTCAGCACAGCCAAGGCTGCTGAAGGCGTTAATGACCAAAAACCGTCCCCAATGAGTGTTTGTTTGATGTTTTTGTTGCTAATGTTGGTGTTGTTTGTGTTGCTTGCCGACAAAAGGACAGCGATTACACCAAATGGCAATCCGTCGAAATTCGAATCTGGCCGGACGAGTATGGCTTCTTGTCACAGGGATCAGAGTAAGTGTGGTATTTGGTCTTTTGCTTAAATCAAGACGCCTACTCACTTATTGGAATATTGGATTGAAGGGGGATTTGTGGGATCTGTGGTTCTGGACCCTTCATCAGGGTTTCGGCTTCGCCTTTGTACTCCTTCTTTGCAGCTCAGCCATGTCCATTCGTCATTGAATTCTGATTTGCGAAGGTGTCGCTATGTTGTTGATTTTTCGTTCGCTTAACACTTCTTCGGCGGCTTTTATGGTCGCCGACATTAGAGGCTTCTGCATACTTTTCCCTGTCGTTTGAGGTGGTGTTGATCGATTTTTTTTTTGCTGTGCCTCTTCCAATTTCTGTGGGCTTTCTTGTGTTGCTCCATGGTGATGGGGCATAAATCCTGCAAAGTTGTCTTATGTTTGCTCATTTTTTTGATTTTCTTTTACTTTCGTTCTGCACATCATAACGTTCGATAAATTATCTCCGAACCGGGGTAGAGGGTGATGTGTTTGTTTTACGTGGAGCTCTGCACGTGGTTAATGAGTTATTACAAACAGAAGGTGGAGATTGACTCGGACGAAGGGAAATTGAAAAGATATTTGCAAGAAACCATGGCTGAGTGAGTGTGTATGTATTTTTGTATCCACAAAGAACTCATATCTTTCTTCCTACTTTTTGAGGGCAATCGCATCTTTTCATAGAAAAATTCTGTCCAATTTTGAATGTCTCTGTTGTGCACTCAATGAATACATCACAGTGTGCTCATGTACTCGTAATTGGTGTGCTACTTGTGGAGTAACTGTCATTGAACAAATACGACATATTGTGGCCACGAGGATCTTTTCCGACTTCTACCAAAAATCGGACAGGATATCTCAAGACAGCACCAACAACAGATTTTGAAATCCTTTACTGCGGATGCACTCAACACGAGTACACCGGCATATGCGGCAATCAAGTCATCAGACTTTGGAAAATCTGATACAAAATTGTGTCTCGGAGCCACGCAATGGATTGACGAATGGTACTCAAGGTACGATGGTGGACGAAATCGCATCATCACCTTCTCTGCCTACTGGATAACTATATTCAAGTCAGCTGAAACTGCTCTTGCTTGTCTGGGTGAACTTCAACGTTGGGGTGACAAGTCGGGTCAGGTGCCTCTCTGGCTATAATTGTACAAGAAACTTACGGCAAGACCTCGAAGGTTCGTTTTGTGGGCAAAGAAGAGAGTAAGTAATAACAGTTCCGATGATAACTTTGACAAAATATCTAAACGGGGAGATCCTGCAGGTGAGATGGGGGAGATAATTGATTGCTATATTGGAGGTCGGGTAGTCCCGATGCTGATAGATTCAGGGTCTCGTCATAATCTTCTTAGCGACAAAGATTGAGAAGATGAAAAGGCTGCCGTATGGCATCTTCGAACGAAATCGGAAAACCAGTTCTATTTCTATCAATCAATGAGTCAGTAAAGCCGGTTCAAAAGCCGTTGCGGAGGATTCCAACTGCATTGGAAGATAAGGTGGAGGCTAAATTGATAGAGGCAGTTTCTCGAGACATCATAGAACGGGTCTCGGGACCGAGTTCCTGGATATCTCCTATCGTGGTAGATTTTAAGGAAACTGGGGACATCAGGTTGTGCATTGAAATGAGGCGAGCTAACCTCGCCATATTGAGAGAAAATCACCCACTGTCAACGTTCGACTCATTTATGACTAGAGAGCGCTTACCACCAGTTTCAGTTAGACGAATGATGTTGAGAAATAACAACACTTATCACGTCGAAAGGGATATTCAGATACAAACGATTGCTATTTGGAGTTCACTCGGCCCCAGAGGCAGAGATTTTCCAGAGGCAGATTGTAGTTTTTGGGTTGACCGAGACGTCCACAGACGGGATAAATGCAGACCCTGAGATGGTAAGAACTGTCTTGGAATTCAGACCACCATCCAGCAAAGAAGAGACAAGGAGTTTCCTAGGCCTGGTGACATACCTTGGGAAATTTATCCCTGATCTTGGGGATATAAAGGAACCGCGCCGGAAGCATACAAAGAAAGACGTTAAATGAGACGTATGGGGGCAGAGCCAAAACGATTCTTTGCAGAAACTAAAAGAACGATTGGCAAGGATACCGAATCTAACGTATTTCGATCCGAAGAAACGAATTCAGTTAATAGCTGATGCGAGCCCAGTAGCGTTAGGCGGATAGCCCCCATGTTATATCATTTGAGAGTAAAAGCTTGTCTGAGGTCGAAAGAAGGTATTCGCAAACAGAAAAAGAAAGTCTTGCCTTGGTTTGGTATGTGGAACGGTTTTATTACTACTTGGCGGGTATAGAATTCGAGTTGATTACGGGGCACAAACCATTGGAGGTAATTTTGAAACCAACATCGAAGCCTCCAGCCCATATTTAACGATGGGTCTTAAGGTTGCAGTCCTTCAAGTTTAAAATCATATACCAAGCTGGAAAATTCAACATTGCTGATTCGTTCTCTAGATTATGAAGAAGGGGGCACCCTGAGACCTTTGATGAGCAGTGTGAGCAGAATATTTGTGCAGTGATAGAGAAAGCTATGCCAAAAGGACTTACCATAGCTGAAGTAGTAGAGAACGCCAATACAGACGCGTAATTAATGGAAGCAGTAGAGAATGTTAAGAGTAATTCCTGGAATTCGAATAGCACCAGTCGAGTCTTTGCATTTCGCCCAAAGTTGTGTACATTGGGGAACATCTTGCTACGTGGAACTAAGACAGTGATACCCAATTCTTTGAGATCGAAGGTCTTAGATCTGGCGCATGAAGGGCACCCAGGTGAGACAGTGATGAAACGCAGGGTTCGTTCGAAGGTATGGTGGCCATTAATTGACAGGGACGTGGAAAAATTCGTAAAGAACTGTAGGAACTGTTTGATGGTATCGAGACCGGTACAGCCAGCCCCGATGAACACACACACATGTTTGGCTATAGATTTGATGGGACCCCTACCGAATCATGACTACATTTTTGGTGTCATCGATTATTATTCGAGGTATCATGAGGTCAAGTTCCTTAAAAGGATAACATCAAGCGCCTTCATTGAGAGATTGGAGGAGATATTTTCTAGATTGGGGTATCCAAAATTGGCTGCAATATATGTCTTGGTAGCTATAACAAGAAGCTCTTCGGGTACAACATCCTGAGCAAGAAATGTTCCTAGCACCCCACAAAAACATGCCATCCTAGATCTCACAAGCCTGCAACCTACAACCTCAGACAGACGTACCTAGAAAATGAGGACCTGCTGTTCGCGAATGCATTTCAAACTAAAGGCAATTGCCGAAGGACCAGGTTAACTGGGTAAATTTATTGGTTGAAGCCCACGTTGACCTTAGAATGTATTGAGTAAAGGAAAAGACGCCTTATTTTGGTGAAAGGAAATCACCATCAATACATCCAGGAAAGATATTCGTGCTTTTCTGGACAGCGGAATTGCAATCCAATTGTTGAAGGCGTAGGGACATTCCAGGGGATTGCAAGGCTGATGAAAATGGAATTAAACTACTTTTTCTACCAGGAAAAGGTACATTTTCTAAGCTGGTCGATACATGTAAACATAAAGCTAGATGTGGTCGAAAGAGAAAACCCTTTGTGTACAAGTGATTCAACATCTCTAGCGACTGAACAGATTGACACAAAACTGGGTTTGAAGCGCTCAACAGACGCATACTAACACCACATCATCACTGGGCACTACATTTCCCCCTATCTAAAGGACAAATGATATTAAGAGCGTTCTACCGCAGGGAGTTAAATAACTTGACTTGACTTGACAACTGGTGCAATGAGCAGATAGAAAACTTAACCTAGATTCACCGCTTATCACTTACTTACGTACTTCCTACGGCAGCGCTACAGGGATGAACCTGGGCCTCAACCAACAAACCCCTCCAACTTGCACTATCTCTTACCAGCTGCTTCCAGTCTCGCGCTCCAAGTTGGTTAAGATCTCCTTTCACTTGCCTGCACCACCTTAGATGCGATCGTCCTCTGTTTTGCCGTTTCTCGGGGCTAGAATCGAAGACAGCTAAGCCCAGCCACTTCAGGCGTGGGATTCGTAGACGCCTGATTGGACCGATATCGCTGAATAGGACATCTTTCTCTTGTAATGGCCAAGTGCTTCTTCATAGGCAGGCCTATACACCATAGAACGGGATCTTATTTTGCATAAAATCAGTTCGGCCTTACTAGAGAGGCATCTGTTACTCAATTGCTTCCTGGACCTAAAGAAACAGTAATTATGCGTCTTATTTCTGCGCTGAAGCCGTTGCTGTTAGTAACTGAAAAGCCAAGGTAGACGAATTCCTTAGCCAACTTAAGGTTATAACTGCCAATGGTGAAGGTCTGCTCAAGCAGTTCAGATGATTAAGCGCCTCAGTGATAAAGTGCCTAAAGTAGTAGCGCCCACCATGACAACGTCGAGTAGCTGCAGCCTGATCCGGGCACAAGCCGGACATTCACAGAAGTAGTGCTTCGCGGTGTCGTTATTACTCTCACAGCAAGCGTCACAGGATGTTGTATCACGTCGCCATTAAGTAGCCTGTAGCCTTTCCCTCTAAGAGAATTCTTAGAAACTTTGGGAAGCATTAGTTTGGTTTGCCTGAAAGCTGGACAGTCATGCCATCTGCAGTTGTGCTCATATGAAACCCAATTGTCAATGGAAGCCCAAAGAGAGTCGATTTCGTATCTTTTCTGCAGCAGGAGTTCTGGTGTCATTGCATCAGATGTTATGTCCATAAGACCAGAGTCAAAAGACAGCGTGTTGTACCATAGGCCACTTCTTTCTAAACGGAAGCTGGCTTTGGGATTGCAGCCCATGATATGAATGTTAGTGGGAGGTAGATTCATCAACATGTCTAGAGCGGAGCCAGGGATGATATGGAAAAGCCTCCATGCAGCCCAGAGAGACCGTTCTTTAGAGTCTGGTAAGAGCAGCAATTACGTATTTTCGTGAGGGCTTATTCCACCAGATAACCGTCGCATAGGATATAATTGGCCAAAGTAGATCCAAAGGACTCTCCTCCATGACAGCGCCTTAGAAGCTTTCGACGTAACATTGTTTAGTCCATAGAAGTTTGTTATCCAGGATGACACCTAAATACTAAGCTTCCTTGGAGAATTGGAGGGTGATGCCTTTAAGAAGTAGATGAGCCAGACCAGTCAGCTTGTTCCTTCTCGTAAAGAGAACAACCTTAGTTTTGAGTGGATTGACTGAAGGCACATTTCTAGTGCATCAATTGTCGATCACATCTAGGGCTACCTGCACTTTAAAGCAGACAGTCCCTAGACACGATCCAACAGATTGTGCATAAATGTCAGAACTATTGAGCTAACTTTACGCACTCTGCACAAATTTAAGGAGAGCATGCTGTAAGGGACTCAAATATACTTGAGAAAAGGAGCGACGAATGCTCGTCACTAAATAAGGGAAAATCAAGTTTGAAACACAATGACACGTTTGCAGGTCTTCTGGTGTTTGATACGGTAAAAAAGAAAGGTGACACCAAAAGAGCAAACTGGCCCTCTTAAACTAAGTAAAAGGGCCCTTGTCTTAGACTACCTAAGCTCAAGGGTCGTGAACTCCTATCGACGCGTCATGCCAAGTATCTTGAATACATTTTGGTCAGGAGTCGACCTAGAATTTAAAAATGCAGGGTATATAGGTAGCTGGGAAAGCTTACATTGTTATTTTTGGGTGTAAAGTGGAGCCGTCAGTGGTACGCCAATAGCAGCGTCGGAAATGTTTACTTTTGCTTGATTAACAGACGAAATTTCAAGATGGAAACAGCACAGTCAGACTAGGTTTTTTCGATTTTCCAATTCCTAAAGCGTGTAAACGATTCACTGAGACGGTTTCCGGCATATTCGCTAATACTGCTGTTTAGACTTACGTCTTAGCTAACATTAAGACCGGATGAACGCTTGGTGATGATGAAATCAATATTAGACAAGACAAGGATATTGTTATCTATGACACATAGAGGATAAGGCCCTATCTATGGCACTGGAATCAGCCATAACTAAATCACAAATGGTATGTAGCTACCACACAATATTCAGGTGTGGCTGGATGCCTGAACACAGTGGCATAGAGGGTACCAAACTCGTCGAAGGGTGCCGCACCAGACTGAGAATTATAAGGAAAGGAAACACTTCTCAACAAGCCACCGTTTTGCGTAACTAAGATTACGTTTCTGAACTAAGTAGAAGGACAAACAGGCGTTACATAGGACAACATATGTAGTTCTAGCCACAGAAAAACAAGGAATAATCTCAAATTCAATAGAAGGAGACTGTCTTCAGAATATGTACATAATTAGGCATTCCCAGGTTGGACACCGGCAGAGATATATGTGACAGAAAGATGTTAATGTATCAGAGAAGTAGCCTCACTTGTAGTGTGAGTGTCATGGAGCAGCAAAACGCGTAAGAAGATCTAAGAGCTAACATACTTACAAGACCTGTACATCTCAAAATAATCAAGAATTTCTGCGGACAAATACGCCGTCTTAGGGAAAGGTTTTGAGTCTGCTCATAGAAATCACAATGTCCGAACTGATGCTGACAGCCTTTTGAAGCTAATTTGCCAATATAATCGCTAAATTCTCCATAATTTTAGCCTTTGTGAAAGTTTGTAGAACTTCATGTTACATGTTGTTCCATCAGTGATCATTTATAAAACGGTATCGGGTTGATGAACATCGTCGTACACAATCCAAAGTAAATTCTCACAACACATGATGCAGGTTCCCAAAACACAACAAAATATTCCCATATGCTCGTACAAGTTAAAGACTACGCGCTTTGAGTGCCTAAATCGAATCAGGTAATCCCCAGAGGATTGCCGATCCTCCACCATACCTGTGGTCCATCTATTAGTACCCATGCGTGTAGCTATGCGCCAGGAAGTGGTTTTAATTTGATTTTGCTGTTTGTTCCCAAGAAAACAATACTTTCGATGTTAGAGTGACTTTTGAACCTAGGCGTCGGATGATTAATTGTGTGTGACTGGGTGATCTTCGTTGATCGTGTGAAATCAAAAGGCCCGCTCCTACTAATAAACGAAGTAAAAGCAATTAATCCGAAATTAAAGGTGAAATTCGAATGTTTTTCGCAAGATTTTGTCGAGTCATTGGTTAGATGAGTAAAGTGAATGAGTTAGCCGGAGGTGTTGAGCTGCTAGAAATGTTAGGCGGTTGATGTATATACGTAATGTCGGGAAGACATTATCAACCAGCGAAGTAGTTGCTTCTACTGCCACAGGCTATTGTTGAAGCAACATCCGGTTCTTTCGCAAATCAAAAATTCTGTCTAAATTGACAAAAAAAAAGAGCTGAGAAGAAAATATTCCTCCCCAATCCACCTTAAACCAATCCATTACCCAACCCGCTTTAAAGGAGTATAATTATGCCCCACACATGCGATTAACAACCTTAAAAAACCAGCTCATCCCTAAAGTGTAGACAGACTTTGTTGCTGCCGTCTTGTTACTATCATAACTTGGCTCCTGGCCACCCATGAATTTCACAAGTGATATACATCGACTAAGCAAGTTCAACATGCATAAAGAGCCCTCGTCCTCCACTCAATTGGCACTGTAAAACTACACAAGAATTGAAATCAATTTTAACCTTAACCACAACACAAAAACCAGCAATTAACCGATCATCGATTGAGAATCGCCACCGGTCATTGCTGCCACAGGAGAAGACAACCAAAAGTGCCAAACCCCCTACTGGGTATGAGTATCTGTATTGTTAACAAAGAAAAAAACAAGAAATGACAAATGCATTCGAATTCGCATTCGCATTCGCATGGTGCGCGTTGGCCAGAAATCGTAGCTTCCGATAAGAGACCACCACGACGAGGGAACCAAATGCTAACATCAGCACTTCAGCACACTGGCACACAGATACCCGTATACACTTGATCCGAAATGTCGAATGGGGCGCGTCATTTAACATCCGCCCCTCAATGAATTCCATTTGCATTTTGTTATTATCCGCTCATAACTCAGCGCAGATGAGACGCCGCTGGCTTGTTTGGCTCTCAGCACCCGGTATCCGTTGGATGCATCTCTAATTGTTGTGAAATCCAACAAAACACTGACACTGACACAAATAATTGCAACAAGCGCGCAAGGGTCAACAGTTTTTATTGATCGCTCAGTCGTTCAGTCGTTCAGTCGCTCAGTGGTTATGAATTACGATTTGATTCTGCTGTGGCTGCGGGTGTAGTGGTTGGTGAAACCATAAATCCTGGTCATCGCTGGATTCGGGAAGAGCAGCGTGTAATTATGGGCGATTGGGGGAAATTATACATTTTTACGGCTGAGCAGTGTTTCATTGAGCATTATTAATATGCAAAAGATCAAATGGGTGTGATAGCGGAAGAGGTGGAAAAAAAAACGAGTTCGCACCTCAACTCTTTTGTTTTGACTTTTCGTTTGGCACTCTGATTCTGATTCTGATTCTGTGCGCTGTCGACTGGTGTATGGTTTATTGTTTGTTTGGCGTGGAATTGAAAAGAAATATGAGTTTCGATGAGCTATCAGGAGTTTGTTTTGGACTTGAGGCAGTAAGGGGTGATGTATGGTGGCAGCTATGTCAGTTGGTACAGTGATACAGACACGAGCATATCATTTCTGTGCGTTTTGGTGGAGAATTGAAGAGCTCGTGGATTTTTTCGAATGAAACAAACTCTCAACCTTGTATCAGTTCACCAGTAGATAGTGTTTGGCTGATAGTCGGTATATCCTTAGTTCAGTACCTTAGATCGGTGAGCTCTTCATTCGAATTGCAAGAAATGTTTTCATAGTATGCCAAGTTAGACAACTAAGAGACAACTGTATCCTACTATTGAGTCTAACTTCTTTGTATTTCCATTTCCCAGAAAGGTTTGACGCTATGTAAGAGCTGATGGACGTATAGCTAAGAGGGCATTTAGTCCCCAGTATGCGAACTTTGATCTACGATTTAAATCAAGCCTTCTTGAATGAGGTCTTATTGACGCCGTCAGCTGCTATAAAGATTTAAGAGCCCTTTAAGCAAGAAGGAGATGCATTTTCACTTTCTGGTTTCGCCACAAAACGCTGTGTAGGGACCCTGTGAATAGACGCATGCAGAATCATGCACAATTCCTCAAATTAAAATCGCAAAGACCCATCGATACAGCGATTAAGAAGAAAAATTTCGTTGTTGTGTCTGCTTATTTTCCCTATGATTCGTTATTAAAACCACTACCGAAGGCGTTTGGGGAACTCATTGAATAATGTGATGCCAGGAAGGTGTCATTTATCATATGCTGCGATGGTAATGCTCAGAACACTTTTTGGGGCAGCAGCAAATGCAACGTGTCTCTCAGCCAACTTTTGTTACGAAAGTAAGACCGCAAGTAATTGACTTAATGATATCCAACAGATATGCTAAGGAGATTACTGGCTGGAAGGTACTATCGGAGATCTCCATGTCAGACTATTGGTACATCGAATGCAGAATCGGATGCGGGATTTCGACCTTGTTGAAGAGGAGGAATCTGCTGACCAACTGCACACGATTAAGGAGGAACTCGGCAAGTCCAACAGTGTTGCTTCTAAGCTCATGACACAACAAAATCTAGCTGAAACTGTTCAGAATCTGGACGGTACCCTTACTAAGTGTTTTGAACTGGCCTGTACAGCTAGAATTGATCCTAAAGATCGCCCATTCCTTGGTGGAACGCAGATCTGCAGCGTCTTCGTAAAGAATCCAGGATACTTCTAAACAGGCCACTTAAGACTAATTTGGAGGAAGATTGGAATCTTTACAGATCGAAGCAAAAACAATATTAGAAGCGTATTCGGATTTCGAAGAGTGCCTCTTATGAAGAATTCTGCGAGAAGATCGAAACTGTCGATGAAACCAGTAGTCTGGTCAAAGTCCTCAAAAGGGGAAGATCAATTAGGCTGGAACCGCTCACAAAATTTGATGGTACCTATACTGAGTCGATACTTAAGTCTCACTTCACAGGTAACTTAATCGAAATCAGCTCACAACCAGCTCCTATCAACGAAACTGGTAATGAGCTGAACAACACAACACACCGCAGCTGGTATATCTCATCGGCTGTGGGGACGGATGAGGCCATTAAACATGCTGTTGCTTCCTTCGATGGCTTCAAGTCACCTGACACCGATGGTTGGTATATACCCAGTTATGTTACAAGAAGGTATACCCCAGCTGCTGGCAACTCTGAAGAGTATTTTCACAGCTACCCTGCCACTGGCATACATACCGAATCCCTGGCGAACAGAGAACTACTCGCTCGCCAAGAGTTTCAGGCATATAAGCCTGACTTCGTTCATGTTGAAATCAAGAATGGTCGAAACCTATGCGTGCAATGCATCCTCTGTCCGCGATGCAAAACGCTTACCAATGTGGAAGATGCATCGAGAGTGCGCTTAAGAATCTGGTAGGCAGAATTGAGGACGTTTTTTACGGATTGTGTAACTCGGCCAGACAACAAGGCACAGATGAATCAAGCAAGCTGTCTAGTCTGACTCATCTGGTGCTTAAAGGCATCAACATCCAATTTTCCAAAGAAGCTTAGTATTTGGGTGTCATCCTGGATAACAAACTTCTATGGACTAAACATGTTACGTTGAAAGGTTCTAAGGCGCTGTCATGGAGGAGGGTCCTTTGGATCTACTTTGGCCAATTATATCCTATGCGTCGGTTGTCTGGTGGAATAAGCCCTCACGAAAATACATTATTGCTGCTCTTACCAGACTCCAAAGAATGGTCGACTCTTTAAGAAGTCAGCGGCCTTCCTGCTGTCCGTCAGGAGGAAACACTACAGGTTGATTACTGGCGTCGTGACAGGGCACTACACTTTTGCTAAGCACTTAAATGTGCTGCGTGATACAACATCCTGTGACGTTTTCTGTGAAAGTTATGAATGTCCGAGTTACACTCGCATCACGGTTTAGGTACCCGGGGTTGATGTGGTGGGTACAATTTTTCCAATCATCCCCAAAGTGACAACCAGCTTCAACCAGCTTAGCATGCGTAACTGTAGACCTCTCGTCAATGATCGATTGGGATGAAATGGTTGGTTTGTGAGGACTAGAGCTAGGATTGTAGCGGCATCTAAGTAGGTAAGTAAGGGTTAACGACTTTTAATGCTGAGCTAAGAAAAAAAAAACAGCCATTAGCAAGAGTGATTTTTCGCATAATTTTCGCTCTGGTTGTTTTTCGTTGTTGTAGTTCATTGCGAGGCCAATGTAGATAGAGTCCTATCGTGACATTTTGTTCTGGATGTCTATGTTGTATGTCCCTCCTTGTTGACAGCTCATATTTTGTTTTCCTTTCATTGACCGCTGAACCCATCTTCGCCGCTTCTGCTTCAATAGTCGGAAACTCTCCATTTACAGCTCGTTGTGTTCTTCGCATTATTTCAATGCTGAAACTTCTGGAAGTTGGCTTGCGAGTTTTCCACAATTCTTTCAAGAACGATGTTGGCAATATCACAAGACAACGCATCGCCTTGTTTAAGTCCTTTTCTAACATGAAGGTCTCGATTTTTTCATTGCCAACGGAGTAGCGTGGATGGTACATGGTCATCTTGCGTAGTCGAATGAGCTTGGCAGGGATACCAAAACTGGACATGGCTCTGTTCAATTCGCCTCTTTAGGTGTTGTGGCATGCGTACTGCCGTTATGTGAGAATTTGATATAAGGTGGACTTTCTTGGCCTAAAACCACACTACGGCATAGCAAAATTGTATACACGATGTTGAGGAGACATATTCGCACTATAATTGGCGCAGTTCATGGAATCTCATCTCTTTTGGATCGGACGAACAATGCTAAGGTTCCATTTATCGAACATACTTTCGTCGACCCAGATTTTGGAGATGAGTTGATGTATACTCCATATCCAATCACCACCTGCTACTATCAATAGCTCGTTAAGCCTCCGGGTTCAGCATCTTTTTTGGGCTTATGCTTCGAGATTGATGTCCTCACATCATCTTTGCCGGGTGGACGCAAGTCTTCTCTGTTATCGTCCTGGTTGAGTGGTTCATTTTGTTCTTCATCATCGTTTTACAATCTGCACTTTCATCTTTCCAGATTCTCAGCACCGACTGTGGTTCTACTATGAGACATTGTTCTCTATCCTTGCAGATTTCCGTTTTGAGATTTAAAGTCTTAACACTTCCGATCTTCCTTGTTCCGGTAACACAGAGAGGTTAGACATGAGAAGCTTGTGTATGTTCTTAGAGCTGACGGGCCTCTTTGTAGATGTGCCGTGTTTCTAAACTTGCCGTCATCGACCCAGGGGTTGCTAAGTCGAGGCAGTTGGAAACCCTGTGCATCAGAGGCGGCCTCTCTGATCTTTGGCAGTGGCGCCACTGGCCTTCTTGCTTAATGTTTAATACTGGCGACATTCGACTCCTCGAGAGGTTAAGGAAAAAGGCCCTGGCGGTCTCTTGCGATTGTAGCCGTTCGTCGTTGAACTTTCTCATATCTTGGTGCCGACAAGATAATGATCCGAGTTGATGTTAGCTAGTCGGAACATCGAAAACACCGGAGGAGTGCCTTGCTTCGATCGCAATATGATCAATTTGGTTGGCAGTTTGTCGATCAGTAGTCAGCCAGTCCCCTTTATGGATATGGACGTGTGGAAGCTGGCTACAGTTGCATTACGTCCCGCCATAAAATCAATAAGCCTGTGTCCGGAGGTGGTGGACACTATACTTCTCCCTGTATTGCCAAAGATGGTCTCCTTGTCTAACTTGGCATTGGCTAGGATGATTTTTAATTCATATTTAAGGCACTGGTCATAGGATTTATCACGGAGCTCACCCTGCCGAGATGTGGGAGTTTATGAGTATTACGTTGCCGAATTTAGTTTTTATGTGAATCATCGCCAGGCATTCCTCTATAAGCCTGAAGCTCAAGACTTGATCCCTTCGTCTACCTCTGACGGCAAAACCGCATTCGAATAAACGCTACAAATACTGTGCTTATAGCGCCGGTTGTCTGCAACAGTGTCGACAGTAGATATCACTATTTTTCATCCTACTCCGATCCATCCCATCGCACTTCTTGGATGGCGATTATGTCTGCTTTATAGCAGTCGAGGATCTTCGCTAGTTATTCGGCTACATGCGGTCTGTTGAGGGTCGTCAACAGTAAACCCGTCATAATCCGAGGCTATTAGCTACTTCGCTACATTTTTATCTCTTCCATATGGAGTTGTTGATGACGGTGTAGGCCATAATTACTGATCGAGCACGTACTTGCAACTCTAGCCTGCATAAGTATGGAATAAAAAATCTTAACGAAGCGCTAAAGATCACAAAAAAGCACCGAAGATCAATAAATATCACGCAATGACTATCCGCAATAACCGGGTCTTATGAAAAATATCCAGCAATAGTACCGGCCGCGCTCACGATCTTGTTCTATCACGGATCCATATGTCATCCAGGTCATTTAATTCGACTAAATAAATGATACAGGTCCCTCCTCACTAACTAGGTGTATCCACTATCGCTTAAGATTAGGTTTAGGTACGCTCGATCATCTGCGATCACTGGCAATATCCGAATGTCTTCAAAACAATAACACAGAACGACCTCCAATGCCCTACGATCACCAAAGATCGATCGCTACATTTGAATCAACGATCACTGATCTACACAACAGTTCTCCCCGGCCGGCGGCGGCGTGAAAGTCATCAAGCCTATTCTATTGTACTCGTATCTCAAGATATTCAGTCCCGTTTGCTTTGCATTAGTCTTATATTGATTTTATATCGGTTTTATTGGGCAGCGAGTGCATCTATTAACATTAATTAATAAAGCAATTTCGATCACCTAAGCCGCCATTTGAGCATGATCATTAAGTTTATTGCAGCAGCAAAATATTAACATTTTATGATAATCCAAGCCCTAGCGGACCCTCCAGACATCCGACATCCGTGTGTGTTGTTTAAATAAAAGTAAATGATGTCTGATGCTTTGTTTCTACAATACTTTACGAGCCCATGAATTATGGATCTTGGCAAATTGGTTATGTGCGACTAATAAGTAATATAAGACAACGATCGCAGGAGCCATTAATAAAGATGCAAACGAGCCGTAGAACCCGATAAATACACATGTAACTGCGAGACAATACGATTACACGGAAGGTTTTATGGTGATGTGCCCGTCGTTGATAGAGAGGTTCTGGAGGGAGATAACACAGAGAGTGGTTCTGTGATGTTTGAGTGGTTTTGTGACTCGAGACAGTGAAATGTGTCAAGTCTTTGTCCTTCAGTAGACATTCTGCACATTTCCCATCTTCACAAGATCTGAAGTATCCAAACCCTCACCAGTCCACTCAAACGGCTCAAATTTGACTCCATTTGACACCTGATTAGCTACCATATCCGTTGTTTAACAGCAGCAAACAATTTGTCTTCTCAACCACCCTCGAACTGTCAAATCCGTCTTCAAAATTTGACAATCAAGCAATTTCAACACCGTCCAAAGTGTTTCTTCAAAATTCCCATTCAAAAGTCGGAGCCGATAGTCTGTATACGATTTGACAAGAGCTCAATGGTCATGTCATTAAGCATTACCTACTCCCCCTCAACCAGACAATCAATCCACTCATTCATTCATCAATCTGCTGGATCCTGAACAGGCCGACTTGCATGAATTCAATCGCTGAAACCCAAATCACTGTTCAGCCCTCCAATACCCAGTAATTAAAAATAACAAAATTCAAACTTGCTGTCTGTCAAATGTTCTCACTCGTAAGCGTTCGATTCATTTCATTCTTTCGATTCTTTGGACTCTTTCGATTCACAAAAATTATCGTAACTCATTATTCGACACTTAGACGAGGCGACACCCCCTGCAGTGGTGATGTCTCAAATTCAAACGCGCAACTTCAAACTCTCGGATGGATCTGTTGATGTGCAGGCTTGTACCGTGTTTGGAAGCCGGCGCTCATCAAACTGCCCCGAAACATGGGATTTTGAATTTTTAATTTGACGTTGATGACATGGCATTTAATCGAAAGGAAATGTGAAATCATCGATAACATGTACAACTTACCTTTACCTAGCAGTGGATCATGATGATCGATGGTCGATTGATCGAACACTGATCGTGGTTCAGTAAATCGATGAAGTAACTGATGGAATGGCAGAAGCATAAGTGACTGTGGAAAGTTGTCGATTATGCTTCTGGTAACAGGGAATTGGATGTAACTGTGCGTTGTAATCGATGGTAAAGAACAATGTAACGCAACCGCATCGATTGATGTTTGTTGTGTCGGCTGGGGTTATCTGGTGAACAGATACATGGTTGCATCGTTTTAATGCCTACGAGTATGTGATGATCTTGCTGAATGTCGATTTGAAGGGATTGATATGGAGAAGAAGCAGGCACATTGCAGCTAACATGGCAAGGGATGTTTCTGAATTTGGGGACGAGTTTCGTTGAGGAAATCCTTCTATTGTATATTGGAGGTCTACTATAGACCCACACCAGCGATTTGCGCGGCAATTGATTAGGAAGCTGCTGATTGCCCTATAATCTGTATTAGACCAACAGTCAAAGCCTAGTGAGCCCTACCTCTCAGTGGTGGTCTCCGGTTACAGCATGAGTAAATCCTTAGTCGATTGCGAGTGCCTCCTTAAGCATAATATTGGCCTACGGCATCAAAGGGCTCACAACCCTATACGGAAGAGACTAAAATGTGACGTAGTATCTAATAACCTCGGATTATGACGGACTCACTATTCTCGGCCCTGGCAAACGATTAAACGACAACGATTGTCGGGTCTGCGCGTGGAGTATTCGGACCCTTTGCATACCGCGTGAAGCCGAATAACTAACAGATCTCCTCGACTTCTGCAAAGCAGACATAATCGCCATCCAAGAAGTGTGATGGGATAGATCGGACAAGGATGACAAACTCTGATATCTACAATGGAGAATGCTGCAGGCAAACGACGCGATAATGGCAGTAGTTGCAGCGTTTATTCGGATGCGGTTTTGCCTCAGAGGTAGACGAAGGGAACAAGTGCTGAGCTTCAGGCTTATAGAGGAATGCCTGACCATGATTCGCATAAAGACTAAATTCGTCAACGTAAAACTCATATAGGCCCACTCTCCGACAGAAGACAATAACGACGGCTTCCACGAGCTCCTCGACAAAACCTGCGAGCAGTGCCCTACACATGAATTAAAAATCATCCTAGCCAATGCCAAGCTAGACAAGACAAGGAGACCATTTTTGGTAATACAGGGAAAAGTATAATGTCCACCACCTCCAGACACAGACTTATTGATTTTATGGCGGGACATAATGTAACTATAGCCAGGACATGGGTTCCACACGTCCACATCCATAAAGGGGCCTGGATGACTACTGATCGACAGACTGTCAACCAAATTGATCATATTGCGATCGATTCAAGGCACTCCTCCGGTGTTTTCGATGTTCCGAGTAGCTAACATCGAATCTGATCATTATCTTGTCGGAACCAAGATACGGATTCAGATATCCGTAACAGCCCATGGCCAATGAACCATTATGGGAAAGTTGAACGGCGAATGGATTGTAGCAAGAGACCGCCAGGGCCTTTTCCATAACCTCTTGAGGAGTCCAATGTCGGCCGAATTAAACATTAAGCAAGAAGACCAGTGGCGTCACTGCCAAAGATCAGAGAGGCTCCATCTAATGCACAGGGTTTCAACCTGCCTCGACTAAGGAAACCCTGGTTCGATGACGGCACGATCTTATACGGATGTAGGCCCAAATCCAACCGCAAAATAAGAAGGGTTGCCTCTCTGGCGCTGCCCAATTCAGCTGATCGGCGCCGTATTGATATTTCTGAGTCTTCTTCGATACTGGCCGCTACGATGGCTATGTTTTCTTCAGTTCTCACCAATCTCTGTCTGGTTGGTGGCTTAGGATCCAAAAGAGTGTATTCACGCTCAAACTTTTCCACGGTTCGACGAATTGCCTGCACACTGAAGCCATGATGACGACCGACCTCTCGACAAAATTCACGTTGCGTGTTTCCAATTGAGCCGCAATTTCGAAATTTTTTAATAATTTCATCACGTTCGGCAAGCTTAAAGGGATGCATGATGAAATGGCAAGCCTTACTGAATATTTTGACTTCTAGATGTCATTGGTAACTTTGATAGCTGCTGAAACATAACAATTGGAGAAACTATCATTGCTATCTGGTCACCCTTTAGAATCTAGGAAAGCAATCACCATGATGGCTTAGTACCATCTTTAGTGCCGAATCCTATTATCAACGAAGAACTTCTCAAAGAAACGGGCCAGGAACCTATGTTTATCACAAAGAAGAACGAAGCTGTAGCATTTGCCTGGTTGCAACTACGGCAACTTCCACTTACTTAAGCTGGACTAGGACCATTTATTCCTCAGCAAGAACAAGTTGGCCCGGAATATAACCATTTGAGAGCTGTTCGCCATGTCACTAGGGGCGAAAAAAGATGAGTCGTCCCAGTTCTGCGTAGACTAGGTAAGATGTTATATTAGCTTGTCGAACTCCTATCGCCGCGAATTTAATATGGCTTGCCACGGCATCTCTTTAGGGATGAAGCCTTTGGGTATCCAACGACCTTTCTAAGTGCAGAGACTATCTTGCCTTGTACCAACAAATACAAAATTAGACTGATTTGGATAGGCGGACATCTGATTCCTTGCTGCAGAATCGGGTAAACTTCGGGATTTTCACTCTCTTCACCGGCTTAAGGTAGGTAGGTAGGTAAGAGTGGTTGTTGGAAACATCAACCCACTTAGGCCTATTGGCCCATTGTGATGCCACGTGGATCTATGATCCTCTTACTAATGGAACCAGTTTGAGCTTATAATAAAGCGTAGGAGACTGTATACGTCAATATTTTTTAGATCGGTCCTAAGTGAAATTTTCTCTAGGAGAGAGCTAGACGTGTACAGAGTAGGTGGAGGATTGTCTCCCCTTCCTCCTCGTCCATGCAGCTTTTACAGAAATCGTTTGTAAAAGCGCCAAGCCTTCTTGTGTGCTTGCCTATGAGGCAGTGTCCAGTGATGACACCTACAAGGGCCTGAGATGCCCAACAGTCCACCTAAGGTTTGGAATACCGATGATACCCCAATTTTAGCTCGAATATGGATATCAATCAGTCGTTCTAGAGTTTTCAGAAGGAAAGATGATAGACTTATAGGTCTGAGGTCCTTTTCGGCTTTGGGAATGAATACTACATTGACTTCTCTCCATAACAGTGGAACGTGGATAAGTTCTACACAGCTCCTCATAATATTTTCTGGCGTAGGCAGAATAATATCTGAGGACCTCTGTAGCTCGACAGGTATTACTATTGTCCGGACCAGCAGACTTGTATGGTTTGAAGCTATGCAGTGCCCAGAGCAGTTAGTCTCTCGTCATCAGACTATGAATATTGGTCGCGGTTGCAGTAGGCCTGTTCGGGCTGCTACTGGCCGCGAGTTGGGAGCTACTTGTAAAGTAAGTGTGCAGTAGCAGGTTTAGTGATTTATCACTTGAGGTCGTCCAAGAGCCATCGGTTTTTTTTTTTCAAACAGCTAGGCATCATAGGATTTTTCTTACCCGCGATGACTCATTTTGTCACAGAATGACCTCCAGGATTGTCGCTTTGCCTTCCTCAGTTCTTTTTTGTATAATTTGAGGATTCTTTGTATGAGTCCCAGTCAGTCACTTTTCTTGTGCTTTTTGCTAAGTTGAAAAGTTTCCTGCAAGTGCTTCTAAGCAGTCCCAGTGCTGATGTCCACCAGTACGGCTTTTTCTTGCCTCTAGGTTGAATAAGAGGGCAGGAAGCGACCATAGCCTCACTGAGAGCCAGGGTGAATTCCTTGACTTTCATGTCATTTCATTTCTGACAGTACTCCTCTCTATTTTGGCCAATCACCGTCTTTCAACAATCTTTGCTTTGGGCAATTGTGACTCTGGAACTCTGAACATCAACGAATTCTCTAAAGTTAATCAAATAGTTCCCCCTGCCTAATTTCGCGCTAATGCCAAGCGGTTTCTCTTCATCATATGTTAGTATCTTTCGTGTTTGCTTGATCAATTTTTGTAAGCCAAGGCTTCTAATGAAGCGATTCAGAAGACAAAGCCTTGGATACTTGTCTGGATCTCTATACTGGGCAAACAAACAGGATCCTTGTATGGCGCTTACAGAAAAGATGAAGGTAAGAGCTTTGAGATCAATTATAGGGAAAAGAAAACATCCTTCGTAAACTGAACCACGTGTGGTGAATGACTTTAGATGATCTTCGTATCTCCATCAAATGCAGACTCAAAGCCAAACACATTGTATGTTCTATGTATAAGTTGGTAAAGCGAGTCAGCCATCCTTCTTGTTTAACTTTATCCCATCAGGGATGCAAATTGCAACTAAACTACAATTGCTAAAAGCCCGTCCCGCATGTGACTAATGGTAATCCTATTTCCACTAGAAAGCAATAAACACTTTTATAAATAATCGAAGCAACTACTCGTAACTCACCTCAGAGTCAAAACATTTACGGTCTTGCGTTGTGGTTGCCGATGTGAATTTCCTTTATAATCCTCCCAATCTGCATGTTGGGTCGACCTACTACAACAACAGCAACTGGAAGCAAGGCAGACTTCTAAATAAAGAAGAACTGTCCCAACCTGTATATTGATTGCCATCATATTTCCAAGTTTATCCTACCTGTTATCCTGTTGCCGCCATCCTCCTCCCTCCCCCCCAACGACTAACATGTGACAATTTATCAGAACTAGAATCTGGCCGGCAGTTACTCGTACTCGTATATGTATGACGACGGTGGCGGCGGCTGTAACACCAAGTACCCAATCAACTAAATTACTATCATAGCAACGGGTATGCATTCGAATATTAAAACTCATTTGTTGTCCTTCGAGATGCAGATACATTTGATGCGGGCACTTCTCACTTCTTATGTTGTGTATGTGCCTCTGTGTAGATAGCTGGAAGCAACTCCAAGCGTGACTTCAAAATCACGCTCATAATGATCACAAACGACTCCGACTTGAACCTGAACTGTGTGTGATTCGGTGTTTTGGATTGTGATTTTGATTTCGATTCACCGACATCGGCATCGGCACTGGCACTGGCACCGAAACCGACGACAAAGACAACGACAACGACAACGACACCAACATCGACATCGACACTGACACCCGACACATAGCCGACATACTCGTAGTCGATGTTGCCGCATCCGACTTCTGGCGGTGTATCCAGGAGAATTGCAGATGCAAGTACAAAATTAATTCGTGTGGTGAGTGGGATCTTCAGGAGATTACATCCCAAATAGGATGTGTCTACCAGGTTCCATAGTAGCCGATGATGGTGGTACCCCTTGTGTATCCTTTAGACTAAACCTCACACTTATGGTGTGGAATGGAATTAAATTGTCGTCACATTATCACCGTGGATGCATGCATGGCCTTGGCTTTGGATGTAGATACCCTCCAACCACAGAACAACAACAAGAAACCATATCATCATCCCTGCGTACTTTGGCCACTACTTTTGCCGTTCTCTTGCTGCTGTTGTTCTGGTTTCAATACTGAATTCTCGATGCGGGATTTGTATTTTTGTCGATGAATTGGCTCTGCGATGTGTCTTTGCTTTGGTGTCTTAAGTGTGAAAGGGAACTGCAAAACTGACAGAAATAAGCAACAAACGATTGAACACTAATGTCGCGCTACCCCAGCACAATTTACAGTCGCAGACGCAGCAACAGCAACAGCATCGGCATCAGGAGTAGGAGCAGAAGCAGGAGCGGATCATGGTGATGGTGATAATGAGGTCCGATCAATTTGGTTTTAACTGCTGGACTTTATACACTTTATAAGCATCTTTATAGGGCGAATTATTTTCTGTTAATTGCCAAAGGCGTTTGAGTTAAGTGGTTTTCGTGCTTTTTATAAATATCTCTTAATTTTCACCTCTCCGGTCTGGGGCTGTTGGTGGAGGCTGTCTCGATTGCATGGTTCTGGAGAAACCTCGGTGCTATGCCGACTTAGAATGGTCAACTCATGCAGTTCGACATGCGACAAGTAAAGGTGACGCACAAAAGGATTTTTTTTGTTTTTCCTCCTTAAAGTATGGTATGTGCGATAGAGAGAAGGGGTTTGCGTTTTTTGGGTCTGGTTTCTGATTGCCTCAAGTCGGTGAGAATGGTTGGATTTGATGTTGTTTTTTCGATTTCACTGTATTTGAGGAATCAGAGTAGACATTCTGGCAGCGATCGTTAAAGATATGCGACTTATTTCTGCACGCAGATACATAGGTGATTCTCTGGTTCTTTTGCGAAGAAGATTTCTCGTGTTGGAGGAATTGTGTTTTTTTTTTGTTTTCATTTTTGCTACTGTGAGCCGGGTTTGGCTTTAGGAAGACGCTCAAATGTAGAAAGACTACAGAGGGTGAAGATAGAGTGTGACCATTTGGAAGACAAATATAAAAATCGTTTGAACATTTTCGGCAAATTAATTAAGTTAGTGGCGCAATCTTTATCTAATTTTCATGCAAAGAAATTCGGATGAATCTTGGGTGAGGGGCATTCAAGATAACTCTGGATGGTGGTGAGTGGTTCGGCCTAAATATTGTTCGACTGAAACATTTCAGTAGTCTCAACATTGCTGTTTGTAAACTGAACAAAACTGGAGCTCTCTTTCTCCGCAAGTACAAACATAAACGAATGCTGTTAGGTGCAACTTTGCTGACCTTAACAAACAGTCAGAACTGTAGTTAGTTTAGAAGGTTTTCTACCTCCCGAATGAAGTTGATAACACTTCTACCAGAGGAATTCATTAGTTCGTTGGAGCCGAATTGTTCCCTGAAGAAAATCTTCCGTCTAATTCCGTTGAGGGCCTCGTCTTCTTCTAGACAAAGTCGGTACTCCGGATTCATTTTGTTGAGGTGATATCACAAACCGTGATGTCCTGTGAGGTAACCTACTAAGTTTTTGATATCGTGCCGACTTAGATTTAGACATCTATTGGCATTTTTGTTGCTCGTTTGACCTGTCTTAGACCTGAGCTATTCTCCCAATATGAGATGCATCTCGACTGCTCCCAGCTATTAATAGCCAAATTGATTGCTGATTTGGGAGTGCAGCAGAGGGGTTTAGGTCCACTAAAGGGAGTTTCTGTGCCCTATCTGGACAGTTCATCAGCCTTTTCATTCCCATCAGTGCCCTCATGACCAGGAACCCACCACAGTTTGGTTTTGTTCCTGGAGCTTAAGTTGTTTGGGAGGTTTTGAAGCAGTACATGACTGACTTGGAGTCAATGGTGTGTGAGCTAAGGGTAAGGAGTTGTAAATACGGTTGGCACATACTTGAATGGCGTGGAGTTCTGCCTGAAATACACTGGGACTTTTGCCCATTGCTATGGTAATAAAGGGTTTTCCAATAGAGCGCACTCTTTCACTAATCATCAAACTGTCACTGTCAATTTATTCAGTAAACTGAGTCAACTCAGAGCCAACATTGAACGCGAAATAGCGGGTGTTTCGGCCGAAATGTGTAGCCGAGTCGTTGAAAATTGGGTCCAACGAATCGACCGCTGCAAACGTGCCCGCGGTGACCATATGAACGAAGTCAAGTTTCATTCATAAATGTTTTGATGGTACTTCAAGCCGCTAATAAGGTTTTTGAAATATCTCAAATGGTTTGCGTTTTATTTTAAAAAAAAGTTGCCAAGTCCTTATTGGAAAACCCTGTGTTTGGGTTAAGTCCGTGTATTCCAGCTCCAACTCCCGATTCCATTTCAAAACCATCAGTATACCACTTTATGCCATTTTGGCTATTTTGTGGGTTATTACTAACCCATGCTTCCTTGCTTTGAATCTCCGTGGAGAAGCCTTTATTGAAGCATAAGGCGGTCTGTGCAGATCATATCAAGTTCCGGTAATTCGGAGAACAGGGTCCTTAGGTCCGGGTGATCGCTAAGACTTAACTCTGTTATTTGAACCAGACTTGCTGTGCTGCGTAATACCGCTTTGTTTATACATAAGTGTAGGGGCATTAGTCCTATTATTTCTTCTATCGCAGCTGTGGAGCGGGTCTGAAAGGCTCCGGAAATGCCCACACATGCAAGATGCTGTACTCTATTGAGCTTTAAAATGGCGATCTTTTGCGTGACTTTAGTCCACCATACTATACGTAGAAGCATATGTTATGATGGGCCTGACCATCATTGTAAAGCGTCCGCCATCTAACAATTTTTTTTTCAACTACTGCTCATTTCGTGAATGGTAACACTTAGCTCATGTCTGATTTGACAGATAATTAGTTTTATCCTTCCGCTGAACGAATATGGTTGTGTATATGCTTGAACAACGCTGGGAAATATTGCGACATTACTTTGAGAATCATGGTAATGTTGCAGAATGTGTGCGAAAATTGCGTACGGATTTTGGAAGAAGAGAAGCACCATCAGCTCCGTATGTTCGTTATCTTGTGAAAAAAGTGAAAGAAACTGGCATCCTCATCGATAAACCAAAGCGTGAAAAGCCAAAAACAGTGCGTACACCCGAGAATATTGCTGCTGTGGCAGAAAGTGTGCGTGAAGCGCCATCAACATCAATTCACCGTCGTTCTCAACAATTGAACATTTCGGAGACATCATTGAGACGAATTTTGCATAAAGACCTTGGTATGACGCCATACAAAGTCCAATTGGTTCAGGAGTTGGAGCCAACTGACCATCCAATACGTTTTCGCCTCGCTAAGTGGGCCTGCGATCGACTTAGAGAAGATGCCGATTTTGCCAAAAAAAATCATCTTTTCAGATGAAGCTCATTTTGATCTTGGCGGGTATGTAAACAAGCAAAATTGTCGCATTTGGGGCACAGAAAACCCGCACGCATACATTGAAAAGCCGATACACCCAAAACGAGTCACTGTTTGGTGCGGATTTTGGTCCAGAGGCATAATTGGGCCATTTTTCTTCGAAAATGAGCAAGGAGTGGCCGTTACAGTCAATGGCGATCGTTATCGGGCCATGTTGAACGAATTTTTGTTCACAAAAATTGAAGAGGAGGATATTGGCAACATTTGGTTTCAACAGGACGGCGCTACGTGCCACACAGCCGAAGCTACACTCGATGTTTTGCGCCCTGTTTTTGAAGATCGCATTATCAGCCGCAGAGCTGATGTCGTTTGACCACCCCGGAGCTGCGATTTGACACCGTTGGACTATTATTTGTGGGGTGCCGTAAAAGATAAGTCTTACGCCGACAAGCCAGAGACAATTGACGCTTTAAAGGGCAATATTCGTGAAGCCATTGGTGAAATACAGCTGCACACAATCGATAATGTGCTTAAAAATTGGACCGATCGTGTGGGCTACTGCATGGCCAGCGGAGGCAGCCATTTGAATGAAATTATTTTCCGTTATTAACTGGATAAAACTAATTATCTGTCAAATCAGACATGAGCTAAGTATTACCATTCACGAAATAAGCACTAGTTGAAAAAACGTTAGATGGCGGACCCTTTATAAATCCAGTGAGTGATCTCTGGGAAGATCCCCCATGTGCTGTCATACATGCGACGGCAGGCCCACAAAGCGTTGGTTGCTTTAGCTATTTTGTTGCTTAAGTGAGAATTTCAGTTGATCCTTTTGTCTAGCATAACCCCCAGTCCTCGTCGGAGTACTCAACGATTGTATTGTTAAGTGAAACTATACCTAAGTCTACGTTTCTTCTTTTAGTGAAAGGAACTATGACAGCCTTATTTGGGTTTATGGAGAGATTTTCTCTGGCGCACTAGTCTAGGACTGTCTTAAGAGCGTTTTGCATGCGTGCAGTGACTTCGTAAGTCTCTCTGCCCCTAATTATGATGACTAGGTCAACGGTGTAACCAATTGTGTTGTAGCCTAAGTTACTTATGATCATAAATGACCAAAAGCCACAGGACGGGCGATAATCCGCCTCTCTGAAGGCAGCCCTTACGGCTGATACTGATACCGAAGTCGGCCCTGATGAAGCAGTAATCATTCAGTTTTCAAGCATCACTTTGACCTAGCTAATGGTAAGTTGGCCGATGTTTCTATAGAGCAAAGCATTTGATACGGAGTCATATTCAGTATTGTCGAAAGCACCCTCTATACCAAGGAATGGGCAATGTGCAATTTCTTTACGGTGAAGGTGAAGGTGAACCTAAATAAATCTATTAGGGAAGGTACGAGGGAGTTCTGACCTGGAAAAATTCCGTCTATGCCTGGTGCCTTGATGGTTTAAATGAGTTGATAGCCCACTTAACCTTATCCGGACTGAAATGTTTTTCGAATAAACTGTTGATTCTGCTGAGGTTTCTTGGAAGTGAAACCTCCATTGACTGTCTATAAGACATGTCAATATTGGAAGACCCTGGCAAGTGAGCCTGAATCAAGATATTAAAAGTTTCCTCATGGTCGCGTGTGAGAGGGCTTTATGGAGTCTTGCTATCGCAGGAAATTCTTCGAATTTCTCGCAGTAAGCACGCCAGGAAGCTCTCTTTGATCATCGCAACTCTTGGTTGTAGTTGGTTAGAAGGGATCTATATTGTTCCCAAGTTCTGGTGGGTTTCGCTTTGTTAAAAAACTTCCTCACTCTTTTCCGAATAGTCACCGAAGAGTTTCCAGACAAAGTCGGTGTGAACCAGGAAAGCGTCCTCAGACTTTTGCTATTTATTGCAGTCCTTGAACATATTTATCCCTGGAAGGAAAAGTGACGGACCCCAAACTGCATCAGTTATTCTTTGCTGATGATGGACCTATCATAAGTGGAGATCATCTCGGCAAAAAACTGAACCAAGTGCGATATCACAGCGACATCACCATTGAAAGTTTTACCATCCAAAGAGTTTTGCTAAGATCGAAATAATTGGTAATCTGATGGAGCAAGGTTAGGTCTATACGGTGGATGTAACATCAATTCCCAAACGAGCTCCAATAATTGTTGGCGAGTGACCAAAGATGTATATGGCTCAGCGTTGTCCTTGTTAAAAATGACACCTTTTCGATGGGCCAACTTGCTGTATTTAATCTGTCCAGTCTGTTCAATACACACATTGGTCGTTTGATTCCTTAGAAGCAGCTCAAAATACACCACACCATTAAAATCCCACCAAATTGAGAGCAAAATCTTCTTTTGTTGGCTCATCAAGGCTGGACCATGGTATTTTTCGATTGACGTTATTGTAAACAATCCATTTTTCATCGGCAGTGATGTTTTCGTTTCAAAAAAGAGTCGGATTCATTGCGTCTAACATCATTAAGCTCATCTGGTCGACGTGATCGTTTTTCACCTTTCAGTGAAAAATCTTCGCAACGAAATTGTCAAACCAATTCCGGCACTGTCTTTTTTTTAAGGCTAGGCTTCTTCACCATACACATCACGTAACTTTTTAGCAGCTTGCGCTGCGTTCTTTCTTTTACGGAAATAGAAAAGTAAAATATGACGAAAATGCTCGTTTTTGCACTCAAAGATACGCGCAATTTGCTTCTAAAGTAAGTAAGACTGACAGCTAACAAATGTCAAAAGGAAAAAATATGTCATTGACAGAGCCATTACAAAATATGACCAAAGACATCTACTGTGAGCGTCAAAAGTGTGTAAACACCCATGCGATTTCCGAAGTTACATGTAATTTAAGCAAAAACATAAACAAAAAGAGGTTTCCAAAAATACCAAAAAAAAGGTTTATTCGATATTAATGAAAAAAATATAAATAAAAATTCAAAATAAAATTAATGCATTTTTTTCTGTACCAAAAACTAAACATACTCCATATTATACGCGTCAAAAGTAAGTAAACATCTGTAATTCGTTAGAGGAATTTGTAAATATAACATCTTAAATTAAGGAGTTAGTATTTTGTTAGACCACCTTTAGACTTTATAACTTCTTTAAGTCTGCGTGGCATGGATACAACGAAGTTATTTGTAATATCGGAAGATATTTGAGACCATTCCTCAATTAAAGCCTTTTTTAGGTCATCTTTGCTTTTGATAGTCCTTTTGCGAATTTGTCGGTCCAAATGATCCAATAAATGCTCTATGGGGTTTAGGTCCAGCGATTGTGGGGGGTGATCGAGCTGTTTTGGAGTCCTGTAAAGCAAATATTCCTTAACGAGCCGCGCGGTATGCTTAGGATCATTGTCTTGCTGAAAGATCCAATTGCTAAGCATACCTAATTTATCCACGCTCGGTTGCAGGTTATTCTTTAGGATGTTAAGATAGGCTTGTTTATTCATTATACTTTCAATGAAGAAAAGATTCCCAACCCCTGACGCCGCCATACACCCCCACACCATCACTGAACCTCCCCCATGTTTTACTGTGCTCCTTACATTTTGTTCACTAAATTCTTTGTTTTTTTCTCTCCAAATTTTTTATTTTTATTGCTTTTAAAAATTTCACCTTTACTTTCGTCTGTAAATAAAATGTTTTTCCAAAACGAAATATCATTACTTATATATTTTTTTGCAAAGGTTAAACGTTTTTTTTATTGACTTTAGATATCAGTGGTTTCTTTCTAGCACTTCTACCATGTATGTCCGATTTGTACAGTGTTCGCCGAATAGTACTCGCACTGATTGATTTTTCGGTTGTGATTGATAAATTTTCCGCTATTTTAACGGCACTTGAACTGGGATTTTTTTTCACTTCAGTCACAATTTGTCTTTCTTCTCTTTCATTTAGCTTTTTTGGTCTACCTGTCCGTTTGAAATTTTTCAATGTTTTAAATTTTTCGTATTTATCGACAATTTTTTTCACCGAAATATGGTTCCTATTAACTATTTTGCCAATATTCCGATATGATTTCCCGGTTTTACTCAAATCTACTATAATTTTCCGCGTTTACAAAGAAATTTCACTCCTCATTATAAAAAAAATCGGATTGCACTGCTATTAAGCCTTTAATCACAATCAGCGTACACTCTAAAGTGATGTAAAGAGATGAACTTACCTCCGCAGTAATAGCTATGAAAAATTATAACAGTAAATCTAACTCATTAATATTAAACGATAGGAGGTTGCATGATGTTTACTTACTTTTGACGCGTAAAATATGGAGTATGTTTAGTTTTTGTTACAAAAAAAAATGCATTAATTTTATTTTGAATTTTTATTTATATTTTTTTCATTAATATCGAATAAAGCTTTTTTTTGGTATTTTTTGAATCCTCTTTTTGTTTATGTTTTTGCTTAAATTACATGTAACTTCGGAAATCGCGTGGGTGTTTACTCACTTTTGACGCTCACAGTATGTGTGAAATCGGCAATTACTGAGTTGCCAATCCAATAGTTGAAAAGATATAAAATTTAAGAAGAGTGTCGGAGACAGAATGGAGCCCTGGTGCACGCCAGAAATATCACATTCCAAAGCACGTATGATGATTTGAAGTGAACATTCCAAAGGGAATTTCTAAGCCATTGCAGAAGGGATACGTTCATTGCAAATGAGAGCATTTTCGACGATAGAGCTTGACGCTAAACTTTGTCAAGTGCAACATCTTGCTTTCAACAGATTGGTATAGACTATGGTTCCATCATCAAATTATCTATTCCTACTGCTGTTCAATGAGAAGATATTTTACGATGGATTGAAGGATCTAAATTAAATGGATTCACAGGAGGAAATAGGAGAAGATTCGTCTTTTTTTAGGAACTGGCTGGTCAAGTACAATGTTCTTGAAATCTTTAAGTACTCTTGCTACTACACTAGTGATGATAAATTTGTACATCAGAAGGTTAGATAGATGGAGGGCATTGAAACGCAAGACAGAAGTAGCAAGGAAGACTGAGTGGAGAGGGTCTTAGTCAATTCCCAGGTAAATGGATCACTTGTCCCTTTGTAATCAGAAATAACACGTATATAGACCAAGATCAGAATGATAAGGTCAGGACAAGATAATTTTTGGGACTTTACGGGACTCATCGCATAGAGTTCTTTGAAAGTTCAGGACAGGACAATTTTTGGTGATGTCTAGAGGACTCATCGCATAGACTTCTTCGGAAGGCATTGGCCACATGAAGAATACTAGAATATTGAAGCAACTTTGTGGAAATCGATTCTAAAATAACCATCTTGTTGAGTTTGGGAATCTGAAAAGATTGGTACATGGAATAGCAGATAGCTCTGACAGGCTGTGATAGTTATAATTTTCTAAACTGCTCTTCCTTAGATTCCAAAGGGCTAAACCCTGTAATTTAATGTCTTCACAGTCCCTGCAGAGGTCGGCGTCACTAGGACGAAAGTTCAATGCATGTGCTTCAAGAGATTACGACAAGTGAGGACTACTAGCGTACACAGTGTGTTTTCATGTTCAAGAGATGCTCATCATAATTGGATTTATTGAACCCGGTTCATTATTGCATAGACGTTCCATATATGGAAAGATATTTCCACTTGTCTGCTTGATACTTTCGTTCGGCAAGCCTCTAATTTGTGTGTCGATATTCTCACCTATTTGGCTTTCAAGAGGCGTTGCATCGTTTTGGCAGAGATATTGTTTGCATGAATTTCCAAAGAATCTTATTCAGAGCCGATGACTTGTTCGGCTTATCAGGCGACACTTGCACCTTATGTGCGTCTTCTCATAAACTAGAGGAACAAATATTTGTAAGGTACAATCTCGATGGTGGGCGTCCTAACATAGACATTTTCACTTATTGCACATGGGAACCAAACTTATATAGGAAAACATAAATGCGATCGAAGTAGACGCTCTATTGGAATGTGGTAGAGAAATAGAACTATGCCACTGAAGAAAGTTCTCGGCGAAACGTACACTAAATTCGAAGTACGAATTGTCTTTAGAGAGAGAATAACCTTGGTAGGACAGCTAGAGAACTTTACGTTATAGAATGACTAAAGTCGCCGACTTTTCGGCGGCATGAAAAGTAACCATATCCAACATTAACACGAATTATCGCTGCAAAGTCCAAATGCTAGGTATCCGTATCGCCTCCGTAATTAAAATCACAAAGAACAGAACACTGTAAGAGACATCGCAATTGACGTCCTCGGCCGAAGCTTGCTAACATCATCAAACTTGCCAGTCCAGCAAAACAGGATGGCCGTGAAATGGACTAGAATCGACAGGAGATCTACGAGCAATGACGGACATAAAACAGTATTATCCGAGCGAACGAGGAGGCAAGCTCAACCGAATATGTTGATGGATGCTAGGCAGATGCAAGAGACCAAATCCCGTATACAGAGTCTTCCAATAGGGACTTTCGAACGTTGACAGTTGATAGCGGCCTTATTGTTGAAGCTACATCTGTCAAATTGGCTTTCATTTATCCAGTCTGTTTTGCCAAATCAACATGGATGGACATGGTGTTCAACAATACGTGCAAATGCTAAAATTGGGTGTTCTGTTCGGGCAACGTTCCGCGCGCTTCGCCCATTTTACGGTCGCCATAATCGTCCTATCGAGAGGACTATTCGCAGTGTGGTGGATAAATTTGAGTCCACTGGTTCAGTAAACGACAAACCAACAACCCGTACGTCGACGAAACTCATGATCTGCCGAAAACATCGTCGCTGTCCGTGAGAGTGTGCAGGAGAATCACAAGAACTCGGCCTTTCCCAGACCACAACTTGGAGAATTCTGCGTCGTGACTTGGGCCTGCACCCGTACAAAATTCAACTGAACTAGGAGCTGTAGGTAGACGACTATAGACAATGGCGTGTATTCGCTGAATGGTCTCTGGAGCAGTTGGAAATTGACCCTAATTCTCATTGAAAAATCATCTTCAGCGATGAGGCCCATTTCTGGATGAATGGGTACGTCAACACACGAAATTGTCGAATTTGAGACGATACCAATCCACAAGAGATCCAAGAGCGTCCAATGCATCACGAAAAAGTCACTTTTTGGTGTGGATTTAGGGCTGGTGGCGTCATATTTCTTTGAGAACGACGTTGGCCAGGCCATCACCGTCAACTGAGAGCGCTATAGGTCGATGATTACCAACTTTTTTTGGCCTGAATTGGATGATATGGACACCAAAGACATGTGGTTTCAACAGGATGACATTACGCGGCCACACAGCTCACGACACATTGGAAATTCTTCACGAGCGATACGAGGGCATGGCCATCTCACGTGGAGTTGATCTGAACTGGCCACCGAGACCATGCGATTTGACCCCGTTAGACCTTTTCTTGTGGGGTTTTCTGAAGGCGCATGTCTATGCGAATAAGCCACAAACCACAGCGACCCTCAAAGCCAACATAACCCATGCCATTGGTCACATTCAGCCTGATTTATGGGCCAGAGTCATGGAAGCCACAGCGGACATTTGAATGATGCTATATTCCATACATAATGGCATCGATAGGCCTTTCAAACGAATAAAAATAGATACAATCTTGTACCCGATGTTAAGGAGAATGGTTTGTCTCTTTTTAAGGATCTCCATTCTGACAACCTGGCTATATACCACAAGATCCAGACATAACCTGAACTCCTAGTTCGAATGGCTGAATCTGTCTCTAACATCGCCTCATAGGAGTTCTCCTTCAAAGCATGCGTATTGTGCTTTGCTTAGGTGTACAGGTTTGTATAGGTTCGAGTGTTTAGTTACATTTGCAACGTCAGGATCACTATACTGAAGAATGTTGGTGGTGGTCTTACTTAGCGACTGGTCTCCCCTGTCATTCTTGTGAAGGACTGCGAGTATTTCTAGCTTTGGCAACTCTGAAGCCAGGGCTTGCTTACCTAAGGTTGCCTCCCTCCACTGAAGTCATCCATAGTTGCTTGTCACTTAAGTAAGATTTCGATATTTCTTCTGTATCCTCGGCGACCTAAGTTCATTACTGCATATGGACGAATTCTTTCAATGCCCATCTAGCACCTGTCGCATCTCCAAAACAACATACTGACAGCCTCTGCCTATTTATATTCCATAGCTCTTCGGTTCCTTCTACTAGACGTTTGCTGAAATCTCCAGTATTACACCAAGATCTCCAGTAAGGTCATGTACAAATAGAATTGCTAATCTGTTGACATGTACGAGTAAGTGGTGGAATAACAAATCGATGTCCTTCCTACCATCCACAGAACTGATAAACTCCAGCTAGCTTCGATGAAATTTTTCAAACTTCTATCCCACTGGAGCGTCAGAAACGATTACCAGCTTCACACGTTTAGTCCCCCGTAAAACAAAAACGAATTTCTTCACCTTGACTAAGCACCTCTGAATCACATTTCATTCTCACACGAAAAATCAACAACTGAACGGAAAGGGCTTAAATCCGTCCGAGAACAGGAGGAGGGAAAAAAGAGAAGACCGAGGCACATTAGAACAAATTTCATCTGCAATTCCATCGTACCTTCGGCCGTTTTGTATTCCTTTTTTTATTTGTTATTCCTCTTTCCATGGAAGCACTCACGCAATCGCTTTTTTCTGGCCTTGCCTTTTAGTCCCTTTTTCATGTCGTCCTGTCCCACTGTCTCCTATCGTTATTCTCCTGTGTTGCACATCTTCCTTTGTAGCTAAATTAAATTCGATTTAAAATTCCACTACACATCGCAGATACGTGTCTCGAGATTCCTTAACTTCAAATTCTTTAACACCCAGATTACACATGTTCGCTCTCATAGGTACTCCTTAACCTCTTTTTCACACAGATACGAGTATTTCGCATCGTTTACATATATCCTGATGATGCCAATGCCAATGTCAATGCCAATGCCAATGCTAATGCCTATAACATTGCCAGTGATGATGCTGGTGATATACGAGTACGAGTATGTACCAACGAACACGAATGCGAATAGGTAAGGCAATCCAGTGATGTGCATGCGCGAATGTTTGTTGCGAATGATCATGAGGTGCCGAATGGTTCACCTTTGAGACCTATATTTGTTCAACCGCACATTGATTATGCATAATGGCGGACGATGAACAAATAAAAACCGCATGAGACAAAAAGGCGGCGGAATATATGGTCCTTTGGTGGAGGATACTGAATGAAGGTGTTGAAATTGAAATTCGACGCGCGGCTAAAATGCTAATGGATATGCAAATAAGTGAGTTGTATTGGTCGGACATTTAGACAGGACAAGAGTGCTACATGTATCCGGCGAATTGGTAGATTGCCGGATTTATCATTTTTCCAATTAATTTTTCACTTTTGCTTCGTAGGCCTTGTTGAGACGGGGAAACAGATGGGCAAACGGCAGTGTGTAATTGATTTGGACTGGACGAAGGTAAGTACTGAAAGTGGAGCATAATCGAATGCATAAAAGGAATGAGATAGGTGGTATCATGAGCAAATATTGGTGTCTAGGATGAGTTATTGCTTCCTCTGATAGGTCTTCAGATAAAGTAGCAGGAAATTGAATGCAACTTCTAGTTGGTGGAGCAGAGTACCAACACAGTAGTGCACGCGTAGTTATTTACTTAACGAGTTCTCAAAAGGGTAAAGGTCTCGCAGTTTCCCGCTAAGTATGTAGGTTGGCATCACCAATAATTCCAACTGAGAAGTTCTTGCTCTGAATGTCCTCCTTCTGAGGTATTGCTTCCAGATTTGTGAAGGCTTGTATTCTTGTAATCATGTCCAGTCTGCGATGGCCGGCGGCTTCCACTATTTTCTTTGGCGGTAGGCTCAGATATCGGCTACATTCTGTGTGCTGTAAGAGTCATTTTTCGAATACACTTTCTCTGAAAGGTGAGACATCGGTTCATTATCATATTTGCATTGGCATCTTCGCCATGTCGTCTACTTTGTCTTCCGCTTTATTCACTTACTTAGGTGGCGCTACAGTCCGGGGTAAAATTGGCCCTCAACCATCAAACATATCCAGCTGGCACGATCTTTCACCTACTCTAAGTTGAGGACCCTTTCGACGCAGCACAGTTCATGGTTGAATATCCTTCTCCATTCCTCGTCAACACATACCAGACCGAAACCACACGCAATATCTTCTTCTCGGAATTTTTTTCGATAAGTCACAATAGAGCAGGGCCGAGATGTTAGGGGTTTCCTGAGCCCAAAGAAACAGCGATTCTATAGAGTAAATCTGCGGCAGGATTCTGTTAGTTTTAGCTGCCAATTGTGGCATCCTAGCAAAGCTGTGGCTGGTGTGTCCCCTGAGAGCGTGTACTTTGTTTTGCCCCTGTTTACCGTCAGACCCTTTTTGGCCACCTTCGCCTCCATATTCACGAAAGCTCCATTGCAGATATGCTCTGTTTGTCCAATCACACTAAAATCATCCGTTCATCCAAGCAATTGTGAGTTGTACAGGATTCTAGGGCTATGTGAAAAGAGTCACATGGCAGCGGGTTGCCTTGTCTAAAAACTTTCTTGGCAGCGAAGTTTTAGGTTAATCCATCGCCGACTTTGATGTAGCAGCGAGAATTCTCCACAGTCATCCTGCACAATCTGACTACTGTGGCAGGGATGTCAAAACTGGTCATGGCATTGTATAGCTTGTGCCTACGTACTCTCTCATATGCGGCTTCGAAATCGACAAAAAAAATGGTGAGTGTCGATCTGAATTTCCAAGATCTGCCGACCAGATCATGCAGATGAACTGTTGCATATTCCCAACTATGTCATATGCAGCTCTTCAGCAACTTTCGGCGAAAAATCTCGTTTAACATCTCCAGATAGAGTTACGGTGGTGCCGACAGTGTCCTCAAAAAAATTCGGGCCAATCACTTTTTCACTGCAAATGAAGCACCAAACAGTCACTTTGTGGGGGATACAATGGCTCTTCGTGCATTTCATGGGGATTCTCCGTGCCCCAGAAATGCAAATTTTTTTTATGCACGTAATCACTTAAGTGGACATGGCCTTCGTCGCTCATTACGATTTTGGATACGAAATCGTTCTCTTCTTGCATGGGAGTAAGTTAACGTCACTTGGCGGTCAGCAGGCAGCAATTGGTGAACGTTTTGAGCATCATAAGGGAACATCTTCAAGTCTTTCACCAAAATTCGATGAAACGAATGTCTGCTGATGCCAAATTGTGTGCATCGTTGTCTTCTCGATGTTTGTGGACTCTTTCGGAGGTCCTCGGGTGTGATATTCCGGGTTCAACCGAGTTGGTTCAACCAACTAGTAGACCCAGTTTGCACAAAACGCTCAGCCAAACGCTTAATTGTTCGCGCACATGGTGTAGGACGACGAGGAAAACGTCGTTTTTCAGGCGTATATCGCTCCGTTGCTTCTTATCAACTAATTCTGTATCTGTCTACAACATAAATGTCAAAACACAATGACACTCGACCTCATTTGTAAACATTATGGCACATTCACAATTTTGCTCCACCTTGTAGACCGCAGATTCTCTTATCAAACTTTCGAACGTCAAACTTGCAGTAACATCTCTCAATTTCCTCGATCACGTGCCTCTCGTGCTCTTTCTTATTCTTTCCAAGAAGCCTATGCTCATCCCTTCTTTTCTGGTCCAAGAGCTCATGAACAGCTCTCGACCTTCGATGCAGCTCAACTTTGCCTATATTCATCGTCAAACCAGAGTCTATTTAAAGAAGCAGCTTCTATGGTGGTTCGTTGACAAGATTCCCATTTGTGTTCTACGGTTTGCGAATGGGGGCTTGGATTTCTAAAGAGCTTGAGGGAAACGTGATCAACAGTTAGATGTCGAACTTTTGTTGTCTTACTTGACTCCGTTGTGCTTGTGATGTCTGTATTCGCACCTTGGCGGCAGCAAGTTAACGTTTGTCGGGTTGATTGATCGGGGGAGGGGCAAGTCCCTCAATTGGTATTGAGATATGGAAAAAGCTGGCCGCTAAAAGCTTACATCGGACGTTGTGTTATGCAAGGTGTGTTGCGTGGTGAAAAACGACTTCCTTTACCTTGCATTAAGATCTCCTGGTAAAATGTTCCTGTCATAACTGTGGTAGTTATGTGGTTCGGTCTAATTTAGCCTTGATGCGGATTACGACTTACGAGGCGTTCGTTAAAAGTATTAAAGGAAGCAACAGCAAGCCTAATGGCCTCAACCGTCACCACAATCGATGAGATTTACCAGCTACGGCGTGTTGTGTTGTTAAGCTCACTAACAGCTTCGTTGATAGGAGCTACTCGTAGTTGTGAGCTGGTTCCGATTAGGTTGCCTAGGAAGTGAGACTCAATCATGAGACGGAGAATCTCTCCGTATAAGTAAAATCAGATTTTCTGAGTGGTTCCAACCTGGTTGATCTTCCTCTTTGAGAACTTTGACCAGCCTTCTGGTTTTACCGAAGTTTCGATATTTTCGCAAAAAATTTTGTAAGAGACGCTCTTCGAAATCTGATTCCTGTAGACATTCCATTCTTCCTCCAAATTAGTCTTAAGTGACCTATTTAGAAGTTTTCTGGATTCTTTACGAACACATTGCGGGTCTGCTTTCAACCAAAGAAGGCGCGATCTGCATGATTGCTTACTAGCTGGACATGCCATTTCGAAACACTTGGTGAGGGTACCACTCAGGTTCTGAGTAGCTTTCTCTAACTTTTTTTTTCCTGAGTTTAGCTGAAGCACCTATTGTACTTGTCAAGCATTCAATGTACCTATAGTCTGACATGGGGATCTTCTATAGTACCTTCCAGCCAGTAATCACCTTAGCATACCTGATGATATGCCAATATTGAGGGCCAATATTATTGACAATCAGGTCACATGATAATATGAAGTCTAGGAGAGGATTACTTGGGGTTTGGATTGACAATACTATCGCAGGTGATTGATTGGGTATCCGGAATAACAACCGTGTGGCGCTCGCATTGTTCCGATTTGAATTCTGTTCTGTTAAGTTGGTAAATCTGGTGTAAACGGTAATGTTAATGATAAACGGTCGTTTACCAGTGGCACGAGCGGTTCAAAAGTGGTAGTGAGTCAATCGAAGACCGACGAAAACATTGATGGAGTAAAAGAAATGTTGGTCAATACCCGCAAATTAACCATCAGAGAGATAGCAGAGGACTTGAACATTGCCTACGGATCCGTCCAAGACATTTTGGTTAATGATTTGAGTTTCCGTCGTGTAGCAGCAAAGTTGGTGCCAAAAGACCTCAATTTCATGCAAAAAAGAGACCGTGTTGACGTCGCAAAAGAGATGATTTGCGGGGCTGAATCCGATCCCACATTCGTCAAAAGGATCATTACTGGAGACGAGACGTGGGTTTATGAGTACGACACGCAGTCCAGACATCAGGCAAGTGAATGGCGTTCACCAAATGAGCCGAGACCAAAAAAACCACGTCGTTTTCAGTCAAAAAAGAAGGCAATGCTCACGGTTTTCATGGATTACAACGGTGTAGTGCATCATGAATTTTTGCTAGAAGGCCAGACAGTAAAAGACGATTGCGTGAAGCAATTCGCCGAAAGAGACCAGAATTGTGGGCCGACAACTCGTGGATTTTGCACCATGATAACGCACCGTCGCACAGTGCCATCATAATTCGTAATTTTTTGACGAAAAATGCAACAAATACCATCCAACCGCCACCGAATTCACCTTATTTGGCTCCCTGTGACTTCTTTCTGTTCAACCGAGTTAAAAAACCACTACGGGGAACGCGCTTCAACAGCCGAGAGCACTGATGGAAATACCGAAAACCGAATATAAAAAAGGTTTCGAGGATTTGATCAAGTGCTGGCATAAGTGTGTTGCAGTCGATGGGGATAACTTTGAAGGAGACAATATAGATTTAGATGAATAAACTTGTATTTTTAATTTTCTGAACAAATTCCGGGAACCTTTTGATCAAGGTGGTAAATTCTTCAGCTCACGTTTTGCTTGATCCATTGGCTTGAATTTGGAATCTTAAAATTGACTTAAGTGAGCCAAAAGCTTAGTTTAGCTGCAACCAAAGAGTGGTGTGGGCTGCTGTTCGTCTATCGAACGAGGCTTCCTGATTTTAAGAGAGATCGGGAAATAAGCTGTGCTTGTGACTACCTGCTTAACGGATGGCATTTGTACCTCCTCAAGTTCACGGTGTACCATTGGACATAAAATCACTTTATGTGACCCAAGTACAAACGTTGTCATGTGCAAGGCGTGATCTACCTCTATCTAACATCTCCGCCAATCTATTGGTCATATCGGGCTGTGTTTGCATTATTTTTCGATCGGACCAACAAGTCGGAAACCCTCCAAATGATTTAGATTTAAACCGCAGCCGCCATTAGGCTTCCACAGTTGATCTACCTGAACAAGTTGGGGCAGGACTGTAGTTCCACAGACTCTTGACTCCCGAGGTTCCAGAATATAGCGTCTTGCCATGCCTTCGTTTCTTCAGTGTGAGCTCCTCACAGTCCCGAACTCATCACATTTGCATTCAAAAAGTGTAAATACTCGTACGTAAGAATGAGGGTCAGTGCTTAAGGAATTTTGTGAAATCGAAAAGAAAGAGAGATAGTGATGCACGTTGGTTTTGAATGTTTCAAGATTATAATGACTAGGAAATAGAGAGCTAAGGAGCGCATTGCATAAGCGAGTTGCACGACTTAAGAACGAATCCCGATATTTTAGAGTAGGACCGAAAGTGGGCTTGAGGGTATACTGATGAGCATTCAAAGCGAGACGGGTATTACGGTTGAAGATTTTAAGAGGTGGAATACTACTGGCAGTTTCGTTGGTTATAAACTAGGTAGTAAGGTAAGAGGCTGAGGTTGTCGGATGGCTTGTGCAATATTGACATTACCTATGAGTTTTATCACATGGTTATGAATCTTATCTTTGCAGAGAGGCCTTAGGAGTATCTGACCAGACTTTGGGCTGAAAAACGCATTATATACTGAAGTCACATCAGACGGGGTAAAGTATTTCTTTCATCGCTTCAGGAAACCTCAAGATTTCGCAGCATTTTTGACGACATGCAATATGTGGTCATTTCAACATAGGCTGTCACTGACAGACATACTCAAAATGAACATTTTGTCGGCTTTGACGATGCAAGCGACGCTTATGGATCACTGACGACAGGACATAGCATTAAATCCCAGTCTTTTAGTGGCTCCCCAATTAGTTATACTGTTGAGTATACGCTCTAGATCCGACTCTAAGCCAGGACGTAAGTCCGAGAATGAATATGAAAAATAGCAAAGAAATATTCTACAGGCACATATATTAGAAGAAGTAGGAGAGACATGAAAAGAGTAGAGACAATTCAAGACTACTTGAATTGAACGCTCCGGCAGTTAATTTCTCTTCGACCTGAAATGCGCGCATTTTGACAAAAGAGCATGATGCCATTGAAATATCTAGTGCAACTATCTTCGCCAGATTGGTCCACTTTTAGTGAGACATGCCATCAAATCAGTGAGACCTGCTGCTACGAAAGCCTTTCCGCCAGAGTCCTGGTTTATAGGGGTTTCCATGACGCTTGAAGAAGAAATAAGCGACGTAAGTGCAATGGGTAGGAGGAGGAGACAGAATATGATTCGACTTTTTTGAGAAAGGGCCGGGGCAGTGCTGTTCTCCAATTACTCGGAAAGAGTCCTGAGAGTAGCTGACAGCGTGGATGTCTTTCCAAATGAGCGTTTCTAATGTTTTTAACGACTGGACCATAAACTTTTACTTTTACTATCTTTAGGACGCTGTAGTACTTGTTGCCTTAGTTCTTGGTCGTATTGAAATCTCACACGCTTAAGAAAGGAGTGGCATTTAGTCATTCCTGGACTTCTTTCGGGTTTTCTCTGTCAGATTGGTCTTGTAAGGTCGATAAAATAGCTCTCCAACCACGATGGTGCAAGATAAGATATGTTATCTTCCGCGACGAAGGTTCCAACACACCATCGCTGTTAACTGGTCTGCAGAAGTAGTCCTTCCACATCAGCATCTCTCATTCGGGTTCTTTGTTCTATTCGAATTCTGGTAGAATTTCCGGAAATCATTTCAGCCGCAGCACCTCTCCTTGACCCCTTGTGCGTATCATACTCGTATACTCGTACATTAATTATCTCAACTGGTGATTTGAATATTCAAATGCTATTTAAGAAAGCACAACTGCTGCTACTACTACTACTACCGCGCCGTAAATATCGTTTGTCTAAAAATGAAAAACGACTTTGCTCATTAGATGATACTCGTTTTCGCCAAATTTCGCATCAAAAAAAGTCGTCCCTGTCTGTGTTTGAGACGTCATTCCTTAAAGATCATTTCTCAACATCACCGATGTCAGTTCGCATATCAACTCTTTTGTTTCCCCACTAAACTCGCACCAATAACTTCATAAACAATATTTTCCCGTTGACAACAATGGCAAGGTGATTTCATTTGATTACGCAATTTACTAATGAATGATTTTAAGGTGCCATCCCATGACACTGATATATCATCAAATTATGCAAAAATTTAACATTTAACATTTAACCCGAGAAAATGTGAACTTGGCTGCGATTAGACACATACTCGTATTGGTTGGGGCTACCTTAACCCGTGCCTTTGCCGTTGGTTAATTCAAATAAAAATTCAAAGGTCTTAATCTCTTGTGCATAATTAATATATTTTCTGTGGTAGTTCCAGATAGTTTTGCCGTTAATATTGACTTAACACCGTTAATGGAATTAAATAAATTTTAATTATGATCATTTCAACTTTTCTCTGTTTGCCTAAGACCCTAAGACCCCTGCATACAAAGACAAGACGCTGGCAGCTTAAATTTTGCGTGAGCATTTAGGAACCTCCAAGACTACTCTACTCGTATTTATGAGCACATATCATAAATTATGGGAGGGTTTGTATCGACGGACGAGGTTTTTGTTTTACAGTTTAAGCGGAGGGAATTTTTTAGATGGTGGAAAGCTAAATTTAGTATACTCGTACATAGTCGTACAGCGGCGCGTGAGGCTGTAGATACTCATATCTTATATTCTAAAACGGTTGATGACTTTCTGTTTGGATAGCTGGATGGCACATGGTGGTAGAGATAATTTATTAGAACGCGATTTCACGCAGAAGTCGATACTGATCTGAGGAATTTCGTGGAAGCGTGAAGTACAATATGAATGGTGAACTGCGATCGCAGATAGGATAACTGATAGATGTTTGACCGAGGATAGGCTTCGACTGAGGAGAGGTTACTTTTAATATTTATTGCTTCACTTTGAATGGAATCTTGGCATTTGCTATTGAGTTAATCCCTCACATTTATTCTCCATGGTTGACCATTGTCAAATAAAGGAATTTGCAGTCCAATTTGGGGTGATTGTTCGGTTAAACTGTGAAGTTTGACATTGCTGGCCATTCAAATTCAAAGGTTATTCGACATAGTTTGGGGTGAATGAGTTGAGTAAGCGTGGCGATTTTATTACTTTTTCATTCGTTTATGAATTTTTAGAAAGGTGAATCGGTATTTATGGAGATCTGACTAGAGAAACACTCCAAATCATTAAAGGAACTATTAATAACATCGGAACTCATACTCATAATTAGCACATTTCGAAAGGAGAAATAATTGGCAGAAGAAGTTCCCCTGAATTGGGGATTTATTGAGGAAACCAGATGACCATTTATGGTGTCATCATCTCTGCGGAATTCGGGTTATGCGAATATTTGCAAATCAATTAGCCAAAAGGTTGTTTTTCTGACCTGGTAAGCAGCTAAGTCTGGATGAGTAAATAAATTGATTAAGCGATTAAGAACCTAACACGTGCGATAAGGGCAAAATATTCAGGAGCTTCTATTTGTTAGCTCAGACAAGCATATGTGTCGAGTCATTGAAAAAGCATGCGGCTTTGCTGAGTAGGTATTGCAATATAGACATGTTGGCGCGACGAAAGAAGGTTTCTAGTTGAATGTTAGCACAATCACTGCTAACTACAATCCAATTAACAATGTTCCAATGGAATGATCTGCATTCCCGATCATAGATACCTTTCACAGATAAATTGATAACAAATTGTATGTCCAGCTTCTTTCGTTGCATACAACAGGATTGCTAAGGTCAATCATATACTAAGACTACAAAGATGTCGTCGTTTTTCAATGATTTCCTTATCTCGTGTATAGCTAAGGTTAGTGATGCCTAGCAGGGGCTCAAACTTACATTCATCCCGGCTAAGAAAATCCCTAGGAAATCTAGAGCCTGAATTTGGTTGCTTAGGACGAAGATAGACAGCGGAAAGACTCTGCAATGTTTGAAGACTCAGAACATTTTCATGGGGACGATGGGGCAGTCATCAAGGTTGAGTAGCCACAAAAAAAGAGCCAAACACTTATGCCTCATGAAGCTAGAGAAAACCGATTTTAGGCTCAGGTTCAATGAGCCCTGAGGATGACGATTTCGACATGATCGTTGACGACAACAAGCTGGAAGGGTATCCGGTTAATCCCATTCAACAAAAGCAACAACAATAGTGTGCTCAGTGTCATACAATCCAATCTCCAGCAATTGAAGTTGCATTGGGGAGGATGACTATGACATTGGCATCATTCAGGAGCCCTGGGTCAGTGCACATATTAACCAGTGCACTCGTAAATGGTGAAGAACGGGTTGTGAGTGAGAATTTTGTTGGTGCACTGTTTTTTTATTGTTGTAAGGGCATAACACCTACAACAATTTGATTCGGCAAACCAATTCTGAATTTTTACTTCACAGCTGTGCTTAGTATCGTCGATGTTTGTTCTTGTCTTTGTTTTATAATTTAGAGTGGATATAGCCAATATTCGCGGGTTTAAAAGTAACCACTTTTCTGCGTACGTCCACGTTTTTAAAGACAGCTATTTCGGCACTTAGTGAAACATAGGTAGATCCTCGCCCACACCGCTCATTATTATTTTTCTCTCACCGCGGTCTCGTCATATATGTACGTGCGTAGTGATGTAGCTTACCAAACTCCACCGCAATGTAGTCCCTGTTCCAATCCGGAATTCAATTTCGTGTGGTTAAAGTGGTTAAAATTCTATCTCCGCAAGCAAATTATCCACTACTGCTCTATTTACAGAAGCCCCAAACCGGACAGTAATTTCGACCTTCAACGAGTTCGATGCGCTCTCTGACTCCATACAAAGGATTGTATCCCTGTATCCTCATACTTCGACATTTTAGAGAGACAACTCCCGAATGAAGGTGTGTTGAGATATTCGCTGCGGAAAACAACTTAACGCAGCTTGTAAGTGAGCCTATACGAATACCAGACGTTGACAGTCATACCGCCAACACCCTGGCCTTCTTTTTAACTTCGAACCCTGACAAATACAAGTTCAGTGTGCTATCCCCTCTAGGCTCATCGCACCGCTGTGTCATATCAGCTAATTTCTCATACACTGACCACACAGTTAGAGAAAAAATTCCTAAAAGAACTTCAAAATTTCTTCAGGAATCTCACCTGGTCGTTATGTTTCCTCGATAACGAAGTGGATGCCGCTGCTGATATGATCACTGACACTATTCTCCTTGGAATGAGATCCTGTATCCCTCATCGGATGAAGAGTATCAGCCCAAAAGACAAGACATGGTACGGCTCGAGCTGTAAAGAGGCTGTCAGGGTTAGAGAAATGTCTTTTCGGTCCTTCAAGACCAACCCGACAGAGGAAAACCGAAAAAAGTTCAAACGAGCCAGAAATGACTGCAACGCCCTTATTAAGCGTGTGAAATTCCAATACGACCAAAAAACTGGGCCAAAAAATACTACAATGTCCCAAAGGTAGTAAAGGCTTTTGTCGTTTATCAAAAATATCAGAAATTCTGCCCCATTCTTCCATCCCAACGCTCATTTACAATGACAAGCCAATCTGCTTGCTGCACACTTTGCGGCCAGCTCAACACTCCCAGATTGTGCTTTCTCTCCGCCTACACTTGAGTGCATCGAATCTGCAACGTAAAATCTTAATATACATAAATCCGCTGGTCCAGATGTTGAAGAATGCCAAGTCTCAACAGATTCTATCACGATTAGCTAAGGTTTCGAATATACACCTCTTGGCTTCGATTGATCACATCAATACTCCACTTTTATGGGATCACACGAAGCTGAGTAAGAACAACTTCTCGTGAAGACGTGACAACTATGCTGCCTTACATACATAGGTGAGACTGCGTTTCCTGCGTTTCCCTTTTAGTTCAAAATTCTGGAGACTTGTCGTCAATGCTCAGTGCATCATTAACAAAGAACGCTCGAAGAATCTATATGAAAGCTCGATTATGCCCTTCAAGGATCTCTATTGGAGTTGTAAAGAAGCATTTTTGGTTAGTTCGGACTTGGCTTTGAGAGCACAGTTAACAGAGTTTTTGGATCATAAATTGGTTAAGAGCAAACGAAGTGTAGATGGATCAGAGAAGTTACAAATTCCAATAGATTCTGGTTTGTTGCAGCCGTTTCTGGATGAACAGCAAACGTAGGCTGTTGTAATCCTTTCAAATTTGTTTTAATTTATTTATGCAGAGGAAAATAAGTTGTTGAATCGTAATATCTCCTCTTCTTCTGAAGAGGTGTTCTTCCAGGCTGGCAAAACCACTGCGTAAGATTTTTCACCAATCCTACTCTTTAGGACTCTTTCCGAGCAGGTGAAAACTGAATTTGTCCAGCCCGTCCCTAAAAAAGGCGAATCTTCTTCTCTCTCCTCCTACAGACCCGTTGCACTTACGTCCGTTATATCCAAAGTCATGGAAACGCTGATAAACCGTCTGCTCGTGAAATATCTCGAAACACGAAAACTAGATAGTTGCACTTGATATTTTCAAGGCATTTGACAGAGTTTGGCATCAGGCTCTTTTGTCGAAAATGCGTGCATTTGTGATCTATGAATCTCCTCTTCAATGGATTGGATATTACATTTTGGAACGTTCAATTTAAGTTGTCTTTTCATCATAAAATAAATGAATGCTGGTGTGCCCCAGGGCTTCGTTTTGTCTCCGACACTCTTTTTAATTTTCATCAATCATCTGTTGTCTGCTACTTCTACTCCAATATATTTTTTTTTTTTTTTTTTTTTTTATAATTTACGCGCGCCTAAGGGGTTGATACCCTTTTACTGTTGCCACGGCGCGGGCGGAAAGATAGAAGGAGGAGAAAGGAAAATTGTTTTTGTAGTGGTTTGAAACTCAGGTGTGTTTGGTTTCTATGTTTGCTCCCCAGGGGTGGGAGTCCGAATAGGACGGAGAGTTTTTTCTTCACTCAGAATGATTCGAGATATAATTCCCAGTATTTTTTTCATTGCTTGAAACTCTTATAACAGCCAAATCTACGTGTCAGTGTTATGCCTTCACACGCAGAATTTTTTTGTCTGAGTTCAATTATACAATGAAAAACTGATTTTGCCATGGGCAGGATACGAACCTGGACCCTCCGAGTGAGACGCGTTTGCTACTACCACTACACCACGGCCACCCCTTTGCTGACGACAGTACTCTCTGCTTTTCATATTCATTCCCTGACTCACGTCCCTGCTATTCGACTGTATTTTAGGCCACATAATGTCTCGTGTCGCACTTTGTTTTATCACTATTTCCACTATCAGTGCTCCATAGAAATCGCCTGTAGCATTCCGCCCCTTTAAACCTTCAACCGACGGGTGTCAGTCTCGTTGTGAATGCTCATCTCACTTTCGGACGTACTCTGAAATATCGTGATTTGTTTGTAAGCCGAACAACTCGCTTGTGGAACGCCCTGCCGAGCTCTCTACTTCCAAGTCATTATAACATTCGGACATTTAAAACCAACGTGCATCGGTACCTACTCGTATCTTTTTTTTTCCCTAAATTTCCTTCGCCTAGGCTGTGTGCAAACATTTTAAGAATACCTTAACCCCTTGAGCGCGCGCTACTTTAAAAAAAAAAATCAAGGACTCCGCGACAACAATTACAACGCTTTCTATAAAAAGGTAAAACCGGTAAGCCTAGAACACGTATACCTGTGTACTATACAAGAAACATCTCGAAGCCTTTTTATGTCTCCAACTCAGCACAAATGACTTAACAGTCCTTCAAGTGCAGGGTATAGGCAAACAACCGCTCTACATAGCCTCTGCGTACATGGCCCATTATAAATCATCGACGCTAGACGAAGCTCAGCACGTGGTGTCGCACTTTCACTTCAAGGAGGAGTTCCTGCTTTTGGGGTGTGATGTGGTGAGGTGAGTCTTTATTTAATTTCCTTATGACCTCTAATCATAGTGTGTGTTATGTGCGCAGCACAACAACCTTCGTGTTTCCAAGCTCGGCAACTTATTGCGTGTTGGAGGAAGTACTCGGCTAACAACCAATAACTCCGAATCGTAAATCTTTTGCAGACGATAGCTGGATACTCTTCAATGTGAATCTCTCGTCCACTTTTAGAAACCCCAAGCAAATTGACTAGAAAAAATTCATTCAGGACTTCAACTTCAAATTTAGGAGCATGCCCGATCCTAGTATTGAATCCGTGAAGGAAATGTGAGGTCCTTCGAAAAAGCTTTCGTGTTCAGTCAAATTTACCAACAAAATTCTCCCACCGTGGCGGGATAAAGATCATACTCAGTATCTGCTACAAACACAAGTTCTGGAAGCCTTACATAGACTCCCGTAAGATATAAAATAAGCAGTAAGCAAGTCACTGGCTTGGGCAGAGTACTGCCACTCCATTGAAACTCTCAAGGGTAAATCCTGTCCAAAGAACACTCTAAACCGACATTCATCAAACCACTTGATGGAACATGACAGATTCTACTGGAGAATTACTGTAACTCATAATGAACAAGGGGATGCAAAGATAGCGGAGCAGTTGTGTAGGCATCGTAGGTCACGCAACCCGCACCCTGGAATGAAATCAACTGGGGCATCAACAATTTTCCCCTCTAAAAGTCACCAGATCTGTGAAATGAGTTAGTGTGGGCTCTCCACAAAGTAATTTCCAACCCATCACGTCCATCTGCTTTGTTGGATTTCAGCTTAGATATTGTTATCCTTATTTCATTTGGGTCAGGTGGAAGGAAGTTTTGGCTACAAGCTCTCAATACCTTCGATCGCGCGCTTCTCGTGCTATTTTTTCTTCTCCTGGAGATTACGTACTTCCCGTCTCCTCTGCTCATAGTACTCACGAGCGGCTCTTGTCCTTCGTTGCAACGCCACTTTGTACGCTTCTTATTTAGCTGCACGTTCTTGCCGGCATTCTTCATCAAACCGGAGTTTTCTTGGTGGTGGTCGGTTGAAACCCAGTAAATCTGTTGCGCCATCTCTGATGGAACATTCGCAGCGTTGACACTAGGTGTCGGTAGTTGATACTGGCTGCATAGAGAGAGATTTGTTGAAAGATTTCGGTACACGCGTTCGGCGAAGATTCTAGCGGTCTCTTGTAATTGCATCTTTTCTACGCTATAACTTCTCACAGTAGTTCTTCTTTACTGTGGTGCTTGGGAGACTCAAATTCGTACCTTAGCTGCAACAGGTTAGTAATCCGAGTCAGAGTTTGCTATCCGGGACAATGCCCTTCATGATCCGGAGAGCGTCATGTCCCCTTGTATATGCACGTTGAGATGAGGAAACTGACACTGCCTGTATGTTATGTCGAGGAGCTCGTTTGGACAGTTCGTACGCTGCTTGAAGCAATTGCTCAATCGTTAAAACGATATCGCCCAAACGATTGTACATTTTGAAGCTTACATGATGCAAATCTATTGTCAGACCATAGTCGCCATACGTTATGAGAGCTCTGGTTAGAAGAGTGTATTCCTGATGAATGAAATCTCAGCACCATATGCCCGATCCACAAAAAAGCAGACCCCTCAACTGCGCTAACTATAGAGGTTCCCACATCTCAACATTCATAAAGGGATCTGACTATCTCCTGATCAATTAACTGTCAGTCATATCGATCACATATCGATCACATTGTGATCGACGCCGGAAACACCTAAAGAATTCTGGGTGTCTGAACTCTCCGAAGAGCCGACATCGACCCGAATCGCTGCCTTTTTGAAGCCAGGGTACGAATGCGGATATCACAGCCACAACGGAGTCAAGTAATCTCCACAATCTCTTTCAAAATCCTAGCCCTCATACACCGACAATGTTGTCAAAGAGCCATCAGCGAGGTTGCTTTGGTTGTAATATTAATATGTTTCTCGCTTCGCATCGAAGGACAGCAGTTGCACGTGCGCTCTACTACCAGAAAATCATCCAAACATAGGCTTCCCGTGTTGTGGTGAAAATATCGCAGTCATGCAAAATGAACCACAGAATACCATCCCCCCGATCTACACGAAGTTAACGTATCAATATCGAAGCTAAAGTCAAATGAAGTTACCGATGCAGACGGACTCCTTCCTCATCTATTTGAAATAGCTGGAGATGGCTTGGTTGGAAACATGCAGCAGTTCAAGATGTGGTCAGAGGTAAGCCCGCTCGAAACATGGTGAAACTGGGCCTTAGCTAACAAGCCTCTCCAGATAGTCCGGTCTTTAGCTAACTGCCTAGTTGCACACCCTAAGTCGGTTGAGATCCCCTTCTATTTGTGCGGACCGCCTAAGGTGAGGTCTTCCTCTACTGCGTTGTCCCTCCGGGTTGGATTCAAATACATTGCAGGTTGGATCGTTGGTGTCCATTCGCTCTATATATCCTAGCTATCTTAGGGGACAGACGCCCAGTTTTCTGACTAGATCGATGTCTCCATACAGCTAGTACAGTTTGTCGTTGAATCTTCATATCCAAAGCCCGTCAACGCGAACGGGACCGAATATTTTTCGACGGATTTTTCTCTCGAAACGAACGAAGATATTTTCATCCGCGTTCGATAGAGTCCATGCTTCTGCACCATAAAGTTGGACTGGGATGATCAAGTTCTTATAAGGAGTCTCCTCAATTCTTCGCGATAGGACCTTCCTATTCAATTGCCTTCTGAGTTCGTTGAAACAGCGATTGGCAAGGGTAATTCTTCGTTTTATTTCTGAAGAATTCATAGCAGAGCCAAAGTAGACAAAGTCCCTTGCAACGTTGAAATTCTAGCTGCTAATTGTGACGTCCTGTCCAATTTTTCGATGTTGTATGCCACTTCTTGTTGAGAGCTTCCGTTTCAATACTAGGGAACGCACCGGTGACAGTCCCCTGAGTTCTCTCAATTGTGAAGATATACATCGGCTCACACTAGCCTCCAGTGAGTTCTGCACGATTCTTTCAAGAATAATGTTACAGAAGCCACATGAAGGCTCGTCACCTTGTCTAAAACCTTTTTTGAACCAAAGGCCTCGGTTAAGTCGTTACCAACCTTGCCGCAGCAGCGAGAGTTTTCAAAAAGTCTGTCCATATTCTCATCACCGATTGTGACTCTACTACAAGGTTTCCTTCTTCATCTCTATAGGCTTCTGTACGGGTCTTCTTGCCTTGACATGTTCTTTTTACCTGTTGGTAAAATTTTCGCAGGTTATTCCTGGAGTGTAGACTTTCTACAGTTCCTTGTAATCTTTTTTTCTTCTTCTGGAGAAGCCGATGTTATTCCCGTCTCTTCTGCTCGTAGAGATCAGAAGCGGCTCTCGTCATTCGCTGCAGCGCAGCTTTGTACGCTTCTTGTTTAGCTGCATGTGCTTGCCGGTAGTCGGGTGAAACTCTGCACATTAGTTGCGGCGTCTCCAATGGTACGTTGGCAACGTTTCGCGGTATACGCGTTCGGCGAAGATTCTAGCGGTCTCTTGCGATTACATCTTTTCTACGTTATACCTTCTCACAGTAGTTCTTCTTTACTGTGGTGCTTGGGAGATCCAAATTCGTACCTTAGCTGCAAAAGGTTGATGATCCGAGCCAGTGTTGACTGTCCGAGATAAGGTGCTCAATTGGATTTAGCACTTTATGATCCGGAGACGTCCATGTGCCCTTGTATATGCATATTGAGATGAGGAAACCGTGTGATTGTTTACTGATAATAAGTCAACCCATTGCCGTGTAGGCTACGCTTACCAACTCTTCTACCAAACATGTCATCCGATCCTGGCGTTATACTTCAGACACTTGGTCGCTTGGACAGTTCTTACGTTCAATCGTCAAAACGATATCGCCCAAACGATTGTACATTTTGAAGCTTACATGATGCAAATCTATCGTCAGATGAGAGCCCTGGTTAGAAGAGTGTATTCCTGATGAATGGAATCTCAGCACCATATGCCCGATCCTCTCAACATCGGATACACGGTCTTACCTGCCATATTGTGTGGCCTGAAAAAAAACTCATGAAGTGTCAATCGATATCCATACATCTATTTCGTCGATTTTAAGGCCGCATATGACAGCATTTACAGAGACTTACTGGCTACGTATATAGAGCCATGTCAAGTTTTGGCATCCCTGAGAATGACTATGGAGAACGCTCTCTGCTCCATTACGGTCGGTAATGACTTATCCGAGATTTTTGATGTCAAACAAGGTTTTACACAAGCTGTCTTTCAAAAGTCTGTGCAACTACTAGCGTACTCCGATGATGTGGACATAATTGGGAGAACAAAGAGGGCTATCACCGGTGCGTTACTAGGATTAAACGGAAGCTGTCAAAATGTGTTTAGCGATGACTGAGCGCAAAACGAAGCATGGTAAATGCTGTCAATAAGAACGGACACGCAACATCGACAAAAGGAAACGTCACAGTCAGGGACGTTGTCTTCCACCACGGGGTTCGTCTTTTGTAAGTCTCGGCTAGTTGGGTAGCGAGGTTCCCGAGGTCTTAAGCACCAAGACCGTCCCTGTAGATAGACCAGTTAGTTTGCCTACAGTTTCTGCCAGGAATGCGATGATTAATGCCGAAAAGAATGTAGCAGTGAGCAGAAGAAGAGTGATTACCGGATACCCTGCAGCGAGTGATCTTATCCGAGATGTTGTGGGAGACAAGTGTTAGGTCTAAGACTTCATGTCTATAGCTAGTGATGAATATAGGTTTACAACCGAGACTACAATTGAGGAGGTCAGAGTTGCGAATATATTGGGAAAGTGGCTCACCTCTTTCGCTGATATGAGAGCTGATCGAGACGGAGTGATGTGCATTTGTGTCGCCTCCTGTAATAAAAAGTTTTGAAAGGTGGGTTAATGCCACTTAACGCCAGCTTAATAGATGAGGAGGTACCACTTTGCTGCAATCGATTATTGGCATCACGGTGACCGGAGATGGTGACTAAATGCTCTCATGCTAGTGATTTTGGAACTGTAGAAGGCTAAGTGGTCTTAACTTTATCCGGCATTTTATGAGCGCTGGCCTCAGAATTGAATTTTTGTCTATTTCTTGGAGGAGTTTCAGACTTGTGCATCTGCTGTATACAGATAAAGCTAGCTGATCTGGTGGTCCGTTCACGACGGAGCTATTTTTACTGGGCTTTCAGACTGTCTGATAGAAGTATGACACCTTGATCAAGTCCAGTGGAGTCGAGAAGTGCTAAGGGGGTAAGATATGTATCAGTTGGGCTCCAACCTGACCTTGTGTTTCGTCTGGAAGAGAGTAATCCAGAGAATTGTTGACCTCTACTGAGCCCCTACACCGCGACAAGGTGATCCTCAAACTAGAAATGATGAGTGGCAGCAGTGACCGTGATTTGATGATGAATTCTACAACAATTGGTGCAAAGAAGTAAGAGGACATAGTAGCAGACTGAAGTCCATCGACCCAGATACCCAAAAAATACAAACAAAAAGGCAATTTTAGGAAAGACTTAAGATCTGTCAAAGAAGCTCTTTAATCGACTGCCTTTAAAATCACATACATACCCGTACGTCCAGACATACGTATGTTGCTAGCCTTTCAATCTGACCTAACCAGTACAATTGGAACGCCTTTACATCCAACTGACCAACCAACGACAATGGCTATCAATTTTGCACACATCAAACCATCAAGCACACGCAACATTTGGAAAGTTGCGCACTTTTTCCCATGCCAAAGTGGACTATTTCGTATTTTGCAAAATGTAGCCCAACACCAGCATCAATAGTAGTATACCGTAGTCCGCTCCACTCTTCACAAATAATTGTCATAATTCGTCTTCGACAGCAGCAGAGAGTAGGTATAGTAACCACCATCACTTCTCAACAGCCAAATAGGCTAGCTGCCACATTAGAGCTGTCAAAATGACATGACGTGCTGTTTCCTTTTCAAAGTTGTACTCGTACAGCACCACAACAATCGTTCGCATTACGAACATACCCGCACTCAATTGGACACCCATTTACAACAGTGAACTTCTCCTTCCTTTTTGATTTCCTTTGTTTTTTTGTTTTTTGTTGTTGTTTGTGCGTTTTTCTATGGCCATAATCGACGATAATTGCCCAAAAGAATAGCCGAGCAATTATTACCGTTGTATGTACAATAGTACGACGTGAGATCAATTTTCTTTAAGATTCGTGCACGTAATGGTTACGCGAGCACGTCCTATTGATCAAAGGTAGCCTCTGGTCATCATAGAGACACCTTGAATCCGACAGATATACAGATAGAGGGCCGTTTTTATACTGTCATCAGCCCTCGTCCAAGGTGTAGGTAATCGATTTAAAGGAGACAAGAACTCTGGCCTCTTCCGTTCGTGCTTCAAATGACTTTTGGTCGAACTGTCAACTGTCAAATGTCAGAAAATTGGAATAGCAACGCGCATCCTATTCGTCTTAGTCTTCGTCTTCGTAATTTGAATGGAAATTCGTTTAATTAGAGACAATGATGTGCGATTACAACAAATCGTCTCAAGAGGTTGACCGGAGGGGGTTAGACTGAGGAGAGTAATATGTAGAATTTCATACGAAGGTTTCAAGCGGCAAATTAATATCTATTATGACAGGCATTCCATTAGCTCAAGTGTGCGCCTAATTATCGAATTTTTTTTTCGTTTTATAATCGATAGACCTTTGAGGTGGGCTGAGGGTTAGGCTAGGGTAGGGTAGGATTGGGTCTTTAGTTTATTTTTTAGCTTGACAATGGCTGCTTAATCGTTGGCTCCGCCGTGTTTACTTGGGTTAATGAGCAGTTTGCATAGATACGAACGGCACATCGGCACCGTATGTGAACAAAGGTGTCGAATGTTTGTTTTATCGAAATTTATTATTTGTCCGTCTGATCTTATTGTGTTAGTCGGTGTCACAAATAGGCCTGTGGAGGATAAATCAAATATTTGTGTCTTAATGAGGTTTTTGGTTTTAGATTTTGAGGTGGTTAAAGCTGTTTTTAGCTTGTTTTTGGTGTGTGTGTGGGGTTTTTTTTTCGGGTCAGGTGCCTGCCTTGATTTTGCCGAACAAAATCACTTTGAGGTTGAACTGATGCCTTTAATAGCAGCCAGTTGAGTTGGAATATGAGAAGGTGTGGCTGGGTCATGATGCCAATATAGCCACGCCTAAACCTGACTTACCTTGTTGTCAGTCAGTCTTAGCTTAGATAGTAAAAAAAAAACCCGAGATTCAGTTTGAACAAGATAAATTTGTTGCTCTCGACCTCGACGGTTCGACTTCTAGCGAAAGACAAAACTCGTTACATTGCATATTCGATTCGAGATTGAACACCCTATGATAAGCTCTCAGGAGTGATATTTTTGAAAATGCTGCGTAGCCTTTGTGCCTGTAGAAAGCAACTCATTTAGATGACACTATAGTCGGTATGGGGTTCGACGACAAATTTTACCAGTTTCCTCCAAGCCTATTTCCTAAAATCGACGAATTCATTCAGGCATTCGTTAACTCTAAAATGTATGTCATGTGTGTTTCCGAAACATGGTTCCATGCAGTGGTGTCTAGTGAATAACGTTGCGGTATTTCTGATGAAATTTATAAAGTAGATGGCCTCGAGCTTTTTCGGTCTGTTAGGATCGACCAGATAACTCTATTACCCCCGAAACTCTCTATAACGTCCTAAAGGAGTTGCCTTCGTTACATTGACATAATTTTTTATTTTTTATAATAAGCACGTGCTCAAGGGGTTTGCGTACCCTTGAAATGTTTGTACACAGCGCGGGCAAAGGGAATTTAGGGAGGAAGAAAAGAGAGGTACCGATGTACATTGTTTTTAAATGTTTGCAAGTTATAACGAAATGGAAACACAGAGATCGGCAGGGAATTCCATAAGAGAGTTGTATGGCTTAGGAACGAATGAGCTTGGGGTTTACTGATGAGCATTCATAGCGAGACTAGCACCCGTCGGTTGAAGGTTTAAAGGGGCGGCTAATGGTAATTTGCATGGAGCACTGATAGTGGAAAGAGCGATAAAATAAAGTGAGACACGAGACATTATGTCGGCGTTCGAGTGGTATCAGTATCTTCTAAGAGTTTTATAGCAAGGTTTTGGATCCTATCTAGCAGGTGCAGAGAATGGAAAGTTTTTCAGTTTCCACGATTCAAGCGCCATTCATGGATAATGGCTGGGTAAATAAATTTCGCTTTAACGTCAGCAGACAGCATTATGTCTTGGAAGCATTAAATTCCACTCTGTTGATAGTTCCCCAATTGGTTATGTTGTTAGCATCGGAATTTAATGAGCTTAACATACGCTGGCGTTCCCGTTCTACAGCCGAAGAGCAGGGACATGAGTCAGGGAACGAATATGAAAAGCAGAGAGTACTGTCGTCAGCCAAGAAATATATTGGATTAGAAGTAGTAGTCAAGAGATCATTAATGATAATTAAGAAGAGTGTCGTAGACAGACCGGAGCCCTGGGGCACACCAGCATTTATTTTGTGAATATCAGACTTGAAACCATCTAAGTCGGCTTGAATTGAACGTTTCGAAAGGTAGTTCTTAATCCATTGAGGACGAGAGTCGTCAATCGTAAAAGCACGCATTTTCGACAAAAGAGCCTGATGCCAAACTCTGTAAAATGCCTTAAAAAATCAAGTGCAACTAAAGGGTTTTCCAATAGGGACTTGACAACTTTGAATTTAATTTGTGAACGCACTCTTTCACTAATCATCAAACTGTCACTGTCAATTTATTCAGTAAACTCAACATTTTCAGGAAAGTACACGAACGAGCAACGTCTGCAAATTATAAAAATTTTCTACCCAAACTCGGAGTTGGTGACTGCAACTTTAAGAGCGTTAACTCCAATCTTCGGTCGTAATTCTCGCCCTAGTAGACAGGCAATAACAAGTTTAGTGCACAAATTTGAGTCTACATATTCGTTGTGTGATGTTGCCGTGTCAGTGAGACAACGGGTTGGTCGAAGTGTCGAAAATATCGCAGCCGTTCAGGCGTCCGTAGCAAACGATCCAAATCAGTCAATTCCATTCTCAAGAATTGGGCATCGCTCAGACCACATTATGTCGTATTGTGCGTAAGGATCTTGGTTTACACCCATACAAGATCAAGCTGACTCAAGAATTGAAGCCGATGGACCATTTGAAGCGACGTACGTTCTCCGATTGGGTTCAGGAGAAGATGCGCCAAGATGAGCCAAGATGATGAATTTCATCGCAAAATCATCTTCAGTGACGAAGCTCATTTTTGGCTCAATGGGTTCGTCAATAAGCAAAATATTCGTTATTGGTCGGGTGAAAATCCACATGTGCTTCATGAATCACCGCTTCATCCACAAAAGATAACTGTTTGGCGGCGTTATTGGGCCATATTTTTTCGTCGACGATAACGATCGTCACGTTACTGTGAATGGTCAGCGTTATCGCGCTATGATCACCGATTATTTTTGGCCCGAATTGGGAGATATGGACCTCGACGACATGTGGTTTCAACAGGATGATGCCACAAGCCACACAGCACACGCTACAATCGATTTATTGAAGAGTAAGTATGGTGAGCGTGTTATCTCAAGAAATGGGCCAGTCGATTGGCCGCCTCGTTCGTGCGATTTAACTCCGCTTGACTATTTTCTGTGGGGCTACGTTAAGTCATTGGTTTATGCCAACACGCCGACGACGTTGGAAGACCTCATAGCCAACATTGAACGCGAAATAGTGGCCGATTCGGCTGAAATGGGTGGCCGAGTCGTTGAAAATTGGGTTCAACGAATCGACCGCTGCAAACGTGCCCGCGGTGGCCATATGAACGAAGTCGAGTTCCATTTATAAATGTTTTGATTGTACTTCAAGCCGATAATAAAGTTTTTGAAATATTTCAAATCGTTTGCGTTTTATTTAAAAAAAAATTGTCAAGTCCTTATTGGAAAACCCTATATATCAAGTTTCACGAGATTTTCAATATGTCTCCCCAAAAAGTCTCAGACGACCTTGCTGCGACTTCCCTAACGTGATATCATTGCCAGTGTTCCAACCATTAACTCCCACGCGCGTTCGAAATAACTTTCCTCTTACGTTCTACTATCAAAACGTAAGAGCACTGCGATCTAAAACTCGTGCTGTCTTGCGCCACTCTCACGCTCTCCCATTTGAAGTCTATGCTCTGACCGAAACTATCCTAATTCCCGATATAAAGAATCAGGAATTATTCCCCACCCCCTAGTTTCAACGTTTTCCGAGACGACGATCTTACACGTCCAGAAGATGATTCTCCGTGTCGAGGTGTCCTACTGGCCGTCCTCAATGACCTAACCTCTTCTCCAATCACTGTTTCTACTTCTTCTAAGCTTGACTAAGTTTCAATAAAGATAACACTCCCCTGCAGGTCCCTGTACGTTAGGTTTTTTTACATCCTATCGGCGCGACCTATCGAATGCTACAAACTCCCTATCGATGCAATTGATCAAATAATTAATTTGTCCGATCATCTCGATGATATTTTCGACGATTTCAATCTACCTCAATTGCACTATACTCAATCAGAGGATGAATCTTTTTTTACTGCAAACCCTAACTCGAGTAAAGAATGCCTCTTCTTAGATAAGCTTACAGAGCCTAGCCTATGCCAAGTTAGTGTGGTCTCCAACTATATGGCTAGGCAATTAGACCTCATTTTCACCACTGACCCCATAAACTCCTCTGTCTCGCTCTGTCTCCTTTCACTATCGACCATTGATAACTTTCACCCGCCACTTTTTCTTTCTCTTTTCCACCACTCTCCTATCGAGCATTCCCCATCTGCAGCTGCCTCTTCTTACGACTTTCATAAAGCGAATTTCCGCAAAATTAACCCATATCTTAGTAAGTATTCTTTTGATTTCTCCAATATGCCCCTAAAAAGTGCTCTCTCTATTTTCTACAGAGAATTATTCAATTCTATTTCTCTCTATGTCCCCTTTTCGCGCAATAGGACCCCTTCTACGAGCCCCCATGGTATAATCGTATGGGCAGAGTTCCTTCGATCCAATTCCTTTGCGGACTATTCTAAGTACCTCGGGTTGTACCTTCAATTCGCCTAGCTTTATAATGTTTATAACCTATAGCTTGATAGTGCGCAATCAAGGCTTATAAACGATCCTAAGTCTTTCTCCCAATTCGTTAACTACAAAAAAAATCCGGCGGTTTTCCTCCATCCCTCTCAAACGAAAATATATCATCAACCGATCCGCATTCCATAGCAAACGTTTTTGCTACTTTTTTAAGCAGCGTATTCCCAATTGGTCCCTCTATTTCTCAAAGTTTTGATCATACAGTGATACAAAATAAATTACAACAACTTAGAGATGAATATTTACCCGGCCCAGATTGCCTTCCATCCATATTTCTTAAAAAGTGTTCCTCAATTCTTTCCCACCCCCTTGCAAATCTCTTCCAGTTGTCGCTCTCTCAAGGTGAATTTCCACAGATATGGAAGTCTTCTTTCATAACACCCATACACAAAAATGGATTAAAGAGCGAAGTCACTAATTACCGCCTACTCAATATACCCAAACTCCTCGAAAGCATTTTGCATGAAGCCTTAAGCTTCCAGTGTAAATCTTTTATCCCTCCCAATCAACACGGCTTTCTGAAGGGTAGATCAACTACCACTAACCTCGGAGAATTCGCGTCCTCTGTTCTCTCAGCCTTAGAAAGTGGTAAAGAAGTTGACCTTATAAAAACTGATTTCAGTAAGGCTTTTGACAAGATATCTCACAAACTAATCCTGTTCAAATTGTCCGTCCTGGGCTTTGAACCCATTTTGCTAAAATGGATATCTTCTTACCTTGATAATAGCTTTTATAGTGTTCGATTCAGGACTGCCCTATCGGCACCTTTCTGGGCCACTTCAGGTGTTCCTCAAGTTAGTCACCTAGGTACACTTCTCTTCATCCTAACTATTAACAATCTTGAAAGGGTCGTTCAACACTCAGCACTTTCTCTCTATGCTGATGATACCCATTTCCTCACAACATGACTCCAGCCTCCTTCAAATAGATCGAAATAGTTTTCCACCTGGTGTATCAAGAACTGCTTAGAACTCAATGTCTCCAAATGTCAATCGATTACTTTCTCACGTAAGTGCAAGAAGTCTCCTCAACGAATTTACTATCTCCACTGCCAACCTATACCCGTTGTTGAATCTATCCTCGACCTTGGCTTAATTTCCGCTCGCATATTGATGAAATAATTTCTAAAGCTCATCACTCGGCTTCGTTAAAAGGTCCAAAGAATTCTGAAACTCGTACGTGACCAGATCACTATACATCACTCACGTTTGTTCCCTTCTCGAGGACGCTAGCCAAGCGTGGTGTCCCTTTAAACGAGTTTATATATCCCGTATTGAGAGCATCCAGCGTCGTTTTCTTCGATTTGCTCTTAGATGTCTACCTTGGAATGATCCTCTAACCTCACCTCCCTATTGAGATCGTCTCAAGCTCATTAACCTGAATACCCTTGAGGAACGAAGGGACGCAGCGGACATTCTTTTCATTCACCGAATTCTTTCAGGCTCCGTCGATTGCACGTCGTCCTACGTCCTAAGTGACCTAAGTGATTCCATCGCCGATATCCTTATCTTTGGTGACTTTAATCTGCCCCTGCTGAAGTGGATTCCATCGAATGATCACTTATTTTTTTACCGCGTCAAACGCCAATTCATCCAAGGAATGTCTTTTCATTGATAGCATAACTGACTCAAGCCAGTGCCAAGAAATTGGTGTCCCTAATTCTATCGGTTGGCAAGTAGACCTTATTTTCACTAGTAATCCTATTAACTCCACAGTAACGTTGTGCCCCTTTACCCTATCAACTGTCGACAACTTTCACCCCCCTCTTCTTCTCTCACTTTTCCATAAATCTCCATCCCAGCCCACTTCTTCAACTTCCATCTCTTCTTACAACTTCTATCTTAGCAAATGCTCTTTTGATTTTACCAACCTATCCTTATCCGATGCTGTCCCCATTTTCTACAGTGAAATATTTAATTCTCTCTTCGTCCCCTTTTCACGGCATAAAACATCATCTACTTCCTCTCCATAGCACAACAGAAGACTTCGCTCTTTACGAAACAGAAGAAACAAATTATGGGCAGGTTTTCTTCGCACTAATTCTTATTATGACTACTATCTTGGAACTTACCTGCAATTCACCCAGCTCTATAACTGCCTCTATCAGCGCTTTCTCGACACAGCGCAGACCAACCTTATCAACGATCCTAAGACATTTTATCAATTCGTCAACTACAAAAGAAAATCAGACGGTTATCCGCCCTCTCTCTCGTTGGATAATATATCATCGACCGACCCACATATTATTGCCAACTATTTTGCAAACTTTTGTAAGCAGTCATTTGCAGACAACCTCTTCGTACCCGACCCCATCTATTTCAGCCTTCCTGACTTCTCCATTTCACAGTCTCTCCATCAACCTTTTGATCCCACCCTTATCGAAGAAAAGTTACAAAATCTCAATGATGAATTTGTATCCGGTCCAGATGGGCTCCCAGCAATACTTCTCAAAAAATGTGCCTCCAATCTTTCGCACCCACTTTCCTCCCTCTTTCATCTGTCCATCACACAAGGGGAATTTCCCCCAAGTTTGGAAGACCTCTTTCATAACCCCGATTCACAAAAAGGGATCAAAGACTGAAGTAACCAACTACCGTCCCATTGCTAAGCTTTCTCACATACCTAAAATGTCCGAAAGTTTTTTAAGCCAAGTTCTAAGCTTTCAGTGCAAGTCACTTATATCACCCAGTCAGCACGGATTTCTAAAATGTAGATCAACTACTACAAACTTCGTTGAATTTGTATTATTTGCGCTTTCAGCCCTAGAAATGGCAACGAAATTGACGTTATTGCTACAGATTTCGCTAAGGCCTTCAATAAAATATCACGTCAACTGATCCTTTTCAAATTGTCTTCCCTCGGTTTTGACCTTTGGGTTGCTTCAAATAAAAGATTTGGCCTCTTGTTTAACCCTATTATTAACCCTATTATTAATTCACTCTATGTAACTCAGTATTTAATTTTACATTAACGATGTCTTTGTAATTAAAAGATTTCGTATCCCAATCCCGACCACTCTCCAACGCAAAAACTCACCATCCTATCCTCCTGTCAAAAACCTTTTTTCCTTCTGTCACACGTTAGTTCGGTTCTGTTTGTTCGTAAGTCTGTTCGTTGGTAAAGTTTAGGTCGCGCCCACAGACCCCATATTGTTAAAATTGATATCTTCTTATCTCCAGAACTGTTACGATAGCGTTCGCTTTAGGTCAGCCTTCTCAACCCCGTTTTTAGCCACTTCTGATGTCCCACAAGGCAGCCATCTAAGTCCCCTCTTTTTTATTTTAACTATAAACGATCTTGAGAAGATTATCAAACACCGCTCCGTATCCATTTACGCCAATGACACTAAGTTCTCCAAAACTATTTCTTCACTCCAAGACTCTATTCTCCTTTAAGAAGACCTCGATAGGTTTTCGATAGGGTTTTCCAATAAGGACTTGACAACTTTTTTTTTTAAATAAAACCCAAACCATTTGAGATGTTTCAAAAACATTATTATCGGCTTGAAGTACAATCAAAACATTTATGAATGGAACTCGACTTCGTTCAAATGGCCACAGCGGGCACGTTTGTAGCGTTCGATTCCTTGGACCCAATTTTCAACGACTCGGCCACACATTTCGGTCGAAACAGCATTAATTTCGTGTTCAATGTTGGCTCTGAGCTCTTCCAACGTCGTCGGCATGTTGGCATAAACCAATGACTTAACGTAGCCCCACAGAAAATAGTCAAGGGGCCTTAAATCGCACGAACGAGGCGGCCAATCGACTGGCCCATTTCTTGAGATAACACACTCACCATACTTACTCTTCAATAAATTGATTGCAGCGTGTGCTGTGTGGCTTGTTGCATCATCCTGTTGAAACCATATGTCGCCCAAGTCCATATATTCCTATTCGGGCCAAAAATAATCGGTGATCATGGCGCGATAACGCTGACCATTTACAGTAACGTGTGACGATCGTTATGGTCGACGAAAAAATATGGCCCATTAACGCCGCCGGCATGCAAACCGCACCAAACAGTTATTTTTTGTGGATGAAGTGGTGATTCATGAAGCACATGTGGATTTTCAGCCGACCAATAACGCATATTTTGCTTATTGACGAACCCATTGAGCCAAAAATGAGCTTCGTCACTGAAGATGATGTTGCGATGAAATTCATCATCTTGGCGCATCTTCTCCAGAACCCAATCGAAGAACGTACGTCGCTTCAAATGGTCCATCGGCTTCAATTCTTGAGTTAGCTTGATCTTGTATGGGTTTAAAGCAAGATCCTTACGCAAAATACGCCATAATGTGGTCTGAGCGATGCCCAATTATTGAGAACGCCGTGGAATTGACTGATTTGGATCGTTTGCTACGGACGCCTGAACGGCAGTGATATTTTCAACACTTCGACCAACCCGTTGTCTGACTGACACGCAACATCACACAACGAATATGTATACTCAAATTTTTGCACTAAGCTTGTTATTGCCTGTCTACTAGGGCGAGAATGACAGTTTGATGATTAGTGAAAGAGTGCGTTCACAAATTAAATTTAAAGTTGTCAAGTCCCTATTGGAAAACCCTTTACTTTGAACTTAATGTCTCCAAATGCCAATCTATAACTTTGTCTCGTAAGTTCAATGAATCCCCCTCTCGACCTTATTTTCTGCATGACCAACCTGTACCCCAGGTTCCATCCCTTCGCGACCTTGGAATTTTATACGACAGAGAGTTAGACTTCCGTTCGCATATTGATGAGATAATCCTTAAAGTCAATACATCGCTCGGTCTTGTTAAACGTTGGTCTAAAGAATTTTGCAACCCCAATGCGACATAATCAAGTATGGTCCTCCTTTCAGCGAATTCATATATCCCGAATCGAGAACTTTCAACGTCGTTTTCTTCGACTTGCTCTTCGTGAACTACCCTGGAGTGACCCATTTATCTTACATTCCTATCGCGACGGCCTCAAACTTCTTAACCTGAATACCCTGGAAAAACGCAGAGACGTAGCTGACATTCTCTTCATTCATCGACTGCTCTCCTGTTCTGTGGACTACGCTTCCCTTTACAATTCTATCGCAATTTACGCTGTCCTCGTCTCTTCTATATCCCAACCCACCGCACCTCTTATGGCTCTAAAGAACCAATCTCCCGCATGCTCCGTAAGGTCAACTCAAACCTCCCGCTTTTTAATTTTAACCTGAGCACTTCTCGTCTCAAATTTGATCTCCTCCACCATTCCCTTACTTCCTAACCCTTAACTCTTGTTAGTTTTCAAGTCCTAGTTTTTAGGTTACTTTAAGCTTGCATTAAGCGAAATAAAGCCCCCACTAAATTAAATTACCTCCCCATTGAGATCGTCCCAAGCTCATTAACTTAAATACCCTTGAGGAACGAAGGGACGCAGCAGACATTCTTTACATTCACCGACTGCTCTCAGGCTCCGTCGATTGCACGTCTATTTATAACTCCATTTTCTTTTATACTAACCCTCGTAATCTACGTTGCCATCGTCTCTTTTACCTACTAATCCATTGCACGGCATATGGCTCTAACGAACTCGTTCACCATCCCTTGCTTTAAGCCCTAGTGATAAGTCCTAGATATCGCTAAACCTTAATTTTTCTTTCAGTTTTTAAGCTTGCATTAAGCCAAATAAATGGGGCCGTCAGTCCCGACCAAAATTAAAATTGATACGCATTGTTACAAGGCGTTCCCTCACGTGTCGAAAGCTCAAGACTAGAAGCTGCTTACGTTCCCTATAGCAATCACCATAGTAAACAGCACAGTTTTACATCTTCTTTTGTCCAGCCCATTTCACCGCTCTTCCTTGGATGTCGGTGATATCTGCTTTATAGCAGTCTAGGGCCTCCGCTAATTGTTTGGCTGCAAGCGGCCTGTTCAAGGTCTGAACATTCCACGTGCAGTTTCGAAGGTCGCTGTCCTTTGTTCGTTTTGCAGGGTCGTCAACAGTGAGTCCGTGAATATATTATTACAACAAATAGGTACTGAACGATTTATACGTAAAATAATTTAAAAAAATCATCAGCAACTAAGAAAGGACAATACTTACTCGTACCTGCCAGAGAACTCGTCGAAAAAGATTCAAAAGCCACTTCCCAATAAAGGTGGCCCTAAACGACGAGCATGCCCACCGAACATGCTCGTGCTCGCTATATTTTTCTCGTGTAGGGGCTGGTTCGCGAGCCGTTCGCTGTTGGCGAAAAATTTAGATTTTTTCGTGCTCGTTGGCTTCGATGTTCGCGTGTAGGGCCATGTTCGCGAGCAAACCTCATTTTTGCTGTAAACGCCGCCGAGTGAATATCATGGATTAAAAATAATGTCAGCAGTAAATAAATAAATCACCATAAGCGCAACCTTTATCGCGCTTCTTTATCGCACATGTTCACAGTATGAGGAATCAACATGAAATGAATGCTCGCCAAATGTGTTCGTCGTGTAGGGGATAACGCAAACGAGCATGTTCGGCGAGCATGCTCGTCGTTTAGGACTACCTTAAGTGAATGTCAAACACTATCAAATATTTTAGACTCTTTCATTTATTTTCATTATTTCGCACCTCAATTCTACAACACATAATATGCATAATATGTAAGTATCTCTTAGTTTATTTTATTTTTAATAAATTTACACTTTAATTTAAGACGAAACTCTTACACAATTTTTTTTGCTTGCTGTTTTATTATTAAAACTAAAATTGAAAACAAAAAAGAAATATTTATTTCACTCAATGATAATTTGATTAATTACATTTATTACACTTAAGTCTAATAGTATTGCAAATTTTCTTAAAAATTAATTTTCTTATTTATCAATGTACAATTGGTTGTTTTTTTATTTAATACTTTTTCTTGTCGAAGGAATTGATGGAAGGATGGAAGAGGATTCGGGGAGTTTTAAGAAGGAAAGTAGGGTTTTGGTGTGTCGATTCGACTGGAGTATCCGATTTGAGCAAATGGAAAATGAAAATAGACTCAAGGCCTGAGACATGTGAAGCTATAGGAAAGAAATAGGCCGCTTAGGCTAAGTTATTAGAAGAAAGGCATCGAAAGGATTCTCGGTTCATGGAGTTAGCTATTGGTTCTCTAAGGATTTTTGTAAACAGACAAAAATAGTAAATTTAGAAAAAGGTCTAAGCAATCGAATGAATACAGGGACACCGGCGGCGCTCCTTTTGTTCCGACTGAGACCTGTTTCTTTTGTTAAGTTGGTAAATCTGTTGTTGATATTCCCTCTAAATCTTAGCGTCATAGCTTGACATTTGCACAAGTTACTCGTACGTAGCCAAGAGTACACCTATATCTGTGGGTGTTGGATTTAAATTTGCAACAACGAACTTGTATTAAATTTTGCGTAGAAAACCGATTTAATGGTGCGCGAACGTTGGAAATGTTGGAAAAGTGTTTCGGCAACGATTCTCTAAAGAAAACGGTCGCTTACCAGTGGCACGAGCGGTTCAAAAGTGGTCGTGAGTCAATCGAAGACCGACGAAAACATTGATGGAGTAAAGGAAATGTTGGTCAATAACCGCAAATTAACCATCAGAGAGATAGCGGAGGACTTGAACATTGCCTACGGATCCGTCCAAGACATTTTGGTTAATGATTTGAGTTTCCGTCGTGTAGCAGCAAAGTTGGTGCCAAAAGACCTCAATTTCATGCAAAAAAGAGACCGTGTTGACGTCGCAAAAGAGATGATTTGCGAGCCTGAATCCGATCCCACATTCGTCAAAAGGATCATTACTGGAGACGAGACGTGGACTTAAGAGTACGACATGCAATCCAGACATCAGGCAAGAGAATGGCGTTCACCAAATGAGCCGAGACCAAAAAAAACCCGTCGTTTTCAGTCAAAAAAGAAGGCAATGCTCACGGTTTTCATGGATTACAACGGTGTAGTGCATCATGAATTTTTGCCAGAAGGCCAGACAGTAAAAGACGTTTGCGTGAAGCAATTCGTCGAAAGAGACCAGAATTGTGGGCAGAAAACTCGTGGATCTTGCACCTTGATAACACACCGTCGCACTGTGCCATCATAATTTTTTGACGAAAAATGCAACAAATACCATCCAACAGCCACCGAATTCACCTGATTTGGCTCCCTGTGACTTCTTTCTGTTCAATCGAGTTAAAAAACCACTACGGGGAACGCGCTTCAACAGCCGAGAGCACTGATGGACATACCGAAAACCGAATATAAAAATGCTTGGAGGATTGGATCAAGCGCTGGCATAAGTGGGTTGCAGTCGATGGGGATTACTTGGAAGGGGACAATATACGAGTAGACTTAGATGAATAAACTTGTATTTTTAATTTTCTGAACAAATTCCGGGAACCTTTTGATCAAGGTGGTAAATTCTTCAGCTCACGTTTTGCTTGATCCAGTGGCTTGAATTTGGAATCTTAAAATCCACTTAAGTGAGCCAAAAGCTTAGTTTAGCGGCAACCAAAGAGTGGTGTTGGGTGCTGTTCGTCTATCGAACGAGGCTTACTGATTTTAAGAGAGATCGGGAAATAAGCTGTGCTTGTGACTGCCTGGTTAACGGATGGCATTTGTACCTCCTCAGGTTCACGGTGTACCATTGGACATAAAATCACTTTATGTGACCCAAGTACAAACGTTGTCATGTGCAAGGCGTGATCTACCTCTATCTAACATCTCCGCCAATCTATTGGTCATATCGGGCTGTGTTTGCATTATTTTTCGATCGAACCAACAAGTCGGAAACCCTCCAAATGATTTAGATTTAAACCGCAGCCGCCATTAGGCTTCTACAGGTGATCTACCTGAACAAGTTGGGGAAGAACTGTAGTTCCACAGACTCTTGACTCCCGAGGTTCCAGAATATAGCGTCTTGTCATGCCTTCGTTTCTTCAGTGTGAGCTCCTCACAGTCCCGAACTCATCACATTTTTTTTTTTTTTTTTTGATAATTTACGCGCGCCTAAGGGGTTGATACCCTTTTACTGGTCGGAAAGATAGAAGGAGGAGAAAGGAAAATTGTTTTTGTAGTGGTTTGAAACTCAGGTGTGTTTGGTTTCTATGTTTGCTCTCCATTTGCATTCAAAAAGTGTAAATGGGCAAGAATGAGGGCCAGTGCTCAAGGAATTTTGTGAAATCGAAAAGAAAGAGAGACAGTGATGTACCTTGGTTTTGAATGTTTGCAGATCATGATGGCTAGAAAGTTTTTTTTATATATAATATGCGCGCGCTCAAGAGATTTAAAATGGTTGCAAATACGAGTAGATGGACGAAGGAAAATCAGGGAGGTAAGAAAGAGAAGTACCCATGAACGTTGGTTTTAAATGTTTCAAGATTATAATGACTAAGAAATAGAGAACTAAAGAGGGCATTCCATAAGCGAGTTGTACGACTTAAGAACGAATCAGGATATTTTAGAGTAGGACCGAAAGTGGGCTTGAGGGTATACTGAGGAGCATTCATAACGAGACGGGTGTTACGGTTGCAGATTTTAAGAGGTGGAATACTACTGGCAATTTCGTTGGTTATAAACTAGGTAGTACGGTAAGAGTCTGAGGTTGTCGGATGACTTGTGCAATATTGACATTACCTATGAGCGTTATCGCATGGTTTTGAATTTTATCTAGCAAGGGCAGAGAAGTCTTAGGAGTATGTGAACAGACTTTGGGCTGAAAAACGCATTATATACTGAAGTCACATCAGACGGGGTAAAGTATTTCTTTCATCGCTTCAGGAAACCTCAAGATTTCGCAGCATTTTTGACGACATGCAATATGTGGTCGTTTCAACATAGGCTGTCACTGACAGACATACTGAAAATGAAAAGTTTTTCGGCTTTGACGATGCAAGCGCCGCTCATGGATCACTAACGACAGGATATAGCATTAAATCCCAGTCTTTTAGTAGCACCCCAATTAGTTATACTGTTGAGTATACGCTCTAGATCCGGCTCTAAGCCAGGACGTAAGTCCGGGAATGAATCTGAAAAATAGCAAAGAAATATCCTACAGGTACATATATTAGAAGAAGTAGGAGAGACATGAAAAGAGTAGGGAGCCCTGTAGGGCTTCACTTCAAACCGCCCAAGACTACATGAATTGAACGCTCCGGCAGTTAATTTCTCTTCGACCTGAAATGCGCGCATTTTGACACAAGAGCATGATGCCATTGAAATATCTACTGCAACTATCTTCGCCAGATTGGTCCACTTTTAGTGAGACATGCCGTCAAATCAGTTAGACCTGCTGCTACGAAAGCCTTTCCGCCAGAAGTTTTGTTGTTCCGAGGTATTTCGTCCTGGTTTATAAGGGCTTCCATGACCCTTGAAGAAGAAATAAGCAACGTAAGTGCAATGGATCATTAGGAGGAGACAGAAGATGTTTCCGCTTTTTTGAGAAAGGGCCGGACCAGTGCTGTTTTCCAAGTGCTCGGAAAGAGTCCTGATAGTAGCTGACAGCTTGGATGTCTTTCCAAATGAGCGTTGGAATGGAGATTGAGGTAGAGTTTCTGATGTTTTTAACGAACGGACCAGAAACTTTTACTTTTACTATCCTTGGGACGCTGTGGTACTTCTTGCCTTAGTTCTTGGTCGTATTGGAATCTCACACGCTTAAGAAAGGAGTGGCATTTAGTCATTCCTGGACTTCTTTCGGGTTTTCTCTGTCAGATTGGTCTTGTAAGGTCGATAAAATAGCTCTACAACCACGATGGTGCAAGATAAGATACGTTATCTTCCGCGACGAAGGTCCCAACACACCATGCTTCGGGTGTAGTCTGTCCAGAATGCGTCTATCCAGATGGACATATACAAATAATTTGTAAGTAGGAAGGCTGCGGAATATCTTAGGAGCAAGGATGAAGTTATCGGAACGAGACCAAAGTTGTTGTTGGTATTTCTGCCGAGGTAGTTACATTAGATCAGCTGCTCCAACGAAACAGATGTCAACAAAACCTTTCTGAGCTCAAGATCAACTCACTCAAAAATGTATCCTAAGCAAAAATAAAAAGGCCGGTGATGTAGACAGAGCCGTAATGACATTAATATTCTTACAAGGCTCGTTCCATGCTTTGATCCACTTGACAATCACCTCAAGGAAATACTAACATGGGGTAAGAAGAGGAACCATTCTATATCCTTCGAATAACCCCTGATATGTCGCAGATATCGGAGGATACTCCGCCAATTGAATCAAGTCATAAAAAGCCTAAGGATTGAAGGATTCTAAAGGATACATTCACGTAGTTTATTTCTCATTCGACGAATCGCCACAGTCATTAGCATCATTGTCATAGTCATCATGTACGTTGATCTCTTCATCAGAGTCTGGTGAGTCAGTACCATTGGCATTGGCCGACATAGAAGCGGCATATTGTTGGGCCAAGCCAAAGGCGAAGGCAGCTGCTGCGGATGCTGATGTTGGATGCACCAGAGATCGAAAAGCACTGTGCTCACCGCCCATTAATAATGGAACTGATGCTATGTGTGATGATGGCTGCATTTCCGGGGTCTTTTTTGCCGCTGGACTGTGATTTCGTGTCGACAGGGATTGTTGATTGGACGGATGATGTTCGTCCTTGCTGCGAACTGCGGCAACAATCGCTGCCAGAGTTGTCATTGATTGTTGATGCTGTTGATCTGGGACATGATGCGGATGAAGATGTTGCGCTGGAAGTTGTGGACGTGGCTGATGATGTTGAGGATTGTGATGGGTTGTGTGGAGATGTGAGGAATTGTTGTTGTTGATTTTGGTGGTGATATTTGTTAAAGTTGTTGTAGGGATGATATCGTCCTGGCGACTGGACGAGTATCGAACGTTCGACTCCTGTTGATCGCCAAGTTTTAAGAGCATCTGCCGATGGATAACAGATTGTTGGTGGTCCCCGTTGTGTTGAAGCAACATATTGGTGTTGTTGCCTTGAGATGGTGGCGGGGAAGAAATTTGTTGATGGTGACGTCCGGCTGGATGGTGATGATGTTGGATACTGTTGAGTGTTTGAAGTTGCTTTTGAGTTGATTGGGATGATGTGGGTGGTGGTATTGGAGTTGGTACTGGTGTTGACTGCGTTTGGGATGATGGAATTGGTGGAGTGGCACGTTGCTTGAGTAGATTCATACGTTGATGTCGTCGCCATTTCGCTCGTCTGTTGGAAAACCAAACCTAATTGATCAATGCGAAGAAATATTGCGTTAGTTTGTAAAAAAAAGTGTGTCTGCACGACGTTTTTGAGAGTGTTTTTTGGCTAATAGAAGTGATAATAGAGAAATGAGGGAAAGGCAAGAAAGACGAGTTTTTTTTCTCAAAGAAAGAATGTTTTGCAAGAAACTGTAACTGGCACAGATGCTGTTAATTAAAGAGACTAGGCCTACCCGATCTACTGTTTTAGTAGTTTAGTTAGTTTGGCCCCTGAGGGATGAATAGAAACAAATTTTACTCGAATTCTTGTGTCCGTGCACTGAATCAAGGCCATGCTCACAAATTAAGTATCAAAGACCTAAGCTACATTTGGTCGTGCAATCTTTTAAAGTATCATCACCTGTTACCCACCTGAACTCTAGCTTCACTCAGAGCAGTTCTTGCTGCTAAACGTTCTCTCGTACTAACGCAGGGATAATGACTCTTGTCGAATTCCTTCTCCAGCTCGTCCAACTGCTCTGGGCTAAATGTCGTTCGATTTCGTCGAAATTTCGGTTGTTCACCATCTAGTGATTCCGAATCTTCGCCTTCAATATCTGCAATGAGAAAAAAAGACACGAAATCGGCTTAAGTTAGTACCTAAGGAACCATTCGACAACTTCTAGTGACTACTCGTACATACCAATCATTCGATTAGCATCTGGTGATCCTGACGTATCATGACTCCCCGAACCCGGAGAAAGTGGTGGACCAGATGGTCCAGTGGTACTGCCACTACTACTTGGCGATATACCCGGCATAGCATTTCCTGGCTGCCAAAGATGAACTGCAGCCGCTGCAGCAGCTGCCGATGGTGGCCATGTAAATCCTGGATATGGATGCGGTGGTGGTGGATACAAAGCATAACCAGCAGCACGAGCAAATTCAGCTGCAGCTCGTTCAGCGGCACGATTACGAAGTATTCGATTAATTGATGATACCGATGGGGCAGTGGCATTTGTGCAGACACCTGGAACGACACACAAACGAAGGGGTAACGTTAATTGCAGTGAAAGGAGCACATTCACGGGGTACTATGGTATTTCTTGGATTTGTCATGTCCGCGCCTACGGAATGTCTATGAACAAGATTCCAATTAATTAGAGATGGTCATAGATACTAAGTCTTTAAAAATCTCTCACAACAATCTGTAGGTAGTCAACCAAACAAAAACAAAAAAAAAAACAGAACACCAATCCAGTCTGAGTCTGCCTGAGACTGGTATTCGTTAAGGAAAGAAGAGAAATCCATCTCATGGAGCTGGAACGAACAACCGGATTGGTAAGTGGTGATCTCTTGTCACCTTATCCATCATCATAATTGCTCGGCCATTGTGTCCAGCAGTTTTCACAGCCATTTTTATGACTCTAACTGGGAACACATACTCGTGCGAGTACACCGACAAGAAGGTGATGGAAAAATTCGATTTCCATTTGGAAAGCTTCAACAGAGTGGAAAATTGAAGACAGTCAACCTGTCAATCAATCAAACGAATCAACGACTTAACAATCCGGTGGAAGAAAATGGTCAAAGTCGATTAGCGATGGAAATGGTAAGCGAACAAGGAAATCACAAGTCACTGGGTCCATGTGTATGACGCTCTGGATGTTCATGTGATGGCACGTGTATGGCAGTGGTCAGATTTAGATCTTTGCAGATCACTTATGGAGTGTGCTATACCGTATGCCTGGCGGGAAATGAGAGAATGTTGTTTAAGAAGCCGCAGATTTAATAGATTGCAATCGGTGGTAAATACCCTAGAGTACGGTATATGCTTGCTTTGTCCTTTAGGCGAACTTCTAATCATCGGTGTAATTCATATTTGTACAGCTAGTTGGTATTGATGAGCAAAAGCGCGAAGGGAACACAAATTTTAGCCAAAAGTTATGAACGATTCAAACCTTAGCACGGTTGGTTGAAGAACGAGAAAGAGCTGCTTCAGCCGAGCATTTTGTAACTCTGTTAGTGAGACCTAGATATCCAACTCCACACAGTTTAAATGGTACTCCCCTGAGCTTCTCGTGAAGTGCCAGGTATCTAGACCTCATCCTAAGTAAAGGGGATCAGATAGCAATGATAGTTATCAATGACGTTCAGCTGCCAAAATATTCAGTAAGGTTTCATCACGCATCGTTTTACGCTTGCCGAACGTGCGGATATTGTCAAAAAATATCGAAATTCCGGCTCAGTCATCATGGCTTCAATGTGCAGGCAATTCGTCGCACCGTGGAAAAATTTGAGCGTCAGTGCACTCTTTTGGATCTTAAGCCACCAACCAGACAGAGATTGGTGCGAAATGAAGAAAACATAGCCGCCGTAGCGCCCAGTATCGAAGAAGACACAGAAATTTCGATTCGGCGTCGATCAACTGAATTGAGCATCGCCAGAGCGTCAACCCGGCTTATTTCGCGGTTGGATTCGGGCCTACATCTGTATAAGACTATGCTGACGCAAGAATTGAAGCCAGACCACCATAGACAACGTAGTGAGTTCGCTAATTGTCTGCTAGAAATGCTGGCCGGAGTTCCGGATTTTGGCCAAAAAATTATCTTCTCGATCGAGTCCCATGTTTTGCTCAGCGACTATGTCCATAAGCAAAATTGCCATTATTGGAGTGAACACCGTCCACAAGTATTCGGCCAAACATCAATGCTTGACTGTTTGGTGCGGTTTATGGCATGGCGGCATCACCGGATCTTATTTCTTTCGAAATGTGGAAGGAAACACCGTTACCGTCAACGGTCTCAGGCATAGATCGATGTTAACCGACTTTCTGGGGTCAGAGCTCGACAACACCTATACATCCGAGCTGCGGTTCCAACAAGACAGAGCTACATGCCATTCAATCAACGCAACGCTCGAAGTTGTGAAGGAGAAATTTGGCGACTGCGTCATCTCACGGCGAGAGTTGCAGCAGGAGGCAAAATCATTATAATTGGCGTCTACTCGTGCAAGAGGGGTGTAGTCTCAAGGTGATGTCTTCACACAAAAGCATGTACTGGGTCTACACTAAGGTCATGAGATCAATTCTTACTTATTGCGTAACCATTTGGTGGGCTGCACTGAAAATTAGGCATGCAGACTGCATTTAACTCTGTCCTCAGGCTGAAAGGTACCCAACAATGGCAGTCTACTCACGATGCATCGCTGCCCAACCCAGTCAATATCCCAGAAAGGAACGAATGAAGGCAAATAAGTTCTTCAATAAATCAATTTCCATCTTCACGGATGGCTCTAGGATACCCAAAGGCATTAGCCTACGAACCTCCTCTAAGGGCCTTTCATACACAAATCGTTTAGTCTACCAGTATAGTGTACCCTCTTTCCAGACGAAGTCCTAGCCGTTCATCAGGCTTGACTTAGGCTGAATTCAATATCCGCGTCGGATGTTGAACGACAGGCGAACAGCGACCAGATCTCTAACTTCGAATACCATAAATTAGAGAGCAGTTAGACATTGCCGCAGATCTTTCAATGAGATGGCTGAGTAGCACAATATCACACTCTGTTTGGCTTCGAGGCATCCCAGTGTACTACATCCCTGATGAACTGGCCAAATACGGATCCTCAGGGACAAATAACAGTTTGACAGCTTCAAGCTCCACTGAGCACCCTCACGACTTCTAAACTACAATAGTGATCACGGGATCACGGGAAATGGAATTGTCAACTAATTTGCTAGATAAGGCTCAGAATAGAGTTTTTCAGGCGTTAGGGCTGCCTGCTTTCAATGATAGTTGGGTTTGAGCATAATTGCAGACTCCTGGCCTCTAAGATGAGAGCGACTTTCCAGTTGTTTGTAGGAAAATACCGCAGAAATTATAATGCCGGACGTTCGGATTGACCACCCGGCGATTAGTCGCTAAACGAACCGCTGCTGGTATCTTATAGAAGTGGGATCACCAGCTTATTGCTGATCTTGCACTTTTTCATACCGCATCCGTTCGAAGCATCTACATACATCAACATGATAACACCAACAGGCTTCGGCCATCTCATAGTATGTCAAAATTTACGGGACTACCTCACCGAAGGGCCGAAATTAGATACGTCGTTCCTAGAAGAGGATTGAAAAACTGTACGAAACGATTTTGTAGCTGATGCAGAAAGTCGGTATAGGGCAGAGAAGTCACAGACCATACAATAGTTTGAAAATGCCTGAAGACGAATCAAAGGCATACAAAGCTGCCCCATCTTCATCAGTAGAGGACGGAATGCTTGAGGGCATGATGTGTAAAGAAAGGTAGTCAGCCACTCTGTGATTTTCTAATAACCAGCGCTTTGTTGACCAGTTTAACTGGTAAGTACACTCATACATTCGCAATCTGACTGCTGTTGCTCGAATGAGTGTTAGATCTGAAATACCCCCAGTTCCAGCGTCATCAAAGAAAGTAGACAAACCTGTCACTTAGGTACGAAGTTTCGAGTTCTCAAGTGTCGATGGCAATGACCATATTTTTTGGAAATGTCCAGTGCAAGACTTAAACGTTGAAGAAATATTGTGCAGAAACCTAAGACAGCAGCATATCCACGAGAGCTCCGAAGAGTCGGTCCTCGGACCCTTCATAGCATAACGCATGATAGAGTTCTACGACTAACACTGGCCGAAGCAGTGAGAGTGATCGGATTCCCTCACGAAACCGTTGTCAAATTGAGGCTGTTGCGGTGATCAGAGATTGATTGGAGTCTGGCAGCCTCGAATTAGGAGCCAACAGGACTGAGAGAGTAATAATAACCGGAAACCAAGAAATTAGTACAAAAGAGTTCCATAACTATCTCGGAGTGATGCTCGATTAGAAGCTGCCCTTCGAGATCACATTGCTGATGCAGAGGGCACTCTCTCGGATGCTTCCCCACATCGGTGGCTCTGGATTCGACAGCAGGAATCTGCTATTTAGAGTAGTCAGTTCGGTGCTGGGTGGTGAAAGAATTAACATACAAAGGCGACGATATGACTTGAGGGAATCCGGGACTTCGTTTACGTAGGCTCACATCCCGCCAACCTGCCTGTCTTATCATATTCCTCATATCACCGCATGTTTCCAAAACCACAAAAACAGCGGCCACAAACAAAAAACACACATTGACCCACTAACCCACTCCCTGTGCTCCAGGATTGGTAAATAGTATCTACTAGCGGCTTTCCAACGATCTCGGACGAAGCAGCCTATATGTTAGGCATAATGACCACGTTGACATCCTTGGGAATAAGATGCAAATTGTGTACCTTAGGCAAACTTCTAACCAGGAGGAGGCTAAAATGGTTACTTACGAATGCTTACTTGGTTGGCGCTACAGTTTAGGGTGAATCTGGGCCTCAACTAACAAGCCTCTCCGATCTTTAGCTGACTGCCTCCAGTTGCACACTCCATTCGGTTGAGGTCCCGTTCTACTTGTACACACCTCCTAAGGTGAGTCTCGCTCTACAGCGTTGCCCCTCTGGTGGTGGTGTCCATTCCCTCTACATGTCCTAGCCATATCGATGTTGAATCTTCTCCTTCAAAACCCGTCAGCGAAAACGGGACCGATTATTTTTAGAAGGATCTTTCTCTCGTAACGACTGAAGATTTCTTCATCCGCTTTCGATAGAGTCCATGCTCAAGTGTCATAAATTAGGACTGGGATTATCGGGGCCTTAAATAGAGTCTCCTCAGTTTTGCCGGATAGTGCCTAACTACTGAATTGCTTTGATAGCCCAAGAAAACACCGATTATTTCTGCTGAAGTGTTGTTGGCAGAACTCATAGCAGAGCCAAGATAGACAAAGTCCTTTACAACCTCGAAATTAGAACTGTCGACTGTGACGTTTTGTCCATTCTCCGATGTTGTGTGTCTCTTCTTGTTGACGTACTTGGTTTTTCGTAAGCCAATTTTGACGTATCGGTGGCAGCCCGCTTAGTTATCCCAATTATGTTGATATCATCGGCGTACGCTAGTGGTTGCACAGCACAATTCTTTCAAGTATTTCACGTCACATGACAGCGCGTCACCGTGCGTAAAACCTTTTATGACATCAAGGGTCTCGGTTAATTCGTTACCCACTTTGACAGAGCAGTGAGTGTTTTCAATCGTCATTCTGCAGAGAGGGACGAGTTTGCCAGGGATGCCAAAACCAGACCTGGCTCCATATAGCTCGTCTCTATCAATGCTGTCATATGCGGCCTTTAAATCGATGAAAAGGGTGTTGGTATCGACTTGGACTTTTTGAGTTTCTTTTCAGGATCTGTCGGAGTATGAAGCTTTCGCCGATTGTGGACTTTCCTGGTCTGAAACCACACTGATAGGGAGGACCAATCACGTTGTTGGCTAAGATGTTCACAGATTATCGCAGATATGATCAGGTATGCGATGCTGAGGAGACTTATAACTCTATAGTTGGCGCAGATGAGGGGGTCTCCTGTTTTTGTGGATTGGGCAACGATACCGATATTCCATTCTTCAGACATCCACTCTATTGACCAAATCTGAGAAATGAGTTTGTGTATGCATGCTCTCCACAAAGTCATTTCCAGCAGCAGTGAATACTTTGGCCAGTAAGCCGTCAAATCTGGCTGTTCTGTTGGATTTCAGCTTAGATATTGCTACGTTTACTTCATTTTGGTTAGTTGGACGGATGTTTTGGCCACCATCGTCTAAGTTAAATGGTCTACTTTGCCTGACGACGGCGGGATGTTGGGCTTATTCACCATTATACAGCCTGCAGCCTGCATTCCCAGCACAGACTGCGACTCCATTACAAGGTTTCCTTCGTCACGTCCTTTTTACCTGTTGGGAAAACGTCCGTACATTGTTCCTGGAGTACAACTGCCCAATATCTTCGATTACGCGCTTCTCGTTCACCTTTTTCTTCTTCTGGTGAAGCCGATGTTCTTCCCGTCTGTGCTCGTAGAGCTCACGAGCTGCATGTGTTCGCCGGCATTCTTCATCAAACAAGCGGTTTCTTGGTGGCGGTCGGTTGAAATCCAGCACATCAATTGTTGCGTCTCTGATGGCATGATGAGTTGTTGACAGATTTCGGGATACGCGTTCGGCGAAAATCCCGGCAATCTCTTGCAATTGCATCTTCTCACAGTAGTTCTTCTTTTTGTTGCACTTGGGAAATCTGTATTCTCAACTCGGCTGCCATGAGTTGGTGATCCGATGGTGAGGCATGCATTACGTCTATCGCAATGTGATCAATCCAGAGACCGCCATGTCCCCTTGTGTATAGTGAGATGAACAAATTTCGTGCTTGCTACAGTGATTTCTTCCCAAAGTCAATAAACCCAAGCCGGTTGGCAGAAGTGGTCTTGTGTAGGCCATGCAAGGATCGTCAAAATCTTTCTAATGTGCTCCGTATGGGGTTGTGAGCCGTATGACAGCGTAGACCAGTATTAAGCTGATGACTGAGCATGCCCTTGTCATTTTAGCCTGGCGTTTAGGCTTTACTCATGGCGTTACCGGCGATCACCACTGGGAGGTAAGCAAGCACTTCACTGGGAACTTTATTGTTGTGCTGCTGGCCCGAGCCAAGTTATAGGACAGCAAACAGTTTCCTGATCAATCTCCATGCAGATCCACCAGAATAGTTAAAGAGAAATAAAGGGCATCATAGCCAGCGATATGACAAACCAGGTGAGACTACTCCACTAAAGGCAAGTGTTACTGTTACTGTTCGGCCACGGCGAACCAAATCCATAGATTTGGGTACGGTGGCTCGCCGCTTTGTTCAGAATGTCCAAACGAGGAAGAGGATGCGGTGTTTAACTACAAACACTTCGCAGAAGACAGAATAAACATGCCCAGCACCTCAAAGGTCACATGACGGCATCCTAGGACGACTGGATGGAGATCTGTTAATTTAATGGACATGTTCAGAAGGAAACCTAGAGAAGACCCTAAGAGGCGCCTTCGGAGAATACAGCAAAATTGCCAATCAGCCCTTGGAAGTAATTTCTGAAAGCAGTGCGACGGGGAGAGTTATTGATGAGTACAGAAGTGTGGTTTAGCATGTAGGGTCAGGGCACTCATAGCCTGCGAATCGTGCATGCAAGACAAGGGACTGTGGGCTCTTGTACGTTGTCTTTTAAGAAATATCAGGCAGGCTTCGCTTGGTGTGTCGGCGTCCTAAGGAATAATACTTTAACTTCTGTCATATTCGGGTTGAAACATTCCAAGAACCCCTGCAAAGTCATGCTACAACAAATGGACGTCAATCTTCACTCTACTATGCATAAACATGAACTCAGAATGCTCCAAGTGTGCCCAGACTAATGAATATTGTGTCCGCTGCAAACCGATTGATCTACGAGTACGACTCCAATAAACTAGTCTCAGCGATTGAAGTGTTTTTTTTTTTTTTTTGTCTTTGGAAGCAATTTTCTGCATTTATTGTTCCAGATCGTGGCTGTGATAATCGCAGAACATTTGCCCTGCAATTACTTGTGCCAGAGTGATACTTGTCCCAATTGAGGAGAGAATCAAACAGCAATTCTACATTATTTCCATCGGCCACTCCTACATGTCCAATTGTAGATTTGAATAAGTGTAGGGGGTATGTTGTGTTGCCGTGGCAGCCAGTATACCCCCTATAGATACCACCACCCACGAGCATTCATAAATTCTATGGAATGTATCTGTAACTGCACAATTACCCAAGCAAAGCCAACAAGTGCAAACAGTCATTAGGCGGATATGGTGCTCCTGACTACGTACTCGTCGCGGACATACGAGTACTCGCACTCTGCCTCGTGCCCCCATTAGTGCCCACATGCTTCAGGTTTCTCTCAAACGAGAGGCCGACTAACCTGACAGTCCGGTCCGATTTCTTTAGGGGGGAAAAACCATAATGGCTGCTCGAATAGTTTCCATAATTGATTTTCACCATACGAGTATACTCGTCGTACTCGTACACCACCGTCGTCGTCGTTGTAGTTGTTGGGTTTGCTTGTGTGTTTTGCTAGTGTGTGTACCGTGCTTCTTAGTGACATTTTCCATTTTTGATTAATGACGTTCCGGTCGTTTGGTCGCTTCGGTCGTCTTCAGTTTCAGTTTCATTTTCAGGTCGCCTGTAACAAAAACAAAGTAACCCACCCCGTGGGCGCTGGCTGGCATACTTGTTTGTGAATGTAACCAGGAGCGGCATTAGGGGTGCTTCTTAGGGCAATGAAACGCAAGCTTCTATCGAGGCTGTCATTTGAATTCATTTTTTGTTTGGGCACTCCACCCAGTTTTTTGTATTTTTTTTTGTTCCTTTTGATTTGTGACCAGGTTTGGAGGCAGGTATCCAGAAGCTCTGGGAGCTAGCGTGTTAAAGTTTCCCTTTTGGCTGTTGTGGAGGAAAAACCAGAAAAATTGTCGGCTAGAGCTCTGGCTCTAGCTATGAAGTGCTTCCTTGGTGGGCGTATTAATTTAATTGGAAGGAGAACTTATGTTCGGTTAATTGTGTGCGACATGCTTGTCAAGTTCGGGAATGGCAAAAGGAATGGCAACTCTGGGAAGCCGAATAGTGAGTGGTACGTGGTATGTTTGGTTATGTGGCAGAGAAAGGAATGGCGGTGGCTGTGGGTTTGGACTGGTTAATGAGGCTCATTTGGACTAATGAGGGGTGCCCAGCCGTTGTTCAGCTTGGCGGTATTCAATGAATACTTGCTTTGGCAGAGGAAATGGATTGGCTTTTCTAGATAAGGGTTGGTGGTGTGTTGGTATTGTTGGACGTTACTGATGGGCTACTTAGTGAATGGTGATAAATCCAATTTATTCGTAGTGCCGCGCCTTGGGTGCCTTTGATGGTGGCTGTAGAGGGGTTTTGTTTGAAAGATGTGCCTGCTACTTACAGAAATGGCTTCTTTGGAACACCTTAAAGGGACAATTTTTAGTAGAAAACATTGGCTCCTGATTGAAGATGCCAGACTGGTGTACTTTAGCACATTGGATACCGGGTACCAAGGTTTCAGTTTGTCAAAGTAATCCTCCTTCTAATCGTGATCGCTTGGTCTATCGAATCGAACCTGGCACTCGGATATAGTCTCCGTTTGAACAATGTAACTGAATCGCACGACAGAATATCTAGTATGCGGTGGGAATATTCTGTTCAAGAGGCTGTAAAACATCAACTCTGACTTATTGTACAACGCACTACCTTCGGCGGTGTGAAAATGATTATTTTGATCTGATCAGCTGTAACGTGAATGGGTCTCTAAAACAGCGTACCGGGAGCAATAAAGGCTGTTATTGAGCCACAAAAATTTTGGAACAACAACAGTCTTGTACAGAGTCGACTCTTCTATGGACGAGCTACGCAAAGTTATCAAAGCCATCGACGTTTTGCCACAAACCCTTAAAATAAGGACACTGACCCGACGAACTACTCCTGAATACTTAGTGGAGAATCTGAAAGTCTCCGCCATCCGAAAAAGAGGGACATCTACTTCCACAGCGACACATGTGGTGCAAGTTCGGATATGGAGTTGGGAAGCAGATTGACAGATAACACCTTGCATATTCCGTTCACCGAAATTTCCCAGTCTCTCGAAGAAAGATAAGTCTGTGCTTCAGTGATGAAGCTCCTACAGTACCAGCACCCACCATGTCAGCATCGAGTACCTGGGGCTTATTGCGAGCATAGACCGGACACTCACCGAGTTATTTCACAGCGGTGTAGTCATCAATCGTTGCAGGAAGTTAAGACGTCGGTAAACGGGCACAGTGAAACTCGATTTTGTATTTTTTTTCAGCAACAGGAGTTGTGATATCATTGCATTAGGCGGCATGTCCTTAAGACCAATAACCCTTAATTACTTATTACAGTCCGGGGTGGATCTGAGCCTCAACGAACAGGCGTCTCTAGCCAGCTGCCTGCAGTTTCGTATGCCAAGTTCGCTGAGGTCCCATTGTACTTACATACGCCACCTCTACTGCGCTGTTCCTCGGAAGCAATTTGAATACTTTTTGGACCGCTCTACATGACTCAGTCATCTTTGTCGTTGGACCTTCACTCTTTTGGCTAAGTTCGATGTTGCTGTACAGTTCGTACACAGTTCATCATTGTATACCACGCACCGTGTATGCAGACAGGATCAAAAATCACTCGAAGAATTTTCCTCTTGAAACAGCCAAGGCCCAAGAGCTCCCTCATCCATTTTTGGTAAGTCCATGCCTCTGCGCCATAGAGTAGGTCTGGGATTATGAAGTTCTATAGGCTCATTTCTGTTTCTCGAGAAAGGGTTTTGCTAGTTAATTGCCTTCTTAGCCCAAAGAAGCGGCGATAGGCAAGAGTTATTCTTCGTTTGGTCTCAGCGCTGGTGTCGTTGTCGGAATTGATAGCGGAGCCTAGGTGGACAAAGCCCTTAACTACCTCAAAGCTGTATCTATCGAGGGTGACGTTCTGTCCGAGATATCGGTGTGGGATGTCCTTTGTTGTTGACAGCATATACTTGGTCTTGCCCTCGTTGACCGTCAAACCCGTCTTAGCCGCTTCCGTCTCAATACTCGCGAAAGCGTCGCTGAAATTATGCTGCTTTCTTCCGATCATGTCAATATCATCGGCGTATGCGAGTAATTGGACGGACTTTTGAAAGATTGTGCCTCTTGTGTTGGCACTTCTAAAGAAATCGCATGACAGTGCATCGCCTTGTCTAAGCCCTTTTTGCCATCAAAGGTCTTTACTGACCTGAATGGAGCAGCGTGCATTCTGTTTGGCACAAATGCTAAACCTAGACATTGCTCTGTACTCGTATAGTTCGTCTCTACAGATGCTGTCATCCGCTGCCTTAAAATCGATGCATTAGTGGTGTGTAGGGATTTGGAGCTCAGGTGACTTGTCCAAGATCTGCCGTAGTGTGAATATTTGGTCGATGGTGGACTTTCCTAGCCTAAAGTCACACAGATATGGACCAATCAGGTTGTTGGCTTCAGGCGTTTACACAATACGACAGAGAGGATGTTACAAGCTATGTCAAGAAGACTGATCACTCTGTAGTTGATGCGGTTTTGAGGGTCTCCTTCCTTGAGGATCGGATAAACCATGCTGAGGTTCCATTTATCGGGCATACTTTCATCCGACGATATTTTGCAGATGAGTTGGCGTATGCTCCTTACCAAGTCATCGACTGCCGCTCCGAAGAACTCAGCAATCAGGCCGTCCGCTCCAGGAGCTTTGTCGGGCTTAAGCTTACACATAGCTATCTTCGCTTCATTCAGGACGTATGGATGGAATTGTTGGTCTGAATCGTCCAGGTTGAAAGGTTCATGCTTGCTGACAGCGGTATTTGGTTCGTTATCGCCGGTATACCGTCTACAGGAATACTTTTTCAAAATCCTCAGCATCGACTGCAACTGTACTACGATGATCCCCTGTTCGTCTCTACAGGCTTCGGTTTGGGGCTTGTGTCCGTGGCATGTTTTTGTTTAACTTTTGGTAAAACTTCCGAATCTCACTCCTAGAGTAGCATGCTCCTTGTTTTTCCTCCTGAAAAGCCGGTGTTTGTCTCTTCTCTTCTGCTCGTAAGCAGCTCTAGTCCTTCTATGCAGCACCGCTTTGTATGCATTTTGCTTAGCTGCTTGCCGGCACTCGTTCGTCAAACTAAGGGTTTCGTTGTGTCGGGGGTGTGAAATCCAGCACATTAAAGGCGGCACCTGTGATGGTTTTTTGGCACTGTTACCACTGGTCTTCGATACCTGTTGTTGGCGGCATAGCACCTCTTAAGAGATTAAGCGAAACTCGATCGGAAAGAATTTAGCGATCTTTTGCGATCGCAGGCGTCCGACGTTGAACTTCCTCACAGTATTAGCTTGCCTTTGAGATGTTTGGGATATCCGCAGCCATGTCTTGTGTGCAACTAGGTAATGGTCCGAGTCGATGTTGGCCCCTCGGAACGAGTACTAACTACGACAATGTTTCGTATCACCTCAAGGTCGATTAGCCTGATGTGGTGTTGGGCAGGCTATGTCTTCCGACAGTACTAACAAAGATGCCCTCTCTTCCTAGCTTTGCATTAAAATCACCGGAGACAATTTTAATGCCATAGCTCTAGGGCACTGCTCGTCGGTCTTGTCCAAGAAATCGTAGAAGCCGTCTTTGATGTCGACATCTTTCTCCTCATATTTAGCCTTAACGAGGTTCTCGTTAACAGGCGGGAAATGCAAACTTCTTGCTGCCGCTTTCAAATTAGAGCTGTTTTTCATCCTCTTTTTGTCCCGCCCATCTCATAGCATTTCTTGGATGACGGTAACATCTGCTTGGCAGCAGTCCAAGGCCTGCGCTAGTTGTTCGTGCAGATCCGAGGTTCGTTGTACTTTTTTCGTTTAAGGAGGTTGTCAACACGAACAGTAGATCCGTCTGTATCTTAGGCTTGTTGCTGCTTCGTAACTTAAGCCTTTTTTTTCCATGGCACAACCTTCAACCTAGAGAACCAGTTCCATTATAGATACCTCTAGGACGAGGTGCCAGATAGACATCATCTGGGATGTGAACGCTGCCGTTGGTCCATTAAGGGATCCTTCGCCACCATCTCTTTTCCAAGACCCTGACTTAGTCTTCGGAAATCCTTACCGGCCTGAGCTACAAATAGCCGAAATAGCCCGGATAAGGTCTTATTTGATTTGTTCCGGGATTTTATTTCACCATGGATTCCATCTGAGTGATTCATCCGCTGTACCGTTTATAGTGCTGCTATTTTTGCCTACTGGTGAGCATTCGCGCTTATAAGCGGATGGACATCGACCAGTACCCGATGGTTGTAATATAAGGACGATTGATGTGTAGGAACATTTATACGACTGGGCATCGTCAAGTTGACACCTGGACCTACCCTATTTCTACAGCACTCAACTACCTGCCGTGTAATACGAGGCGGAATTATGGAGGATCCACAGGCCAGATGAATCCCTCTAAGTTGCATTGAGCGAAAGATTCTCCGTGTGATCATCGGCCCAGTCTTCGCAGGCCGAGTGTGGAGAAGAAGGTGCAATTAGAGCTATGCTAGTTGTGCTGTGACATGTATATATCTGGTTAGGCATACATCGCGTAAAAGGTCTGCACGGTGTCCAGAACTCCCTGTCTCCGAATCTACCTCAGTGGAACACTGAAGGAAGACATCATCTGAAGTGGTGCCCGCATATTGAACATAATCGTCGTGCGAAACTGGGACTACTACCTGGGAACAAATCTGATTGAAGGGATCTGTTTGTTGAGGAGCGGTATGACTGCGATTCAGTTCATGAAAATTGTCTTTCTATTGCCGTAACTTCTCCCGCAGTAGGACTAATTTAATAGGTAAGACCTAGACATCATCCTGCATGATAGTATAGCTCTTCACTGAAGTCCGGTTGTCAACAAGTTGTTTGCAGTGTAACACTAAAGCTCTGACCGGAATCAAGCTTGAGACCCATGGTTGTGAAGCTGGGCTTCAAAGACCATCCTCAAAGCATTTGGATATTCAGCGAAATTGCTTACATACTTTCCAATTTCACCATTCGGCTATCTGAGTGAGAAATACCTATACCAACTCCCGATTGAGACCCATAAGGCCCATCCTCATTCGGTCATTCAACAAACAAACTCTTCCAATTGAGAAGCTCAAAGTAAAGCCAACTTCTGTTGCACAATCTGAATCTTCAATAACTTGATCTCATCAAAATCGAAGCCCACCCCGAGCTACAATAAAACATGTGTCCTGGTGCCCACTTGCCCGAGACGACTCTGAAGGAAAGCAAAATCCCTTTATCTCGATCGCTATATCCACGAGAAATCAAATAACCGATCAAAACTCGGCCATGAGGACGAGACCCACGGCCAAACTTAATAAATCAGGCAACGCAATCGCGTACCCATCACAAGCGGTGCCTGAGCTCTAGACCTACTCCAACTGTTGCGCATAATATGCCCTCGCCAAAGGATAAGTACTCACTTTTCTCCAACGCTGCATGGTAGATCGATATCTCCAGCAAATATAATGCCAATCACTATCATTCAAGTCTTCTCTGATACTCAGATACTCAGATACTCAGATACTCAGTTACTCATTGAGGAAAGCGCACCCTTCCCAATGAATGGATCAAGTAACCTCAGTTGCAGCAGATGCAAAGGACTAACCCACTAGATACGCAATTGCCCAGAGAAGTGAGACACGGCAAAGGGAGTAGAAGACTGATTTCTCTTAATGTGACGATGATGACACAAATGAGATTACACCGAGGGAAGACCACATAATGAGGTCTGGGAGATCAATCGATCTCCTCGCCAAATCCAAGTTCACAAGAATGACGATGCGAACCAACCACGACTACCATGACTGAGACGGTGTTTTACATATGAACTTTCCTACATCTACTCGAAGCTGGTGTCCGGATGCCCATAAATTAACCAATCGATCTAAAATGGAACAACAATTTGATTGCCCAGAACACAGTAACTCTCCATCGTTGTAGTCGTCCTCATCATGCTCCTCATCACCATCATCATCAACATCATCGTCAGTATCAGAGTTCGAGAGTCTGGATTTGGAAGTGCTGCCTGAGATGGAACATCAAAGGGAAGACACTGGAACACAACTACACTACGATTCCAAAGTGTAGACACACAGGAAGAATCCGCCGAGGGATAGTTGATTGGCGGACTCACGTCTTATAAAGCCTACCGTCGTCGTCGTACCGTTGTTGTCGATGAGAATCAAAACGACTTGGACGACGACAATCAGATTGAGGTCTACGAAGACGGGGGTGGGAAGGGGGAGCAAAAAAAAATATTATTGTTGTCTTACCTTCGGAAATTAGCCGCTCACGTATTTCCCACGCGAAGATTGTCGGATTTTCACGTTTGTACTGTTCGATTTTGGATACCACCGCTGGGGTTGCTACCTTTGGCTTTGATCCACCGATTAGACCAGGTGGTCGAAGGGTACCTGCAATTGTCAAAGATGAAAGTTTTGATAAGTAAGTGATGCTTAATGTCAAGTTATTTAGTGATAAGCGTAAGTTTTAAGGTAGATGGACTTGAAAATTTTGCTTTGGGGGCAAAGAACGCCCGAAATAAATGGTCATAAATGGTGATTCATTTTGCTGAGCGACTTTGAGGTGTGTTCCGTTCATTGACTTCAAATTAAAAAGGAAATGTAGTGGCAACGTTGTCTGGAAATCGAAATGGCGTTGTCAAAGGCATCTATTGCCTGCAGCTACTTCCCCAAGGAGTGGCAGGTGGCAAGGGTGGTTGTGCTCCTGAAGTCCACCGATAAGAATAGGTCTGACCCTAAATCTTATCGAGGCATCAGCCTGCTTCCGGTACTAGGAAAAGCACTGGAAAGGGTTTCGGAGAGCTTGGCGGAAACAACGTCCCCCTTCCAATTCGGCTTTACAAGAGGCAAGTATGTCGAGGATGCATGGTCTTTCCTAAAAGACAGAGTCCTGATAAGCAGGGCCAGGGTGGTTATAGGCATCTTTATTGATTTCAAAGGTGCCTTTGATAACCTGAACTGGCAGAAAATAGTAACCAGGTCGCAGGAAGTGGGCTGTCGGGAAATTGGGCTTTGGGGAAGCTACTTTTCCGACAGAAAAGCGAGTGTGGTAAATACGCACGACAGTGTCTCAATTAATGTTGAGAGAGGTTGCCCCCAGGGGTCCATCTGTGGTCCTTTTATTTGGAACCTGATGATGGATCCACTCTTGCGGCGGCTAAACGAACTCTGTGGGTGCTGCGCCTACGCAGATGACCTGCTCCTCATCCTTGAAGGCCAGTCTAGGGCCGAAATCGAGGTATTAGAAGAAAGAGCTCTAGCAGTCGTTGCTTTGGGGTAAGTGTGTCGCAGGATAAGACTGTTTCAATGAAGCTCAAGGGCAAATTGAATGTAAGACGTCGGGCTCCTGCGATACGTTTGAACGGCGTTGGCATTAGATGTGTGACTGAGGTCAGCGTATGAACTTCAAGCCTCACCTGGTTCGAACCAGACAACGCATGCTGAGTGCTGCAGGCCAGGTAAGGGGCATTTCGCGATCTGACTGGGGACTCAACAGGCGTTCTGTTCATATCATATACGATGGCCTTTTTATTGCCTGTGCAACATATGGCGCACCGGTATGGTACGACAGGGTTATGACTGTTGATGGTCGAAGGCGGATCTTGACTTGCCAAAGAGTCGCCTTGCTTGGGTGTTTACCGGTGTGCCACACTGTCTCCACAGAGGCAATGCAGGTGTTGCTTGGAGTACCACCTCTTGATCTGGAAGTGATGCGTCGTGCTATTGTTTTCAAGATCAGAAAAGGTCTGCCTCTAAATGAGCGCGATTGGGTTTCCCCGGAAGAAGTGGATGGCCTATCCCTGAAGCTGCGTAAAACCTTGCTACACGCATGTGTTCTATCTAGATGGCAATGTACATAGATGGGATGCTAGCGAAAATGGCAGGGTTACTTACGGCTTCCTAAGGGATGTGCTAACCATGCAAATTTTTCCTGAACGGAACTTTACCCTAAGCCTGGGCTTTTTGTTGACCGGGCATGGCTCTCTTAATGCATTCTTGCATAAGAGGGGGCTTAGCGGGGTTGCGAGCTGCTCATGTGGAGCCACTTATGAGGACTGGCTTCATGTCCTTTATGAGTGTCCCAATTACGTTGACATAAGGAGCTTGCAGGCTATGGGCATCACCTCTAATGGTGAGACCTACGATGTCAGTGGAATTATCGTTGATATCATTGACTATCATTCGAAAGAACCCGTAGTTTTGCAAAAGAGGTATTTAATAGAAGACGCAGTAGGCAGCTACCCGAAGGGCGCTTATCAACGCATTGTTTTGATATCTTGTGAGAAGACGCACCGTAGACTTAAGCCCTCACGGTAGGTACCTACGTAAAATACAAGAGACAAAGGCATTTAGGTTGAAGTCTTGATCTAGTTTTCGCGCTTATCTTGTCCCTTATCCAGCTCGAACTGTTTCCATCTTCAGCCTCGCCATGACTTCATAGAATTCTTATGTAGATTGACTTCAGATCACCGACTCTACAAATAAGTCCCCGTCTCGAGTGCATAAGTTTTTTCTGCAGTATGGCTGGCCTTGCTCTAGATATGATTTTGGTCGCTGCCTTCAGGACTATCTTTAACCTCAGCCTGAACAGAAAAATGAATTAAAATGAACAATATTGTGAGCAATATGTTTAAGCGGCGGAACATTTGTTCCTATAGCTTCAACACTTAAACGCTTCTGAACTCATGCAAGACACTCCCAGCTCACAATGGTGCAAAACAAATAAGAACCGATAAACTGACTAGGCTCGCTCAAATAAGGGCTTTTGAGAATCTAAAAGCTTTTTCTGACACCGAGGATTCCTCATAAGCACAACTTGTAGGTATCAAGACTGTACAGACACAGAGGAATGGGTTCCTACATCTTTTCACCACCAGCAAGCACTGTAGATTGCTCTAAAAAGGCGGTAAACCTTTTTGTGGAATTTGGAACGCAACTCCGCGGAATTTTACTGTGCGTCCTTTGCCTGAATTGCAGCTACACCTGAAAGAACCGCCGAAAGTGCCTTAAAAGACACTGGAACCGGATCTGCATCTAAAAGAAATCCTGTCATTGCACGGAAAGATCGATGACTTCCAACAATAATTTGGATAGCATTCCGATATGCTAAGTGAAGTTTATGTAAAGATCCTCACAGTGAATGACTACCTGATCAAGATCAGGTGAAGAGCCAGCTTTGTAACCCTTTAAGCGACCGACTGGATATAGTTTTAGTAAGTGAATCTGACTTTAACCAGAATCACAAAATTGCTTACAGCGGCTGCTAAGTGCACGGGAAAAACAGGCCATAAAAGTCACGAGAGTGTAGTTACTCGTAGTATGCGTGTTTTTCAGGTTTTGGAAGCTGGCTACTCCGCAGACGAGTGTGGGGCATCGAAGCATCCCATTGACGCCTGATTTAGTCGGAGAATGATTATTACTTTCAAATCGAACATGAGGGGCAATCCATTAAGTGGCGCTAATATATGATTGAGTACGAACGGTTTTATAAGTGGCCTTTTCATGGTCGCAGAACCATATGAAAACCTGTACTTGCTGGGCGCTCTTTTGAGGTTCTGTATTAGGTCAACAACCCAGTTTTTGTAATCATCGCATTCAGAATACAGCGTATGGGACCAACACTGGAGAAACTGAGAGAAACTTTGACGGCAGACAGCTTCAATCGCCAGTGCCATTGGCCTGTGTCCCTTAATCTCTAAAGGCGTCGTTTGTCGCCAGCACTTGGAAGTAAAGAGCACTAACATGGCTGCTAGAAGACCAATAGAAATACCACTCCTTTTGTGCAGGGTTTCTCTCTACCACAGCAAGACTGCCAGTTCAGCAGAGAATACAGGTAAACGCAAGAATTGAGACAAAATGCGATAAGCGGTGGAAGGATGAGAGTTGCACACGAGCTCTTCAGACAGGAGAAACACGGATTTTTCGGAACTGAATGTAATCGGATTCAATAATTTCACCAAAAGGTAAACGAATCATGGCAGGATTACGTTCCTGTAGAATGTGTAATGGCGAACATGGTTAAAATTACTCTGGTAGGCATAATGAATAAATCAATTAGGACTATGCTAGCTAACAAATACGCTTAAAACCAAGTGGTTGGGTGCTGTAGAAATAGGGTAGGCACTGAGAGACATCAACCTGGCGATACTCAGTGTTGTAACTGCTTCTACACATCAATTGTGCTTATTTTCCCTTCAAGTGGTGTGTTGACCAGTAGACAAAAATAGCAGCACTATAAACGGGACGGCAGATGAATCCCCCAGATGGAATCCACGAACAAAACAAATATGTCTTTATCCAGGCTATTCCGACATATGTATTCGGAGCTCAGGCTGGTAAGGATTTTCGAAACTAAGTCTAGGTCTTGGAAAAGAGATGGTATTGGGTGAGTCCATAAAGGACCAACGGGAGTGCTCACATTACCGAATGGGTTACTGGTTTCGGCCTTGGAAAAAAAACTCACAGTTACCAAGCAACAACAAGTCTCGATTACAAATGGATCTACTGTTGGCAACACCTGTAAACGAAATAAGGACAACGAACTTCGGATCTGTACGTGGAATGTTATGTCCTTAATATGCCACGTGCAGCCGAACAAATAGCGAAGAGACCTGGACTGGTGCAAAGTAGATGCTACCGATTGGCAGGGCCTGACAAAACGAGGATCAAAAACTACGACACGTCGATTGCTATCGACGGCAAAAGCAGCACCTATTTGGATGTGGATTTATTGTTAGAGGCAAACTTAGGCATCAAGTCTTGTGTTTTCGGCGTGTTAACTAGAGCCTCGGAATAATCCGTATTAAAGCTAAATTTTCCAACACAGAGGAGAAAGACGAAGACGCCAAATATGGCTTTTACGAGTTCTTGGACAAGACATACGAGCAGTGCCCTAGCTATGACATTAAAATTGTCTCCTCCGATTTAAATGTAAAGCTAGGAAGATACGGCATCTTTGACAGTACTGCCGGAAGGTACAGCCTGCACGATAACACCTCCGATAACAGATTCAGGCTAATCGACTTGCGACTACGGGGCGAAACATTATCGTAGCTAGCACGCGGTTCTCACATCTCATTATTCACAAGGAGACTTGGAGAACTCCTGATCAATTATCCATCTACGAGATGATCGACGCAAGGCGCTCCACCAGTATTACGGATGTCCGAACGTTCCAAGGAATCAACATCGACTCGGACCATTACTTTGCTGTAGCCAAGGTACGGTTGCTGATATCCCGAACATCGCAGAGGCAAGCTATTACTGTGAGGAAGTTCAACGTCCAATCCAAACCAATCCAGTCCAATCTATCCCCCCTTAATCTCTTAAGAGGTTCCATGCCGCCAGCATCAAGTATGGAAGTCCATAGATTCCGCCTCTGATATGCTGGGTTTCACTTTGCCACCACAATGGAACTGCTGGTTAGATGACGAGTGCCGGAGAACACATGCAGCCAAGCAAGAGGCATACAAAGAGGCGCTACATAGAAGAACGAGCATGAGAAGCGCGCGGTCGAGGAAATTGAGAGATGCTACTCCAGGAATGAGATTTGGAAGACACAAACCCTGAACCGAAGCCTGTAGAGACGAACAAGGGAACATCGTAGTAGAGTCGCAGTCAATGCTGAGCATCTGGAAAGAGCATTTCTGTAGACTGTATACCGGCGATTGTGAATCAAATACCGCTATTAGGCGGTACATACCTTTCAACCTGGACGATGTAGACCAACATTTCCGTACACCCGTCCTGGGAAGTGTAGCCATATCTAAGCCAAACAAAGCTTCTGGAGCAGACTTCAAAGAGTCAGGCGATGATTTGGTAAAGAGCGGAACCTCAGCATTATTTGAATGGAAATCCTCTGAACTGCACAAACCACAGAGGCATCTTCTTAACATCGCCTACAAGATCTTGTCTGCCGTATTTTGTGAACGTCTGAAGCCATTCGTCAGCAGCTTGATTGGTTCATATCAGTGTGGCTTTAGTCCATGAAAGTCCACCATCGACCAAATATTCACACTATGGCAGATCTTGGACAAGACACCTGAGCTCCAAATCCATCGATTCATAGATTTTAAGGCAACGAATGACAGCACCTATAGAGGCGAACTATACAGAGCAATGTCTAGGTTTAGCATTTGTGCCAAACAGAATGCACGCTGCTCCATCAAGATCGGTAAAGACCTTAGATGGCAAAAAGGGCTTAGACAAGGCGATGCACTCATGCGATTTCTTTAGAACTGCCAACACAAGAGGCACAATCTTTCAAAAGTCCGTGCAATTACTCGCATATGCCGATGACATTTATATGATCGGAAGAAAGCAGCATAATTTCAGCGACGCTTTCGCGAGTATTGAGACGGAAGCGCTAAATATGGGTTTAACCGTCAACGAGGGCAAGACCAAGTATATGCTGTCAACAACAAAGGCCATCCAATACCGATGTCTCGAACAGAATGTCACCCTCGATAGATACAGCTTTGAGGTAGTTAAGGACTTTGTCCACTTAGGCTCCGCTATCAATTCAGACAACGACACCAGCGCTGAGACCAAACAATGAATAACTCTTGCCAATCGCTCTTTTTTTGGGTTAAGAAGGCAATTGACTAGCAACGCCCTTTCTCGAAGAACAGAAGTGAGCCTTTTTAAGACCTTAATATCCCAGTCTTGCTCTATGGCGCAGAGGCATGGACTTTGTCAAAAATGGATGAGGGAGCTCTTCGCTGCTTTGTGAGGAAAATTCTTTGCCTGATTGACGACAAGAAGGAGATACAACGACGAACTGTAAGGATTTAGCCAGAAGAGTGAAGTTCCACCGACTGAGATGGCTGGGTCATGCTTCAGTCCGAAAAGTATTCGAATCCGCCTCCGAGGGACAGCGTAATAGAGGAACACGGCGACTCAGGTAGCGTTTGTAAGTGGAATAGGACCTCAACCAACTTGGCATGCGAAACTGCAGGCAGCTAGCTATGGTCGAAGTGGCTGGAGACACCTGTTGGTTGAGGCCCTGATCCACCTCGGACTGTAGCGCCTGATACTCGTAACTCTGTATGAAACTCTTTTTACCATCAAAAGATTCGGGTGGCGCCTCTTTCAACTTTGACAGACCAGCGGGAGGTCTCCATCGATATCCAGCAAAGTCGCTGAGAGTTTAGCAAGCAGGCAAAGGTGAGATATGGGTCTGTATACTTCGTTTCTATGGACACTATCATAGTGAGTATCGATTTGGTCTTTTTCAAAATCTGCCACAGAGTTGATGGTCGGCTTAAGACGTTCACATAATTCTGCAGTAAAGACCTTGATAGCGTAGTTCAGGGGTCTCATTTCTTCAGAACTGGACAGGCGATGTTCAGATTTCATTCAGGAGACATGTGTTCTTCTGTCCAAATTGTACACATGAGCTGACACATGCTCTTTACCAAATTATCTCTCCAGCTTTGAAGAACTCGGCAGCAAAGTCATCACAACCAGAGGGTTAGTATGGATATAGCTATCTTCACTTCGCCTTGATTAGGTGGAGGAACGTTTTCACGGTTTTCATCCGTATTGAATGGTGTATCCTGCCTGGCACTGGTAATTTCGTCGACTTTGCCGTTTAACAGTCTGCAAAAGTGGTTCTTTCGATTTCTTAGTACTGACTTCGTCTCAATTACATTGTCCCCTTGGTCGACTTTACAGGCTTTGGCTTGTGAACGTCCTTTTTACTTTCTTGTAAGATTTCCGAACCTCATTCCTGCAGTATCTATCTATACAGTCGGTACCCTCTTCAGAGAATCGCGTGCGGTACGACTGCCTGTTTGGATGGATGTATACATCGGCTCTTCGAACAATGGATTTCTTGAACGTTGTCGCCTTATGAACCCTAGCACATCGTAGGCGATATTTCTAATGGCCTCCGTGGAGCATTGCCAATGGATCTCGTCACTTGATGAAGCATTCCGAAGAGTAGTTCTGACTATTGAAGTGTGTAGGAGCTTAACTATCATTAGTTCAAACAAAAAAATGGCTATCTATAGTAGAAGGCACCTCGGAGAATTGCATACTACTCTTAGCTAACCAACATTCTTATATCCATTCGAGCGTGTAAGCAATAGTCGTATCCAACTCAAGGATTTAGCGATTTCTGTTCGTAATTGACGTCCATTTTCCTCCAATTACAAGCTTCATTTGACTTAAAACCGGATCATGTTCCACTTTATCAATTTCAAACAGCATAACAACCCAACCCCCCAGCAAGTTACTCCGAATTTGTCAATCTGTCTCTATTACAACTCGATCAATCGTCCCAGTTGTACACAAACAAAAAGTCAACCACGACTTAATTCAATCTGCCACTCCACGTAGCACACTTGATAATTAAATCCATCCTCGGCGGCAGCAACCAATTAATCAATCTCACATTTCCTTCTAAAAAAATTGAAAAAAAAAAATCTGCGACATACTCGTACCTACAACTACTCGTACGTAGGTAATCACAGATCGCGCAACTGAAATGAGCTTCCGTACAGCATAGATCAGCGAGTAATTTATTCGCACCTATCCGTATAAGATACAAGTAGATCCGATCCATTCGACTGCCTAGTAATCGTAATCATCATTCCTCTATCCTCGCCATTGCCAGAGTGGTGTGATCATGTCACCCCCTAGAAGGAGACACTACACCACTCTCCGCTTAAGCTTCAGTCCAGTCCGCTGATGATGACTGCGACTCTAATGATGACGGCGATGATAACGTACAGCGGTGTGTAATTTTCTGCGATTGATTTCGCGTACGTCCATTTATCACACCGGTCAGCCTCCGGCAACTCACCTACTCGTATCTACTCGGAGAATGCAGAAGTTCGAATAAATTTCACATAATTGTTCGCAGTACAAATTTATGTAATTCACCGAGCTGGGTACCACCCCATTTATTGGACGCCGCGCCGATGGGGCACAGAGCAAATTTACACAACGAGCAGTGGGAACGCGTATAAGTACTCGTATCTGCAACTATGCACTGCACCGTGTTACTGCATCGCTAATGAGAGATGAGATAATAGTTCGCATAAGCCAGCACCAGCAGCACCTGTCGGTCGCATCCACAGATCTCTAGAATTAAATGCTTCCGGACAATTGTTCGTGGCAATAGTGGCAACGTCTGTAGATACAGTATCGGTTCGGTAGTGTCTGCTCGTACAGTGAGCTGGCGTTGCCTTCATAACTTTATTCAAATGAGCAATTGTTTCGAATGTTTACACTGGTGACTGTCAGTAGGTATAGTGGTGGTCGGTTGATAGTGGTAAATTGTTGCATTAACAGATTGACTCTTGTCTGTCCGTCCATCTGTTTCTCTGTCTACCTGTCTGTCCGTTGGCTTGTATATTTTACAGCCACCGATACAGATAGTACTGGTGGATCGGCAGTGGTTTCCAGTTGAAGTGTGTCACTGATGGTGCGATAGTAATTTACACGACAAGCCAAGTGGAAGTACAATTTAAATACCGACAATTACAGTCACAGCCGCACTATCAGTTAGAGTACTCGTAGTGGTTGCAGTTGCAGTTGCAGGTACGGCCATCAATTTTGTTGCCGATTCGCCACCGTAAAACCGATTAAAATGCGACTCGCGCAGGGGTGTTCTTGTCATCGTCGTTGTGGCCAGGGTTGTTTCGGTAAACGAATGTTTCCTTAATTAGGGTTTTCAAAAGACAACAAATTATCTATCCGACAAGGGGGAGATAAGAAATGAAAAATCGCGAAATTGAGCCATTCCAGGCATAGGGGAGAGCAAGAGATCACCTACTAATGAAGCAATTAGCAGTTGGACAGATCGTTTGGCGAGGCGATAATTGCCAGTGAAAATGCCAGTTAAAAACGACTAAGAGCTCATAAATATGGTAAACCGTTGAATCTAGAGGGGTGACGATTTATAAGCGGACCGTCATTGGGGATAAGTTGACATGCGCATAGCCAATTAAGTCATGGCTGCGCACTTGCCACATGAACGTGAGCAATTTAAATGACATGCAGAGCATGCATTACTTTCTAAATGGACGCAATCTCAATTTGGAACAACACACAGGTCGTAGTATCCGTTTTTTTATTATTTTATTTTTTTTTAGCATCGATTTACGGCCTACGCATGCAATGGGTTGATCTTTGAAGGCGCAATCAATAAGGCTCCTCAGGAATTGAGGATCCAAACATTCTGGAGAGAACCCAGGTTAGACGTCGAACTAAGTGTCAAAGGCCGAGAAAACCAACTCGCGCCAACCAACATACTGAAACAACCCCCGCCAATGTAGACAATGACTAAATTGATTTGCTAGACCTTTCGATTCTGATTTCTCCTGTGGCTCCTTCTATGACACGTTCGAAAGATGCGATCAAAACTGAGCCGAAACCACCAAAAGTTGCAGCGCAGGTGAACGCAATTCAGATGTCTGTAAGGATACCGGTATCACCTTTCTGACGTTTTGAATTGTAAGTGATGGCAATGACAACAGTCAGAACGATGTTGAGTGCAAACGCTGTGTTGATCAACTGTGTGAGACTGCTAAATGTTTGCCTAGAAACTGGAAACTTAGACTTTTGAAGCTTTCTGGCAACCAAAACTGACACGCTGAAATGTCTAACAGCTAGCGTCGGAGAATATTGTGCCACTTATGCCCTCATACTTAGGCGCTGATTATGGTTTCATGCATGGAAACTGGTTAAAGCACGGAACAGACTTTGTCATCCAGAAATTAACCCACTCAGACCACCTTCCGCACCACTGAATTGGTTGTGGTGGAGCATTGGAAAGATATAAAGCGAATTTAAACCTCGAAATGAATGGAATAAATAATAGTGAGCTCGAATCCATCAGAGGCATAGAAACGCTTACGACATACATATGTATATCTCAAGCGCAGCTAGACCCTTGCAATTCAAAACAACTTTGGTATGACTTGCGAGGCAGTCACGAAAAAATCGTTTGCCTTTCTATGGCTCCGGGGAAGCATGGACACCAAAAATGCGAAATTTACGTACAAGATTGCAAGTAAGAAGTTCAAAAGCAACTGCGAGCAAAAGCAAGGACTGTATTCTCGTCAGGGCTTAGCTACTTACTTACTTAAGTCCACGGACCTATTATAGGGTCTCCACTACTGCTACGCGCCATCGTGTATGGTTTCTGGAGATGTACCTCAACTCTCTCCAACTCTTCTCCAGTTGTGCTGATTCCTCTTCGACCGTTCTTCGCCAAGTACTTCTAGGTCGGCCCAGTCTATGCGTGTGAGGGTTCCATTGCATCACTTGACTCGCAATGCACTAGTGACCTTTACGAAGCGTACGCCTTCGCATGATAGAGTCATTAGAGATTCGGTTGGGCTAGAAAATCCTCAAGAAATCGCAGAAATCTATTCACAAACGTTTGCAGCTTTCTTGTGACAACGGGTGTGACTTTCCAAGCACGGCACCCATAAAGAAGAACGGATTCAACACTCGAGCGGAACAGTTGTAGCTTGGTCTTTAGGCTGATAGATTTGTTTCTTCATATTTTGGACAGCATTCCGAACGTAGTCTTTGCTTTCCCGATTCGGAGACACAATAAATGCTCTACCATCTCTACTGGTTGTCCGGAAATCTTTACTTGGTTAGAGGAGGAAGTTCCAAGGCGGATCCTTCTTGTTTTTGAAGTATTGATTCCTTTAGCCCAACGATTATTATTAGGCGTTGGGTTCATCTCACTCGCGAAAATGCGGTTTAAAACCTCAGAAAAGTGCTCTTTCCATGTTTTGAGCTGGTGTTGTTTCGAGCGTTCGACACCTGTGAGCTCTTTGGTAATTCTGTAGACGGTCTGTACTGTCACACCTACTAGCAGCCTCTTCTGCTTCTGTAGCCAATGCCTTGGTATGGTTACGTTTGTCACATCCCACGATACGGTGAACTTCTCTCATCTTCATGCGATACACAGATTCTACCTCGTTTCTTCCTGCTGCTGGAGTAGCTGCGATGCGAGCTTTAAGGCGTTTTCTTTCTTCAATCCCAGCCCAAGTTTCTTTGGAAAGCCAAGCACTGTTTCTTCCTTGCGACCGGTCGACTATACTTTCAGCATCGGATATGAAGACATTTTTCGCAGCACACCAATGGTTTTCGATGGATGTGGGATCCGTGTTACTGATTACTCTCAATCCTTGTGAAAGGTGGTCCCCTAGTTGCTGGCGGACTGCGGAATCCTTTAGTCTAGTATGTAATTAAGTACATAGTCTTACGGTAGAAACCATCAGATGGTAGTCCCGGGCCATTCCCATGTTTGCACCCCTTCTGTTAGGAACGTCTAGTGATCAATTGTTTGGAAGTTGCTTGTCCGTCTGGTCCCTCCTATTACAAGGCGATTGACGTTACAAAAATCGACAAAATGCTCGTCATTGTCGTTGTGGTAGCCAACACCATGCTTTCCCATAAGACGCGTGAGTCAATTATTTTCATTGCCAAACTTAGCATTCAAGTCTCCTATAACCATTATGATGTCTCCGCGTGGAGTACTCTCATAAGCAGCACTCAGCCGGTTAGAAAAGGCCTCCTTCTCCTCGACAGAGCTCCGTTTGGGGCGTAACACTGTATGATGGTGACGCGACGTCGTCTAAAGACTCTCAGGAAATTAAGCCTTAGAGAACTGTTTTGGAAAGCAGAAATCCAACGCCAGATTACCGATAGCTTCCAAGTGCCTTTCCGGAGTAGAGTAGTACAGTGTTACGAGTTGGAGACATACACTTCCCCGAACCTAACCTTCTAACTTCACTAATTCCTAAGATGTCCATCTTATACCACATGAATTCCTTCTCTAATTAGAGGAATCTGGCATTTTGAGGACTATCACTTCCCTTGGCGAGAAGCGTCTTCACTTTCCAGAAACCAATCTTTGTCCGGGTACAATAGCCAAATGCCGTGAACGTTTTATCATTCCTTATCCGAGGTGTAGTGTCGGTTTCGGTATCGGTTTTGATTTCAGTTACGATGAATGCTAACCTCCGTAACCTACCCTAGGAAGCTAGACTTTTCCCACTTGCACTTTTAGCCTGGGCACCATCACCACGAAGAGGTAAAACAAGCACTTCATCGTGACTGATTGTTGTGCTACCGGCCCAGACAAAGTTCTGCCGATCAGGCACGATGCAGATCGCCCGACAGCGCTTGTAAACATAAAAGGCAGTAGGTCCTTTTGGAAGATGGCAAAAACGCTTAACAGCGCGCTCTTCGTGAATAGTATCAAAGTTGACGCACTCATTTCAGCCGAATACTTCAAAAGGCTGCTGAATCCATCGCAAGATCAAAACCATAGCAATGTGAGCTACCTAACGTCGAAGTAAACTCTTTAGACAGACCTATAACTTTCCAGCTTGTCATCAGAATTATACATAGACGCTGATCAAATCAGACTCCAGGAGAAGATCATGTTCCTTATGAATTTCTTAAAAATGCCATCCTGAAGAGGCTCACGGAATCATCATTCAAGAAAATTAGGAGACCCAAATGAACCAAGCAACTACAGAGGCATATCTTTCTTCAATGCGACCAAAAATATTTTCACAGGAACTATGTTGAAAAGCCTAACACATTGAAAACGTCTAAATGACCTACTTAGCGAGTTTCAAGCTGGTTTTCGAAAGTCGACAGCATCTTCACTCAAATTAGCATTGCCCGGAAGAGTGTACGTCTTCTTCGTAGATTTAAAGGCAGCTTTTGATGGCATCAACAGAAGAGCTCTGTTCTTTAGACTAAGCAACCAGGGAGTATTGCCAAAAGTACTGAGAGTGCTACAAAAACAGTTAAAAGATAACACCACAGCGGTTCAGGGTGGAAACATCTTGTCTAACTGGTTTCAGTTTAGATCTGGAGTGAGGCTGAGCCCTCTTCTGTTCGCAATCTTCCTGGACGATGTTGTTGCATATCTCCCAAGGGGAATATTTTTCGATGAATTACGTTAGCTCTACGCTACAAATCTCGGCAAATAAGCTGCAACAATATGGAATTTGCAACTTAACACCAACAAATCAAAAATTATGATTTTTCGGAACAGATGGGGGCTCTACACAATGGATGAAAAATGGACCTGGAAAAATGAGGAACTGGAGAAAGTCAAGGAATACAAATAGCTCAGAGTACTGATCACCTTCAAGAGAAGTTAAAAGAATCAAGAAGGACCATCAATTATAACTGGAAAGGGATCTTGGGAAAAAGGAAAATCGTGCCGAGTATGAAGTATAAAGTACTTGAAGCAGTCGTAGTGTCTGCTATACGGAACAAGTGTGGAGGATATGTCATGGGCTTTGAGCGTAATGTACTACTACTACTACTTTTATACTCATGCGCTTAGCAATGGTGTAATCGCTGGTCTCAGCCTGCCTGTGATTCCTACTGACAGGCAGCGGGAAAATCGATGACTTCTTAGAGACATGGGGAAGCATTCGTTTGATCTGGCGGCAACCAGGTGTATCATGCAATCTGCACTTATACCCATATGAAACCGAACTGTCAATGTAAGCCTGTAGGTCTGTCATTTATTCAGTCTGTTTTGCCAAATCACCATGGACGGACATAGAGTTCAACAACACGTGCAAATGATAAAATTGGGTGTTCTGTTCGGGCAACGTTCCGCGCGCTTTGCCCATTTTACGGTCGCCATAATCGTCCTACCGAGAGGACTATTCGCAGTGTGGTGGATAAATTTTGGTCCACTGGTTCAGTAAACGATAAACCAACACCCGTACGTCAAAGAAACGCAAGGTCTGCCGAAAACATCGCCGCTGTCCGTGAGAGTGTGCAGGAGAATCCGAGGCAGTCGATTTCGCGTCGCTCACAAGAACTCAGCCTTTCGCAGACCACAACTTGGCGAATTTCGCGTTGTGACTTGGACCTGCACCCGTACAAAATTCAACTGACCCAGGAGCTGAGGGTAAACGACCATAGACAACGACATGTGTTCGCTGAATGGGCCCTGGAGCAGTTGGAATCTGACCCTAATTTTCATCAAAAAATCAGCTTCACAGATGAGGCCCATTTCTGGATTTCTGAATGAATGAGATCCAAGAGCGTCCAATGCATCCCGAAAACTCACTGTTTGGTGTGGATTTTGGGCTGGCGGCATCATTGGTCCATATTTCTTTGAGAACGATGTTGGCCAGCCCATTGGCTGGATGGCATTGGATGATATGGGCACCAACGACATGTGGTTTCAACAGGACGGCACTACGTGCCACACGGCTCACGCTACATTGGAAATTCTACACGAGCGATTTAAGGGCATGATCATCTCACTTGGGGGTGATGTGAACTGGCCACCGGGATTGTCCCCATTAGACTTTTTCTTGTGGGGTTTTCTGAAGTCGCAGGTCTATGCGAATAAGCCACAAATCACAGCAGCCCTCAAAGTCAACATAACCCATGCCATCGGGCAAATTCAGCCTGACTTATGCGCCAGAGTTAAGGAAAATTGGACATTTTGGATGCGCGCCACCCAGAGTAGCTGCATCGGTAGGCCTTTCAAACGACAAACAAAATTCGTTCATATCTCACACACACTTTGTTTTATTTAAATTTAAAGATAGGAAGCGCTTAATGAAAGACCCTAGTTGAGAGTCAAATCAGGCATTTTCAAAGCTCAGGTACACTTCGGTTAAGGTCCTCTCATTGTCGATGAAAATGTCCAACCCGTACTGAATTTTGAATTGCAATTTCTCAAGATCTTCCACGCTGAATTGCACATTTCATTTTCCACTGAGTAGTAGCAGGAGTGTGTTTTGCATGTTGACTTAACCAGATCAGTTGATTTGATTTCCATCCACCAGAACTACGACCTTTGAGGTGTTACGATGCAGGTTTCATCCGGACATAGAAAAACTACAGCCAAGGCGCTTTTGAAAACGGATTCAATCACTTCGAGTAATTTCCATTTACGAGAGCTGAAATTTTTTCGGGCTGCAGCACTAGTTTCTCTGAGTTTCGTCCGCTGAAAGACAGTAACAGAAAGCGTGCCCTGGTCTTGCCAAAAAAAAAAATAGCAAGGCAATCAAATAGTAGTAGACTTCACCTGCACTGTAAATTCTTTTGTCTGCCCTTCATACTCAAGTGTGACTCAAGTGGAATCTTCATGTATTTGCCATTCCATGACTTGGTGCGCATGCAAACTTTTACAGCTCCATTTACGAGTAGAACATTGATGACCAATTTCCAGTTACTGCATACCGCAGTCATATAAAAGCAGACTCCACATTTAACCTGAACAGAAACAGCTTGGTACATGAGCTAATTGCATTGATTTCGATACGTGGCTGCTACTTATTATTCGATTCAAGGGAACGAAGGTTAGCTATGACATTTGCTTAACCTGTTGTCCTACAATATAATACTAATATGAGCTGTTGAAGAGTTAGGGATGCGACTTAATGATTATTATTCTGCCCACTATAGCTGCCACTAAATCAATGGTCTATTCTATATGGTAACAGTCAAACATCGTCAGCGTAGTCGAGGTGTTTAAGATAGGTTGGATCCTACCTCACAGAAGGTTTTGCGAAACATCACCAATAGCCAGAAAAAGAATGGATTCCCTGTTGACGACTCTTATAAACGTTGAATGGACAACAACCTTCGGATCTGTACGCGGAATGTTCGGACTTTCGGGCCACGTGCAGCTGAGGAATTAGTCCGCAGATACCATCGACGGGCTGAAAGTGCGATGTGATGCGCCGGGCATAAGTAGAATGAACAACTGTGATATATACTATGGTGATTGCTATGGAGAAAAAGAAGACTAATATCGCCCATGCCTCTACGGAAGAAGGTTTCTACGAGCTCCCGGCAAGACATATGAGCAATATCCGAAGTATGATGTTAAAATTATTCTGGGCGATTTCAACGCCACCCGCCACCATCTAAACTTCCAAACATTTGCTCGGCTCACTACCTTATTGCAGCCAAGGTGCGAATGCGGATTTCTTAATCACAACAACAAAGAAGAACTACTGTGAGAAAATATTACGTAGAAAAGCTCCTACAACTCCTATGCCGCCAGCATTAACATAAGTACCTAAGACCAGTGCTGCCAATGTGCCATCAGAGTTTGCACGACCACCACAAAGACATCCCTGGTTTGATGAAGAATGCCGGCAAGCACATGCAGCTAAACAAGAAGCATACAAAGCGACTCTACAACAAAAGACCAGAGCCGCTCATAAGCTATACGAACAGAAGAGACGAGAAGAATATTGGCTTCTCCAGAAGAAGAAAAAGAAGCACGAGATGACATTGAGAGGTTGTACTCCAGGAATAGTGTACGAAAGTTTTACCAACAGCTAAACAGAACGTGTCAAGGCAAGAAGACCCGTACAGAAGCCTATAGAGATGAAGAATGATACCTGGTACTAGGCACAGTCCGTGCTGAGACTGAAAACTTTATATCGGGGAAGAAGCCCAACATCCCGCTATCAGACAGAATAGACCATTCAACTTAAACCAAAACTTCCGTCTGCCTGAGCAAATTGAACCAAGAATACCAATATCTAAACTAAAATCCAACAAATTAGCTGGGCCTGACGGCTTACCGGCCGAGGTATTCAAAGCTATTGGGAATGACTTTGTGGAGGGCATGTACCAATTCATTTCGCAGATCTGGTTGGAAGTGTGTATGCCAACTATAGAGGCAGAACGTCTGAAACCCTTCGTCAACAACCTAATTGGCCCCTATCAGTGCGGTTTCAGACCAGGAAAGTTCGCAATCGACCAAATCTCCACATTCCGACAAATCCTGAAAACAACTCAAGTTGTCAACATCGATACCCACCATCTTTTCATCGATTTTAAGGCCGCATATGCCAGCATTGATACAGACGAGCTACATAGAGCCAGGTCTAGTTTTGGCAGAATGACGATTGAAAACGCTCGCTGCTCCGTCAAATTCAGTAACGACTTAATCAAGACCGTTGATGTCAAAAGAGGCAAGGTAACGCGCTGTCATGTGACTTGAAATTCATAATCTTGAAAGCTATTAGCGTACGCCGATCATATTTAAATAATTGGGAGAACAAAACGGGCTGTGACTGGTGCGTTTAGCGGTAAATGGCGGCAAAACCAAGTACGTCAACAAGAAGGGACATACAACTTCGACGAATGGACAAAACATCAGAGTCTACAGTCAGAATTTCTAGGTTGTAAAGAACTTTGTCTACCTGCTATGAACTCTGCCAATAACACAACACCTCGGCAGAAATAAAACGAAGAATCACTCATGACAATCGGTGTTTCTTTGGGCTATCAAAGCAATTGAGTACTACGGCCCTATCCCGCAAAACTGAGCAAACTCTATTTAAGACCCCGATCACCCCAGTCCTAATTTATGGCGCTGCAGCATGGACTTTATCGAAAACGGATGAAGATAGCTTGAGTCGTTACGAGGGAAAGATACTTCTAAAACTATTCGATCCCGTTTGCGTTGACGAGTTTTGGAGGAGAAGATCCAACGTCGACCTAGTCAGAAAACTGCGCATCAGTCGCCTGAGATGCCTAGAACATGTAGAGTGAATGGACACCAATGTTTCGGCCTGTAGAGTTTTCGAATCTAACTCAGAGGTAGGAGGCGAGTACAAGTAGACCGGGACCTCAACCGAATGGTGTGCTCAACTGGAGGCAGTTAGCTAAAGACTGAGCTAACTGGAGAGGCTTGGTAGTTGAGGCCCAATTTGACATCGAACTGTAGCGCCATCGAAACCATTGCAAGAGCACGATAATTTCGGAAATGCGGGATGTTAACACACGCTACCTAGTCTATAACCGAGGCACTAAGGCACTAAACTACCTTCTCTTGCAGTTCGTTCTTCTGGATAACAGGAAGTTTTTAGAGATCACGTGATCGGGCCAGCACATAATCAGAAATTTTTCAGTCAGTATCTCAAACCAGACAGACGTGTTTTTCTTGTTCTCCCTTTAATTAATTTTCGTCAAATTGCATTTTCCGGTTCTTAAACCCAGTGCTTGAATTCTCGCATTTTTTTTTTTTTTTTGTTGTGCAATTTTTTCAGTGCAAAGCCCCTAACTATATAAAATTGCAACCAAGCAATACAAAAAAAAAAAAAATAATAAATAAATAAAAACAATAATTCGACCTAATATTTATACCCTCACTGACCTACTCAACTAAATTAAATATGTCTTGCGGAACTGCCAATTGTGTAATCGATGACTGCAGTGCTGACTGGGTAGCTTGCAAGGGCATCTGTGGGAAAGCCTTTCATGCCGTTTGTGTCGGGTTAAACAAAAGAAATACGGTGTTTATCAAGGAATTCTCTGATAACCTCCTTTTCTTCTGTGATGAGTGCAAGTGTATCTCACTCTCGCATGTTCTTTTGGCAATAAAATGCCTAAGCGATTCCAATGACTCCTACCAAGACGCACTCGCGAAAAAGATCACGGACAAAATTTCGGTCATCGAAAGCAGTGTTAAAAGTGTTGAAGAGTTACGGAACTCAGGGCAGCCGAACTAATAAAATCCAAAGTAAGGCATATGGATAAACAAATTGCTGGTCTAATCGAGTTAGACTCTGGGAGATCCAGGAATGAAGAAACTCCCTTAGGTCACCTGGATAAAGTGTTAAGTGACATCAAAGCCATCTGTTCTACGCAAGTTATATCCAACCAAAAAACTTGCGAGTTGATAAGCTCTCTGCGTGACGACATTGACATTCATTTCCAGTCCTCGTCACGCAAACAACCATCTCCTAAAGAATCCGATCCTATGCTCGAAGTTATCTTCGACAAAGTGAACGATGTCAGTGATGAACTTACTGCGACTCGATCCCTCGTATGCGATATTGAACATCACATCGCAACAATAAACAGCAAAATCGTTGACCCACCAAACTTCCCGCAGCCTTACCAGAATGTTCCCTATAATACATCGCTAATGGCTGAATTAATGGAACCTGAAGTGGATTCACACTCACCCCCACATACAATGCATCTGCGGACGGTTCAACCAACTGATTCTTGCGAAGTTTCTTCCAACCTGATAATAAAGACCACATCTACGTCAACACCTCCAATCGCTGCCCCACGGAGGCTTATCAATCACTTCAACTCAACTTGGACACCTTCTGAATGGCAGCGTAGACTTGATAAGCTTGCTTCGAAAAATCAATTGGTCACTACGCTTCTTATAAAAGGCGCCCCACCACACGCTGATGCTGATTGGATCTCGAATTTCTTCGTAAAGAAATATGGCATTACCATTAGCCACTGTAATTTAATTCCAACATCTCACCACAGAAGTAAGCGCAGCTTCAAGCTCAATATGCCGGCCAAATACGAATGGCTATTCCATAATCCAGCCAGCAACAATTTCAACCTTGGAAAGATGCGTGTCTGCAAATGGTTGGAAAATACGACCAAGAAGCAGGATAAAGTCAAGCAGTCCGTCTTACCTAAACCATCTATTAAGGTAGCAAGTAAACCCAATTTGCCAAGACCCACCTCCTCTTCTCAAAGCAAACCCAGCTCCAATTGGAGCTTTAAAACTAAAATTTTTCCTAATTTTAAGCCTCCTACCCATACTCCAACTCCGTCTATTCCACCCCAAACCAAGCCCCGACGTCAACGCGTCTCTTTTGACCTAACACCTATCTTAAATCCCGCTTCCAGCTCGCCTTCTCCCTCGGTTTCACGGGCCCCAGTCCCTATTTTTGATACACCACCAAACCCAGCTAGCAACTCAATTCCCAACTTCGACCTTAAAACTGGAACTAAGTACCCTAATTTCATTAACTCCCATACCCTAAACCCCACATCTCATCCCTCATCCAACTCCATATCCAATCATTTATCTCTATCTCCCTCCTCCAATGCTCCTATTCTTGATCCCCTTTTTCGCCCCACTGTTAAACTAACACAGCAAACCAATGGCACTACAGAAGGTCGATATGCTCTCTCTAGGCTCAGAGAAAGAAAGATATATGAAAACATTCGTCTCTTTCTTGCCTATCTACATGACAAATCGGACTCGGTCTGCTACGAAGGGAAAACCAAAACCAGTGTCATGGTTTCCATCCAGCAGGAAGGCCTCCCTACCGACCCTATCAGTCTCAGGAACCTTTATGTCAGGTACCACGAGATTTTTAACATGTCTCCTCAGAAAGTATCAGACGACCTTGCTGCATTCGGCAACTATGTTCACTCTAAACGAGTATCGAGGCGTCCTACTGGCGATGGACAACAGCCTTAACTCTTCCCCCATTACAATGTCTTCATCCTCTAAAGCCGACTTTGTCGCAATAAAAATATAACTGCCTCTCAAGTCCCTTTACGTTATATGTTGCTACATCCTACCAGCTCAACCTATCGAATCTTACCAATTTGTTATTGATGCGATCGATCATTTAATTGACCTGTCAGACCCTATTGATGATATCCTTATTTTTGGCGACTTTAATCTTCCTCAACTACAATGGACTCCATCAGATGATCAATCGTTTTTCATCGCTTCAAATGCCAACTCAGCTAAGGAATGTCTCTTCTTAGATCGCTTAACAGACTCAAGTCTATGCCAAGTCAGTGGTATATCCAATTATATGGGCAGGTAATTAGACCTTATTTTCACAACAGATCCAATTAACTCCTCAGTCTCACTTTGTCCCCTATCTCTCTCAACAATCGATAACTACCATCACCCCCCTTCTACTTTCATTTTTTCATAACTATTCATTCCAGTCCACTCCCCCCACAACTCTCTCAACCCACGACTTTCATAAAGCAAACTTTCACAAAATCAGTGAATATCTCAGCAGATCCCTCTTTAACTTTCACAACTTAAGTATAAATGATGCCTTATCCATTTTTTATAAAGAAATATTTAATTCTTTTTCCCTTTACGTTCCGTTTTCCCGCCTTAAAACTTCATCTACTAGTCCTCCCTGGTATAATCGCAAGCTTCGTTCCTTACGAAATCAGAGAAATAAGTTATGGGCTGTTTTCCTGCGTACCAGATCCTTTACCGACTATTCCAACTATCTTGGTGCTTATCTTCATTTCACCGAACTTTACGATTCCCTTTTCCAGCGCTACCTTAACAATGCGCAAGTCAACCTTATAAACCACCCTAAGTCCTTTTTCCAATTTGTTAACTACAAAAGAAAGTCCGATGGTTACCCTCCTTCCCTCTCTTTCAACAACAGGTCATCAACCGATCCACTCACCATTGCCAACCTATTTGCCACATTTTTTAAACAATCCTTCACCAACGACTCCTTTGTACCAGATCCATCCTATTTTAGTTACCTACTGAACTTCTCCAATGGCCCACTTCTTGCTCATGTTTTGGACCCGTCTTATATCGAATATAAATTACACCAACTCAATGACGAATTCACACCCGGCCCAGATGGCCTCCCTGCCATATTTCTTAAAAAATGTTCTTCCTCTCTTTCCCTTGCCCTTTCTAATCTCTTCCGTCTATCCCTTTCACAAGGAGAATTTCCTGAGGCTTGGAAATCCTCCTTCATAACCCCGATCCACAAGAAAGGATCAAAGAATGAAATAACCAACTATCGTCCCATCGCTAAACTCTCTCATATACCCAAACTCTTCGAAAGTATTTTGTATGAAGCTCTAAGCTTCCAGTGCAAATCACTTATTTCCCCTAGACGACATGGCTTCTTAAAGGGTAAGTCAACCACCACAAATCTCGTTGAATTCGTATCCTTTGCCCTCTCTGTCCTAGAGAATGGCAATGAAGTCGATGTAGTTGCAACCGATTTTAGCAAAGCCTTCGATAAAATCTCTCATCGGTTAATCATCTTTAAATTGTCTGCCCTCGGCTTTGAACCCATACTGTTGAAATGGATATTCTCTTACCTCAAAAACCGTTTTTACAGTGTTCGTTTTAGGTCAGCCCAGTCCGCTCCATTTTTGGCCACCTCTGGAGTTCCACAAGGCAGCCATCTCGGTCCCCTTCTTTTTATATTAACAATAAATGATCTCGATATGATCATCACTCGTCTGTCTCGCTTTACGCCGACGATACCAAATTTTTCAAAACCATTTCCTCTCCCCATGACACTTTCCTCCTTCAACAAGATCTTGATAGTTTTTCGATCTGGTGCCTCAAAAATTCTTTGGAACTTAACATCGCCAAATGCCAATCCATCACCTTCTCACATAAGCGGAACCAATCTCCTCTCCGACTCTATCTTCTCCATAACCAACCTATCTCCTCCGTACAATCTCTTCGTGACCTCGGCATTTTGTGTGATAACGAGCTCAACTTCCGTTTACATATGGATGAGATAATCCTCAAAGCCAACTCTGCACTAGGTTTTGTAAAACGGTGGTCCAAAGAATTCACCAACCCATACGTGACCAGGCTCCTCTATATTACCTTTGTTCGCCCCCTCCTAGAGTACGCCAGTCAAGTATGGTCCCCATATCATTGTGTTCATATCTCGAGAATTGAAAGCATTCAGCGCCGTTTTCTTCGATTCGCTCTTCGAGGTATGCCCTGAGATGATCCTTTTAATCTGCCCCCCTACCGTCTCAACCTTATCAACTTAAACACCCTTGAAAATCGCAGAGATGCAGCAGACTTTCTCTTCATTCATCGACTGCTTTCAGGTCACGTTGAATGCGCGTCCCTTCACAGCTCCATTTTCCTCAACACTAACCCTCGTAATCTACGTACCCCTCGACTCTTCTATCTACCAACCCACCACACCTCCTATGGCGCGAACGAACCAATCTCCCGTATGCTACGTCAAATCAACTCAAGCCCTACCGTCTTTGACTTCCACCGCACCACTCCCCACCTCAAATCCGTTCTGCTGCACCACTCCAACCAACCTTAGTTTTAAGTTTTAGTTTAAGTTTAAATTGTAAGTTATAGCTTGTATTAAGCGAATAAATGGGGGCGTTCGCCCCCACCAAAATTTGGTTGCTTCTGTAGTGGTCCAAGCCACGTCTTTGGCGATCAGTAATTATCCGACCAGGTGGTGGCAGGTGTGTTAGGGAACTTTCATTGCCGAGAGGCTTCGGCTCATCGCAGAAGAACCTGCTCAATTTTGGAAGGACTGACTGAATTAGTCAGTTACTAGGCATTATCTGACGAAAAGTACATAGAAATCTGTACATACTTGGGAGTGCACGTTGGAGTTGTTGAGTGGCTCAGCACTGAATTTTCCAACATGGACCATGCTTAGGTGACCGGAAGCTTATCTGCGCCTCTTATATGATATGGTTCACATCCTTCATCCCATCCTACTACCCTACTACTGAGATTTGTGCGCCTACTCTCTAGAAATGGGCAGGTTCACCATAGTAATCCAAAGCTACTGGAGATTAATCGCTTCTACTTATGGAGGAGCCTTTGTTGCGGAATTGGGTCATTTTCTTCTGAAGGCCTTGATCCATATTTCGTTGACTTCATTCCGTCACTTTATGATAATGTGTGATTGCTCTATTGCATCCAAAATAAGAAGAAGACTAAGCTAAAGGTAGTCCTGATGTGAAGTCCAGAAATAGTCGTAATACAATTCAAACTAAAAGTGGGTCACCAGTGCTGGGGTTTATAGAAATTTTCTCTCAAACCAACTCCTAGTCTACAATTAATATCACTCAACCTCTATTCACCTGTTATACCCGTGTGAACCATCTCTCCTCCGAACTAAAACAAACAAAAAACCAAACTTTGACTACAGATCCGCCAGCAGGCAGTAGTCAAACAACATCAGTGCAACAGAAAAAAAAAAATTTAAAAAATCGCCAAACACAGACAAAACGTCGGAACAAATTTCCTGCGATCACAATCGCGGATAGCGAAAATCACTGCAATTTATCCAAGCGGCGATCGTAAATCTTCCACCAGCGCAACCGAAGCAAGCAGTCACCAGCCAAACTCACACTCCCATTGAAGGTTTCCTTTTTGTTATGTGTCGCTTGCTGCTTGTTGCTGTTGCCTTCTGTCGACCTCTGGGCACGTCCGGCCCGGTCTCGACCGATCAACCGATCACCGTCGGCATTCACTTAACAATACAGGTGCGTGTGCGCATTATATACTGCCACTCATACATACCATGTTCCCGCGCTTCGTATTGTACTTGCACTGTATTCGTATTCCGAGATACTTTTGCATCTACTTGCTGCCGTCTGGGCAGAGTTACAGCGGCAGCAGCACCAGCAGTCACCAATTTTGTTCGCATTTGACAATTTTATCTTCGTGAAGAATCAATTGTAAGCGAAGCGCACTGTGCTGCGTCCGGATAGAGATACAGATGCAGCAGCAGCGGCTCAGACAAAAACACTCAGCCATACATCACCCAACAAATTGCCCACAGCAATAGGCTTTTCAGTACAAAGTACAAGTATCTGCGGATACAAAAGACTGTGAGACCAGGCAGATCGTTGTCATCATTATGATCATCATCTGTGGCCGTCGCTTTAATGCAATTGCAACAATCTTGCGTCAGTTCATCGTCAGTTTCATTTGGATTGGGATGATGAAGTCACTTGAATCGTCGCTGACGACGGAATAGCTTTTCACTACTCGACTAGGGCCTGTTTGTCTTGGCTCTTGACTGTCTCGACGGACTCCATGCTCTTGGACTGGAACTGCATTCGCAGTGATATGATAGCCAAGTGATGGGTTTTTATGAGCATTTACGAGGTGAAAATTAATTAGAGGCGAACATTGATGGCATTGCTGCAATAACTGCTCTTTTTGCACTGCTACTGCTCAATATTGCCACTACTAATGCCCATTGTCGGCAGCTACTGTCCATTGTGCCTTGTGTAACGTATTGTATGTGTATCTATGGGCAGCAAACAGCCTTGGAATTTGCAACGGTGTAGCCAAGGTATGTGCTTTTTGTGGGGTTTTTACTGAAACCTGAGACTGGGCTAATTGGAAAAATGCTATGAGCAGCTTGACTACCTTCGATTTGGCGGAGAGTTAGTTACAGAGAAAGCAGCTAACTAATTAGCAATGATGACTCCGTGAATGGGCTTCGAGAGCAAATAAAGGAAAATTGGTTTGGAATGACCAATTCATCGGAGGAGGACGAGTGCGAATCAACTGGAAAGAAGCGGAACTTACCGATGTCTAATGGACTGGTGGTAACGAGTGTTTTATGAGGAAAGTAAGGAAATATTTAGAAAGACATTCGATTCTTTCATGAAACACATTGTAAAGGAGACGAACCATTCGAAATTGACGTAATGATGATGGGGACATCAGGGTTTTCCCTGTTTCGGAAGCAAGAAACGATGGGTTAATGGTGGAAGTTGTCCTGGATACATAGTTCGTCTAAAGTCAAAAGTTTACAGCGATACCAAACAAATAACTTGCTCAGTTTTCGGTTACCAAAAATCGTTATCTTCACCTGAAGGTATACGCGTTTTCTCTTCAAGGAGTCATATGCAGTGCTGAAGTCGATCAAGAGATTTGGTTGGGTTACTGAGATGTCTACGAGGGTGGAACGTTAATAAAATTAAGGAAGTGCTAGTCACGTTTGTGGTCGAAGAAGGAAAAGGTGCTGGACACCACCTTGAGGGTGCTGCAGAAACAAAAGCTGAAGCCACCAGTAGTAGTAGCAGCTCCAAAAGAAATAGGTCCCCAGTGTAATGGAGCTAGTCGCACTTCGGAGAAGATGCCTGCCGCTGAGGCGCACAGTTACCAGGGGAAGAAGAAGACACCCCGAGCCTATGGAAGACATTTTATCGGAATTCAGAACCAAAAGATCGGAGCACAAGAGGGCCATCAATACGAGCAAAAAATAGAATTCGGAGGATCTTTGCCGATGCGTCAATAGTGGGAGTAGGCTAAAAGGTGGACATGCAGAAACTAGGAGCTCGGTCGGCCAACCATAACCCAGGTGAAGAAAATATGGAACATATAGCACTCACCCTGTCAGGCCCCTCGACACGTCTTTGGCTCAATCACAAGAAATTCTAGCTTTCTGCGAACAAGATTGGTGAAAACAGTGCAAAAAGTAGAAGCCCCCGGACTGGACGGAATACCGACGGAAGTGCTGAAAGCGATTGCCCAAAATTCTCCACAACTGCTGCTGAAAATGGACAACAGCTGCCTTTAGGAAGGGGTCTTTCTCAGCTTCGTGCTGATGAGCAAGGGCAAAAAAGACTAGGATTCCCCATCTGTACTGTACAGACCATTTTGCTTGTTGAAAACTGAAGGGAAACTCCTAGAAAATATGCTGAAATCACCACTCATAGATGCTGTACCAAAATCAGGTGACCTGTCCACGAGACAGTGTGGCTTCAAAAAGGGCCACTCTACAATCGGCGTTATCGGAGAAGTACAAAAGGCCAAACCGCCCACCGAGGCAACCACTACTAAAAGAAAATCGTAATTTTGGTAACTTTGGAGCGATATACTGAATGCACTTGCACATACCTTCAGGATTCCAGTTTACCTCCTGCGAATGCTGAAGGGCTTCCTCAAAGACCAGGAGCTAATCTACGATATCACGGAAGGCCGTCGAAGAAAGGAAATCACTTCCGGAGTAACACAGAAATCGATTCTGGCACCTGACCTCTGAAACATCTCATACGATGGCATACTTGTCATAGAGATGCCTGAAGATGCATGTAGATGCCTTCCTGGAGAACGGCGCAAATAAAGCTGAACCAGGCTATGAGACGGGTGAACTCAAGGATGAATGAACGCGGTCTTAGTCTAGCTACAGAAAAAACCGAGATAGATCTTCTGACCAAGAAGAGGATCCCGACCATCGTTAACATCCGAATCGGGCCCGAAGTTTTTCTGGCAACAGGTAAAGGCCATATCGGAACGACCGTCGAATTTCGCAATGTCACTAAGCAAACTGATTGCGAACTTAGGGGGTTCTATGGCCAGAAACGCAGGCTTCTAATGTCAAGCACACATGCCATCCTTCTGTATGGCTGTGAGATCTGGGTATACGCACTCCGACAGGAAAAGTACAGGAAGCAGATGGGAGCAGTGCAGAGGCATGCAGCTCGAACTGTGTCTGAACCAGCCATTCTTTTAGTTGCAGGAGTAATCGATCTCCGAGCGACGGAAAGAAAATACGTCTGCGACAAAAAGGCGGAAATTGGAGTGGAAGCGGATATCGAGTAGGCAAACGAGTTTCGTGATCTAGAACTCGGAGAGCAGAGGACTGTGGACTACGAAGCTGATCAAAGAATCGACAGAAATACGGCGAAGTAAACTACTACGTCATTCAGTTTCTCATCGGCAATGGATATTTCAAGGTCTTTCTTCACAAAACATCAGGAAAGCAAACACTTCAGCCTGCCAGTACAGGGACTTTCCAGTAGACGATGGAAGCCACACTTTTTTCGTTCGAAAGCTCAACGACGGGAGGAAAGCAGAAAGATACTGACGAGCGATCAGACCTGGCCAAAAAAGAGAGAGCAAGACGCAAATATTCCTCTAACACACTCATGAAAGCCTCACCGGAAGATAGAATACACCCTCACAAGAAGATAAATATGAAAAAGCCGGCCTTCAAAGGCGAAAGAAAACGTTACCACTCTGAAGTAATACGAAAGCGGTTCCCGGTGGATGATGTCAAGATGAAAGGCGTTAAGATGTTTTCAAGTGGGTGAGAGTCGCGCAGTACCTGAAGCAGAGCGGGACTGCTTCTCGTCGTTATTAGCTTTTCCACCGTTTGTAAAGATTCTTGTAAAATCAGCTATTGATTCCATGGCTTCACTCTTTGAAGTATTTCCTCCAGGCATTACCATTTGTCTGGAGACCAACACTTGTAGATCTAGAGAAGTTGCGCGTCGTTCACATAGATATGTACCATAGGGCTCAACCCCATAGAATGGCTCCGCTCGAGAGACCAATATACTCGGACATATTGCGTCAATCAACGCTCTTCGGTTGAGTAGGAGATGCCGGCTGCAGAACCAATTTGAAGTCGCTTGTAAAGCACAAAGTTTTCTGTTGATGAAAGGTCGACGCCTCTCTAACTCCTCGGGGATTACATGCACCTGGTGGTAGTTCTACGTATTACCAGTCGGGAATCGAAGTTCCAGAGGCTTCTGACCACCCGTAGGTGGTAAGCCTTCAGCAAGAACACCGCTTATATCACATGCTCCACCATCAAAAGGCTTTGCAAAAGGTTCATAGACCTAAATTCTTGATATATGATTATAGAGGACATATCACACGCATAGCCAGTTTACTAGTTCCGCTAATTCCGTATAGCTCCGACATGCCATTGTGCTAGGCAAGGAGCTCAAGCCGAAATTAGGATTGCCATCTAGACATCAGGCATTCATTAAGTAAGGCTTTATGTTCCCTCAAGGACAAGAAATCAACGCCCCATGCGGTACGTCAGGCAATGGCAGTCTCTTCCTAACTTCAAAAGCGATGCAGCAACTTACCACTTTGTGGTCCAGAGAAGGGATTCGCAAGAGCGATCGTAGAGGCAGTGTGATATACTGGTAAACAACCAAGTTAGGCCATTCGGCGACAAAACAAAATCCGGCGATGACACACTAGAGACATAATTGTTTTGTAGCCATGTAGCGTTGCTGCCAATGTTCGACAGGCAAAAAAATCGCACACATATGCATAATGTGTGGTCTCTGGCAACATTTGCACCCTAATTATACGATAATAGGAGGCCCTCTCGCTCGTATTATCTTCAGATCAGCCTTAGACTGACCTTTCAAATGGAGAGCGGTCATCCGCGTATGTGCAGCATCTGCAGTAGGCACTCCGTTTTCCCAGAAGTGAATTCAACATTAGGTTCCATGTGAGTGAACTACAGATGGACACCAAGGGGCGCCTACGCTCTTCACGTTCACTTCTTGAAATGGCAGATTTCCCTACGCCCGATTTCTAAGATTACCTCATGGAGACAAGATGGGAAATGATGCCAGCTTAGGTTTTCCAAGGCACCCTTAAAATCAGATTTCTGATCACACACATTCCTCGACACTCTTGAGAGTTATAAAGCCGAATTGGACGGAATATATGGGCTAAAAGCCTTTCTACTATGACCCTTTCCAATACTTTTCCAAGCAACGGATGCGGTATGTTGTCAAGATAGGATAAACGGTTGGACCTTACCTTCTAATTCGAATAGAAATAGTTTCGGGCAATGCCCTTTCAGTAGAAGCACACCAAGTACTCAGAGTATATATGGCTTTAACCATTTCTCTAGATGAAACCTATGCATGGGGTACTCATTTAATGAAGGAATGAAACACCTTAGCTGATTCCTTAATCAGGAACGGCTGGAGGCCTCAGTGCAATCCTCACACAATTGTAAGGTAATATCTATAGGAATGCCCAGAATGCCAGCAGTCCTACAAATTTTATACAATCTGTCCTGACTTGTGGACACAAAATCCCTCCTTTAATCCTCTTTCAATTGTACAATTGTACACTTAGCTCAGCCAAAATCTCAGCGTTGGCAGCCCAAACCATTAACTTTAAGGCATCTCCCAAAGACACGATCATTAGCTCGCAACACATGTTCTTGCCCTCCACGATCTGCTGATTAACTTTCAGACTACCATACGCATGGACTGGTAACGAGGTTGGCTACTGGGGAGTAGCTCTACACTTTAAGGAATTCTATAATTTGGTGCAGCCTAAAATCCAACACCTAAATGTGACAACGCCAACGGGATGGTGGATCTTAACGCCAGGGTGGAACGACTTTGCACTACTCAAAGGCAGTTAAAGGGGTTGCTACAGGGTCCGCAATGATAATGCTGAAAGGTTCATTGACTTTGATAATGTCCGTTCCCTAGTAATTGGTATAAACCCTCTGAGCACAATGCGTATTTCAAGATCAGGCGATCAACAACAGGCGTACACCGAGATCGATCGCTAAGTGATAGAGTTGTCTCTTAGACGTTCGGAACAATAGTGGAGCTGACATCGACATTGAGAGTGACAACCACTTTACGATCGTTCACAACTTCGTACTGCATCCGCGTGGACTCTAAGTTGAGGCCAAAGCAGACAGAATTTAAAAGAAATCCACATGACACATGTGTACGAGTATTTGCTACATCCTGGTTGCAGATCAAAGAACGTACGGGTATGCTGACGTAAGTGGTGATTCCAGACACATAAGCAGGTGGTTTCAGTGAATTGAGACCCAGCACCATACAACGAGGAAGAAGGTTAAAAGCATTGATAGGCAATAGAAACCCTCGTTCTAGACTAAACATTAGAACAGGCCGCTAAAAGATGCGACAGTATCACAAAGAAGCTTCTAATTATGGCCATGAATAAGCTGCAACGCAAAACATGGGAAAAATACTTAGCTTCTGCGTTAAACCATTTCATCTTCGTCTGTCACACAACGTCGCACCTCGATTGATGACGCATAATCGCAAGTTCTTGGGTCGTAGTTTCAAACATCTCTCCTGGCACTGGGATACAAACCAAAATCCTGGAAAACAGGGAAAGGAGCTTTGATACCTTCTATCGGATAAGATGACCACACGCTCGCCAAGACCTTCAGACTAGTAAGTCTGACTTCCTTCATGTTGAAGCGCCTGGAGAGAATGGCTTAGCACCATATGTGCAAAACTGCTCTGCGAATACATCCTCCCTCTAAGATGCAATATACCTAACAAAGCCTAAGGTCCTCCGAGAGAGCGCTTCAAAATCTCGACTACTCGACAAGTAGGGATACGCGCTGGGCATTTTCACCGACGTTGAGGATGCTTTCGGAACGCAACTTTTGACCGCATGTGCAAATAGCCCAGACAAGACCGCGTAAACGAATCAATGGTTTTGTGGGTGTTAACTGCGGCTAATATGTGATGACGGAGGCAAACAGGGGTTGCCCGCAAGGCAACATCCACCACTGCTATGGTACATGTTGCTTAACTCGCTGGTTAACGCTCTCAACAGTTCTGACGTCTATGCTCAAGCATACGCGGATGATGTAGCTGTACTGTCTGTTGGATCGTGTCTAGCGACTCTCTGCTCTAAAACACAGACAGCCCTAGGCATGATCGGCAATTGGTGCATTAGAAATGGGTTTTCAGTCAGTCCTCCAAGTTTACTTTTTTTACGATAAGGAGGAAGTTGGCTTACCTTTTTCCAACGAACCTACATTTTTGGGTGTCATCCTGGATAGCAAACACTTCGAAAACCTTCATGATATCATCGGTGTACCGGTAGTATAAAGAAGCTTCCGGCAAAACATAGGGCCTGTCGCCGAGGAGACTTCTCTGGATCAACACGGCTACGATAAGGACAAATATATCATATGCGTCTATAGAACGAGCTGCTATTATCAGACGCCAGCCGGTCTGTCTCGGCTGAGTGAATGCTATCACGTCTAGCTCAGCTCTAGACCCATTAATGAAACTCTACTCCTTGGTACAAAACCACTGAAGAGAAGGGTTTTTCAGGACCCAAACTTGCGTCAAGTCTGCTTGAGTCCTCTGTTAAGGCTTCCATTTCTAGCTGGGTTCGACAGTACGTACAATTGCAGAGGCCAAGTGCATGCTTCCCGACATCTCTAAGATGTGGAAAGACTGCAGACCGCTTGCTGGCATCATGACGGGGTACTGCGCTTTTAGTAAGTGTTTTAGTATGCTAGGCATAAGTAACGCAACATGTTGCGATGCTGTGAAAGTGGTGACAATAGAACGGAGCACTACCTCTGAGTGAGTTGGGCCTACGCTCACATCATGCAACATGTACTCGGCGCTAAGGTCTTGTGCTGGCTATGTAGGCGCTTTATTACTGAAGGACTAGCTCATCTTTCCATGACAGAGTGAGAAATTTCAGGAAAAAAAATTTGACTCTGTTCGAACAGAACTAAAATACCGATGAACTCGTCAAGCATAGAACTACAATACCTTTTCGATCAGGAAAATGCACCTTAGGTATACTGACTGCTATGTGTAAGCCCATGTTAAGGCGCGACCCAGTCCTTTCTGCAACTGCCCTGTTCGTCTTATCATTTTGTACCCAGAAGATGGGAGCTACGGTTTATTGCTCTCCCCAAACAGGGATTTGATTCTTTTTACGTGTATGGCCTACAGCTCGAACTTGTACTTCTAGCACAGCAGTCGACTTTAGTGCCTGCAAATTGACCAAGGGCACACATTTACTTAAGATGGCTACAATCAGAAATCGGTCTTCAGTTGGGGGAAGACAACAGCTTGGGAACCATCTTAAGATCCCTTATTTGCGTTTCGCTTAGCGTTTACCTATCGTTTGTGACCATTTGCTCCTTTTAAATGAAAGTAATTAATTTTGCCTGCCTTGCGGCTGCAGCTCCTGCATCGTCTACTGATTTATAGCCTTCACAACGGCCGTGGAAATATTCCCACGTTTCAAATTCCAAATTCCTACTGAGAAAGAGTAAAAAAAAAAAGAAACAAGAACGCTCTTGTTGTAAACCTAATCCTCCTCTTATAGACTTCCGGACAATTGCCCATAATTTGTCCACTGAAGATGCAACGAACGGAAGAAAAAAAAATAAAGAAACTCATCCATCTAGGTAACTGCAATTGCCCCCAAGACAAATCCCACTCCCAGAACACACAAGAGAAATATGTTAGTCGGCACCACCAACTCCAACTAGACCCTCATCTATCCGTAGATGCCGATCGAATTTATAAATCCTTCTGCAGCACTTACCCAGTAATTTTGAGACAGCACCTTGTTGGGTGAGCATATGTTGAGCCAGATCATAGCCACGCAATCCGAACCTCGATAACTCCAGCAGGCGATGTTGTGAGACTAGAGCGCTTAGAGTTGTCGGCGATGGTGAGCCTCCGGGAAAGAGTCCTGCAGCGGCGGCTGCAGCAGCTACCGCAGCACCAGGCGACGGCCCCGATGGTGATAGCCCAACTGCAAAAACAAAAACAAAAACAAGAAGAACGTGAACAAAATATTTAACAAATGTAAATTGAGTCAAAGCAACAGAATTAGCAATCAACAATCGAGAATTGAGAAAAATGAGTGCAACCATGAGTGAGTGAAAAATCACAGCAGTCACAAGGATGTAATAATCCATTGGCATTTCAACGGAGGGATGTTAATTGCATCTTACAGATGCGAGCGAGTACACCCGACCAGATGACTAAGCCAACAAATGGGAAACCAGCCAAGTGGCCTCTGCTGGCTAGATGATTCCAGAGCTGGATGGAGAGATGGTTCGATGAAGGAGAGCCAAATGATTCTTTGGCTCTGTTGTCCAGCGATTGACATGTGGTTCTGCTAGATGCGTAGCATTTGCTTGCTTAGTGTGTTCTTGGTTGTTTTTGTTCTGTTTTTGATTTAATACCAGGGTGTCACCTCGATGTCGATGTTGGCAATAAATCGAGTCGGTTGTTTGTGTGTTGGATTAGGCATGTAAGCAAGCGGCTACTGTGAGTGCATCGCCTTGGTGAAGGCACACATTTCCAAGCAGGAGAAGGAGGAGATGAGGGTGTACGAGTGCCTACGCTCGGATACTTGGGGATTAATCACGTGGCAATGGAGCATAAGAAGTGAACTACCATTGGACTGGCATGGCATGGATTAGTTGATTGAGATTATATGTGACACTTGCCCGAGTAGGCTTAGGTAGGGAGTTGCGTTTCAATGCATGTTGGGCAGCCTGAACGAACGTTAGGTGTTGAACCAGATCTGATTAGGTACTCGGGTCAGATGGTTATGTTGACCTTTTCGGCAATTAGAAGCAAAATTGTTGGGCAAATCGACAACTGACAGCTGTGGGAGTTAGTGCAAAAGTCTATCTTGAAACCGGTTAAACGGACTGAGCATTCGTCCTCTCATGATCTCATAAAAACCTCTCCACGTGCTTGTCCACAACAAAGAATACACCATCATCTGACTTACTGGTTTCCCCATCAGAACCTGTTAGCTTCACACATAACCACGCATATCCTCATCAAAGATTTCCAGGAATTCCTCACACTCAGGGACACTATTCCAGAAGCCAGTTCACCCATCAGCAGATTGCATAACCCAGTTTCATTACTTCCTTTACCCTTACCACCAACAAATTCCTCCTTCACCTCACTCACAAAACAAAAAAAAAGGGTTACCCACTCGTAGCAGTGCAAAAACAACATCAGAACTTCAAAAGGGTCTCTGTCAATGTCGTCACCTTCTATCCGTAGATACGAGTACCTGCTCTTGACTCTGTTCAATGTGTCATTGCATGACCAAAACTGTAATTCGAAACGGGATGTCGACTTTTTTAGGGTTCAGTTGCTCCAGTGTGGGTTTTAAGTAGAATTTTCCTGGAATTTCACTTCTCTTTCAACATCTGAAGAAGAAGAGAGGCAGGTAGCGGTACGACTACTATACATAACTCTCTTACGAAGAGTGGATTTTTACCGGGGGATCTAGGATTTAAACTGTTCTCCTTTTTCACTAAGTCCATGATAAATTGGCCGAAATACCGCTGTGCTCATCTTGAGTTCATAAATTAACATAAGGATTCGCTGATGGAATTTCGCGCTTTGAATGCGTCCGCCCAGCCTACATAGAGTCTATACAGACAATTGCACACAGGTGGTGGGCATTAATCTAGTTTGGGTGGCGAAGAAGTGCAACCAATGCCACCGATGCACGCAAGGATTCACTGCATTAATCAACATGTCTTCGGCGAATATACAGGCCAAACAACTGGATTGTGCAATCTAGTTAAGGTGACTTCATGCAAACATGGAAAGTACGGATGCTAAGCACTTGTCTTTGGTGGTGTGCATTACGGAGTCAAGCGTTAACACATTCAGTGTTAGTCAAGGCCGGTGATCCTGTGGTTTTTAGTTGAAATGGGACTTAGGGATAGAGAGTTGCGAGCATTTCAAAAACGCGGCACCACGTCAACACATTGAGCCTTACACGCGTTTTGCGGCTAACGACACTGATGCACCACTTAAGCCATGTGACCCAGATGATGAGACTGATAAGCTTGATGAGTCTGAATGGCCTGATGAGTCGTATGTATCTGATGAGCATAATGAGCCCCATGAACTCGATAATCGTGATGAGCTTGCTGAGCCTGATGACTTGTTGAACCGTATGGTTAAGCCCAATGAATCAGTGGAGCTCAATGCCGTATGTACGTAATGAGTCTGATATGCTTGGTAGGTTTAATGAGCCAAGTTATCCAAACGAAACAGACGTTCCTGATGAATCTGATGAGTAAAATGAGCCAGATAAACCTGATTGAACGACACCCTAAATGCCAGCAAAGCACAAGGTGAGGCATTCTCACGTGATTTTTCCAACATCGTCTTTGAAAGAATGTGTGAAACTCACAAGTCAACTTCAGGAGCGCCATCTTGGAAATGTAGGTTCAGTTAGTTGAATATGTAGACACATTGTCGTCTATCAGTGCAGATGAAATGGAATGCTCTTGCTCGGGAAACCAGAGCAACATTCTAACATACAAGACACTGATCATCCCAGTCCTTCTTTACGACGCAGAATATCGGAAACTGATAAAAGCGGATTAAAATGCTCTCGGGCACTTCGAGAGAAAAGGTCTTCGGGCAATTTTAGGTTCCGTTTGCATCAATGGAGAATGGAGGAGTCGTTTGAATATCGAACGCGACAACCCACATATTGTACAGCGATGCCGACCAGTTCATACAAACAGGGATAGGACAATGCACGGACAACAGCAAGACGGGCCGGAAAGTTTTCGATTCCAACCGAAAGGTACAACGGGATAGAGACGACGTCATATTAGGTGACGCACATAAGTTGAAGGCAATGGCAGCCAACCACGATAGCTGGAGAGGCATTTCAGTAAGTAAGTAAAAGCCTGGTAAGCCCGATTCGCTCTATGGACGTAAAAAACCCGATGAATCCGATGAGCTTAATGAGCTTGACGGACCTAATAAACTTGACAAGTATTTTAACCTAGGTGAGGCTGATCCTAGCGATCCGAATTTGTCTGGTGAGTCCTATAGTCAGCTTTATATACCAGCTGAGTCTGCTGGTCCTAATGATCTTAAAGAGACTGATGGGTCTAATGAGCCTGATGAACATAGTAAACCTGGTAGTGGGTCTGATGAGCCCGATGAGTCTGACCCTCCGATAAATCTGATCAGTCCAGTAAATCGGTTGAAACGATCATGGTAGATGAGTCTGATGACCCAGATGTGCATCATGAGCCCAACGAGCATCAGTTGAATGAGTCTAATGAGCGTTGTGCGCCTGATGAGCATAATAAACCTGGTGAGACTGGTAAGTTCAATGAGTCAGATGAGGTGGACTGGCTTGAAGAATCTACTTACAAAGATTAGTCAGATAACCCACATGAGCCCGGTAAGCATAATAAGACCGGTGAGCTGAATTTACCTGATAACCCAGCTAAGTCAGAAGGGTTAAATGCGTCAGGAAAACCTGGAGCTAGCTGGATCAAGCCTGACAAGCGGAAAACGCTAATAATTCTGAGAAGTCTGTTGAGCTGAATGCGCCTGTTCTGCCAGACGAGGTAGAGAAGCATAATGATCGTGATAAATCTAATGAGCCCGATAAGGTTTATGGGATTTGTAAGCCTGAGGAGTCTGGTGAGTATCATGAGCTGGATAAGCCTGATGAGCCTGAAGATGCTGATAAATCTGATGAGTCAGATGACTTTTGTGAGTTCTATGAGCCTGATAAATATAATGAATCAGATGAGATTGATTAGGCTGAGATCTTCTTAAGGCTAATGAGCGTAATAAACCTTCAGAGCCCTGTAAATCCAAAGAGCACGATGAGCTTGATAAGCCTGAGAAACGTGATGAGCGCCGTGAGTGTAAAAACACTAGTAAGCCCAATGAGCCTGACGATCGTAATAAACTCGCAGAGCCTGGTAAGTCTAATGAGCTTCATGAGCCTGATATGAGTGATTAGCCTAATGAACGCGAGCCCATTGAGCTTGATGGACCTTATAAGCCCGATGAGTCAGAAGAGCTAGTTAAGTTAAAAAACCTGATAAGTCTAATAATTATGGTGGGTGTGGGATTCTCAATAAGCCTGACTTGTCTGACAAGCGCGAAGCGGCTTATGAGTCTGATGAGCTTGATGAGCTAGATGATGCGGTTGAACCTTGTTATGCCTGATGAGCTTGATGGGCCTAATAGGTCTGATAAGAGTAATTAGATTGATTAACACGACGAGCCAGAAGAGCATGACAAATCTAGAGAGCCTGGTCTGTCCAATGAGGGTCGCTGAGCTTGACGGGCTTGGCGAGCTCGATAAGCCTGATTAGCCTAATAAACAAAGTGACCCTGCTAAGTCACTCTAAATGAGCTTAATGAGCATAATACACCTGGAGACCTGGTAAGTCCAATAAGCCCAATGAGCTAAGGTTCATCAACACAAGTCAGATGAGTCAGGAGAGCTAGTTAAGTTAGGAAAACCTGACAAATCTAATGATCATGGTGGGTATGGGGCTCTCGATAAGTCTAACTTATATGACAAGCTCGAAACGGTTTCTGAGTTGCATGAGCTTGATGACCTAGATGATGCTGTTGAAACTGATGCGCCTGATGAGCTTGTTGAGCCCAATGAGTGTCATGAAAGTAATAATCCTGATGGACCCGCTGAGCCTGATGAGCATTATAAACCTGCAAACCTTGGTATGACTGATGAGCTTGATGAATCTGATGAGCCTGATGACCCTGATGAGCCTGATGAGCCTGATGAGCCTGATGAGCCTGATGAGCCTGTGAGCCTGATGAGCCTGATGAGCCTGATGAGCCTGATGAGTCTGATGAGCCTGATGAGCCTGTTGAGTCTGATGAGCCTGATGAACCTGATGAGCCTGATGAGCCTGATGAGCCTGATGAGCCTGATGAGCCTGATGAGCCTGATGAGCCTGATGAGCCTGGTGAGCCTGGTGAGCCTGATGAGCCTGATGAGCCTAATAAGCCTGATGAGCCTGATGAACCTAATGAGCCTAATAAGCCTGATGAGCCTGATAAACGTAATTAGCCTGATGAGCTTAATGAGCATAATAAACCTTGAGACCGTGGTAAGTCTATCTATCAGTCTCATTGTCTGATAAAAAAAATAAACCTGGTAAACCCGGTAAGTCTAATGAACGCAATGAGCTTGATGGACCTGATAAGCCAGATAAGCAAAAGAGCTGGATGAGCCACGAAGCCTTGGTGAGTCTGATGATCATTGTTGAGGTGGCGGGTCAGATAAGTGTTTTGTTGTTGATAAGCCCCATAGAGCAGATAAGTAAGTATGCTGAGTTATTGAATGATTAGTCAGATGACTGTGATGAGCGTTAGAAACCTTATAAGCCTGATGACTATGATGAATAAGATGAACCTAATGAGCCTGGTGATCCTGACAAATCTGATGAGAACGATGGGATTTATGAGCCTGATGAGGATAATTAATCATATGCGACTGATGAGTTTGATGAGCTATATGAGCGTTATAAGTCTGATGCACTTGTTGAGCTTGGCGAGTGTGATAAATCGATTGAGTCTTACCAGCTACTTGAGTCTATTGAACTGGGTCACGATTTCTAGTATGTAATGCCTAGATTAGGGTTGGGACTTACTTCTCCGAAGAACTTATCTGTTATCGTCTGAATTCGATATTTAATGAGATACGGATGCATGAAGACTTCTAACCAAGATCTGCTTCATTCTCATGGAATCTATCAACAGCAGGTAGCAGAACACGTCTTAAAATGCGTTTGTTCCGCAGGTTGTTCACAGTCGTAATATGTAAATCGCCTCGACCAGGAGAAGTAGATGATGAAAGTACACCTCCCGTCCTTTCATACAATTTCACTTCATTTGTAGTTCGAACCTCACTCGGTTTGAGATGAAAACAACATCGAATTCCTGGAATTCTATGCGAACGCTCATTAGAAATGCTGTCATACAAAAGACAAGCTCCGGCTAATGTATAATTTATGTCTCAGGCTACCGCGTGCTGCTACTGCTTAAAGTTAATGTAAATGAGTTTCTTTGTAAGCGTATCTGATAGCTTTCCATTCATTCGTTTCAGTTCCATTGTGAAATTGAGACTACGAGTAATGCTTACGCAGTTGCTTCAACAAAGTCGTACTTTCGTAGAAGCTTCTCTCAATGACAGTTCACCTGTCTTGATGTGGAAACAGCACATTTTCTCCTGGTTGCCCAGTGTACTCGGTGTACTCGCTGAGGTACGCTCTTCTCTTCGCATAAATCATCTCGTTAATGCCAAATCCCACTGGCGGAAGATTTATTGGCAAACCCACTGAAATGGTAGCTTCTTCGATTTCGTTGTTACTTTTTTGTTTTTCTGTTCAAATAGCTACCGCTGTCGTGCAGTCTGTCCCCATTGCTGCCATTAACTTAATCGGCCTAATCGGTTACGACGCGTCTCTGCATTTTAAGTTGAATCTTCATGTACCAGGATGCTCGCAATTTTTGTGCAAAATTATTCCCGACACACTGGGCAAAAACGCACCATGCCAGTGTCGGACAAATACAAACCACAGGTCGGACGGTTAGGGACGAAAAGTCCCACCAAACAACAAAGAGTGTATAATTCCTGGCAATCCACTTTGCAGCTTATGGAATTTAAATTAAGTATCGCCATGGAATTCCTTTCGGGAATTTAGCTACAAATTTTTCCAACCATAAGGTGGCATTGGATACCAATGAGAGGAAGAGACGGAGAGGGACACTCCAGGCGATACCATCAAATGGCCAGAATTGTGGTATTTCCACCGCACACTACGAGACACTGTTGTCAAGCAGAGAAAACAAAATAAAAACAGCCACCAATGGAACCTCATTGGAACGTAAAAGGAGGCGATGAAGCAGTCCCATCATGTTTTGGTGCTAATTTCAGCACTCTTGTGGAATCTGCAGAATTCAGGACAACAAAGACCACCAGACCAGCAATTGTTGCTGCCATGGATCGAGCGTTTTTTGTTCCCAAGCCTCCGTTTGGTAAGTTTGAAGCTTCACTCCGCCACTTTGATGTACCATTTGACACTTTTGTGTTTTTCGAACAAATGACGATTTTGTGATGTTGATTCCTTTGGATTGTGAGTAGTACCTTCTCGTATCCCGATTGCGAATGGTTTTTGCTTCTTCTTTTTTTTGTTCGATTGGAATTTCCTGCTTCATCCCGACGATGGGGATCCAGAAGAAACTGATGGCGATCAAAGATCAACCTTTTGAGTACTATTATGTCGCTGGGCAAAGACTAACCATCAACATCAACATCATGTCAGAGTTTCCCGCCACGGAGGACCGACCGAATACAATTGGAAGTGAGTATTGCCTGTCATGGAAGTCGCCGACTTTGGGTAGAGAAATGGACAGAGGATGCGACTATGTTGCGGTGTCCAGTTTGGTGTAATGATTGCGACAACACATTCAATTTGTACCTATCACGTGTATGCTCAATTGTTGTTGTCCCATTTGGTGGTGGTGAGTGCTGCTACTGTAACGTGATGGCCAAAACTGGCCATGTGCACTGTGGAATTGGAATTCGTTCAGACAGAGAGCATGGCGAATGTTTGTTTTGCTTTGTCCAAGATTGGTGATCATGATGATGCTGATGATGCTGATGATGGTGATGATGTCAACGATGATGGTGATGCTTTGATTTATTACAGCGGCGGTAAATTATTCCTTAAGCGATGTGAAGTTTGAAGTTTGAGTGAAAATACTATGAGAGGTGCAAGCACGTGCTCGTAGTTATCGAAAAATTTCATACTGCAATCTGAAATTACCTAAAATTGTAAAAATTTACAATTTATTCCTACGAGAAGTGACAACTCTAAAGGCCAAATGGTAGTTCGTTCCGAAGAACAGATTTAGGAAAATCTTACCTCTTCGTACTTACTAGTGCTACTTCTCGGTCGTGCTCTAGTTTAAGAGCTGGATTAACTCTTGGAATACTAATGCCCCATGTCATCGAAGTTCAATCGATTATATTGGAAGCGTCGAATTTAGGAGCAAGTGGGCATGTTCTAGACTTTGTTTGTTTTGGTAAATATTATCGTACTCTCCTTACGCTGCAAACAAGTCTGTTGGAAATGCCACGGCAACTACTTCAGGATATTCTCCGGTTCCTTTTGACCTCACTTTCTGATATAGAAGCAGTTGTCTCCCGTGAGGAACAGCCTGATCTTCGAGGTTCCTTCGATGTTTATCATCAATCTTCTTCGTAGTAGAATTATCATCGCAATCAGCCTTAAATTAGTATTGGACCCCTCCAGGTCGGTACCTTACTTCATTGCCTGTTTCCTGGCAATCACGCGGACGATTTTGAGCAAAAGCAATGTAAGACTAAAGATCAACAATCTGATCACCAGCATAACAGATGGCGATGAACCTAAGTTCTTCAATCGCAACAGAGCACTTCAGGTTTGAAGTTGTACGTGGGGTAACTACGCGGTCACGCAAAAACCCTACTGCCCAGAAATGGAAGCGCTAGACTGTTATAAAGCAGATAAAACCGCCCTTATGCGATGGGATGGGGCTGACATATTCTTCGGTGAATGCTATAGTGCATAGGAGCAGCATCATTTTTGATCTGGGTTTGCCATCAGAGCGTTTTCGAAAAGTTTTCAGCTTTCCGCATGTGAGTAAGTCCATTGCAACAGGGTGTATCAATGCTAAATTCACCAATTTCAGCCTGATACATATTCACGGACCCAGAGAAGAAGTAGAGGGTCAGCGAATGTTCCTACGAGCTCCTCGAAAAAACCTACGAGCAATGTTCAATTATGAAAAATGTTGAAAAGCTTTAAATGTGATTTCGTCCCCAAGTAAGATAGGATGGCATTTTTGGTGGAACTCTCGGAAGCAAAGCCTATACGACACTACATCTGGAAGCGTAATTGACCTAGCTCCGCGGAGGTATATAATATATGTAACTAAGGATGTGAGGAGCTCCCTCAGAAGCACTCCCTCAGAATAGGCTACAAAAAGAGGATGAAGAACAACGACACCTACTACTACTACTACTACTACTACTACTACTACTACTACTACTACTACAACTAGTACTACTACCGCTACTACTACTACTCCTACTACTACTACTACTACTACTACTACTACTACTACTACTACAACTAGTACTACTACCGCTACTACTACCGCTACTACTACTACTCCTCCTACTACTACTACTACTACTACTACTACTACTACTACTACTACTACTACTACTACTACTACTACTACTATTACTACTACTACTACTACTACTACTACTACTACTACAACTAGTACTACTACCGCTACTACTACTACTCCTACTACTACTACTACTACTACTACTACTACTACTACTACTACAACTAGTACTACTACCGCTACTACTACCGCTACTACTACTACTCCTCCTACTACTACTACTACTACTACTACTACTACTACTACTACTACTACTACTACTACTACAACTAGTACTACTACCGCTACTACTACCGCTACTACTACTACTCCTCCTACTACTACTACTACTACTACTACTACTACTACTACTACTACTACTACTACTACTACTACTACTACTACTACAACTAGTTCTACTACCGCTACTACTACTACTACTACTACTACTACTACTACTACTACTACTACTACTACTACTACTACTACTACTACTACTACTACTACTACTACTACTACTACTACTACTACTACTACTACTACTACTACTACTACTACTACTACTACTACTACTACTACTACTACGCCCATTGCTATCGAAGGCAAAGAAACTCCTATTAGACGAATTAGGCAAGAAGTCTTGAGTTTTCCGCATGTTAACGAGCGCCTCGCAACAATCCGCATTAAGGCTACATTTGCCAATATAAGCTTTATATGAACGCATGCCCCCACAGAGGCGAGAGATGACGACACCAAACATAGCTTCTACGAGCTCTTGGAAAAGCATTACAAACAGTGCCCCAGCTTTGACACTAAAATTGTCCTCGGCGGATGCTAGGATGAGAATCAATCTTTAGTAGTACTGTCGGAAGGTGTAGCCTGCATGACACCACCTCCGACAACGGTGGTTTACAGAACTCCTGATCAATCAACCATCAACTAGATTGACCACATTGTGATCGACGCAAGACACTCCTCCAGTACTGTCCCAACATTCCGAGGGGCCAATATTGACTCAGACCTACCTTATTGTAGTGGATATCCCGAACATTGCTAAGGCATGCTAAGACTGTGAGGAAGTTGAACGTCGGATGGCTACAATCGCAAGAGATTGCCAAATCCTTTCTCGGTCGTTTCTCGCTTACGAGTAAGTATTGAAGACCAGTTACAACATTGTCAAGAAGCCATAGGAGATGCCGCCTGTGATACGCTGGGTTTCACTGGGCCACCACAACGAAACCCTTGGTTTGACAATGAGTGCCGACAAACCCTTGCAACTGAGCAAGATGCATACAAGTTGCTTACGAGCTCTACGAGCAGAAGAGAAGAGACGAACACCAGTTTATCAGGAGGAAAAAGAAGGAGAATGAGAAGCGCTGAGTCGAAGAAATTGAAAGATCCTACTCCAGGAATGAGATTCGAACCGAAGACTATAGAGACGAACAAGGGAACATCGTGGTAGAGTCGCAGTCAATGAGGATTTGAAAAGAGCGATCCTGTAGACAGTATAACGGCGATGACGAACTAAATACCACTGTCAGGCAGAATGCATCTTTCAACCTGAACGACGTAGATTAACAATTCTGTCCACCTGACCTGGATGAAGGGAAGATAGCCATATCTAAGATCACGTTCAATAAAGCTGCTCGGGAAGACGGCCTGACTATCGAGCTCTGCAAAGCGGTTGGCGTAGGGTAAGGTAGTAAGGAGCATACCCCAACTCATCTGTAAAATTTGGTCAGACGAAAGTATGCTAATCCTAATGGAACAACAACTGCCCTCTCAACTGCGCCAACTACAACGTCATGAGTCTTCTTAACACCGCTTACAAGACCCCCTCTACCGTATTGTGTGTCAACAACCTGATTGGTCCATATCAGTCAAGAAAATCCACCATCAACCGACCTAGATCTACAGCAGATCTTGAACAAGACGCTTGAGATCCATATCCATACACACCACCAATTCATCGATTTTAAGGCAGCGGGTGACAGCATCTATAGAGACGAACTATACAGAGCAATGTCTAGGTTTAGCATTTGTGCCAAACTCGCCCGTTTGTGCAGGATGACGATGGAGAATGCACGCTGCTCCATCAAGTTCTGTAAACACTTTTCAAGGCAGAAAAGCACTTAGATAAGGTGATGCACTGTCATGTGATTTCTTTAACACCATTCTTGCTAGAATAGTGCAAAACTCACTCACCAACATAGGAGGCACACACTTTCAAAAGTCCGTCCAATTACTAGCATACGCCGATGATATTGACATAATCGGCAAAAAGCAGTGGCGCTTTCGCCAGTATTGAGACTGAAGCAGCGAAGATGTCTTTAACTGTCAATGGGGCAAGACCAAGTATATACTCTCAACAAGAAATTACATCCAACTGCGACGTCTCAAAGAGAACGTTACCCTCAACGGATATAACTTTGAGGTAGGTAAGGGCTTTGTCTACCTGGGCTCCGCTATCAATTCAGACAGCAACATCAGCGTTGAGATCGAATAAAGAATAACTCTTTCCAATCGCTGCTTCTTCTCTCCATAATGCCAGTCCTGCTCTAAGGAGCAGAGCTATGGAATTTATTAAAAATGTGCTCTTGGCTCGTTTGAGATGAAAATTCTTCGGGTATTTTCGGTCCCGTCTGCATAGACGGTGAGTGGAGGAGGAGATATAATGACGAACTGTATAACGACATGGACTTAGCCAGAAGAGTGAAGTCGAGCGACTGAGGTAGGTGGGACATGTAGAGCGAATGAACAGAAATCCTCCGGTGCGAATAATCTTTGAATCCGCTCCAGAAGGGCAACCAACTTAGCGTGCGAAACTGGATGCAGCTAGCTAAACATCGAGCTAGCTGGAGACGCTTGTTTGTTGAGGCCCAGATCCACCCCGGACTGTAGTGCCACCTCATGTATGTAGGAGAAGCCGGTGTTCATTACGTCTCTTCTATTCTCATTTGCTGCATTGGCTTGACGGCATTCTTCATCAAACCAGGGATTTCTTGGTGGTGGTCGGGTGAAACAGAGCACATCAGTCGCAGTGTCTCTGATAGCACGATGACAGCGTTGCCACTGGTCTTCGATACTTAGGGCTGGTGGCATAGGAGTTGTTGAGAGATTTTGAGATGCGCGTTCGGCGAAGATTCTGGCGGCCTCTTGCGATTGCAGCTTTTCTACGTTCTATCTTCTCACAGTAGTTCTTCTTTGTTGTGGGCTTGGGAAATCCGCATTCGTTCCTTGGTTGCAACAAGGTGGTGATCCAAGTTAATGTCAGTATTGGCCCACTGGAAGATGTCTCTTGTACTTTAGTTAGATACCTGCCGTGAAAGCTTAAGCCTACGGTGCGTCTTCGCACGAGAATATAAGTACTACCACCAGTGCCAGATTCGAAGTCGTATGTAAGGCACGAACTTCCCCTTTGGTGAAGGGTCGAGGCCTATCTAATTCCTCCGCCTGTGCGTCATGGTACCCGGTTGCAATGCAACTCCACATCGAACAGTCCAGTTGGTTCCATAGCAATCCCATTGTTGAGCACAGGTCGTAGTACACTACAAAATATGCTAAGACATGAGATGTCCAAGCTCCATTCGGTCTACTCTCCCGGCGATTTTGGGTACAAACCTACAGCCACCACGATACTCCCACAAGGGGGCCAACTCCTAGGTCAGGCCGGAACCATAGTTCCAGGGGCTCCTAACCTCCCGTGCTATCAGAATATAGCTTCCGGTCGAGCTTCGCAACCTTGCGGTCACTTCCAGTAAGGCACCCTACAGCCCAGGACTGGCGACCTTTAAACAAAATTCAACATTCTTAAGTTCCGTCTTCTATTAAACACTTCTTTTGCAAAACTACAGGTTCTTTCGAACCGTACGGTATCAGTGATAACTCCACTGACATCGTACGCATCACCATTACAGATGATGCCCATAGCCTGCAAGTCCCTAATGTCTGAGTAATTGGGACACTCACATAGGACATGTAGCCAGTCCTCATAGGTGCCTCTACATGAGCAGCTCGCAACGTCGATAAGCCCTCTTTTATGCAAAAATGCATTAAGAGAGCCATGCTCGGTCAACAAAAAGCCAAGGCTGAGGGTAAAGTTTTGTTCTGGAAATACTCTCATGGTCAGCACCTCCCTTAGGAAGCCGTAAGTAACTCTGTCGTTTTCGCTAGCATCCCGTCTAGATTGCCATCTCGATAGAACACATGCGTGTAGCAAGGTTTTACGCTGCCTCAGGGATAGGCCATCCACTGCTGCCGGGGAAACCCAATTTCACTCATTTAGAGGGAGACCTTTTCTGATCTTGAAAACAATACCACGACGTATCGCTTCCAGATCCAGAGGTGGCTCTCCCAACAACACCTGCATTGCCTCTGTGGAGAAATTGCGGCACACAGGTAAACACTCAAGCAAGGCTACTCTTTGGCAAGCCTAGATCCGGCCCTCTACAGTTAGCCCCATCGTACCATATTGATGCTCCAAATGTTGCACAAGCAACAAAAAGGCCATCGTATATGATACGGACAGAACGCCTGTTAAGCCCCCAGTCAGATCGCAATATGCGCCTTACCTCGCCTACAGCACTCAGCATGCATTCTCTCATTCGAACCAGGTGAGGCATGAAGTTCATACGCTGACCTCAGTCACACATCTAATGCTAACGCCGCTCAAGTGTATCACAGGAGGCCTACTTCTTGTATTCAATCTGCCCTTAAGCTGCATTGAAACCATCTTATCCTGTGACACACTTACTCCAAGGCAGCAGCAACGACTGCAAGAGGTCTTTCTCCTAATTCCTCCGTTTCGGCCCTGGACTGGCCTTCGAGGATGAGGAGCAGGTCATCTGAGTAAGAGACTGTCATGTCAGCTTGTGTATATTGCGATATGGAAACTGTGTGGTTGCTATACTGATATTTCGTCCCGCCGCAAAGTCAATAAGCTTAAGTCCGTTGCCAGACGTGGTGTCATTTAGGCTATGCTTACCAACTGTCCTACCAAAGATGCGCTCCTTTACTATCGACTAGAATGATTTTAACGTCACACTTCGGATGCTCATACATATGTCTCGTCGAGGAGCTCGTCCCTGTCCTCCCAAGAGGCATCTGCACATATTGGGCTTATGTTGGAGAATTTAGCAAATTGTCGTAATATGTTCGCTCCTGTCCATCCCATCGCACTTCCTGGATGGCGGTGATATCTGCGTGATAGCAGTCAAGGGCGTCTGCTAATTGTTCGGCTGCACTTAGCCTGTTAAAGGTCCAAACATTTTACGTGTGAATCCAAAGGCCCTTTAAACATTTGCAAGGGTTTAAAGGGGATTTTTATCCGACGCCATTAGCTGGTTCGTCACACATTTTAATCTCTTCCGCATATGGCTGTGAGCAGTATGACGGCGTTGGCTAGTATTATGCTGCTGGCCGAGCATGCTCTTGCCGTGTTAACTTCTTCGTTTTAACTCTTTATTGCTTGAAGGTCGCCTCGTTTTGGTCTCATATAAGCTGGTTGTTCAAAGAGGCTCCAATATTCAACCACAATTTATATGACCCTTCCAGAATCCTTCTTTATCGTGGGTCTGTCGTATAAATTCATATTCGTAGCATTAGACGGATACATACGTACTCTTAGTCCGCCCTGGCTCAGAATATAGACAGTTCTGGCTCTTGGAATCCGGATGGCTTTGTCTTTTTGAGTGCTTGGCTTAGCGTGCAACAGAAGCCTGTTCAAGGCAGGTGAACCGCATAATTTTCTCCGAATTATTGTCAATCCGAAGAATCATTACGTTCCGAGAAGATCTCCCCCATCTGTAACAAAACCCGGATTTACTTCCTCAGGCCATCGCACTCATCTCATATAACACAAGCTACCTCGACCTCGTTGCGCTCTTGGTCCTTGTCATGGTGTTGTTGTTTTGTTTTTTTCTGTTGAAAACTCCTCCGACACGCATTATTGCCCTCAGTGCGCTGAGTCAGTCAGTTGCATTATTAACGTTGGCTACTTGCCCTTAATTCGATTTTAATTAAAGAGTATAAACAAATCGATTGATCTGGTGGTGAACCATTCGCAAAATCCATCCAACTTGGCAGTGTAAACTGATGAGGCTGCTTGCTCACAAGGCGTAAACAAAACACCAAATGTGGTTGCCACATAAATAATTTGCAAATCATTCTGGCAAGCCCCATTCACAGCACAACCATTCCATTATTGAGAGCTGGTGCTAGTTGGACATGTCCTTTGGCGCTTAATTACTCGTACCACCACCACTACCACCACCACCATCACCTGAAAACAATGAAAGCATGGGAACACACGAGTGTCTCAACTGGGCAGACAGAGAAAAAATGTGACTTACTTCGCTTTCATCGATTTGTCCAAAGAGGCAAAGACCAGAGCCACCGGACGATGGTGGCGGCACTAATCAAAAGCGTTTTTTGTGTGTCCGCTATTGTTGTTTTAGTTTGGTCTAGTTAAAGGCTTAAGCGTAGGACAAAGGAATTCATCATATGGAAGCGCGCACTAATGACATACTACTGCCACTAGACGGAAGGCACGAGGAAAGGGATTTCAACTTTTTGTGTTGCTTCCAGCTGGAGATAGTGTTACAGGTTTTGAGTGAGGAGTGAGTTATGGACGGATACGTTTGGGTGGTTCTATTCATGGACATTGACATTGTTGCAAAGGGTCTGCTTGTTATAAAGCCACTAGATCTGAGTTAATCGAAAATTCGAGGAATCAACGTCAAATATATCAGAAATACCACCATCACCTCGATCTAAGGAGTGATTCTATAGTAACTCAAAGGATTAGATATTGGAGATTAGAATGCCCCGTTTAGACCTTTCTAAATGACTTGAGGCTTCCTACAAAAATTTCAAAAATTCCACAATTCCGTGAACTTCCTCTTCGTAATCCTCTTGGACGCGTTGGATTTAACCTGTCGCCGTCGCAATATTCAGATTCACTCGTTCCGAGTGAAAATTGTTCCAACGTATTAGTTCAATGAGCGGAAAGCATTTGTTCACCGCATAATTTTGCTGCGCGGTTCTTACTTACGTACACTGCTGTCATCACAGCATACTGTCACCATCGTTGTAGGTTTTTCATTTTATTTTGTATCTGTAGTATCTGGTGTATCTGTAGAATTCAGTTTTCAGCGATTTGCAAAAAATACCTGTCCATGAATGTGTTCACAGGTTATTTCGCACCTCATTGAGGTTTTTATCTTTTGAACTCGTTCTACTGCTTCTTTTCCGTCGTCTCTGTCGTCTTTGCCGTTGGTAACTTTGTTACTCCTTCTACTTTTGACGTGTTCTCAGAATGCATAGTCTATCCTGGGATTCTGGGATGCAAAAAAAGCGAAAATTTATTATGAAATGACCAAGCAACTCGACGAATGGAGACATCACACTTTAAGTGAAAGAAGTCGACCAAGCCAACAAGCAAGCCAACTTGCTAGCTTATGACACACTCCATGGGTTTTTTTGAGGGGCGGAGCGGGGGTAATGGGGGTTCCTCTTAACAGACAACCTATACATAGAAGTCTGCCACTAAACTACACTATACAACAGCATGTTCCATGACTAGTTGACATTATGATCGAATTAACCAGTTCGAAGGGTGTGAATGTGCATATCGAACGAGTACGAGAACCAGGTAAAAGTGTATAAAGCTGTGTGCTCCATAGCCTACTACTCGTACACCAGGCCGTCAGTCTATTCTATCCATACAAGATACCAGCGACTGGACGGACGAGGTGGAGGCTCATGACAACAGAAACCGTATTGGGTTACATTTATGCGCGATGATTAGTATTTTTATTTTTTTTTTTGTCACTATAACATCAGCTGAAGCTTTAGATACTTGTGGGAGGCGTGTACACGGGGATACGGGATGAGAAGAAGGTGAGAATAAAAATGAAACTCAAAAGTAAATATTGACAGCTTTATCGTTGTTTTAGTCGTTTGTTTCTGGTTCTTCTTCTTTGGAGAGTCTTTGCCATTATTCTCATGCTTCGAGGCTATTTGGTTACCGAAGAACCAGTGCTGAGAGGTATCTATGGGCGAAATCTCGTCTGATTTGGCAATTCGACAAGTTCAATCCTAGGTCCTGGGTAGCCTGAATGAGCATAGTTTCCTTTTGTGTTGGACAAGATCTAATTAACTACCCACAAGGGATATATGACTTTGGCAAGAGAGCAATCCTAAGAGTATTGGAATCTCAAGACCTATGAACAGGTGTGTTCAGCTGCCGCTGGAAGGGGACTAGTGAATCGCACTGCTTGCTCTTAGAAACAATTACTTTCCTTCAGAAGATTGTTGTTGATATTGTTAAGCACCGCTAAGTGAGGTTACTACAACTTTGGGCATTTGTTCCCGAACAGCATTGTCTAGCTTGCAGTTCTGTACAACATACATAGCAATGGCAGGAGTCATGAAAAGCTATTTGGCTTCCTGGTTAGTATCATTCTGCAAGGAAAGTCAAAGACTTATCGGATGTAGACTGAAAGACGCTGTGCCATGGTTAGGAAGGCTAAAGAGAAGTCGATATCGTTGCACAGAGAATTGCGTTTTCGTTTTCTATCGGAGCAGAACCCTCAGACAAAGACCTAAAGCATTGTACTCCCTGTATGTTCCTTTTACTGAAATTCCTCAGGTTGTACAGTTGTAGCATATTACCAGCATCTACCTCATCAGAGCCGAATATATGCAGGCCAATGCGAGCGCAATCGGGACACTCATAGAAGTAGTGCTCCCCGGTGTCGTCACCACTCCCACAGCAAGCATCGCCGGATATTGTGTCGCTTATGCCCAGCAAAGTTAAGTGCATATCAAAGGCGTTGCCAATAAGCAGCCTGCAATCTTTCCTACTGAGGAACAACAGGATGGCCACTGACCTGTTAGAGACTTTGTCTGTCGGCAAAACTCAACTCAATTGTCAATGGAAGCCCTAACCGAGGACACAGGCAGTCGTAACGCAGATTTGGGTTCTGAAAGACTCTTCTCTGAGTCTTGTCTGACTAGCTAGCAATGAACTTCATTGAAGATTTCATTGCCTGTGATCCCTTTGTGACATGGAACCCAAACAAGACAAGAAGAAGTGAATTTAGCCTACCAACTGCGTTCAATGAGTTCTTGTGTTTTCGATCTTCTCGTAGCTTGGAAGTCGCAAGAGGGCCTAACCAGGCCTTAAGCGTAGCTTGGCTCTCGCTACAGATGAAAATATTTCTCCCTCTCCATCGCTTCTTCGCAATGTAGTTGGTTACCATTAGGGTGAGTACTCGTACATATATCTCCGCTTGAAAGATAGACACACGTTTTTCTAACGTCGTCATGGTCCTCCAGAAAGACACTAAATCGGTTTTGGATCTGCAAAGACCATACTTCCTGGCTCAGATTTTGTTGTAACCAGTTCTGGGCACGAAGAAAGTCGACTTTGTATTTTTTTTAAGCAACAGGAGTGCTCGTGTCAATGCAGGTCCATAAAATAGAGTCGAGAGACAGTCGGCGCAAGGACAAACAACTCCAGTGCATGTTCTTCTAAAGACCATTTCTTTTGAAGCGAAAAATGGCTTTGCGAGTGCAGCCCATACTATGAATATCAAGGAGAAGGCGGGCATCACTCTAATGTATCAGGTATTGAGTGCTTAAAGCAGGAGGTCCGTCGAAACTGAGGAAATTTCGTTGCATCCTAAGTATACTACGTTGGCAAGACCAAATTCGTGATTTGTGGGAAGTCTTCCCGTAGAGTTGATCTTGTATTCAGAGTTAGTTGTTTGCTAACGTTTGTTATCATTGCCATTCGCGTATCACTCAACCTCTGCAATATCTTTGAAACTCTGCTGAAGATCAGTGGCGACGATGCCTAATTTAGGTTAGGTTAGGTAAGAGTAGATGTTGGAAAGATCAACACACTTAGGCCTAGTGGGCTTATTGTGATGCCGCGTGGATCTGTGATCCTCATAGTCTTGGAACCAAATTAAGCTTCTGCTGAAACGCATGACTGTTAACATCTATAATGGGTAGATCGCTTTAGTCATTGCAGAAGAGAGAGCTGGGCATGTACGAAGTAGGTGGATGATTAGATTATCTCCTCCTTTTCCTCGTCCACGCAGCTCCTGCAGAGATCATTAGTAAGGCAAATAATGTCATCGCCAATGAAGGGGACCTACCCCCGTTCATTTCAAAGGAAGAACTCCACGAGATCTTCGACTCAATAAGAAGTAAAAAATCAGTGGGAATCGATGGAGTACCGAACATTGTGCTTCGACATCTCCCTCTAGAAGCGGTAGACATTTACACCACCCTGTTTAACAATGCATTGAATAATGTACATTATCCAGAGCATTGGAAAACTGCGGTGGTTTATCCCATTCCTAAAAGAGGTAAAGATACATCCAATCCGGCGAATCTCCGGTCGATAAGTCTCCTTCCGAATATCAGTAAGGTGTTCGAAAAGGTAATCAATAGAGTCCTGACTAAGTGGGTTGAGGACAAAAATATAGTTCCGGACAATCAATTCGGTTTCAAGGCGGGGCATGATGTCATACATGCCGCGTCTAAGCTGGTGTCAGATATCCAATGGAATAAAAGCAAAAACCAATGTACTGGGGCTTGTCTGGTTGACTTGGAAAGGGCCTTCGACACCGTATGGTTAGAGGGGCTTTTCTACAGGCTGGCCAGACTGGGCATCAGTAAACCACTTTTGTATATTCTTCATAATATGCTCAGCAGCAGACAGTTCATCGTGAAAAATGGCGATGTGACTTCTGTTGGGACATTTCACATTAAAAACGGTCTGCAACAAGGTGCGGTTAATTCGCCGATCTTATTCAACATTTACACAAGCGATTTGACAGGTTCACTTCCCCATAGCATAGCGTATGCAGATGACTTGATAGCGTACAGAACAGGTCCAAAGGTTGAGGTCATTAACATGCTTTTGCAACGTGACTTTGAGCAAATTAGGCGATTTTGCGATGACTGGAAGTTGAAAATCAACTTCCAGAAGTCTGAAACCATTCTATTTAGAACGCCGTTGTCTGGTGCCTCTAGGGACACCAGAAAGAATTGGCGAAAATTCTCGATCATTGGACAACACGGCCAGCCACTTGCTTGCCGAAATGTGGTCAGATACCTTGGGATCTGGCTAGACCAATATCTATATTTTAACAAGAATGTAGATGCTGCTCTGGCCAGGGCCAAAGGTGCTTTTGCCCTTACAAGGAGGCTGTTTTATAGCAGCCAACTCGATGCGGGGGTGAAAGTTATCTGCTACATGGCCCTCATCCGGCCCATGCTGGTATATGGGTGTCCCGTGTGGTTCAACGTGAGAGCGAGCTTAATGGAAAAGATTCGGGTGTTTGAGAGGGCTTGCCTTAGGGTTTGTCTTCACCTTTACAGAACACCAGAATCGGAGTACATAAAATTCTATCCCAATGAGGTTCTATACAACAGGGCGAATCTAATAAGAGTGGACAACTTCGCTATTAAGTTGACTCGAGGGCATATTGCGAGAGCAATGACCTCGTCCAATAACCTGATATCTGGGGCCTACTACCCCAACTACTTATATCATGAGAGTGTGCGCTTGAAAGGTTTCGTGCCTCCTGAAGCGTTCCTCTATTTAGACATGAAAGGGCTGATCCAGGATAGGTTTGCGGTGCCGCTAATTTTCCACGTATCTCGTGCAGTGGGTGAGGGGCGACTCAACTACAACAGAGACGTCGCACACGGTAGTACTGAACGTCTCAGGTTTAGCAGGGCGGTTTCAAAACGCGATAAAAAAGATGTTGTCTTGCAGCACCAAAATATTTGGTGGTTGAATGAAGAAGACCCGATTTCTTCGTCGTTTCCTTCAAGTCCAGGTTAGCCTAGTCAGAAGGCAAAGTGGGCCATATTTCCCTTACTATGTTTAGAAAATGGCCGGCTTACATAGGTTAGGGTAGTTTTAAGGCATGAAGTTGGCAACCTTGGGTTAGCTAGCTGTTGGGTTAGCAACTTAAAGTTTGCTAACAATTAGGTTAGATTAGATTGTATATTTAGACTAAGTAGTTTAAGGTTTAGTATAAGTTAGCAAAAATAGTTAGTTTAAGTAGTTTAAGTATTTAGACCTCTAGTATAAGTTTTATGTAAATACAAAAATATGCTCAGTTACTAAGTTTTTTCTTAAATAATTAATTTTTTCTTAGTTTAATTATAATAGATGTTAACCAACAGTAATTAAGATTAAAAATTGCAAATTAGACGTCGAAAGACATAAAATAAAATATAAAAATATATCATAGTTTAGCTTAGAGCGCCCGTTTTTTGGGCCAGTAAGCTAGAATAAGTTAATTAAGTTATAATAAGCTAGCATTTAAGCATTTTTTCTGTTAGCATGTAAGTTCAGTAAATTTAAGATGAATAAAATAAAATGCATTAAAAACGAAACGAAAACGAGATCATTAGTAAAAACGTCAAGCTTTCTTGCATGCTTGCCTATAAGACGGTGTCCAGTGATGACACCTATGATAGCGCTGAGATGTTTCCTATTTTCGAAGAACACACGAACAGAATTGTTTGGTCGCTAGATATGTTAACCCAATAGTCCATCTAAGGTTTGTTCTTTTATTAGCATCCAGCTTTTGTATTGGTTTGCATGTAGCGATTGGTATACCGATGCTACATTAGGTAGGTAGCGTGCTTCCAATTTTGGCGAGTTCGTCGGCCCTGAAATTCTCTGTGCCCCAGCACCCAACATAGGTGCAAGTTGAACTGCTCTGCCATCTCCCTAAGCAATGCTCGGCAAGCAAGGGCAGTTTTAGAATTTTATGAGACTGAGTCCAGGGATTTGATTGCGGCCTGGCTATCCGAAAAGATGCGGTTATTCCTTGTAGATATCACGTTTTTCTTCAGCTAGGACAGGACTTCCTTAATCACCAAAATTTCTGCCTGGAAAATTCTACAGCGATTTGAAAGGCAGAAAGAGAGGCCTGGGTTAAGCTTATCAGAAAAAACACCGCCACCAAACCTGCTATCAGTCTTGCATTCATCCGTAGATGAAAGCATCTTCCTCCCAGAAAGATCTAGAGGCCCAAATAAATTATTTGTCCACTGTGTTGTCGCTTTTGCGGCGAATAGCTGCATTGGCAGCGACTTGCCTGCTGAAAATGCAGAGGGGTGTCAAGTGAAACAGAATATCTAGTGCCGTGGAAGGAGTAGTACGTAAGGCTCTTCCTATGTACAGACATGCTGTCTTTTGGACTTTGCTTGGTTTGCTGCAGATGACTGACTGCATTGTCTAAGGCCGTCCATCTGACAACCACCTCGTAGGTGAGTGTCGGTCTTATAACCGAGACGTATAGCCCGAGGCTAACGCAGCTTTGGCTACTGCAACTTTCTTTACTTCTTCTTGAATATTAGGTTTCCAGTTGAGTTTCCTGTAAAAGATTTTGCTGTAGGAGTTGTTTAATGGTATTGAGATGTTTTTCTGTGGCTGCTATAGCAACATCTTAGACAACCACCCTGCTACCACCCGCTTCCAGGTATATCAGCAGTTCATTGACCACTAAACCCCAGAGAAGCGGTGAAAGGACATCGCCTTGCGGAGTACCTCTGCTGACATATCTTTTAGATGAAACGCCACACAGTTTGGAGTGGATTATCCTGCTATTTAGCACAAGACTGATCTCCTGAAGTGAGTTATCTACTTTCAGAGTTGACAGCGCAGTCGTGATTGCGGATGTGTTGATATCGTTAAAGGCACTCTTTGTGTGTCTTTGTTTGATGTGGCTAGTAAGTGAATGTAGAGCCTTTTCCAATGAGTTTGCCTAAAAGTCGTGGATATCAATCAGTCGTTCTAGAGTTTTCCGAAGGAAAGATGATAGACTTATAGGTCTGAGATTCTTTGGGACAACATGAGAACATTTCCCGGCTTTGGGAATGAAAACTACTCGTACGTTAACTTCTCTCTATGACAAGGGAATGTGGATCATTTATACGCAGCTCCTCATCTAAGGAACTTTGAAGATCGCAGGTATTATATCGTCCAGACTATGCAGAGCAGTTCGTCTCTTGTAATAGTCCTGCCAGGGATATTACTGGCCGTGAATAGGGTGCTACCTGGATAGTGAGTGACGACTTGAGGTCATCCAAGAGCCATCGTTTTTTTTTATCAAAAACCTAGGCGTCATAGGATTTGTAGAGAGGAGTTTTCTTTGCCGCGACACCTCGTGTAAATGCTCGCAACTATTTTTCAACGATGTGACTGACCCTAAGACTGCGTAAGCCATTAATTGACCAAGTTTTTGCACTAAGCCAGGTCCTAGAGGAAACCGAAGAAGACCAGATTGATGCTCAACATCTCTTTATAGATTTCAAGGTCGTATACGGCTATGACAGCGTGTTGCCGTGAGTCAGTAGGTAAGTTCACCAAGTTCTGTTCAAGGCTGAGTTCAAAACTCGGCATAAAAGTAATCTACTTTCACTTTTAGATTTATGGGCTTGGAGGAAGGGATATAACAGAAAAGTGCGTATCGGTCGCCTAATATGGTATGGCTAGGACATATAGAGCGAATAAACTGTGATTCTAAGCCAACAGAACAGGGTGGTAACGCTTTACGTGGCGCGTGATTAGTGGAGTGCACAACTGGTGGTAGTTGACTAAAGATCGCGTTTACTAGAGAGCCTTATTGTTTGAGATATAGCGCCATCTAAGCAAGTGAGGTTGAATTATAGTTTGCAATGCCGAGGGTTGACAGATTATATGATACGGAGGCATGCATGCATTATCATTGAAAAATATGTATTGCAGCTGCAATGTTTTAAACAAGGCACTCTGGAGTTTTGTACGCGCAATTATCACACTGAGACAAATCCTGGATAAGACCAATGAAATTCAGGTCGAGACTCACCAACTATTCATCGACTTCAAAGCCACTTATGAGAGTATTCATCGTCAGGACCTCTATACGGCGATGGTGCATCGAATTTCGGCAACCAGATTCGCTATCATCTGACATATTCAATCTCGTTCTGGGGTAGATAGTGTGCAGGGCAGGTGTCAACACAGAAGCACTATTTTCAACAGGTCCTTGCACCCACTGGTATATGCGGACGATACTGTCATCATCGGTCGTTCAGAGCATGCCGTGATTCAGGCTTTCACGGCGATTGAAGAACGGGCGAAATTTGTTGGTCTTAAAGTAAACGAGGATAAGCCTAGGCACATGCTATCAACAAAGAAACAAATATCTGTCCACTGCCAAGGACCAAACGTCGCTATTGATAGAAACAATTTCGAGGTAGTTAAGGCCTTCACCTACCTCGGAGTAAACGTGATCTCCGCGAATGACACCATAGTAGAGATCCAACGAAGAATTACCCTAGGAAACCGTTGCTACTTCGGTCTGGCAAAACAATTGGGTTCAAAACTCCTAGCTCGTAGGACGAAAAGTATGCTTTACAAAACCCTTATCCCGACAGCTCTGCCGGAAGCATGAAGGGAGAACTAATACTGGGCTCCTTCGAAAGGAAAATTCTTCAATGGATTTTGGTCCTATGTGCGAGCGAATGGAGAAGAAGACACAACCGCGAACTCAATGAGCTGTATCAAGATGTGGGTGTAGTTCAAAAAGCCAAAATACGTCGACTACATTGGCTCGGCTACATCGAGCGAATGGACAATATGGAATGGTCCAGCTAAGAGGATCTTCGATTCCCAGCCCCCAAGTTCGAGACCACAAGGAAGTCCAAACCTCCGTTTTAAAGAAAAAGTCATCGCAGATGCCAGAGCGCTTAGTCTGGGTAACTGGAAGCAGCGTTCTCGGGATCGCAGTGGATGGAAGACTGCAGAGTCTCAGGCAGAAACTCTTCACTGGTCGAGAGCCCCTTAAGAAGACACACCTTGTTCCTACAGCCGCACCACATTTCCCTGGTTGCTCGGTTCTCTTGTTTCTGAAGAAGCCAGTGTTTTTCCGTCCTCCTTTACTCGTCAAACACAGGACTGATTTCATACTTCCATGTAGTCCCACTTCGTAGAATTTGTTTTGCTAAATGTGGTCACCAGCACTCCTCATCAAACTAGGAGTTTCGTACATCAGCTGAATCGTTTCTGACGGCTTCTTCACATGGACGCCATCAATTTTCACCACTTAATCCTGATTGAAGGGAGTTGAGGGATGTGAGATTGGGAAAGGATCTGCCGGCGTTTGAGGTTCTCGTTCCCGTGGCTGCCACAAAGTAGTATAGGAAGATTGCACCTCGAATTGTTCAAAGGTCTGTATTCGAACGCAAGATGATTAAATTGGTACACGGACTGGTGCCCGAAAGACGCTCTTTAATCTTTGGTAAGCGGTGAGATGGATTTACTACGGTCACATTCCATTTTTTGGTAGCATCGTCCTCTTCTTCTGCTCGTAGCAGGCCTATGTTGGCAAATTAATCTTTGATGGAGATTGTTACAATTGTTATGGCTCAGATGCCGAAAATGAAATGCTTTTCGCCATTTACAACAAATCCGCTCCCAAATAGACGCTGCATTAGCTCTCTGTAGCAATCGTTGGGCCGTCGTATTTGGTGACTTGAATGACGGTTATGACAGCACTAATTGATCTACTGCACGCGGTGTTTTAAGGGACATTTCACACGCTTCTCAAGTGCAGTTGACCGAGTCCAGTGTCCGGTGGTAACCGGACAAGGTAACATAAGAAGGTAGAATAAGAACAATTGATGTGTAGTCATAGAATGACGCCGGACAGTGCCTAACCTATCTATTCGCAGGATTCGATGGAATTCCTTTTTCTACAGAGACCCCATCAGGTCATCAAAATCAGCTCGTTCCACCTAATTAGACTGCAAGAATTCAACTGAACAAACATTCCCAAGCACTCGGTAACCTCAACAATCCGAAGGGGCATGGAAATATTCTCTACTTGCACTGTGCAAACTGCCCCATGAAAGATGACGAAATATCACCTCAAACCCACGCAATCCGAATGCGAGGTCCTGAATCGTCACGAACGTCAAAATCGACAGCATTTTCTAATCGAATTTTAATGATTGCCTCGCAAATGTGCTGCCAATGCATTGTGGTGGTAAGGCGCTCCCCAAGTCAACATTTCGATTACCTATTTGAGCTGTCGTATCCGTTCTTTTGTGTTGCGCTGGCTTTTAGTGTGTGGTGTTCAATTAAGTGCATTGTCGCTGTGTGACAGTAATGCAACAGCAACAGCACAGCAGCGCTTGCACATTTACTTCCAATACGCAACAAGCCAAACTGTCCCGGCTTGGTGAGAGCAGTCCACATGTTTGCGGTTTTCATCAGGAGTGAAATGCAATCAGAGGGATGGTTGGGGGGTATTTCGTTTCCTTTTTTTTCTGAATTCCTTTTTCGGTATCCATTCTCCCCAATGCGTTGGGTAAGCATTATATCAACAACCACACTAGCACAACGACTGCATGAACGTACCTCAGCTACGCACTTGCGTTAGTACTTAGTGGTGGGAGGAAGTGCCTTAATGTGACATGTTGCGCATAGTGACGACGACGGTGGATGTTGATAGTGGTAGTGGAATGTTTGGCGCTTCAACTCAATCAAGATTTTATTGAGATTGCAGTTTGTATCTCTGTGAGATTTTGTGGTAGTGTGTGTGGTGGAAAATAAAGGTAAACATGGGCAAATGTGTTACTATCATTCCAGTCTTCTGTCATTCTGGGGGAATGGGCGGTACTCTGAATATTCAAAAGAGATTCTGCTACTGCAACAGAAGCATTGACGCGTTACGCATTTTGTATCCACGTACGAGTACGATGTCTACTTCTTGAAGCATGCACCAGAGATGTGACTCAAGGATGAGTGCGTAAAGGCTTCATAAGGGTGGATGAACTTTAATTATTATTGTTGAGTTGTTTTGAAAGTTGAAAGTGGGAAACATTGAATCTTGTTTGCTTTTCTTGTTTCTTTTAAGAAGAGGCGCCCACGTTGGTACTCAAATCAACTCAGGGCACAGTTTCCTGGTCTTCGCAGCTGGCCACAAAGTATGGAAATGCTTCACACCTGATCTGTTTAATACCAAAGGTGCTCAGATGGACAGAAAGACAAGTGGGGTACCTACAATATTTACATTGGCATTCGTACTAATTGGGCCTTTATCCTCATTAATGCGGACTTGCTATTCAGGGAGACTCAGGCGTGTAAGTTTCGATCGAAGCGAAGGTCTCATAACAATCCGCACTGCCTCATAGGCAGCATGGCCAGCAGAATAGGAGCCTTTTGTCAAGGTTATTGCAGAAGCTATAGAAACGAAGAGGAAATAGAGACTATCACACGCTTGCTGTGCGACTGCCCTGACCTCAAAACACGCCGTGCCAAACACCTAGGTACAGGCTTGAGGACGTCAGCAAAGCTTTTTTTCTTTTTTATATAACTGGCGCGCGCATATTCTATTTTGCGTACCCTTAAAATATTTGCACACAGCGCGGGCGAAGGAAAGTTAGGTAGGAGAGAAAGATAGGCACCGATCTAGGTAAGTTGGTTTTGAATGTTTGAAGGTTATAATGGCCAGAGAATAGAGGCATTCCACAAGCGAGTTGTCGGCTTAGGAACGAATCACGACATTTCAGAGTACGTCTGAAGGGTGTACTTATGAGCATTCATAGCGAGACTGGTGTTACGCTTAAAAGTTTGAAGGGGCGGAATGCTACTGGCAAATTTGGGTGGAGCACAGGTGGTGAAAAAGTGAGACAGGAGACATTTTGTCGGTGTTCGAGATTGCCAGTTGACTGATTCACCTCAGAGGCCTATCGAGCAGGTGCAGAGATATTTTAGGAGCACCTGACCAGATGTGGGCAATATATACATATTGAAGCCAGGTCAGAGGGGGTCAAATATTTCCTACATCGCTTGAGGAAACCTAGACTGTTCGCATAATTTTTGACGACATCGAATATATGATCATTCTGACGTAAGTTGTCACTGACAAACGTACCGAGAATGGAAAGTTTTTCGGTTTCGACGTTGTAAGTGCCATTCATGGATAATGGCTGGGCATTTAAATTTCCCTTCAACCACTCTGTTGGTTATGCTGTTAATATCAGAATTTAATGAGCATAGCATACGCTACCGTTCCTGTTCAACAGCCGAACATCAGGGACGTGAGTCTGGGAACGAATATGAAAAGCAGACAGTACTGTCGTCAGCAAAGGAATATATTGGATTAGAAGTAACAAACAAGAGATCGTTGATGAAAATTAAAAATAGTGTCGGACTCAAAATGAAGCCCTGTGGCACATAAGCATTTATTTTGTGAATATCAGACTTGAAACCATTGACTTTTCGGTGAGACATGCCATCAAATCATCAGTGGACATATTGTTACGAGAACCGTACTACCGCTGAGAGAAGAAGCTTTCTTGTTTCGAGACATTAAATGAGCTGACGATTTATCGGCGCTTCCGTGACCTTGAACGTAAGTGAAATGGGTCTGTGAAATCGGTCTGTAGAAGGAGAGAGAAGAAGATTCCATATGCTCTGAAAGAATCACGGTCATGATAGGAAGCTGAAATAAAAGGGCCATCCTGGGGTAGGCGTCGAAAAGACAATTGAAGGAAACGATGCTGAGTGTTCTCGCTTCGGGATCTTGACTCGCTGAAAGGAGGACCATACTGGATTATGTCGCATTGGGGTCGCAAAATTGTATAGACCCTTGTTTATAAGACCAAGTGATGAGATAGCTTTAAGGATTATCTCATCAATATGCGAACGGAACTTTAACTCTCTATCGTATAATATTCCAAGGTCGCGAAAGGATTGAACCTGAGATATATGTAGGTTGGCCATGCAGAAAATAAATTCGAGGAGGAGATTGATTGGACTTATGTTACAAAGTCATAGATTGACATTTGGAGACGTTAGGTTAGGTTAGGTAAGAGTGGCTGTTGGAAATACCAACTCACTATGCCACGTGGATCTATGATCCTCTTACTACTGGAACCAGTTTGAGCTTATAATAAAGCGTAGGAGACTGTTAACGTCTAATTTTTCTAGATCGTTTCGGTCGTTGTAGAAGAAAGCTCCTAGATGAAGCTTCCTTCTCTGTGAGAGAGCTGGGCATGTGCAGAGTAGGTGGAGGATTGTGTCCTCCTCTTCCTCGTCCATGCAGCTTCTACAGAAATCATTAGTAAAAGCGCCAAGCCTTCTTGCGTGCTTGCCTATGAGGCAGTGTCCAGTAGTGACACCTATTATGGCGCTGAGATGTTTCCTATCTAAAAGGATCAGACACTTAGAGCGACTCAGATCCAGCCTTGGCCAGATCTGTTTGGCCGCTAGACATGTTTGCCCAGCAGTCCACCTAAGGTCTGTTCTATTATTGGCATCTAGCTTTCGTGTTAGTTTGCACGTAGCGATTGGTATATCTATACTACCTTTGTCCGGTAGGATAGGTAGAGTGGTTCCAATTTTGGCGAGTTCATCGGCTCTGCAGTTCCCTGGAATGTCTCTGTGGCCCGGCACCCAACAACGGTGAATGTTGAACTGCTCTGCCATCTCCATGAGAGATGATCGGCATTCAAGGGCGGTTTTAGAATATAACGAGACCGAGTCCAGGGACTTGATGGCGGTCTGACTATCCGAAAATATGCGGATATCTGTTGTAGATATCGCGTTTTTCTTCAGCCAGGACAGAGCTTTTCTAATCGCCAAAATTTCCGCTTGGAACACGCTACAGTGATTTTGAAGGCGGAAAGAGAGGCTTAGATTTAGCTTATCTGAGAAAATATCGCCACCAACTCCGCTATCGGTTTTAGATCCATCTGTGTAGAGATGGATTGACTTGTTCTCCATGAAAGCAGAATGATCCAGAGAGAAAGCTTACATGGAAGTTTTTGACAAACCAAAGTTCAAGTATGGTGTAAACGATGTTCTCTGTGAGGATTCCTAATGTATAAAGAATGTTGGCGTGGCCAAATGAATTATTTGTCCACTGTTTAGTCGCTTTAAGGCGAATAGGCGAATACTTTTGAAGACGTTAAGCTCTAGAGAATAGAGTCTTGTGTTGAAGACTTAATGTCATTGGCATAAATGGATAGGGGCAGTGTTTAATAATCTTCTCAAGATCGTTTATAGTTAAAATGAAAAGAAGGGGACTTAGATGGCAGCCTTGCGGGACACCAGAAGTGGCCAAAAATGCGTCAATTGATGAGATATTTTATCAAAGGCGTCGATATCGTCGGCTGAAAGCGCAAAGAATACAAATTCAACTAAGTTTGTAGTAGTTGATCTACCATACTCCATACAAAACACTTTTAAACATATTCGGTATGTGAGAATGCTTAGCAATGGGATAGTAGTTAGTTACTTCATTCTTTGATCCATTTTTGTGGACCGGGGTTATGAAAGAGGTCTGCCAAATTTGGAGGAATTCCCCTTGTGTGAGGGACAGATGAAATAGGGAGGAAGGTGGATGCGAAAGATTGGAGGCACACTTTTTGAGAAATATTGCTGGGAGCCCATCTGGACCGGATACAAATTCATCATTGAGATTTTGTAACTTTTCTGCGATAAGGGTGGGACCAAAAGGTTGATAGAGAGAGCGGCCAATGGAGAAATTGGGAAGGAACTTGAAATAGATGGGGTCGGGTACGAAGAGGTTGTTTGCAAATGACTGTTTAATAATATGTGGGGCAGTCGATGATATATTATCGAACGAGAGAGAGGGGGGATAACCATCTGATTTTCTTTTATAGTTGACGAATTGGTAAAATGTGTCGAGAAAGCGCTGATAGAGGCAGTTATAGAGCTGGGTGAGTTGAAGGTAAGTTCAAAGATAGTTAGAGTAGTCATAATAAGAATTGGTGCGAAGAAAACCTGCCCATAAATTGTTTCTTCTGTTTCGTAAAGAGCGAAGTCTTCTGTTGTGCTATGGAGAGGAAGTAGATGATGTTTTATGCCGTGAAAAGGGGACGTAGAGAGAAATGGAAATAAATATTTCACAGTAGAAAATGGAGACAGCATCGGATAAGGATAGGTTGGTAAAATCAAAAGAGCATTTGCTAAGATAGAAGTTGTAAGAAGAGATGGAAGTTGAAGAAGTGGGCTAGGATATAGAGTTATGGAAAAGTGAGAGAAGAAGAGGGGGGTGAAAGTTGTGGACAATTGATAGGATAAGGTCTAGTGAAATATCTAGTCTAGTTGCCAACCGATAGAATTAGGGACGCCACTTTCTTGGCACAGGCTTGAGTCAGTTATGCTATCAATGAAAAGACATTCCTTATCATACGATAGTACATGCAGAAGTACTAATTTTGACAGTCTTTCTCTTTCCAGTGTCATAACCTTTAGTAAATAGTCAAAGGGAAGCTTTAGAGTATCCAAGTATAGAGGAGGACATTCTGTTTCTAGATAAAGCATATAATTTGGGGGTGCCACAGGGCAAATAAGGGAGGCATTTTCCAACAACTTCGAAGTGACAGTAGATCCAAACTTGAGCTCCATAGAAGAGTAGGGATGTTTGTTTAGCGCTATGCGTTACATTATTTATTTTTAATACAGCGATCCCAGATTAATGAAAGAGCACATTTTGCCTCAGATGAAATCAAGAATCCTAGATATTTGTGCTCTCTTACTATTTCAATATGATCGCCTTGGAAAGTCCACTTTTCATTTCGGGAAAATCTTCCACTCCCGCTCCTGAATATGACTATCTTTGTTGAAAGTATCATGCAAAAGCCAATAAATGCCCATATCCGTTCATGCAATCTTTTATCTACAATGCAGTCCGGTTTCCGTCAATACCACAGTTGTACAACCGCAGTTATCAATGTTGTAGAGGATATAAGGAAGGCGATAGATGATGACCAAGTAACTTTTTTAGTTCTTCTAGATTTCCCAAAAGCATTCGACACCGTGGATCATGACAACTTATTATTATTATTGGGACGGGTCTACCCCGGACAACTTTATTAAGCTTATTAACAAGCCAAACTTAAAACTAGACTTAAAAACTAACAAAGATATACTTAACCTAATGGGGCGAGGAGAAATGGTGGACGGAGGAGATGTTAAGGGAGTGGCATATTGAGCAGAGCTGTTTTTATTTCTTGTTTGCTGCTATTTAGGTCAAAGACTTCGGCGTAGTTGTTCGTTATACGCAACATTCTGGATATGGGTTCAAAGTGACCGTAGTTGGTGCTGCGGTGAGTTCGGATCAGGAAGAGTGGGAGAAATCTTAGATTACGGGGATTGGGAGTGAATGCAATATTTTGCGTTATTGTCGAGCAGTCGATATTTCCAGTCAGTAACTGGTGGATAAAAAGTAGTACATCAGCGACTTCACGACGTTTTTTTAGGGTATGCATGCTAATTAGTTTTAGCCTATTTTCATAGGGGGGTAATCCATATGGATCGGCCCAAGGTAGACCACGAAGTGCAAAACGGATAAACCGGCGTTGGACTGCTTCTATTCTTTGAATGTGGGTTAGTTTATAGGGTGACCAAACTTGGCTGCAATATTCGAGAAGAGGCCTTACAAAAGTAATGTACAGGGACTTTCTTTTGTTAGCTTTATTTATAAGCTTTATTTATAATGCTGTCAATATGTGAGTCGAAATTCAATTCTCTATCACAAATTATACCTAGATCCCGTACTTGGGTAGTGGAAGGAATAGGCTCATCGCAGATGAAGTAGTTTCTTGGAGGGGGAGGTAGACGTTTACGGGAATAGGTTATCGCTTGGCATTTGCTGACATTAAGCTCCAAAAAGTTTTGCTTGCACCATACCGAAAACTTATTCAAGTCATCTTGCAGGCAATGGGAGTCAGAAGGCAATGAGATGACTTTGACTTTTTTCGTTTATTGTGAGGATAAAGATGATTGGACCAAGGTGACTACCCTGAGGGACACCAAATGTTGCTTTAATGGGTTCGGATATTGAAGATCTGAAGATGACCCTGTATTCTCGGTCTTCTAAATAGGATTTGGTCCATGCCACAAAATGAGGGGAAAAGCCAAGTTTCTTTTAGTTTAAAGATGATAAGTTGGTGAGAAATTTTATCGAATGCCTTGCTGAAATCTGTGGAAAGATTCTTCTAAAGCATGAAGCGTCCTAGAGACGAACTCTGTTAGGTTAGTGGTCGTTGATTTACTCGTACCTTTCATGAAGCCGTGCTAATTTGTGCAGATAGTTGGCCTACAGTACGGAAGCAGTTGTTGATAGACTATGCTTTCAAAAAGTTTGGGTATGCAAGAGAGTTTTCGCTATGGGCCTATAATTATCGACTTCGGCTTTACTTCCTTTTTTATGAATAGGGATAATGTAAGATTCCTTCCATAGGAAAGGGAAAGTACCTGTTGAGACAGATAAGTTAAATGGGGCAGCAAGAGGAGGACCGAGATGGGTAACACACTCTTTTATTACAATAGCCGGAATTCCATCAGGGCCGGACGAGAAATCATCCTTAAATTTGGTAATGTTTTCAGATACCAAAGTTGTTGTTATATTTAGTGAAATGGCTGACGTCTCAGGATAGTTTCTCATATAGCTAAAGTAGCTAGGATCGGGTTCAGCTGTTTTCTTAGAAAAGGATTTGTTAAAATTAGAGGCAAAGAAATTTGCAATGGTTTTTTAAGAGTAAGAAATTTAAGAGTAGATGGGTAGCCGTCTGACTTTCTTTTGGTATTAATAAACTGGTAGAAGCGTTAAGGGTCCGAGACTAAGCTAAATTGCATGCGGTAGAAGTACTCAAGGTAAAGAGACTCACAAAGTTCAGAAAAACGATAGTCGGAATCAGATCGAGTTCTTAAGAATTAGTGCCACAGCTTGTTTCTGTTATTACGGAGAGAGCGCAACTCATTGTTGTACCAGGGAGGAGCAGATATGCAGTCCTTTCGGAAGGTATACGGAACCGATTGGGCAAAGCAGGAGAAAATTAACGAATAGAACGTTGATAGGGCAAGATCAATGTTAGTTGTCTCACCAATAAAGTCAAAGTTAATGTTGCTGATGAGGTTTTTAAGTTTGTTAAAGTCGGTTCTACAGAAGTCAAATGAGAGAGAATTTTCCGAATCGACACATGTGTTGCCATTTTCATATGAATCTATAATTGACAAGGGGGGATGAAGGCGGTCTAGGTGTCCTATAAACGACACAGTTATCTGAATCGGATGTGAAGACAAGGTCGAGTTGTCTGTTCATTGTATTAGGTATTCCACTAATCTGATGCAGACTTGAGTTGGTTAGGCAGTCCACCATCAATATTTCTATTTCAGATGTCGAATTACGAGAGACAAAATGAGACGAATCATCGGAAGGCTCCCATTCAAGGTGAGGGCGGTTGAAATCTCCTACTAGAACAATGCAATCTTCAGGTTGTGCATCCTCAGTCAAAAAATCAACTGCGTGAACTACAGGCTGATAAGACTCAATGGGTTGAGATGGGTGAATGTAGCAACAAAGTACGTAAAGACAGCGTTTGGGGAGCGTAATGTTGAAACATACTAACTCAAAGTTGTCAGTGTGGGGAATATCGACAGGAGTTGCGTGAAAGCAGTTCCGGATTGCTAGTAAAACACCGCGGCCATAAGGATTATCAGCTCTTTCAAATCCATCTTTTCGAAAAACGTTGAAATTTGGAGGAAACAGCTCATGGTTTTTAATGTCTGGAATTAGATTTGTTTCAGTAAGAGCAATTAGGTCATAGGGAAACTTTTGAGAATTGAGATACACATTTTGGTAGTAAATGGACAGGCATTGTGGACTGGAGGATACAGATTTTAGTTTGTTAGGAGCTGTAATAGTTTTTAAAATCTGAACGAGTTCTTTGCAAATGGGAAAGACGTTTGGAGCTGACATGCGAAGACAACGTAGAAAGATCATTATGAACTTCGTCCGAAGAGATGTCGAAACTCTCATGGTAGCGAACAAAAATTTGCATTAATTCCGCTGTCTTAATAGGAAGACCTTCTCGTTGAATCGAAACCATTATGTTGGTTTTGGTTATGCCATCAATGCAAACGGAGTTGGGTTTGTCGTGTAAGTAGACAAGGTAGAGCCGAACATTTTCATAAATGCGGCGGTCTCTCAAACGAGATACTACATAACGACTGTCATCATTCATATCAGAAATTTTTTTAGTGAGTTTGACAGTTGGTGGAAGGATTGGGTCAGGATGGTCAAGCACCCCGGAACTAGAATCTTGACTAGTGAGGGGGGTTGGATCAGGTGGATTGATAGATGAAGATGAACTTGTGTAACAAACTAGCATACCGTTTCCAATTTTCCACATCGGCCATTCGATTAGTGTCTTCCTACCTTCGGCTCAGAAAACAAGCTGTTTCGATTGGTCATATGCTATCTGAATTTCTACCAATAACTAGAGAGGTTCCACATGGTTCCATTTTAGGACCTCTTTTCTTTTCTTTGTATGTCAACGAGCTCCCTTTAGCAGTGTCAGCTCATCCTCTATACACATGTATGCCGATCTTGGGTTGATTGAAGACTGCACAAGTAGAGTTAACGCAGATCTAGACAGGATCTCAGTATGGGCGCAGAAGAACAGATTATTTCTTAATCCTAACAAATCTAAATGTTTAGTGATTAGTAGGAAGCCCGTCGATCTATTATATTTTACTAAAATTCATCTAAACGGCTCGACCGTAGAACATGTTGAAACGGCCCAAAATCTAGGAATGCTATTTAACAGGACACTATCTTGGGATACGCATATTAATCCGGGTAGGCAAAGTTTATGGTATACTGCGCCTGTTATGGGCCTCTCAATACCATACGCCCCTGAACACACGTCTGTTACTCGCAAAGACACTAGTCATTCCAACACTCACATATGGCTGTGAAATTTTCTGCAAATGCGATGCTTTAAGCAGAAGAAAGCTTAATGTTGCCTTTAACAACATCGCGCTTTACATCTATGGTTTGAGGCGCATCGATCATATCTCCAACTTCTCTATGTGCGAAAATTGCGTACGGATTTTGGAAGAAAAGAAGCACCGTCAGCTCCGTATGTTCGTTATCTTGTGAAAAAAGTGAAAGAAACTGGCATCCTCATCGATAAACCAAAGCGTGAAAAGCCAAAAACAGTACGTACACCCGAGAATATTGCTGCTGTGGCAGAAAGTGTGCGTGAAGCGCCATCAACATCAATTCACCGTCGTTCTCAACAATTGAACATTTCGGAGACATCATTGAGACGAATTTTGCATAAAGACTTTGGTATGACGCCATACAAAGTCCAATTGGTTCAGGAGTTGAAGCCAACTGACCATCCTATGCGTTTTCGCTTCGCTAAGTGGGCCTGCGATCGACTGATGCCGATTTTGCCAAAAAAATCATCTTTTCAGATGAAGCTCATTTTGATCTTGGCGGGTATGTAAACAAGCAAAATTGTCGCATTTGGGGCACAGAAAACCCGCACGCATACATTGAAAAGCCGATACACCCAAAACGAGTCACTGTTTGGTGCGGACTTTGGTCCAGAGGCATAATTGGGCCATTTTTCTTCGAAAATGAGCAAGGAGTGGCCGTTACAGTCAATAATGGCGATCGTTATCGGGCCATGTTGAACGAATTTTTGTTCACAAAAATTGAAGAGGAGGATACTGGCAACATTTGGTTTCAACAGGACGACGCTACGTGTCACACAGCCGAAGCTACACTCGATGTTTTGCGCCCTGTTTTTGAAGATCGCATTATCAGCCGCAGAGCTGATGTCGTTTGGCCACCTCGGAGCTGCGATTTGACACCGTTGGACTATTTTTTGTGGGGTGCCGTAAAAGATAAGCGTTACGCCGACAAGCCAGAGACAATTGACGCTTTAAAGGACAATATTCGTGAAGCCATTGGTGAAATACAGCTGCACACAATCGATAATGTGCTTAAAAATTGGACCGATCGTGTAGGCTACTGCATGGCCAGCCGAGGCAGCCATTTGAATGAAATTATTTTCCATTATTAACCGGAAGGATAAAACTAATTATTTGTCAAATCAGACATGAGCTAGGTATTACCATTCACGAAATAAGCACTAGTTAAAAAAAAAAACGTTAGATGGCGGACCCTTTGTTTACATTTTTAAAGTGATTAAATAAATACATATCCATTCCAATATGAATTATGCTCCAGACCAAAATATTGTTCATCAAAACGGCGGGTAAAGTTGAGGCATAAAAACAGGTTAAGTTCTCAAGAGAGTTTTGTCGTGGAAAAAATCTCTACTCTTCTTCACGTAGACCAAACCATTGCGCGTTCTTGCAGAGAACAGTAAGCTTTCTCTGCGCAACTGAAGCGAATGTTTTAATAAAGAGCTGTTTTCTTGCGTTAAGCTCTCGTTGATATACACGCGTGAGGCATAAGATGAACGATCATCAGGCAGCTGTTGTAGGGACATACCTTTATTGGCGCGAAAAGCTGCCAGGAATGCACTTTGCTCTATATGCGAGGAGAGTCTCACAAGCAGCGGTCCGTGGCCATCGGTGCTCAGACGAAATGCATCACAGTGCGGGGAAATGTGGTGTCCCAGCTTTGCAGCAATTTTTCTTACAACCTCAGTAAGGTTTTCGTTGGGTGTCCGTGGTGTCCGTCATTGTTTCCATCGCTTTTGTCCAATAGCTCCACACATGCGGACTTCGCCTTTTCAATTTGGTCTATGTTGGTCTATACGAGCATGTGCATCACAACCTTCGCTTCCGGACTTTTCTGCATGAGTTTATCTAATAACTTATTTCGATGTTCTAGATGATCGACTTTTGCAGAAGCTTTTAACCCTGGCAGCCCTGAGAAGACTTCCCTATTCTTCTCTTCTAAAACTGCTTTCAGCTGTTCAATTGAGATGCCAGTTATATTCTCCATTGTTGTATGGCTTTGGAGTTCCCTAGGACGTCTTGTCTCACTATTTAGCTGTTTTGATGAAGTCTCTTGGAACCCTTCTTTTGTTCATTTAGAGAGGTTATGCTGTTGGTGGATTTAGAAATTTGCAAATATGTGCCTTAATAGCTAGGAACTACATGAGTTTTACAATTAACACTTTTTCGCGAGATGTCCTTTGACTCAAGCCTAGTTTGACAGATCAAAACTGTCAATTCTATTTTGTTTGATAAAAGCTCTGTAGAAGCGGGCTTTAGATGATGTTAAAGTGGTTTAGAACGCAGAAGCCAAAGCAAACAAAAACATGAAACACTGACGTTCCCGTCCGGTCATAAGGCCATATGAGCTCCATACAACTTTCGATCGATATAGAGTGCATAGACACATGCCTCAGAACTGAAGAGTTTTCCCGTCCAACCACCTGGGCTCATTACATCGGCTAAGTAGAACTTAATGACTCTATCCTTCCAAAGAGTTGCAGTTGTAAGATGTTGGCTTTTCGTAAACAAGAAGAACACAATGAACACAGTCTCTACAGCTTCCTGTCTAAAATTGGTCTGTACTAAGGCTGGCCCAAACCCGTATGTGTGAAGTGTGGCATTCGTCGCAAGTCATCAAAAGAAACTTGACTACTGACGACAGTGGATATTATTAATTCGTTGTCTGAGTAGTTTAACAGGTTATCCACAGCACTGCTATCTTTATATCTGTCAGTGTTTCTGCGCTCCAAGCAGATGATAATTTGTAATCTACAGCTCTTGAGTATGGATCGCGATTCAACTGCATGACGCGTAAAAATTGTCAAATTTACTCGCTGATGGTAGTCGAAATATCCAAGCAAATAATTCGCACCGTTGTAAATAGGTTAATTGCCTGACCTGACATACGTTCGGCTAGAAAAAAATGATACCTTGCAGCTCAAGAGTCAGCACTATGAGTTCCACAAGATTCTCAGAAATGAGGCATTCGTTAGGGCTCTCTTTGGTGAATTTCGCATCCGGACTTGCATATGCAATCACACAAAAATAACAGTGAAGTCAATATCTCAAACCTAGGGACCATGACAAGCGCAGAATATACTCAAATTGGGTGCTGCACCAAGGGGCAATTGATCAACATGATTTTTCGGTGATGCAAATTTCCAGCTCTCAGGAGGTATGTTACTGAGCAAATTTTGCGGATATATGTTGACAAGAATCCTCAAGCGGTTAAGGCTATCCCACTTGATGCAAAAGGGCCACAATTCGTAGTGCCTTGTGCTTAGGTGGCCTAATCAGGAGCTACTTTATCGAAAACGGCGATAGTAAAACAATTAGAGTCAACTGCCCACGTTCAAGGCTTATGGTGTGTTGACTGGTCAACGGACAGCGCCAAGCTGGTGGTTTTGCTTGAGACATTTGATAGCCACATTACCTCATGTTCAAGCGGGATCATTTGGCCGTCTAGATCCTGCGATTTAGTACCACGGGACATTTTTTTGAGACGCCATATGAAGAGTCGTATCTATGCCGATAATCCTCAGACATTGGCGTACTTGGAAGCCAATATTTGTCGCGTTATAGTCGGCATAAAATGAATGGAATACCCAAAAATTTAGAAAACAAAATTCGGCCGACTTTGGACAGAATCTTCTCAATCGCTATAGTGAATCGAACAAAATTAAAATCTTGTCAATCGTAGTTCGATTTATAACAATTTTCCCAAAAAACCGGCTGATTGCTCTACGAGTATGCCATGTTCCTGGGTCAGTTAAGAGCCCTTACGACTCAAAATAAAAATGATTACTAAGGACAGGTTGAAACTATTGTCAAATACGTGGCTTGTTTGCATTGAGTAACCATTTGTCTGTTTCGTAGATGATCTTAGATTGCAACTTGAATTTTGTTCTTCTTCAGAAGCTTCATGATTGGTCCTTGTAAAACAACGCTTTACGTCCAGTCTAAAGCATGAACTATGAGCCGAGAAAGTGACATCACCAAAACAGAGATTAAATGTATACAAGGAATGTCCCAACAAGAGTGGAAAACTCAGCGCTAGCTTCTGCAATGTCATAAATACGGATTAGCTACACAAGAACGTTCTCTCAATGTTTGGCATCATTTTAGAAACGGAGAAAGTTTGACTGACACGATTCGGAAATTGCGTCCAATTTTTGGTAATCAAAATGCTCCAAGTGCATGGATGGTCGAACCCTATATGCACCAAAATGTGGCCGAAAGTCCAGAAACATCGATTGGAAATAGTTGTCAAGAAATGGACATTTGAAGAAGCACCTTGCAGGGTGTTCTAAGGAAAGATTTGCGTCTTCATGCTTACAAGACACAATTGCCTTAACATCTCAAGCCTACAGACCATACACAGCGAAGAGAGTTCGTCAACATTTGAGCAGTGAGTACTCCAAAGAAATCATCTTCAGCGATGAGGCCAATTTTAATCTCTATGGCTATGGTGGCAAGCAAACCTGTGGCATTTAGAGTGACGAAAACCCACACGGGTTTCATGAGAAGGAAGTGCGGAAGGCATCATTGGATCATTTTTCTTCGAAGCTACGGAGAATGCACAAACGGTCAACGGCAAAGTTGTTCATGCCTCAAATGGGTGGTATTAATCCTTCACTCATAAGACTGTACTACTTGACACGTGCACCTGTCAGACTTCTTTCTCTGATGTCCTTTGAAGTCCAAGGTTTATGTCAACAAACGCATGACCACTCAAGTCTTGAAGGAAGTGACTACTCGTTATATCACTGAGAACCTGCCACATTTATGCCAAAAAGTGCATGAAAATTTCGGCTAAAGAACGTAAATTGTCCGGCGTTCCAGCTCTTGGCTTTCGTTGAATTGACATTGAATTAGTGGCTTTCGTTCGAGTGGCCGCCTAGTCCTATGTTTCTTAACACTGAAAAGTGGCTCAAGATCTAAAGCACTCTCCCTAGTGATACATGCTCTTTCCTTGATTAGAAAGCTGGAGTTCCATTGCTGTCGGTTAAAGACAGCTACAGCGCCGACCATATACATATGTATCTACATGTCCTAGCGCTCAGCTATTACATGCTAAAAACTCGTCGAACTTGCTTTGTATTGACTCCTAAACTACTCCACCAAGTTATCCGACAAGCAATGAGCTTAAAATTGAATACCATAGATGGTTTCCTCAAATGACCAAAAGGGAAGCCTTCGTTGGATAAAAATTAAAACGAAAACCAACCGAGGCCTGCCCCAGGATATGTACCCACTTTTGTCGATTTTCTAAGCAAAGATTTAGCAATAAAATTTCCTCCCTTAAATGGCAGATAAAGCATCCATTGGACCCATGTTTCAGGCCTCACTAGCATGACTATCTACGTCAACTCGCCTCAAGTCTGACCGCTTGACATTTCCATACAAGTTCAAGCCACAATTTAGCAACTTGCACTCAAAGTTCGATTAGACTTGCAAAGTAGGTATGTCACGCTAGTTAAATGCAGTCAATTACTACAAATTGCGGCTCACTTAAGCATCTAATTATTCGCGATGGAAAGCGCATTTGTCAATCACTCCATGTGAACCCAGAACATCTGTCAATTTCGTCAAACTTTCCCTTAGACATTTACCCCCCGAAACCCCGCACAAGCTAGTAAATCGAAACTCACTCAAATCGAGTAGTTTGTTGTGTTTGTAAGGAAAAAAAAAACTGTCTCTACTCACCAGTCGGTGATAGTGGTAACGTAGGCGGTGGCGGTATTGATGCACCACCGCCAATACCTCCCACTGCTGCTGCAGCTGTCACAGCACTGGCTAACGTCAGCGGTGGCCTTGGTGGCTCCATACTCCACGGAGCACTTGACAATTGTCCAAACTCACTACCGATATTCGAACCAATCAACATGACAGCACACTGACTTACTTGCTGCTGCAACACTACGAATGCCACACATGGGGAGGTGAATTAATAATTTTCCCTAATTAATACAAATCCTTTGACAATTTTACAATTTCGCAACACTTGTGTCAAAAATTCGTCTCTACGACTGACAGCTGTCAAAAATTCCACAGAAAACCAAGCGTCTGTCAACGGTAAAATTGTGAGTGAAAAAATGTGCAAACAAAAAAAAACTCGATGTGGCAATTTGCCGTAGGTAAAACGAACAAGTGCAGAAGAATAGAATGTTTCGTGTGGCGCTTTTGGGCCGCGTTTTCGTTAGAGCGCGACAACACACAACACACAGCCCCCGACACGACGTAAACACGTTAACAACAGCGACAGCGACGAAGACGACGACGATAAAACGTGAGTACGCGCGATGCACACACGTAAAACTCAATCGCTGAACTGATGAGCACACACAGTCAGTGGTTGTGCGGGGGCCCTTTCAAGTTGAGCTCGTCGTCGTCGTTGGGCGCCCATGGTGTGGCAGTGGCAACCGCATTGCCAACACACACATTACTCACTCTCATAGCAGCCACCACAAAATAACAACAACAACAGCAACCCAACAACGTGTTCCTACCACGGCCGACGCGGTTACCGTCTAATTCCTTGTGGTGGCGCTGCTACTGCGAGCAGTGAGCGCGCACAGAGTGAAAATTAAAAGTCAACCAAAAGGGGGCGAAAAAAAACTTCAAACGGCAATTCAGAGAAGGAAAGAACGAACCCAATGAAGTGGGAGAGAGAGAGAAGGACAGACAAAATTGCCACCCCATTGTGAAAATGAAGTAAAAAAGAATTCATCCACTCAGGGGAGTGGGGTGTATTGAGAATGTTTGCACAAAGCAAAACGGCGAAAGCTTAAACAGTCATTGGCACAGAAGAATGATGTAAGGTGGAATAGTAGATGGCGGGAGTTGAATAAAAGACAGAGATAGAGACACGCAAATTAAGGGTAATTGATTTAGTGAGTGTGTTTGTTGCATGGCGCCTAAAGAAGAAACAGAAACGAGTGAAAACCACTCCAAAGGAGAGAGTGAAATACGAGATCTAAGTTCTACTTAAAGTGTATGGAGAACTGGAATGGAAGGGTTGAATAGAGATGTCTATAGTGACGAATAGAGAGGCAACAAATTAGTGGAATGAAGCTCGAACGAATTGAGTGAAATGTCTCAATGAACACGGAGTGGATTTGCTTTCGTGTGAGCGAAGGGTTTTTTGTTTCGCAAAAATTAAACCCGTGCGGATGAATTGGCAGGAATCAGGATTTTCGTTTGCTTTGACCACGCTCTTGGCTAGGTTTTAACCATGTTGGTAGAGTTCTCTGTTGCTTGGATTGAGTTTTAACCGACGGGGAAATCAGTGGTGCTTAGTAGGCCAATTGATTCTAATTAAGGCATCCTTAATACCGAGTCGACGACGCATAGTTTTGTCGATTGTAAGAGTTTCCTTTACGAGTCCTCCCAAAGTGTTAGTATACGAAAACAAGTGAAAACACCAAACGAGAGTTCACTTGGGTTCATGAGTTGTTTTTGTAAACCTCCGGAGAACATACCTCTTGAGCGAGCGTTTTAAATTTCTTCTTTTCAGGTTGCCTAGCTTCCTTAAATAGTTACGAACCTCTTGACAAATGTTTGATCGTGTTTTGATGCATTTCTGGTAAGTTTTAGTATGATGCATGTCACTGTCGTCCTTAGCGGCTTTTTCTAAGGGACAGCGAACAGTGGGTATTTTGCTGCTCAAGGCATAGAGTTGTCTTTTCAGAAAGCGCAAAAGCTACTGCTACTGAGGGCAGAAGTGAAGATGTTGGAATTTTCATCGACTTTGGGACTGCTTTCGACGTCGCAACTTCGTGCAGCCTGTGTAAATCGGCCAGACAACACGACGTAGATGAATCACTACTTTTGTGGAAAAAAAGAAGTGCTGGTGAATATTTGATGACTCGGTTAAGAAAGCTGCCAGCAAGGCCGCTTCCTATCTCCGCTGCTTTGGTGCATGTTGGTAGATTCTCTGCTTAACGTTCTCAGTACTTCTAGTGTTACGCTGAGTCACACGCAGATGATATGTCTGTACTATGATACCTCTCAAAATTGAAGTAGCTTTCCTTACAATAGGAAGGAGACAGACTGGTCCGGCTCATCTAGTGGATAAAGCCTTCACCAACTACTTCTCTAGTGAAAAACTATTTGGATATCGTCCAGGATAACAAGCTTCTTTGGACTAAACAAGCCACGTCGAAACTTCTAAGGCGCTGGTTGAACTTCTGGAAGGGTCAAGAAGCTTTAGGCAAGACACGACTATGATAAGACCAATTATATCCTATGCGTCGGTTGTCTGGTGGAACACGAATATCAGACCCAATGACACTATAACTTTTGTTGCTGAGAAAGTGCGAAATACACTGTCAATGTGCCCAAGAATGGTTTTGGCCGAAATTTAAGCCAGGAAAGGATGGGCTTAGACGACGACGTTTGATTTCAAGGAAAACTTGCGTTTGACTCCCAAACGAGGATATACGAGTAGGCAATGGTAATGAACTACATTGTGAAGAATCTTCGGTCTGTAGGGACAGACAAGCTACACTTAAGGTCTTGCTGTACTCCATCAACCACCTTCGGGTGGTTCCATAATCGAAAATTTTCATTTCATACTCTTTGACGCCTTCTCAGCTAGTTCTCTGAACTCAGTCACTCAATCTGCTTTGGGTGCCAGTTCACAATGGGATCACGGGAAGTAAATCAATGATTAACGTGCTCAGACGAGAATTGTACAGGACTCGTACCTGCGTTAGGACTGGCTGCGTCCTCGGTTGGGGTTTTATGTGAATAAAATTCCAGATTGTAAGACTCCCCAGGTTGCCAGCAGAACAAATGAATACTTCCCGATGTCTCTAAACGGTCAGCTATTTTCCTGCTCGCCCTCAGTAGAATTGGTGTAGGAGGTCTACGCTCTTGCAAACCATCATACTGTTGTAGGTACAAGTGGCACATAAGTGAAGACAGGGCCCTCGCCCAATTATCAAGGCTTCTTCCACCAATGAAATTGTCTAATAAAAGGCGAGGGTAGAGCAAATAAGGGTTTTCAGATGACGCCACCGAAAGTTGCTACGATTCGACCAGTTACAAGCTAATGGTTATAGGTCTTGTTGAGTGTCAGGGCCACCGGTAGTCCACACCAGGACTTTAAACTCGGTCCGAGGCTGACTAGTAGAGATAGGCTCCATTGTGAGAGCGTCACGGTGGTTGTGGTTTAAAACCTAAAACGCAGGAAGGGTCTTCCCATTAGTTTCGACCCGATGTAGAGTTGCAATAAGTACTGGGTGCAGCAAAAGACCAAGACTCATACCAAGGGCGGAACCGTACCCTCAACACACTTCCGCTTTTGTATCTCAGGAAGGCGGCAGAGCGATGGTAAGGCGTATTCTTGCCTACCAGTTGGGTTCGACCCGATGTAGAGTTGGAATAAGTACTGCGTGCAGCAACAGACCAAGACTCATGCCAAGGGCGGAACTGTGCCCTCAACAGACATCCGCTTTTGTATCTCAGGAAGGTGGCAGAGCGATGGTAAGGCGTATTCTGGCCTTCCAGTTGGGTTCGACCCGATGTAGAGTTGCAATAAGTACTGGGTGCAGCAACAGACCAAGACTCATACCAAAGGCGGAACTGTATCCTCAACACACTTCCGCTTTTGTATCTCAGGAAGGTGGCAGAGCGATGGTAAGGCGTATTCTTGCCTTCCAGTTGGGTTCGACCTGATGTAGAGTTGGAATAAGTACTGCGTGCAGCAACAGACCAAGACTCATACCAATGGCAGAACTGTGCCCTCAACAAACATCCGCTTTTGCATCTCAGGAAGGTGGCAGAGCGATGGTAAGGCGTATTCTTGTCTTTGTGAATGTATTCAGTGAATTTAAGCCTACACGGCAGGGGTTCACTTAAAACGACAACGCAGTTCACTATCTCTGTGAGTCTCCGGCCTATGCTCGCCTCAGGTTGCTGGTTCTCTGCGCCAACGTGGTGAGTCCTGGTACTCCAGTTACTTTTTCACTAAAGAGTTTACTCATCTTTCCATTGAAAGAGGTAAAAGGAATGTACAAGGAGTACAATGGACTCTTATTGAGGATCGAAAAGATTAAAAAAAGACAAGACAAACACACTTAATTATTCTACTTGAGTGATGTACCTGAGTGGATTAGTTTTGAAGTAACGAAATATTTGCAGGGAGTCGTTGCTGGAGGTCATTGTTATGAATTGCTCCTCATGGCTCTAATTTTTTGATTCACATTCGCTGCATAAATAGTCAGAAAACGGAAAGTTCTAATGGACCAACTAAGCAGAAGTACGCAGTTCAAAGATATGCGGAAACAAAATGTTTTCTTTAATTTTAATATTTCCACGGACTAGACAAGACCTCCCATATGTTCAGGACTATGAATATGTTCTCTGCGAAAAGAAAATGCAACAGAAGCTACTCCTTTGATTCTAATGAGGTTCGAAGAGGTTCTGGATTGTCGAGTAATAGTTAGGTCCGACTTTGTTATAGGATATTTCTAAGAAGGCTAACACATACAAATACTTCCTGATCTTTCTTAAGTCAAATATCACTTGTTCGTCAACGACTGCACTCCTAATCCAGGTATCGAAGCCTTTCGTAGACTGGATATATTATTTGTTTTTGGACATTGACAGTGCTACGGCTCCGCAATTTTGTGTCCTCGCCAAATACTTTAGAGTGCCCCCAAAATGATTTCTTAATTTTGGCTTGGGATAGGCCTAGGGACACTCTTTGTGGCCTTTTAATTTTAATTCAATGTAACAATGCTTACATATATATCCAAGACACTTCTTGAGTATTATAGATGTCCGAGCATTCCGAGCAGCCAATGTAGATTCAGATCACTACCAAGTTGCAGCCATAAAAAAGGAGAATTAATGTGATAAGATTCAACAACATTGAGTGGCTGCAATCACAACTAGACACCAGAACCTTTGTCAATCGCGTATCCCTCAACTCCTCGAAATGACTTATGCAAAGTGCATCAAGTGCTGAAGATCAGTCGTATCGATGCCCAGAAATCGGCACAATTTCCGGAATTAATGTACTACAGTCGGCCGTGAGCACAAGACCCCTGTTTGATGAAGATGCAAAGAAGCATATGTAGCGAAATAACTGGCTAATGAAGCTTAGAACGACCTTCTGCAAAAGAAGTGGTAAAACATCAGTTTGTCTGGCGGAAAATAAATGAGAAACGAGAAGCACCTGATCGAAGGAATGGAGACGTCCTACTTTAGGTTAAGGATTTTGTCTACCACGCCTTCGTTATTAACTTTGATAAAAATACCTCATCAGCAATTGTTGAGCTTCGTAGAAGGAAATACAACAGCAAACTCTACGAGTCGTGCCATGATATTGAAAAATTTCAAATCAGACATCTAGATATAGCAGCAGGCCGTCAGGTTTCTAATCATAAGACTCGATTCCCACCCAGCAGATCAATGTCACAGTAAACCGAAATAATAGCCACCTTAGTGTGCGCAGCTGAAGGAGCTGAAGACGAGTCTCATCGATCAATTGCTCTTATTTTGATTACTCCATCAAGAATCAGGGTCAACTTGGTCATAGTCTCTTAACACCTATTGAGCCAGATCGAAACTGCCTACAGTTTGTGTGATTGAGAAGGATAGGATTTGATTTAACATTGTACACATCACAACAATTATCATAAGCAGCTCTGACATTAGTCAGCAGGGCTCCGCTTTACCATATTCCAATCATTAAAACTTAGTTGGAAGGACCTTACAGTCTCGGGTGGACTTAACCGATCGTGATCTACCCATTTAATGTGGTCTTGCAATGATCCACCTTCAACTGCGCACACCAAGTTGGCTAAGGTCCCCATTTCAGTTGAGCTCATCACTTTAGGCAAGGTCGTCTTTACAGCATTGTTCCTTAAAAGGGATTCAAAGACGTTCCAGACTAGATCAGTGGCGCGTTCGCCCAACATATACTAGCCATTGGAGCCGATGAATTCTTGCCTTTTTATTTGCTTTCGAAAGTGTCTTTGCTGCTGCCCATATGGTAGAGCTGGGACAAACTTTTCTTAACTTTTCGGACCAAGGAACCAGCGAATAGAAGGAATGATTCATCTCTTGATCTCTACGGTGGTGTCATCGACTGAATTTATAGTGGATCCGAGGAAGATCACGTCTTTTGCCACCTCAAAGTTATAGTTTACCATTGTGGTGTCCTTTCATGAAGGAAGCATATATTTTATTTTGCCCTCGTATACCAATAAACCCATCTTCGCCGCTTCAGCTTCCATGATAGGTAAGATTTTTGTACGCAATGTTACTCTGTGGTTGACCCAGTTTAGATGGTCTTCCTTCTTGAGGAATACAGTCTGTTCTACCAGCATTAGTGGTTTCTAGTTCACTTCATCCATATCGAAGAAATCCTTCGAAATATTCAACACAGACTGTGGCTCCACTAATGCCTTCCTATCCTTATCTCTGTCATGCATCTGTTCGGTGCTCGAACGCGTCTTTTCTTTTTGTTTCTCTGTTGGGGTGATGTCATTAGTCTTCTGCGCTTGATAATGAATAAGACTTCCTGAAAAGTTTTGGGAGACTCGATAAGAAAAGACTCCAGCAGTCTCCTTCGATTGTAACCGTTCGACATCAAATTTCTCTAAAAAAAGTGACCTGAGTCGATTAACGCTCCTTGAAGCGTTCCAATATTCAGAAGACTAGATGCCTTCACTGTGTCGATTGCTATGTGAAGATATTTGATCCCATCGAGAAGACTGAGCCCATGAGTCATGAGCTGTCGTGTAGACTAGGTATATAAACGTCTTCCCTGACTTAACTTAAAATTTAGCAAGCACGATCTCAACGTCTTGCTTAGGTCACAACATATACAATAAGTCTGGTCGTGGGGCACCTAGAAGCAATCTGTGACAAAGTCCTTCTCTCTCGCCTATCAGGCTTATATTGGCGAATTGTGTACCGCGGTCGCTAGGATGCCTGAAGCTCTAGTCTAAATATTCTTTATGACAAATCTACATCCAAATAGATGCTGCTTCTGCTCTCTATAGCACTCGCGATAGTTTTCCACCCTTCATTTGACCGGTCCATCCCTCCATTTGGCTGAATCTGGTCCGAAATTCCACGTGCACAACCGAAAGTCTCTTACGTTTTTCGTATTCTTGAGTGGTCAACAGTAAGTCATCAATATCCGGGGCTATTTGCTGTTTGTTCCCCAATGTATAGCCTCTTCGTCGGGTAGTTAACCTTAGATATAGTGCCAGTAGCCAACTGCGGGAGTACCTATGAGCGCTACCATTGTTTCGCTTGAAAATCATCCGTCTGTACCTCTGTTTTGATCTGGTGAGACACCAAAAGAAATCCTCGTATGACCTGAACTCAGAATATGTGAGAGTAGCTCAACTGCTATCATCGGTGAATTTTTGGGATTTTCGGCGCCAAAACGTGAGTACTTTTCCTGGAACATTGCACCTCCTGTGCCAATAATAAATCGTCTCCTTGCATATTTTTGGCAAAAAGATTCAGAAAAGTACCTCTTTCGTATTGTGTAGACAACAACTCGTTAAAAAATAGCAAAGAGTCGTTCACCTCAGCTCAAGAGCCGACAACCTAGCAGCAGCGAACTAATGGTGCCATTTCACTGCGGCAGGAAGTAAGTCATAAACCCAGTTGCATTCAAAATTTTGATAATGGAAACGAAGCCCATTTCCAAAAATTATTCAGTTCATCAGCGACAATTACACCTACCTCTGTGTACTCACATTACTTTGAAAATTAAGCTAGTACAGCAGTTACCATCAATATCGGACTATGAAGGAGACCACTGTGCAAAAATCACAGAACAGCATCCATAAATGCGGTTCCGATGTGGATGGAGCTACAAGACATGCTGTAAAAGACATCTTCGTTGGAGACATTTTCAACGAGCATATTCCGAGTATTTTGCGCAGTAGCGACTTCAATTGGCCGCTCCCAATATGATTTGGTTAGGCAATGCCACAAATGCGCATGGTTCATCTCAACTATCATCAACAATTCTTCTTGCCTAAATATATTGGCCTGCTGGTCTTTATTGGAAACAGTTTTAGGATGAAATCTATTGCCTTACATATATCACGAAGGACTACCACAGAAGTATTCGCTAAAATGAATTAATGAGTGCATAGCTCAATGTTCCTGCAATGAGTACCTATAACGCCTTCCAACTAAGGAAGCGGTGCCATGACGAAGTTCTAGTGGTTTCAGTATACCGCTCCGGTTTGCTTACGCTTTTTACTAGAATAATGTCTCTAAACGTCGTGTCCAAAGACGAGTATGTCTTCGAAGCGAATTCTCGAAAAATTGTCCTTATGTCCTTCCTCCTCAAGAGATTATTAAATAAATGAGGTACTTTCCAGAGCGGCTCAAGTTTCGTGTCAACTGTTGAGTGAATTTTATTTAGAAATAGTAGGTAGGTGTTACTCAACGCGCTTGTCCTAATCAACATAAAGATTCAGAGGCTCGTAAAATTTGATCATCGTCTAATGAAAAGCTGTCCAATGGCATCATCCGCACTCCATATAACTTATTCTATACCATTTTGCCAAAACCGTAGTGACATCCAAATCCAGTTCTTCCTGTTATCTTCCGCGTTATTACCTTCGAGTTCAAACAGAACTACGAGTATTGTACACACAACATCAACGTTCCATCGTCGTCAAGTCGAGTGCAATGTCTGAACCATTCAAGCGGAAAACAAAAACAATTCCGAATATCTGCAAGATAACCTAACAAATTCTCGGCAACTACACTTCTTCCTTTCGTAAAGACAAAATTGAAAAAAAAAACAACACTCATACGCTCATTACAGAGGAATAGGTATCTAACTAACCAACCCACACTCCATTCCATTCTAATTGAATTACTCCCCACTGATCATATTACTTCGTTCATTACCCGAATTCCTTTTTTTCCAGAAACTTGTGCTCCACAAAAGAGGGCGTGTCAATTAAGACCGAGAACCACAAAAAGGAATTTGGATAGAAAAAAACCTCTAATAGTGTTAATGATCCATTTTATTCGATTTAAATAAAAATTCACTCAAATCCACTCAAACCCAACTCAAAATGCCACTCAATGGTTTCCGCATTGTTTCTCCGAATGTATGAGATGGAATTCTTCTAGAAAGGGATGGATTGATTGGTTAAATATACCTCTTCGTTCTAGTATGCTTATGTACTACATTCATGGAAGTAGGCGGTGTCAATAGGCCATCGCAGTCCCACAAACTAAATTCAATTGCTGAATTCATTTCCATCTCACTCAAACGTGAAGAACTCGTTAAAAACCACCAATTATAGGGCTTGAATAGAAAAAAAAAACGCGTTACGGTTACCTAAGCAAAGTCACACTCAACCAAAAAAAACGGAAGAAAAAAAGTAGAAGGGGACAGCATAAAGGAAAGGCTGTGCCCACAGTACAGCTGTAAGATGTCAGCCTTTTGGAATTTCATTTTTGTTCGTCCCCCTTCCATAGACATTCTGTAATGAGAAGTTTAATTCAAAGTAACCGTGTTCTGGCCACGGTTCTGGCACCCACACACGGGTGCGAAATTAATTATTCATGCAGCCCCTGTTGACTGGGGTTCGGTAAAAGGGTGGCCAAAGTTGCGTTGTTCAAGCAACGCAGATGGGAAATGTTTTTGTATTTACGCTCAACCTTGCTTCTTGCCCCCTTTTTTTTGTTTTTTTTTTTGGTTTTGTTTCGTGAGTAGATGAAGCGTTTTTCATTTCTTGAAATTCTTTCGGAAGTTCGCAGTTTTAATTATTAGAGTCCGAGTCGAGTTAAGAAAATGTGCACGAATGAATAATTCATTTCAAAGATACGGATCGGGAGCAATTTATTTTTATTTTTTTGTTAGTGCTTTTGAGAGAGTGAGCAGAGCCCGAAAATCATGTTCTCGAGGCGTAGTCCATTTGTAAAGACTGCCGGGTTTGGATGGTACGAGTAGGTACTCTTGTGACCTCATGTGACCCAAGGGCTAATTGAGTTTTGTTTTTTATTTTATTGTATTCCCGTCGCACACACATGGAAGTGGGTTACACACGCAGTAAATCTTCATAAATGTTTACGGCTTAGCTGTCCAGTGAGTCGGATTTCCACCATTTTTGTGAGGTCCGTTTGTTGTTTATTTTTTTTTGGGTTTTCTGGTGTGTCCGTGCGGGGTTTCATGCGAATTAATTGTTTTTGTTAAATGGCAATTGGACCTTTTCTTCGGGTCATAAATGAAACTCAACAACGCACGATGGATGGTAATTTTGTTGGCAATAGTTGTACAATGTGTGGGAACGGCGGCGGACTGTTTAAACAAATTTCCGTTTGAGTCTTTTATGAGCATAATATTAGGCCATTAGCTTTGCGTCAAGATAACCATTACTTAAGTGTTTAAGAGCTTGTGGAGAATTTATTGAATCACTTACCCACATGAGGCATATTTAAGATTTTAGTTCGTTCGGCAACATTGTAAGTTCTCAAGTTAGTGGAATGTAACCTTCGTTATTTGTTCGTAAGCTCTTGGGGGAAGTGATGTCAACGAGGCGGCAGTTTTGTTGATATCTAGTGTCAATTGACATATTGTTGTTTAGTAGGTAGTCTCAGACGACTTGCTTCTTTTCGGTCTTGGGTAAGCGGGTTCCATTGCATTGCGTGAGGTGGTTGAGATGTCGTCCTTTCGAAACGTATGTTTGTTGTCTCTGGGATTTCGGCCGGAAATTCTTGATCAGAACAACCTGGGTTTTGCATGGTTTATGGCATTGCTTTCACATATTCTGCTTAGTGCCACCCTCTCTACCAGTTGCTACGTAAAGGATTTCTGTGAGGATCAGCTAGGTGCCAGATTGATGATTTTTAGTTTGACAGCGTTTACCCGACGGCGGCGTATTGCTTCTGTCTCCATGTCAAGCGATGTTTAGACGGGGTTCACTCTGCCTATCTCTATGTGGTAATAAGCGATGCGTACCCCAGATTTGTGACTTTAGATAAAAGAGCGGATCCCATCTCTCTAAATTACTTTGACGTGGCATGGTAAGCATCACCTATACCCATAAACAATGCTTCGATTTATATCCGTATTCACAGTACCTACTCTCGACTTTAAACTTCTTGAACCGCTTCCCTTTATAGCTGTAAACTTGTCGAATAAGGCCTCTCTACGTAGATAAGTAAACGCTGTATGAATGGAGTGATGTTTTACTCAGGACTGTGTCGCACGAGAATCGTGCAAATGGAAAGGTGTTACTACAGGAATGACATTAGAAAGATTTATAAGCGAATAAAACGAACATGCCAGGGCTACAAGGCCAGAATGGAAGCCTGCCTGCAAAGATGAACATGTATAACTAGCAGTCGATTCTGAGAATATGGCACGACAACTTCTGCACACTGTCAGGCAAAATGAACTAGTAACCCTGGACGAAGACAACAGAGAATCCCGTCCTCCTGATGTAGACGAAGTAAAGCTGGCAATATCGGAGCCAAAGTCTAATAAAGCTGCTGGAACTGACAGACTGCCTACTGTGGAGATTACCTGGTTGCGAACATTCACCAACTCATCTGCAAGATATGGTCGGGCGAAAGCATGTCCGAGCATAGTTTGTGTAAGGAGGCTCTTTTAGCAGTTGTAACTTCAAGGCAGTTAAGGACTTCGTCTACATTGGTACCGCGGTTGCAAGCAGCAATGAGATCGGCGCAGATATCAGACGTAGAATGCTTTTTCTTTGGACAAAACTGGGTTTATACAAGAACCTTATCATGTACCGTATCCCTGTCTTGCTTTATGGCACAGAGGCTTGAAGTTTGAACTTTGTCTGACTTGCTGATTTTTTAATGCTTAAGCATCGTATCTCCTCCTGTTAGAGAGTAGACATTGCAATGCTACTATCATTCTGCTGTCTGGCACCATAATTCCCTATCACATGTTCAAGCTCTTGGTTGTCGGTGACCGTAAAGTTGACATAAATCGGTTCGGTGCTGCATAGCATTGGCTACAACCAGCTCAAGGCACTTGGCCCATTGCATAATATTCGCCTCCGTTGGGTCCTTAAATACAAAGACAAATATCGCATTAAGATGGCTGATGAAATGGGAAGAAAAGCGTCTGCAATTTAGTTCACTAAATCACCACTCTGCAGTCTCAGAGAATGAGAACTAATCACCGCGAAATCCTCGGTCCTTTTGTAACGTTCTAGGCCTGAGTATCTGTTCCTTTCGTGGTGAGAAAACGACGAGATATACAATTTCCTTTCTTATTACTCTGCCCAATTCTTTTACTCTAAGCTCTTCAAAGCCGGAGCCAATGTTTTGACAAGGAGCATGCACCAGATCATTTGCAAAGCATGGGAGAGATGTATATCAGCTCTATCTGTCCCATCTAGAAGAAGGGCGATCCTATGTCCTATAACAACTATCGAGTCATATCCCTACTTGACGTCGCCTATACGATCCTATCCAGTGTACTGTGTGAACGTCTGAAACTGTACTACACAAATCGGCCGATACCAGTGCGGTTTCAGGCCTGGCAAATCGACATCAGACCAAATTTTCACATTAAGACAGATCCTGGAAAAGACCAACGAGTTCCAAGTCGGCACACACCACCTCTTCATCGACTTCAAAGCCACATATAACAGCGTCCATGCACTGAGCTGTATAATCCCGGAAAATTGATCCGGATGTGTTCGCACAACACTGGAAAACTCGCGATGCGTGTGGAAGTAGAACCTCCGAACCTGCAGTGGATTTCGACAAGGAGACGCACTGTCGTTTGACTTCTTCAATTCAGTACTTGAGCAGATAGCACGACGGGCAAAAGTCAACACGGAGGGTCCTATTTTCTCCAAGTCCGTCCAGCTTCTGGGATACGCTGATGATATTGATATACTCGTAATCGCAACGTTCTATGCTGTCGACTAAAAACCGTTCCGTCGCACATCGCCTAGGACAAAATGTCACAATTGACACTTGACAGCTACAACTTTGGGGTAGTCAAGGAGTTCACCAACCTCTGGGCAAATGTTAACACAGCAAGCGCCATCATGGTGAAGATTCAACGAAGAGTATCCAAGGTAACTTGGGTTAAACCTCCTAATTCAAAATCATGCTCCACAAACCATTAATCTTGCCAGTCCTGCTTTACGGAGCCGAAAGTTGGACGATAAGCAAGATAGTGGAACAAGTTTTAGGCTCTTTTGAGAGAAAAATCCTTCGTCGAATATTTGATCCGGTCTGTGAGGAGGGCATATGGAGAAGAAGACACAACGGCGAAGTCTATGGGCTGTACAAAAATGAGGACATACTACGGAAGGTAAAAATTCATCAACCTATCGGCTCGGCTACATCGAGGTGGGTGGACGATAATGCTACAGCTAGGAGGGTCTTCGAATCCAAGCCACTAGGTTCAAGAAGAAATGGAAGACCGAACTAACGGTTTGAAGATCAGGCGATCGCGGATCTTTCCAACTGGAAGCAGCACGCCCGGGACCATAATGAATGGAAGGCTACAGTTGTTCAGGCTTGGAACCTCTTTTAACTGGAGTCTGAACAAATAATGGCAACCTCCACTCCACGGACAGGGTTGACGTTTTGCCATTTTTTGTCCAAAACCGTCTGAATATCTATAATTTTCGTTTACACCAAATACAAAATATTGCTCACGGAGAGTCTAAGAAATGCCTTATAGGTCTTACGACTCGATGAAGGAAAAATCCTGATCCACATTTCCTCGAGGTAGAGAGCGGACAACGTCGTTGCGGCGGCTGATGTGGAGTAAAGGGGCCGAGTGGTTGCCGACAAAAGTAACCAAATCCCGCGTGCGGGGCCTACGGCACGAGTTTGTCCTAAAAAATTCCCACCAAAGGCAGAAGAGCTGTCACAAACTGTCGAGCGCATACATTCCAATGGACGTATCAAGTCAGGGGAGTTGAAAATAGAATGGCGGCCGAAGAACCCTACCTACCTGTGTATATGAAGAGTCAACGGCGGCATTTTCAAGCTCTGTAAGGTGAGGCTAATGACATGTACGCCAGGTGGCAACCGGAACTTAGTGAAACCAAAAACAAAAACCTTCTTGTACAGACGAAATGTATCCTGTCTCACCTTGCTCTATCGCTATATTCACCACCAGTGCTCCATTGAAATTGTCAGTAACATTTCGCCGTCACGCTACGAATGCTTATCAGTTTACCCTCAAACCCACTTTTAGACGTACATTGAAATATCGTGATTCGTTCCTAAGCCGCTTATAGAATGCCTTGCCGAGGTCTTTATTTCCTGGCCATTATAACCTTCAAACATTCAAAACGAAGGTACATCGGTACCTCTCTAGCTTTCCTTCGCCAGCGCTGTATGCAAACGTTTTAAAGGTACCTTAACCCCTTGAGCGGGCGCTATATTAAAAAAAACAAAACTATTACGAAACGTAAAGCCAAAATAAAGCAGAAAATGCGTCACAAGCGACGGCAACAGTCCGATAAATGCGATCCCAAACCGAAAACAAAACAAATACAAAAGTAAGTACGTATTGCAACCAGGAATACTGACACAAGACGAAGCTTAGAGTTGACAGAAACATCCAGGACTGACAGACTGATGGCAATTAAACTAACCACCGATAGAGGTCCATGTCTCAACATCATATCTGCATTCTGGGAGGTTCTCAAAGATCTACTTTTAAGCACCTCTTTAACCGAAGATAAACTCATTTGCGGAGATCTCAATGGTCACATTGAGTGAACAAATTAACGCCTCCAAACAGCTATGGCTTCGGTGCCAGAAACACCCAAGGTACAGTTTGGTTTAGGCATTGTTACCAGCTTCGTTGATAAGCTAGAGAAACATCAGCTGGTGGATCAACGCAAATTGTCTACCTTCTCCGGGAGCGTGACCAGATTAAACACTTCAAGGACTGCAAGATCATTCTCGGAGAAGCACTTACCTCATAGAACAGGCTTCTTGTTGCGGGTATGGAAGTGGACTGGAAAATAGTAACCAGAAGAACGAACAGTGCTAAGAGAGCACGAGTTTTACGAAACTCTATCTCAACTAGAGAGTGGCGTTGTAACTATGTTGGCTGATGTGATGTGTGGAATGTATTTGAAAAGACCTACGAAGAGGCAGCCAAAAGATGTCTTGGTGATCGGACTACGGCCCAATCTACGCAAAATGAAAAAAAAAATTAAAGCAGCTGGCCCAGATAACATTCCATCAGACGTGCTCTAGAAATTCTGTGCATACTACGGCGGGATTGAACTCACGTCGCATTGTCTTAGAATCTGGAAGAGAGTTCTAAATGCTCGCATCGCGCATATCCCGTCATTGAGAAATATCGCCTGAATAAGCGAAATTTGTTTCACATTTTCCTCGACCTTGAAGGAGCCTTTGATCGAGTACCGAGGGAGCTGGTATGGTAGTTACTCAAAAGTCTATTACAATAGTTCCTGGACACCTCATCAATGTAGTGCGTGCCACCTATCACCAGGTAACACCAAGTTTTACTGACAAATTTTAAGTCTAAGTTGCTGTCCATCAGTTCTGAGGCCACTGCTATGGACCTTCTGACCCGAGAAATCCAAGGAAGTTTACCGTGGACGCTGCTTTATGCTTATGACATAGCATATGACAAAACAACCCTGCTTCTTGCAGCTATCTTGGTGAATGTTCTTGTGGCTTATGACTAAAACCTGACTATTTTAGTGAAGACGATTCAAGCTCGGTACATGTCAAAATAGGTGACCAACTCATCAAAGAATCAGACAATCTTAAGTACCTTGGATCACATGTCAGTTGGATGGGTCACTTGAGAACGAACTTGCTCACAGAATCCAGTGTGGTTGGCAAAGCTGGTGGGCCGCATCTGGCGTGCTATAATAAGTAAGACAAACGATGGGCTTGCCAGAGATAAGAAGACGACCATCCAAAATCTGGAGCAACACCATAAAAAAGGGCAAGCGCGAGAGGAATGTGGATGACCAGACAACCCAGGACAGAATAGCCTAGCGATATCATACAAGACGAGTCGACCCTAAATACGACTAAGGCTAGGACAAAGAAGATTTAAAAAGCCACTTACTCACTTACCATAGCGTACGAGTGTAGTACGAGTGTAGTACGAGTAGTTGCACTCTCTACGTTGTGATCTCTCTATTTCTATGAGCGATGTGAGCATTCATATAGCGCTACGGTTAGAAGTTTGAAGGACCCGAATGCTACTGGCAATTCCGATGAAGCACTTATGCGCAACAGATATTACGTCTGGGTTCGGGGTTGTCAATTTACTGCGCAATATTGGCTGCACATATCAGTCCTACCTGATTCAATGTGAGCACTGTCCTCCAATGTTATGTATTGTAGATGAAAGCCTTATAAATTGAGGCCAGATCAGAGGGCAAATACAGCTGAAAAGATAGGGGCGTGAGTCTGGGAACGAATATGGAAAACAGGGAGTACTATAGTCAGGAAAGAGATATTCTAAATTATAAGTACATTGTAGAAGAGAGATGAAAATTGAAAAGAGTATCGGAGACAGGAGGGAGCCCTGCGGTACATCAGCATATATTTTATGGACATCGTACATTAAACGAATGTTGAAGAAGAGATTCGTCAATCTCAAATGTAGACATTCTTTGACAAATGCGCCTGATGCCAACCTCTGTCAAATGCCTTTGAAATAGGAGTGAGACATGCTTAAACCACCAGTGAATCTGTTGCTACGAAAACCGTACGTGTTTCCAGATATTTCATGAGTTGATGCTGGACGTAAGCACTGTTTATAGGAGGAGACAGAAGAAGATTCACCTTTTTTAGGGACGGGCTGGGCAAATGCTGTTTTCCATCTGCTCGAAAGGATCCCAAAGAGTAGGATTAATGAAAAAGCTTAGGCAGTGGTTTCGAAGAACACCTCTTCAGAAGAGGGGAAGACATGCCATCTGTACTAGCGAATTTGTGGATATTGAGATCTTTGAGTGCTCTTAATACTTCACGAGTGCGGAACTGGATTAGTCCCATTGAAACTTTCGACGCACACTAGTGTAGGTGGAAACATGACGTAATCTGGAAGCATTGAGCAGACTGCGAAGTACGTAGCAAGGAGAATGGCCTTGTCTAAAGAGAACACAGATGGCATGTCAATACAAATGAGCGTTGGGGTGGAGCGCGATCCAGAGTTTCTAATGTTTTTAACTTTTACTAATTTAGGACAGCGTTGTACATTTTTCCTCAGTTCTTGGTCGTATTGGAGTGTCACATGCTTAAAAAAGGCATCATTCCCGGTTCGTTTGAACTTTTTTTCGGTTTTCCTTTGTCGGATTGGTCTTGTTAGACCGAAGTGTAGCTCTCTAATGATAGCCTCTTAATAGCTCTTACCACGTACCTTTTACTTTTTGGTTTGACACTCTTCATCCGATGAGGGATAAAGGATCTCATTGTGAAAGTAATAGTGTTTGTGATGATGTTGGTAGCGGCATACACGTTCTTATTGAGGAAACATTACGACCAGCTAAGGTGCCTAAAGAACCTGTCGATTTAGTTGTAATTGGTTTTCTCCAATTGTGATTGTGATGTGGTCTGATGAGCCTAGAGAGGAGAATACATCGACGGTGTACTTTAAGTTAAAAATAAGTCCAGGGTATATCAGCAATAGATACCTGCATGAGCTCACTTGCAAGCCGGGTTAAGTTGTTTTTTTCTTCCTTCGGGTGTTGACTGTCTAAAATGTCGAACGGCAATAACGATTTTAGTATGAGGATACAGCGACACAATTCTCCTTATGGATTCAGACTGCACAAGGAGCTCTTTAAAAGTCGATGTGGGAAGCTTTCTGGCGGAGATGGAATTTAATCTACAAGAAGTTGAATTCTGCAATAAATTGGAACAGATAAATGGCGAGACCGCGGTCGCAGCATTAGTAACAGACAGAGTCTGATTCCAGTGATTCGATTGATGTGAGTGGAGGTATAGCTGGGTTTCACGAAGAGCGATCACACCTGGTTGGTATTTAAAGACGTGGAGACATCCAGAGAAGTGATTCCCCAATAGCAGCTATTCGATTACTTTCTAAATCAGCCAAGTCGAAATGTGCCTCGCAGTGTCTGATGACGTTGGTCGTCTATATGGAGCTCTAAGGCCGGAGCACTTCAATTTCGCCGCCGCTTATGATCATTATCCTGTAGCTATTCCATCAACTGAGTTTGTCTGGCAAAAGTGCAAATTTTTCCGAGAATTTCATGCAAACATGACGAAGACCGAATACCTGTGCTCAAAGGGTCACAAGCACTTTGGTCCCCTGGATGTCTGAAAATTTATCCTATATTTCCACCACTCAATCGGATCTATGTAGGTCGAACTTTAATTGAGGTTCGCCAAAATATGTTTCCAGCTGATTTTGGAAAGTTTTTTGTGGCTGAAGACCGTGAGCAATCGATTCGACGCCGATCTCAACATATGGGCTTATCGTATTCGACAACTTGGCGAATTTTAAAAGAGGATCTTGGTTTAAAGGCTTACAAAATCCAACTCGTTCAAGAATTGAAGCCGCTCTGCAACAGCTCAATGAATAGCCGCGGTTTTCGCATCGAATTTTGTTCAGTGATGAGACCCATTTCTGGCTCAATGGTTAGGTAAATAAACGAAATTGCCGCATTTGGGCAGACGTACAACCTATGTCGAACTACGGCTACATCCACAAAAATGGTGGAATCATCAGTCCGTATTTCTTTAAAAATAAGGTCGGACAGAACATAACAGTCAACGGCGAGCGCTACCGCACCATGCTAGCAGACTTTTTGCTGCCGGAAATTGAAACCCGTGATGTCGGCAACATTTGGTTCCAACAAGACAGTGATACGGCACACACAGCGCGCGAAACAATGGCTATATTGAGAAACAACTTTTGGTGGACAGCTACAACATTTCGTGCGTAATTCAGCAAATACCGGTCGCAATGCTGAAAGCAGTGATCCAAAATTGGACCATGTACGTCGTAGTCACGGGCAACATGTAAATTCATCCAAATTTATGTTGTGTGTTTTATTTAAAATTAAGAAAAACAAGTCTTAATGAGTCACCCTTTACAAAAATTCTAATTCAGTTCCAAAATTTGGTGTTGCTTCAGCATCTGTTGTTCTTGTTTCGTTCTCTGAAGGAGCATATTCTAGAAGCAGCTGCTTTAGTTTGTCTCTTGTGGGAACTCATTTATCAAAATCCTCAGCTCACGGTCTTTATAGCGCGGGTCAAGCAAAGATGCTACTTGCCTTGCGGAAACATCAGGTATACCGCTCCACTGTAGATCGAACCGTGTCCGTAAATCATTAGAAAAATTGATTTTAAATGATTTCATCATGTTTGCGTCATTTTCGGGTGATACCATATGTTGCTCCAAAAGTTTTTGCATGAGAGGTCGATCCGAACCAATTTTTCCTACTTCTTCTATAGACGTCCACACTTCTTCCAAATTTCCAACTTAGCAGCAATTGTTGAGGAAGTTACTGAGGGATTTGTTAACACATGCGTCTCTGGAGTCCTAGAGTTTTAGGTCAGACGCTGAAGTACGAGTATTAAAAAGATTGAATTCCACCGAGTGTTGTTGCTGGCTTTCTCCATCAATCTATGAATGCCATCCGAGGATATCGATGTCTTTACTGTCAGTTGAAGACAGTGTACCGCACATGTCAATTTCAAATTCTCTCGAATCTGTGTCATTGATTCGACAGCCTTTACCATATTAGCAGCGTTGTCAGTGACTACTGCCATGATCTTTTCATATAGTCTGCAGTCTTGAAGGATATCTCAAGTGTAAAAGAGTGTGGTACCCAATCATCATCAATGAAATGACATCGTTTCTGGATCGCCTGGATCTCGATCGTTTCTGGATCGCCTCTTCTTTTAAATCGGTAAAATTGGGCTCGACAACAGCCATGAATTGAAAGGAGGCTTTACTGGAACAAAAAGAAATAGACATTTGATTCAACGCTGTAAGTTTCGCTAGTGCCTGATGAATCTCTTAAATCGTGTCTGGCAAACACTGTCTGCCATTGGGAGCTCCTTGGGCTTTACTCTTATGTGTTCTGCGTTTCTTGGGCAATGAAGGTCCAGGTGAGAGACGGTGTTCATCTTTAATTTCGTAACGCATAAATATAAAACTTTATTGACCCTAAAACATTTTTGCAATAGAAGATGCCTTTATATAAATTGTTATTAACTCCCCCTTTACGATTCCCAAACATAAACTGACAAATGACAGTGAAACTAAAATCACGGCCGAACAATGTCGACCTGAAACATAAAACGCATGCTGTTCTTAAACGCAAGTGGGGCGGCCAATTTATGGGAATGCTTCCTATCAATCCATGTGGTGCAATAGGATCATTTTGTACATTCACCACTAATGGCGATCTGGAATGGCATTCGCCATCTATTTAGTCATTCAACTAGATAACCTGCTCGACTTGGCTGATTCCGTCTTCGTCTTTAAGCCGCTCTTTCCTCAGAAACAACTCAACTCACTAAGCATAGATTCACGATCCCTTCATTAGTCCAATCGATGGTTTTGCCTCGATTTACACTCAAACCTCAAATCGTTTACGGGGCGGGAAAACTCGCATTCGATACTCAGTAGCGATCGATAATTAAAAGAAAATATTTTCCCACAGCTAATTAAACTGTCATCGAGTGCAACATTCACCACCAATGCCTATGGCAGGCATCGGAAAGAAAGGCAATACCCCGCCCTAAAAGCGAATTTCCTTCCCTCGGGTATACGCCGGTGTACCACTCGTACCCTCACAATTCCAAAGTAATTAAATCAAACAGATCCAACTATGCACTTGGCAATTGGCGTTGGTAATTCCCTCCGAATGGCGGTTGACTGCATTCTATACCATATCACCATATCCAGCTCCAGCAGCAGCTACAGCCACAGCATTTGCCATTGCTTCATTGGATTGCTCCATCAACATCTCGTGCTTTGCCATGGATAGGCTTCGAGACAACCGGGGCAGCGCACAGTGCCAAATTGCCCATCCAAGCGTTCTTGACTCCCCGGTGTGCAATGGTGGTTGTTGCCGTTGCCACTTCTGTTGGTGTTGCTGTTGCTATTGTCGTTGTTCTGCCCTACAACTGTCAGTTGATTCAATCAAAATGGCAGCTGCGACTGCCTGTCTCGGGCAAAATGTCACTCAGTGCGCGCAGTTTATGGCAATTGAATGCGAGTGCTTTTGTTGTTGTGCATCTGGTTCTATGAGTTAGCATGAGCTAACCAGTGGAATGTGCTACGAGTATTTGAAGTTTGAACATTGAAGTGCCAATAGAAGGCATCATGTGCTCCCAGAGTTTTGGAGTTGGGAGTGGTGATGATAATTACATTCTGCCATGTTGCGTGGTCAGTAGGTAGAGTTGAGTTCGTTTCACTATTTGTGAAGTCGGTCATGTGCATTCGCAGTGGAATGTTGCAGCAACAATGATGTTTGAGTGGTTTGAATCGAGTTTTGGTTATTTCTTAGTAAATCATTAAAGCTTAGAAAAAAGGACTAAGATGCTGATGGAACAGTTGACTCGAAGACAACAGCTTGTACCATGGTAATATCTCAAGTTTTTCCTGGGTATGCCAATCTTTTGTTTTAGAGGCCGTCAACAACAATTGAGTGTTACCTTGTTCGGTATTCTGTACAACGGTTACGCTTTCTCCAATTCACCCCAGGTGACGTTGATTCCTCCTTACTTGCCTGCGATACGTTTGTCTTGAGCGCTATGCACTTCCGTCAGATTAAGTGAGTGGATTTCTTTGCCACACAACTTTCCTGTGGTCGTGTCTTGTTTATAAATCTCAGCCCCATTCTCGCTAAGAGCTGTTCGTTTAAGAAGGTTTAGGGAGATAACCCAAGATATCTATACACGAAGATTTGCAGCTTCCAAGTAGCAAGCATTGGATCAAAACATGATGTTCGGGATGAGAACAGTTCCCTTCTAAGTTTTGGAGAACACACCGAACACAACTTTTGCTTTCTGCTGCCCATATCATGTTCGGAACCATTATCGGCCGAGATTGCACTTCCTAGATAGACGAAGTTATCGACTTTCCTGGCCATCTGTCCAGCAACGTTAAGTTGAGCTTAAGAACGTGGAAGGCTTAGGACACATGACTTTGTCTGTCTTGTCTTGCGCTACTTGCCTCGATTTCCATTTTGTGAAACATTATATAGGTAGGTCCAAGCAATTGTATGAGTATGGCCACAAGAATGGGATAGCTCATAGCTACTAACTCTTCTAGAGCGACTTTCCTGCACAGGACTGATCAAATAAAATCTCGATTCACACTGTCGAAGAGCTTCTACATGCACAGATGTAGCAAAGTTCTCTAGACGACGTTTTACTTTATAGAGACCTGCAAGATGTTAAAGTATTCGACAGGAAAATCTTGAGGCGACAGCCTCTCTGTTCGAAATGGAGAGTTGAATCCTACTTCGTCTGTTCGTATTCTAGGAGTAGATTATCTCTGCCGATTCGGATGGGACTACAGCTTGTTGCATTGTTGTTCCTAAGCGTCTTGATGGCGCTCATGATCTCTGTGCTGCTAAGAAGGCTCGACTTCTGCCCAAATGTTGTTTTTAGCAACGGCCGCCTCCTGTTTATGTATGTAGCTCCCTAGCGATGTCATATTTGATCCTGCTGTCTTTACTAGTTATTGGGCTTAATGTGTCTACGCTTGTCCTGGCTTATACTTGGCTGAACTTCGTTTCTTGTTACATGACACAGGGCTTCAAGTTCGGGTTTATCTACTCGCCAGGCAATACGTTAATCGACCATTCTCCAGGTGTCGACCGCTATCTATGTGCTCAAGGTTTTCGTCCTTTAATCGGCATATCTATATGCTTCAGCTCGCCGAGTTCTAGTTTTCGATTATATTTGCTGGAACAGTACTGCCGATTCTTTCCGATCTTACATCAAGATGGACCCCGAACTGTTGCTTTACTACAGCATTCCGAAAGACGTGCGAAGACGTATGGGAGCTATGATAGGGATAGGGAGTGATGTAGTCGATTTAATTGACTGTTTTCTGCCGATCAGAATACACCTAGCTTACGTCCTTACTGGTGTTGGGCATCATAAAAGTTCACTAATCGGAAGTATTTTCGTTTCGGTGTTCGATGCCATGAACTGATCGAGCTATTGCTACTACTCGTATTGGCATTGAAACCCGTCTTGACGATTACGAGTTCCCGTACTGACAGGGTGGAGTGTTTAATTTACCGATCTTGTGAAGAAATGCGTTAAAATATCCGTGTCTGGCGAGAAACTGGATGACGTAGTAGTTTACTTCGACGTGTTCCCGTTCATTCCATTTAACCACGTCGTTGATCAGCTCCACAGTCCATCATCCTCTGCTTTCCGAATTCCAACGCTCTAGCCACTGCCGTTTCGTCAGCTCTTTTGCCTCTTCGATTTCCACTTCCATTCCAATTTCCGCCTTTTTGTCGTAGACGTACTTCCTTTCTGTCGCTAGGAGATCGACTACAAGGACAGCCGGGTCCGACGCCGTGTACTCCTGTATTTTTATTGTCAGAGTGCATCAGCCCAGTTCTTACAGGCATATAGAAGAATGGCGTGTGTGATTGACATTAATAGCCTTCGTAGGACCTACTACGTTTGCCATCAGTCTGTTTAGTGACATTGCGACGCTCGTTCCGATATGGACTTTATCTGTTGCTGCAAGGTGAGTCTCGTATTCATAGCCAATCCCAAGTATTTCACTGTTTTCCTCCTTGTTATAGCTTTGGGCCCGATTTGGTTCCCCTTCTTTTTCAGAAGAACTATCTCGGTTTGTCCTGTAGCTAGGCTAGGATCGTGTTCACTGGTCTCACAACCTGGTTCAGGGTAATCAGCGCGGCGATATCATTTGAGTACCCTACCAGGAAGGCATCTTCATGCACCTTCAGGCATCTCCATGAGAAGTATGCCATCGTATGAGATGTTCCAGAGGTCAGGTCCCGGAATCGATCACTGTGCTGCTCCGAAGGAGATTTTCTTTCTTCAATGGCCTTTCAATGAATAGATCAGATCCCGGTATTCGAGGCAGTTCTTCAGCCCCTGGATAGTTGAAAGTATGTTCAAGTGCACTCAGTACTCGTATATCACTCCACCTGGTTGAATTCAAGGCATCCCGCACATCTAGAATTGCCAACAGTACGATTTTTTTTGATCTTCTTTACTACTTCTCCTATAGCTCTAATGGTAGGGTAGCACTTTCTGAAGCCATACTGTCTTGTGGACAAGTAACCTGATCTTTGTACTGCTTCGATGAGTCGTGCTTTCAGCATCTTTTCTAGGAGTTTCCCTGAATTGTTTAGCATGCAAAGTGGTCCGTACCCAGATGGAGAATCCGGGTCTCTTTTGCCTGTGCTGATCAGCACCAAACTGAGAAAGGCCCTTTCCTCAAGGCAGCTGTTGTACACGTTCACCTGTAGCTGTGGATATGTTTGGCCAATCGCTTTCAGCACTTTCGTTGGTATACCATCCGGTTAGGGGGCTTTCGGTTTTGTAGGGTTTTCACCGCTAGACTCGACTTTTCTTAGCTGAAAGCTGGAACTTCTGACCTGACAAGGTGAGTTGGGAAAATGTGTCTACTATGAGCTTCATCTTTTCTTCACTTATAGCAGGATTGCTCGCCCAGCCTCCTAGTTTTTGCATAACGACCTTATAGCCTAGTCTCCTAGATCCTCCTAGATCCTCCCACTTCTGTTTTGGACTGGTATTGATGGACCTCTTGAGCCGGGATCTTTTGGTTCTGAATTCCGACATAACGTCTTCTATAAGCTCAGCGTGTCTTCTGCTTCCCCTGTTAACCCTTGCGTGTCAGCTACAGGCCTCTGGCTATTTTCTCCGTTCACCAGTAGTGTAGTGGGTTCCTATTTCTATGCAAGCCATATGGGTTGCATCGTGGCTTCAGCTTTCGTTTCTACAACACCTTCTTCGATCACAGACGTGAGGATCACTTCGTTGAGTCTATTGACGTTCCACCTTGGACCTCGTGCAGGATTCCAATTTGGAGATTGTTGGTCTCCTCGCAGATTAAAGATTATGTACTGACTGTCGCTGCCCATATAGACTACGATGACTTTCCAGTTTTCTATTCTTGCGGGCGTCGATTCTACGGCGAAGATGACGTCCGGAATGGTTCCTTCATATCAGGGCCCCTGATGATTTTCCTACCTTTACTACATTAAAACCGCGACTCGCAACCATCTCGAGTATCTGCCCTCCTCATGGGTCTGTGCTTGGCATTCATCACTCCTTTGACTTCAGCCATTAGTTCCTCTAAGTCTTCAAAGTCTTCCAGTTTCTGCCGGAACTCGTCTATCCTTTCGTTTGGCTTTTCCTCCAAGCAAAGCCTCCTTGTGTGCCTTGGCTTTTAATGGAGAATTTCCTTGCATCTGGAATGCAGATCGCAGTTGTTCCCAAAGAGTCCGCAATCTAGTTTGACCCTTTCTATTCCGTCTATTGTACGCTGATGATGACCACATCTCTTCGCAGTTCACTTCTAATTTTCACCAGTAGGTTGTCTGCCATTCGACTCCTTGGTCGTTTTGAGAGAAAAATTCTTCGTAAGTTATTTGGTCCCGTATGCGTTGACGAGTTTTGGAGGAGTCGATTCAACGATGAACACTACGAGCTGCACAGCGGTATCGACTTGGTAAAAAAAACTGCGCATTCGGCGTTTGAGATGGCTGCGACATGTAGAGCGATTGAACACCAACGCTCCAGCCCTCAGAATCTTCGACTCTAATCCGGAGCGACAACGCAGTAAAGGAGCGCCTCGCCTTAGGTGGCGTACACAAGTGGAAGGTGCCCTCAACCAACTTGCAGTGCGCAACTGGAAGTAGTTAGCCAAAGGTTGAGGCCTGGATCCACCACGGACTATAGTGCCGCCTAAGTAAGTCTGTAGGCGCGAATCTTTCACTGAAACCACGAAATAGCTTAAGCTTCTGACAGAGTAGATCGGCGCTATCAAAAGTCTTAGAGAAGTTCGACAAACACAAAATCGAAGGCCCTATCACATTGAATCCTAATATCGTCATGGATTTTACGAGCAGCTGTGACTTGCACGGAAACCCGACTGAACCGGGAATAACACACCGTGTTGTCTGGTGAAGGTGGAAATTTGGTTTGCCACGATCTTCTTTAACACTTTTGACAGAGATAATAAGGAGGAGGAGGAAGAATTGCACATAGTTAGCTTCGTCATTCACGTTGGAGGTAAAATAACAATTTCTCCCAGGTAGCTGGCTTGCATCCGTAGCTGTTGGAAGACACCACAAGTCAAGCATATATGTACAAAATGATGATACGACATACCGGTCAAGGGCTGGAAGCCATAATAACATCAAGCAGGCTTGGTCGATGATTAGGAAAAATGTTCACAGCTAAAAGAACGAAAACAGCTGCACATGTCCTCTATAGTGCTACACTGGATACTGCAGTCCAAGAACCCATTTCCTTCAAATGCTTTAACCTCTTCATAAGCCATCTATGTTTTGTGCACTTCCTCTTAGTCTCGACTCTTTCCCGCGTTCCCTATCACATCAAACATGACCTTAACTAGATAAATTAGCGGCCAGTCAAAAGCAAGACAACCACGGGATCCTTTAAATTGCAATTCCACCAAATAGGAATGTCTCGTCTCGTTTAACTGTTTGACACTCTCACCATGTCTCCTTTCTTGGGTCCCATAAAAGACTTCACACCACGAGACGACACACATTTGAACCAAAAAGATACCCACTTCCCCCGGCTGGGTTACGTGACTCGCTATCACAATTCTCCGATCGGAATCGGAATTGAATTAATTTGTCATGTCAGCACTTCCACCGAAAATGTGCGCTCGCTCTCAAAAGGAACAGGAACACTTCTGCTTCTAGCACCACTATCACTAGCACACCAGTACACACTCGTCTACTTTGGAAGCAATTTATCCACATTTGCCCCGGGTCCCTGTCCAATCGAAACCAAAGTAGATACTAGATACAAAGTTAAATGCAAATGGCGGTCGCGAGCACTGTCGCGTCGCCTCTGGTAGTTGTCAACAACAAATGCCTACTTAAGGTGACTTAACCTATCTATAGATTAGCCTGAAGCCAACGAGCACCACTACAGTATCATGCAACACCACCACCACACCAATGGCATCCATGCAGACACCTCAAAGAAATGGGCAAAATGTTCGGCACGTTGTTTTATGTGGTTTTCGTGATGTTACAACTGACAGTGATTGTAGACAGAGTTGGGCAGGAGGACTGACTGGGCAAGAGGACTAAGCAGTGGGAGACCAAGTATGGAAACCAAGCAGAAGGAGACCCATAGGACGACCAGACAGGAGGTAACCAGCAGCAGGAAAATAAACAAAAAAACCAAAAAAAAAACTTGGAAACCCCTCCTGGAATGGTCACGTACCGTGTAAGTGCACTGTGTCGCCCAATAGAATACTCCTTCTCATAGTCGGTCGGTCGGCCGGTTCATTTGGACGGTTTAAGTATCTGCTAAATGGCAATCGGAATTTGGTGGTTTGCAATGTCTGCCGTGTACCCTGTGAATAAGTGCATCCCATACGTGGTGCGATGAGGTGCCGCTCGCGGATGCCTTTCCGCTGTTTTGTCCATATTCGGGTGAGAGCACCACACTCCTTATTCTTGTTTCCCCCTGTTGGTTTGGTAAGCTCACTGTCGATTGCAATCAGCATTTTGCTTCTGCTGTGGCAGACAGCAATCGAGTCGCGATGCGTCGTGCGCGCAATAGTGTGGAATGCCCCTAACAAGATCGCGCGCAATGCTGTCCCCCCAAATGGCGGGTTGTCACTTCGCATCAAGTGTAAATGGCCGTCGACGTGACGCGATAGTTCGTATGCATCAAGTCGCAAATAATCGAATCCCAGTGGGATGCCACGTTGTGGTATAAAGTATTCGAACAAACGAGTTGCACTTCCCAAGCAGTGAGTCTGTGTGCGTGTGTATGTGTGTTAAGGGTATTTGTACTTCTGTCAGTCAATATCGCACCACGAATGGAACTCTTGCTGCACGTCTGTAGAGGAGTCAACTGGCACTGGAGATCTCAAAGTAATTGGCCATTACAGTGGGTTTGCTTACTTAAGAAAGCCAACCATCTTGGGCTGGGGTAATTGTCTTCTTGGTCGGCATCTGTGGTAGGTAGCATCCTTTGTGACACGCGGTTGATGTAGGGTTTTTGCTTTGCAACTTCCACCATGGTATCGGTTGGATTGATTAATTATTTCAGTTGAAGGTGCGTTAATTTGCAATGGAGGGTGACGCGGAAAATGGACTGCAACTTGAAAGGTGTGGATGTAGTGACATATTGGGTAGTCCGAATGCACTAAAGGGCAGCAAACTCAGTTGTACAGTCATGCAAGCTAGTGTACAACGTCAAAGTCACCGATCGTGATACTGTAGTGATATTGGGTGTAACATGACGTTTGCTCCACTTTTTCCAGTAAAACTCCTACAACCTGTCACATACGCAGAAGAGCAAATGTGAAACCATCCACACCCACCCACACTATGCATTCGCCAGGTAACTGTAGCAACAATTACGACGTGTCACATTCCAATTGCTCTATGGCAACTTATCCAACCGTTTAAGGTTAATCGAATTCAGTTTCCAACTCTCATAAAGCATACCAATCGTGTAGAGCGGATGCATCTAGAGCAGTCCCATGCAAAAAATTACCTTCAACTCCTAACCTAACCCCAAGTAGCCACCTTATTGCTGAATCACGATAATCTTTGCGGTGTCTGTTAGTCTTGGGCTTCTCTACAGACTTAACCCTCTTTCAAGTCGGTCTGAGGAGATGAAATCTCAAAACTCCGTTATGTCTCAAGTCACCCGAATCTATGGCAAAGTTGGAGTACCAACTTAATTGCACAGAGGTTACCATTCTGAACAAACGGATGCACACAAACATAACATAGACGACGAAAGCCATAGGTGGCCAGATCTATGTATGGCTTAGGCTACGTACCTCTCTAACAATGTTCAGGGCATAATGAGCTCTGAGTTTTCTATTCGAGCCAAGTCCTCATAAATATAAATGGCCGCAGAGATCCGTTATAATTGCTACTGCCAGTGCCGCCACTAAAGTCTGCTGCATGCAAATGTGCACATGCAAGTTGAATTGCATTGGCTGGAACAAGAGGAACCATCAGCACCAGTACTACCAGTACTGGAGGAGGAACAATGAGAGTTAGATCCTTATCGTGGAGGGTAATTCTGTTCAGGCCATGTTTTCCAATTTTTTTTTCTTTTTTTTGTCCAAACTCTGTGTTTGGCTTCTAACGTTTTGCATGCCTAAAGCGATGGATGGCTGGATACAGGGTGACTGAATGAATGGGAATGAGTTTTTGCTTCTTTAGCTGGAGTTATGGTGATGGCGTTGCTACTGGTAATGGTGCTGGTGCTGGTGGATGGATTGTGGACGGCGATGGTAGGTAACCAGAGCGCGAACGTAATTAACGTTTAGGAATGAATTTTGATGAGGAAAATATGTGCATACGAGTACAATGGCATGGAGTGGCATGGAAGTTTGCTTTAATGTTGTTGTGTTTAGCTACCACCTCGACGGGTAAAAGTCTACAGAAGAAAGACAGTTCTTTCTGGAATAATGAAAGGTAGCCCGGTTGTTGAAATGTCGGTGTTGGTAAACATTTACTGCGACTTAAGTCTCCTAAAATTGCTTAAGTAGAACCAGCTCCTTAGTATTGGTCGCCAAAATCTAAGAGGTAATCATCCCATTTTCTTGCTTCATCGTGCGGTTTTCCTGTATCTTTCTTCGTCTCCAGGGCTTAATTAAGTAGAGGGCTGTGACAAGAATGTACCTGAAGCGCCAGCTTAAAACATAGCGTTTACTGTGGGAACAGTTGCAGGTTACACTGCTGGACCAACTAGCCTTGTTTACAAGATGCGGGTCCCCATGCAAATCGATCACACTTTCCCTAGACACTCCATTGATCAACAACCTCGCTGTCGTCAGCACACCTGTTAAACATCAGCTTCGGCAACACTGTTAGTGTCTGCTCAACCCTGTCGTAACTCTATGTAACCTTTCTGCTCGTAATTTACCGCCTATGCCAGTTGATAAGCATCCACCTTGGCCTTCCTTGTCAGAGAACGAACCATCCAGAGTGGCTAGGTCATGCTTTTGCTTCCCAGACGATCAAACTGGAAAACCCCACACTGGTCGTAATTACGCCACCCTTACGCAACCATGTGAGGCCCGTCAAAGTAAAGAACAACACTTCGATCCAAGTCGCTAGATACCGCAGAAAGTCAGAGCGATGGACATGTTCTCAGAAACATTCTGTGAGAGGGAAGTAAACCGTGGCGAAGGTGCAGTTTTTGGTATGTCTGACCGTGAAGAAAAATATCACAAAAGGCGACTTTCAGAGCGCTGGTTACCAAAGTATATCCGTGAACGCGGCACAACAAGTGCTTTACCAACTCCGATCTTTCGGGACTCCAGCTGGCACAAGAAGATAATGAAACAAGTGTTCCCTCAGGCTCAGAAGTCGATTGCTAAATCTATATTGCTTTACGCTGCCAAAATGTGGGCGGATTCGCTGTCAAGACGGGCCCCCCGAAGATGTTTTACCTCGGTACAGCGCGCCAGGACTCATCGAATTGCATGCATATACGAGTATGGCGCTATCTACGCCGCAGTTGTTACGTATAACGTGATTGCGAAGACTGTGCTCGTCTATGCAGAGACAAATTTCTATCCTCGCAAGCTGAACAAGATAGTGGGCCCCCGCCCAATTATCAAGGCTTCGCCCTTTAATGACGTTGTCTAATAATGAACGGGGGCAGAGCAAAGTACTGGTCTTATCGTAAACATCTTCAGATGACGCTACCGAAGGTTGCTACGATTTGATCAGTCACAAGCTGCCGGTCTTAGGTCTTGTTGGCGGCTGGACCACCGGTAGTCCCTACCAGGACTTAAATCACGGTGCCATGGGAGTCAGGAGCCCCCCGGATCTCGGTCCGGGCCTGACTTGTTAGAGGTAGGCCCTCTTGTGGGAGCGTCATGGTGGCTGTGGTTTAAACCCAAAATCGCGGGAAAGAGTCTTCCTATGGTTTTCCTTGGTTTTCCTTTTGGTTTTCCTTGGTTTTCCTTTGGTTGACTCAATGTGGAGTTGCAATAAGTGCTGGGTGCTGTAACCCTAAGAGCAGTAAGAGGTTTTAGGTCGGCCTCGACTCATACCAAGGGTGGAACTTGTGCCGGCAACACAGTTCCAATTTGGTACCAAAAATAGTGAAAGTCATTGGAGAGCGATGGCAAGGCGTATCCTTGCTCCCATGGATGTATGGGCATCCCGTAAGTTTAAGCCCACACGGCAGGTACTTACGTTAAAAAACATGAGACATCTGAACAAGATAGTGACAACGGGATAGAGCTGGCAGCAGGAATGGGTCGAAGAGGTTGTGTATTCAGCTGTTGGATACAGTAGGCCGAGGGTAGCTATGCGCAAAGTCTTACACTAATGTTGTCGTCCGCTGTATGGAGGCTGTTAAAATCTCCAGCACAGATTGCTGATTGGTGAGGTAAATTACTATCTCTCTCAGCTTCTCGCCGGACACGAGTAGTTTAACGTATGTCTTTTCTGCATGGATGATAGCGTCGAACACACATTCTTCGGTTAGTCAAGGTGGCATTAACCGCGACAGCCATTAGGGATGAGGCATGTTCGAAAATATCGTCCTCGCGATATTAAGTTGCGAGGATGCATGGAGAACCGTGTGTGCCTACGCTACGTCGGTAATAAAGGAAAAAAAAGGAAGGAGAAGCCCTCCTCTGGATTAAGCGTGGATCGGTACAGAACTGATCTTGATCTGACTCACCTGAACAGCAAGCTAATATCCCGAGCACCAAAATGCCTCTCCCAAAATTAATAGTCACATTGGAGCACTGTGGGAGGTGCTATCTCCGCTGCGCTAACTCTTCCAAGATTGCAGCAGGGCGAAACACCAAGTCTCCGAAGGAACAGTCGCTATGGGACGTCTGAATAGAAGCCAAAACCGATAAGAGACCATGGTACCGTTCGGGTGGGGGACCACACTACAAAAAAATATGTCTGGGTGATGTTTGACCAGGTTTGCAGCTTATCACTCTCATGAACTAACTAAAACTTAGTTTTAAGCCCACCATAATCTTTCCGATCCTGAAGAAAATATGAAGATATTGCCGTAAACCATGGCCAGACAACTGGGACCGAAAAGTTGGTTGTAAGTCGCTCCATCGTCGTCTTATTGACAACTGGATACATCCGCTTGATTCAAGAAGAGATCTTTCATATCAGCTTTAGGACTAAAAGTGAAATGATGAAGCTACCCAAGAAAGGCAGAGATCCTCAAGGCTGACTCATTGTATATCCTCTCAGGGTTTTATTGCCAGATTCGAACTTACTCTCTCATTCTTCCCCAACACCATACAGACGACTCTGCGCTAGAATTTCTGACCTTCAAAGACGATAAAAGGACATGACCCGCATGAGGCTACCTGGCCTATGACGACCGGCCGGCTTAAGAATTTAGACTACTCTAGACTACTCTAACCGTCTTAGGTCGCTGAGTTTGTGCACTGCTAGATTATTAACAATAGTCCAGTTCTCTTGGTTTTGAAGCATACACGCAACGATGTCGTCGGGAAAGGGCCGCTTTCCAAATCGATCCCGGCCTATCTTTGTTTTCAGTCTTACCATATCTTCAGCATGTATCCACAAGTCGACAAGTAGCATTGAAGATACAACGAATATGGCATGTAATTCGAAACATAATGGTCCACAGTATGGGGCCTAAGACCGAACCTTGTGGCACACCGTCAGTAGCTTCGTATGCATCGTTATCATTATAATAATAAGAAATAGTCCGGCATTTCAATCTGATAAAGACGGTTCATAATCCGTTCCCAATTCACCGAATAAAACGCGTTCTTCACGTTCAGGGCTATGTCCTGTACATATGGCATTCCGAAATCTAGATATAGTCGCATTAATTACGTCCACCGTTTAGGTATTCCGATATACAGAACTCCTTCTGCCATGAGTCTCTTATAAATGACCCGCTCAAGGATTTCTCCGACTGCTTCAAGCCAACAATTTAGTGTTGCTTTGCAGTCTTTTAATTTGCGGTCCGTTCGCCTCGTTAGGGGTTTTGCAAGTCTCCGAACTCGAGGCAACTAAAGCAGCCGTCTATTTTCCGATTTTGGACAATTTGCTCGCCATTTCCCTGGGAAGTCCTACGATAGCTGTTTGCGTTCCACAATAAACTTTCCAAATTGCGGATTTGAATACGAAATTCATATGATCCTTTAAGATGATGCAGATATCCTCGTTAGACGTCACTTGGTCGATATTTTTGCATTCTAGCAGCAACTCTTGCGTTTTCTTCTTGCATCTTTTCGAGTTTCCATTTATAGGCCGCTGTTCATCGATTTGTTTAGCAAGAGTAGGAGATCTGCGCCTGCAGTTTTTTAAATTCGGATTTTGACTTTCCTCCCTACTTCTTGAAGTGTAGGATCGAACTGGGAGAAACTCAACGGCATCCTACTGTACGCCTGGGGTAAGCGTACTGTAAGCGTGTGCAGTGGTGGATCAAAAACCTCGAGGAACTCGGCCGGAACAAAGCCGGCTAAGATCTATTTTCTTAACGAGAAGTAATGAAGCTCCAACGGATCTTCAATGCAAGTGGCTCAGCGAGACTATGCTAAGCTCTGCTAAAACACGATGAATCTCTTGCATACGAGTGGTCCCTGGGTTAACTTGAATGTGCTTATGAACACTTATTTGCCTGACTGCACTAACTCTCCCTCACACTTACTCTGAGGAAATCTTCTCATCTGCAGATCAACCCAGACACGATCTGTGGGGAAGGCTAGGTTAGGTTAGGTTAAATAGGGGTGTGATGGATACGCCATCACATAGACACTAGTCACCAAAACGGGCCCATCGCGATCCCTGTTCAACCAGTAGAATTTGTATTCAAATGGCAAAAAAGTAAAAACAAGCGCCCTGGTGAAACACTCAATTCCCCTGTAAAAGCCAATAAGGCCTTTGAAATACGTGCCGTCTCTAGGTTTTCGAAAAAGTATTTCCCAAAAAAAATTTTCTCCGACTACGCGATATTGCCTCGCATTCAGAAAGTATGTGTGTTATGTATCTGACAATTTAAGTCTCTTTGCGTGTTGCCGCAGGAGACAATGTCCTGTCAGGTTTCCTATTACTGTCCTAAGCTTATCCCTGTTTAATTTTATTAACGTCCTGCATCTTTTGCCGTCAAAGAGCGGCCAAAGAGGCTTGGATACCCTGTGTGCTTCAAGACTTGACCACCCTAGATTGGCAGTCTTTGTAATTTTCCCCTCGATAGTGCTCCTCACTATGCAAAGGGGTGGTTTGATGTTGGCAACCTCACTATTGTCGAGTAGCCTTCCTTTTCTTGCAAGCTCGTCCGCATGTTCATTTCCTTTAATACCGCAGTGTCATGGCACCCAGCACACAGTTCTGACTGCATTGTACCTTAAGCACTGTGCGACGGCCCCTTGCTATATCAGAATGGATGTTGGTCGATTCAATTGCCTTAAGTGGAGCCTGGCCATTAATTAATAGATAGCGACATCTCTATCTGATACCGGTCTCATATGCATTATCTCAGCCGCCCTGAGGACAGCCGGAAACTCTGATTGGAAGACACTGCTTGCATCCGGTAATCATATAGACACTCTTAGTTCTGGGTCTTCTGAGAAGATACCGGAACCTGTTCCTTCCTCTGTTCTCGAACCGTCTGTGAAAATTTGACCTGATTCTGGCATTTCTTTGCCAATCCTCCTTCTCCGGATATATTATATCATGGCGGAATGTCGAAGTCGACCAGGAAAGGGATTTCATCCGTTAGAATTGGATCGCATGGCAGTAGATCCATTAGGACCGTGCAATGTCCGAAACTACTGCTCTTGAAGTAACCCAGATTAGTGAGTTTTATCGCACTGTTGCCAGCAAGTTTTTTGATCTGTAAATCAAGCTGGGAGAAGCTAAAATGGACAGTTTTCAGCTTCGAATCACATAAAGCCGCAGGACCCAGTGGAACTCTTTAGACAACATATCCATCTCAACACACTGATTAAAAAGGAAAATCGTTTGAACTCTCAGGTAGCTCATAATCCTGACTATTCCTGGATGTCGATATCGTATGTAATGTTGTCCTTAAGTGGCTTACCACACAAGAAGACGCAAGATGTGGTGTGGAAGCTTACGCAGACAACGTTCCTCCCCGTGGATCGGAAACCAACCACAGGCACTGTGTTACCTTCTCCTTAGTCATACTCCTCTCTTTGGAGACGCATCCATAGAAGAAGCAGGATACAATGGCATCATTACACACATTCTAAATGGCACTGAGTTTTAGGAGGAGTGTTGCGTACCTGGATCTCATAAAAGGCTTTAGTTGCCCTCTATATGGCTTAAGCCCGAAAGTCTGAAGTCTGTTGTACGAGTCGTGCTCCGCCCTGTACTGAAAAAGAGGACTAGCATAACCTTGCTACGAAGAACTCAACGGCCAAACTGCTTACGGATAACTGGCATTTTGAGAATCGGCGACCCTCCAAAATCTACTCTTGTACTGAAAGACACTCAGCAGTGGTAAGGAGCAAGCTAGTCAGCCGACCTGCAACTTACTGAAATTGACTTTTACTACAGATTTCGGGGATTTTCAGTAAGTCCATCTCAAACGGCTCCCAAATAGATGACAGCGTTGACGTGGATGTCTTCTCTGAGGACCTACTCTTTTATATGGCGTAGGTCGCTTTTCAGACTGAATGAAGGCGCTCTTGGCAGCTTTGGACGAAAGAATCTTCGGTCAAAATCTGGTCAACATATTGTGCATACAGAGACTAAGGTAGAGAAGTGATGTTGAGCTGTATTCTAGCCCCAAGGATCTTCAAATCCACCGCAGTAGGACAATCTTACCTAAGACCACGCAGTGCAAAGATATCTCAACCAACTTGGCACTGCACAGCTGAAGCGAGCTAGCTGGGGATCGAACTGGCTAAGGAGCAATACTGTTTGTGGTCTCGAATTACACCGGCCCATACGCAGGATGTTAGGGAAACACAATACTTTAATCTAAATTCAAAAAACAGTGGAAACAGCCCAACAGGTGACACCAAACGATTAGACAAAAATAAAATAAATTCAATTCTTGATTTCCTTCCCTTAGTCCAGCTCTAAATAGACCGACAAATATCCACCCCTAACCTGCAGATGCTCTAAATACATGACAACCCATCCAACCTGGCCACAAATCGAGTACTACAGTCACGCGATCTATCCGTAGGTTTTGGGTTTCTTTTTTTCTTTTAATCTGAACCGCAACTGCTAATTGTTCACCTTTATGCCTTGATCATAGAGACCAAGGGGAGGGGAGCAATAATTCCATTTTGCGGTAACTGAGTTTGTGACAACAATTATCAGCGTCATTCGCCCCCGTCAATCGACCAAACGAAGACAGAAAAACCCCGAAACAACCAAAAACTAGTGATCATGGGCAAATGGAAAAAATAGAAAACAATTATCCGCACAATAGATGGCGTGACTGTGGTAAATTAAAACGAATTTCTAAGTTTTCAAATTTTTTTTGGATATCGCGAGACGAGTAGCTACGAATTAAATGAAATTAGGTAGCCTGCGCCATGTTTTCGTTTGATTGAACCCGCAGATGGTAATTTATTGTCTCAAAAGATGACGGCAAAGATTTTTCCTGGTAGCCTAAATCAAGATGGCGCGGGAAAATTCGGTCAGCGATAGACGTGACGCGGTCTGTGACAAAAGGAAATGGGCTGATCCCCGTCTCCGGACATATGCGTCCATGCACGTAAAGTCACTTCAAGATGGTTGGTTACGGTTGGATGGTTGTATTTCGGAATCTTTTGGGCTAATTGGTGGTTGGCGAGTGAAAGCGATCTTCACTTTGATGAGGGGAATGAATGGATGCAATCCAACAACTGGATGGTTGACAAAACAATGAAAATTAATGAGAATGTGACAATTTGTGATCATTACAATTGCGTGATCGTTCGTTTGGGTTGAGCAATTGAGCACTTTCAGGGTGTGGTTCGGGGAGGAATGGAGGATCACTGATCGAGGAGATCGGACCTTGAATGATCCTTGTTTCGGAATATGAAATCCAAAGATCGGTACGCTTTGAGGATCCCAATGTGAGCGATCAAAGAGTCGATGGTGTTTTCGTAGACGATCAGCTAGTGATATGATCGATCGATCGACACTTTTGCAAGATCGCAAAGCTTGCTGCCTAATGATCAGTGATGAAGAGATCAATTACTAAATCAATTACTAAAGCGAACAATGCTAGTTAGACCCTCATTTGACGAATTAGCAATTGTATGCTGGTTTTTGATGGATAAAGTGCTGTAAAGATTTTGATTTTTGATTTTGATTTTGCGGCCCGGGTCAATCCCGGACAGATTTATTACGCTTATTGCAAGCAAACATATACTTAAAACTAACATTTTCACTTAAAAACTAAAGGCTGGGAGCGGTTAAAGAACATAAGGACGTAAGGCATAGGTGGCATAGGCATAGATAGGCTAGGGACTGAGTTGCGTCAACTTGGCGTCGCCCAATCCTGTAACTTAGCTTGGGCGAACGCGTTTTGCAACCTGTTGAAACAGATCCAGTGCCCACCGTAACCAGCTGAATTACCAGACATTAAGCTGTTCAGGAGGTGCAGCTGTAACGAAGTCATTGTTAGTTATATCCCCCTACAAGTTCCGCAAAACCCAGTGCACCCAATTGTAGAATCTTTGACCAATTTTCTGATAATGAAGGGACGCAAAAACGGCAAGAAACTGATAACTCTGCGCACCGTCAAGCACTTGTTTGAGATGAACTATTTGCTGAGTAGTGAGAACGCACTATCGATCCTTGTCAGTGCTATTATCAGCTCTAGACCACATAAAGTCTGGACGAGTGTCGGTCATATTGGCACTATCTATCGTCAAACCGTCCATGTGTTGCCACTTCGGCATGTCAACAACACTGGCACATGTGAGGCTGCTTTCCAAAACATGAAGACCATCGATGAAAGCCACGCCGATCAGCGCTGCTAAGGACTCATCAAGTTGTGCTATCAGGAAAAAGGACGAATATTGGAACGTGTTACCAGATCTAATAAAAACAAGGGACATTCTTTGGTTAGTTCACTTTTATAGGTTATACGTCAGACTAAAGGATTCCTTTGCAATACCCAGAATCACTCTAAACTCACGCGACGCGCTGAGGTGATGGCGTTCTCGTCCTCGGTGTCCTCACCAAAGACACGACGCCTTAGTGTTTTGGCTTTGAATGGTGATTCCAGATTCAGACGAAGAACTGTGCAAATTCCATGGCCAGAGTTGATTGTGGCAACTGCACTTGCATTTTAGCCATCTTCGCTGAGAGTTGTTCGAGCAGGAGTTTCTGTTGGGATCAAACTGATTTTGCAGTCGTTTCTGTTCGACTTCGAGTTCGAGAAATCTTGCTCGATGCTATATCCATCCTACAGCAGGACGAATTCAGACTTGGACCTTCACAGGCGTCTCACACTTGTATATCCTTCCGAGCTTTGCTTTAGACGTGTCATAGGGGCTCCGTTTGGCTTTGCAGTTAACCGTGTTCGTAGGGAAGTGGGTTGAACTTGTTGAAAATGGTATCCTGGCATTTGCTTTGGTGTCGTTTGGCATTCAATTCAACAGTGTCCTGAGTGGCAGTGGATTTCTTCAATTTCTGATTCCTTCTAGTCCCGTCTAGAGTGAAGGAATTCAATCGAATGAGATTGGATTTGGAGTCTTGATCAAGACTTGGATTGCTGCATAAACTCTTCAGGGTGTATTCCCACAAATGGGATTGCTCGGAACACGAGGTGTCGGTGGAATAGCACAGATGGAAGAAATCGGTATGAATGCAGCATACAGCTGCTATTTTTAGGAAGTGTGAGGCTGCTCATCTTTGGCTGGGAATTTAGACATATCCAAGGAGATTTGGTCGTCATTTGGGTCCAAATTTTGTGTCTTCGAAGCCTGTTAGTGTGAGTATAATCGAGGTGGCTCTATTGTCGTACACCAGAGTGCCAGTTTATCGGGGTTTATTTAAACGACCACCTTACAAGGCGCTGCTCGGTCTCGATGAGGATGAGGTAGAGGCCCTTGTCTTTCTGCATTTGGCAGCATCTATTTGAAGTCATTAGTGGCGGTATAATGGATTAACCATCGATATTAAGTAACGATACATATCTGTGACGGTGAGTGGCCTCTCAAGAATGCCTTAGAGAAGAGAATATGGATAGACGGGCCATCAATGGGTCAACGGCAGTGCTTACTTTGGCGAAATGGGTTACTGAAGTTGGCTTCAACTGACCACTCGTTACAGGGGTTTCTACAAACGAATTGGTTCTTTGGGTTGGAGGTGTGTCGACGGGGTAACTTTCTTACCAAAACGAAGAGACAAAGGTTAAGAGGGAGACACTCTTATGCTATCACGTCCCGGAATGTCGACGAACTAAAATCCGATGCTGTTCTCGAGCGGTATAAGGAAGATATTACCGTGATCCTGGATATCCAGTGGCAAAGATCAAATATAGAAAAGAGGAAAAACATCCATCACAGCTGCCGCAAAGGGCTGCACAAGTTAGGATGACGATTCGACGTGTGAACTTGACTTATTGCCTTGGATCGCTTGGCTGTAATCGGGATCAGAGCTACAGACTATGGCAAAAGCCTGTATATATCTGTACTCACAGGGTGGGTGGATTTATGGTTGAAAAAAGGAATCAACTGTAGTAGAAAATATCCGACATAAAAACGACAGACAATGTGTTGGTGGGCGATGCCTTTAAAAATATAATTAAAAGGTATGAAGCGTCTTTACCGAGGCACGGTTCCTATGAAACTCCTAATTTCTTTAACAGTTTTGATCACTAGTATCTTCACCATGCTCTCCAACTTTTCCGGATCCATTTGCTGTCCAATTCGGCCAACTACGTGTCCTAAAAAGACGTTTTACAAAAATGAAACTAATCCCAACTTTCTTTCAAACCGACTTCCATCAACCGCTTGAGAACTCCTTTCAGTATTTCCAGGTGTTTTTGGAACGAGTTTGTGACGATCCTTGAGAACCCAACACGTTGTCGATGAGCCTCTGCGAAGTCACTGGTACATTGTGTAAGCCAAATGGCATCCTCGTGAACAGAAAGAGACCCCTGTTTGGTACCGTGACCAGTTAGCTGATTTTATGTCCAGGAAAGACAGGTGTTGTACGTGCCGAAGTTTACCTAATGTTGGTAAAATGAAAGTAAGTGGATACGTGTCCCTATCAGTGACCTTTTTTAGTCGACACAGACCCTATACGACCCATCGTTTTCCTTGATAAGAACTATAGGGGATGCCAGTGGACTTTCTCGATAACCCCCGCGTCGCAGGCGAGACCGGGTAGTATGAGCATCTCTGCTTTACAGGTTCTGCCGACGTCTTAATCTTGCATTCTACTAATTCTGTACTCCATAAGCTCTCTCGCATTGCTTTAAAGGCTTTACTCGGTAGCTCTTCCAACTGTTGTTCTTCCGTTATTTCCAAGTCTACCTTATCTCGTATTGGTGCTAGTGTGACCACTTATTTCTGACCCGAAAAACTCCATATTCGCGATGCTAGATCCGGGGCTATTCCCGAAAGTGCCAACAAATCTGCAGCAATTATCATGACATGTGGTAGGTTGGGCATTACGAGGCATTCCAGAATGGAGGAATAACAACCCCCAAAACTCCTATCCGTACACCATCAGCTAAAAAAGCTGACTTAACCCTACTTTCCCCTAATGCTAAGCCTAAACCTTTAAGAAGCCTCCAGCCGTGTCTACACGTAATAGTTTTCGACGCACCTGAATCTAACAAGCCTAAAACCGAGATCCCATAAATGCTAACTCCTAAGTAAGGACGGCTTTCCCCTTCATTTGCCCACAAAGTACGAGTAAAACTCAGCCTAAATTGATTACCTTGCGCGTTCTCCGAATATTCCCCACAATTCTTACGACTAACCCACAACCAAAACAACGCCTAGGAGCGGATCAGGTATTAGCGAAATGTTCGACTTCCCCACAACTGAAACAACGAACAACAACGAACAACGCCACTAGTTGCACAGTCTTGCTGACTGTCGCAAGTCTAGCAGTTTCTTCTACTCTCACGTTCGGTTCGAATAAGTTCCGACTCCTACTATGCGCAGTAGTACTATCTCTAGTCGTCGTCCTAAGCCAAGTTGTGTCTGATAGAAAGGAGTTAGATTGTAGGATAATTAGCTTCCTTCTTTCTATTAGCGACTCCGACATTCTCCGAAACATGATAAGGCCGATGGTATGTTCTTCCACGTATTTCGTCCAATAAAATGTCGTCATGGTTTGGTGGTAGAAATTCTAATTTCAGTTCTCTTTACAAATTCGGACCAGTTACATGCGTTTTCCCTAAGCGCCCTATACCACAGAAGTGCCTTCCAGCTAACTACTGACCTATATAAGAGTGATTCAGGTCGGGTCAAAAAATGAAGTGGTTGGGAGCTGAAGGGTTGAAGGGGAATGCTTAATGCTGAAGGCTACCCATCAGGGGAGACAGAACCACACACGAATCAAAGGTTGGACCCGCGCTGGAACCTTGCTAAAAATAAATCCTATATAGCGCCCCTGTACAATAGTAGGCTGCCCGCATGCTTTGCTAGCGTATCTCCTCAGAGCTTTTAACCATCCGTCCTACCTGTTTATGTTAGACTTCCAAGCTACTGAGAGAGTGCACCGATGGCTGATGCACCTATGACTACACATCGCCCTCTCAGAATGTTGGAAGGTGAAAGTTTTCGAGGGAAAGACTTTAACTGGCTGTGGTACATTTTGCCGCAACAGTGCATTTTGAGACCAGCAAACGACGAAAAGTGTAGGTAGTGTTCCAGCTCAAGCTAGATGCGAAGGCGAACCTTAAGGTCCCAGCCACCGAATTCGAGACGACAAGAAAGATTGAAACTTCGTTTTTAGGATCAAGTGATCGGATTAGGCAACTGGAAATAGGACCTCAGGATCGATGAGGATGTAAGGCTGGGACATGATGACAACCTATGAAAACCTCTCAGATCAATTTTCGAACTTGTATTGATCTGGAGAAAAATGATCAGCCTACAACCTATCGATCGAAAGATCGGTAATACAACGTCCTGTGACCCATTGTAGGGATATTACCCAATCCACTCCGTAATCGCTGATGATTTAGTAGCCTAAAATGTCACACTTCTTGAGAGTTATGAAGTGGACCGACCGAGAAACAAGTGATCGAAGATTGTGCAAGAGCTGTATGACGATCAGAGTAATAAACAAGCTTTTCGAATCAAAATCTCCTGATCGATCCCTTGATCACTGACCATAAACATGAAGAGCTTGGAACATTTTCAACTCGACTAATCAGTAGACTGGCAAAAAACTATTACCAGGTGATCGTGTCTGAAAATTTTTGAATCCTGATCACTGATCGATAGTTAGATAGCCTCGACAGCATAAGTCATCAAGTATCTCTCACAAGTCCATGCATAAAATATAGAAAATCCTACTGATTGTAGTGATCCTCTGAAACTATTTTAAAATTTCACTGTGAATACGCATCCATATCTCGAGTGAATCAAGAGGATCATTCATCATTGGAGTATATTTGCATTCAAGTCGAAGATTAACATTCACCAAAGTGATCCTCTATCACCTTCTCTGGATGAAATCTTGTCAAAGACATTAAAAGATCTTATCGATCCGAACGTAATCCATTACTATGGCAATGTCGCCGCCTGGAAACCTCTCAAACACCGATCGATACCAACACTTATCTTGGTGTTACGACTCCGCAAATATATATTGCACGCTGCTCCTAGTTTATGGAAAGACAACCTATGCATCCAAAGTAGTGTTGTCCAGCCTATGGTCACCACCAATGATATAATGAAAGTGGTCATTTACGTTTATTGGCACATCTCTCCCTACGGCCAGCCGATCCGTTCGATGTGGTGGCTTATCCCATGCAATTTTTCTCCATCGTTTCGTGCTCGGACAACGACAACGACAACACTCACACAACGACAAAACCGAACTAAACCAAACACGGTCAACAAACTACACCGAGCAGATAAATACTGAATTTATGGCTTAATTTGACTTGAAAGACCAGACCACAACATTCAAGTCCATTCACAAGTTTTGCTCCTTTGGCCCAGAGGAGGAGGATTACTTGTGCTTTTCCTGCTGCTGTACGGATGGCTGTAGCTGATTCTGGGATTGCCATGCCGGCCGAACTGCTTGATGATGCTCCTCTCCCAGCGAACTCTGGGCGAACGAATTAATTTATCGGTTAATTCCGTTCACAAATTGCGCACACATGGGCGGTTGGTTTAAGAAGAGCTCCTGCATCCCTGCATCGGGGGTTATCTAAGAGTGCGGCAGAGTCGGGCTTGAGAATGTGAGATTTATGTGTGACATGGCTGGTGGAATAAATTTTCCAGAAATTAGAGTCCCTACAACGACGACATAAGTGGGATGCAGTTGACTGATGCTGGGTGGAGTACGAATGTTTGAGTACTTCACACTGAATGCAATGCTTACCATGTGCAAATTGTGTAGCTTGTTAGACGTCATCGCGGGGAAAGAACTGAGAACGGGGTATGTGATAGTGCAGGTGATTCGAAAAGATAAATTGGAACACTCGTACGGCTAGGGGCTAGGCGAACCCTTCGTTTTTTGGTTTCTATGTTTTGTTCGGTTGTCGCCAAACCAACCCCCTTAAGCTGTTCAATTTAGAAAACCAGGGGAAACTGGTCAATTGGGAAACCTTACACCTCCAAGCTCAGCGGGCGGTTGCCTTTACCGGATTAAGTCTCGTTTGGTTATGTTACTCATGCATGTTGCCTTGAAGCTACTTAACGTTATGCCATGGCTCTATGACAGAGAAGTGATTTAGTTTGCTCTGGTATTTGGTTTGGTATTTGTTTGTTTAGTGGTGGAACGTGGGAATATTTTTGGCCATAAACAAGTGTTCCTTCCAGTGTTCCTGTGTCCAATGAAGCGGAAGTGTCAGAATTAATATTCACACTATGTGGCTTCCACGTTTCAAATTTTAGGTGGCTTAGCTTCGGTGTTGTACATGCTGGAACTTACACAGATGCAGCGAATGAAGGGCTATTCTATGAGGTAAATGCACGGTAAGTGTGGATGACCCAAGTCTGAAACTGGATCGTTGGAAGATAGTTTTGTCAAGAAAACAGTCACGCGTCAGTATGAAGCTGAAAATAGACTGCTGAGTCATTTGTTTATGTCATGATGTTGACCCACAGAGAACATGGTTCTCTGCCAATTGAGGTTCACTTAGATTAGGTAAGGTAAGCGGAATGCATAATGCTCCAGTCTATACGGAAGCTTCTGGGTCATTGTAGTCGAACAGTGTGCGTGCAGGTTAGCGTCATACGACAAACGTCAAGACGCAAATGACCAGCAAAATGGTTGCATTTAAGAAGAATGACGACTTCCTGTATATTGTTAAAATGTACCAGTACTCCCCCAAAATGAGCGGCAACTAGAGACATTGCAGCTACTACTCCTACAGGGCTTACTAGCATTGAACTTCTGGGAGCACCATGATGCAATTTTTGGGAGAACCTTGAAAAAGATTGGACTGGGATATGAAAAGTGGTATAACTATGACTACACATCTGCTACACATCAGTTGTTCATTCTAAGCCTCCTTATGTTACCCCTCAGGTACTGACCATTTCCAACCGGTCTTGAATTGCAAAACACCCATAACGACACTTTAATGTCCTGTCAGTTCGGCTGATGAATTCGCGTACATAAGGCACAGTCAATAAGAACGTTTCAGAGCTACGCAGCGAAGTGAGCAGCTTACAGCTTCGGACACATTAACTGTTCAAGACCATGTAAAGCAAACCACTACAATATTCGGACCTTGAATTGGTTATGTGCACCGAACAGCTATAAGGGGCCTTAGACGGAAAAACTTTGACATGTACTACGCTGAAGCGAAAGTCCGGTGTAGGCCACTTACTCTCTATTCAGGGAAGACCTACGTTGTTTTGTAGACTCCGAACGACGGGAGCGAAACGGACAGACAATTTCACTTTCGGAGGGTGTTGTGATGTCAGAAAAGTTGGCCTGGTTTTGGAACTCAGAACATCCAGTGTACTACTCAGCGAACATAACCTCTACCCCAGGATACCACTGATACAGAGAACAGAAGCGTTCAGGTTTGTTATTGGAGCCAGATTCAAACGATCATCGTGGCTAAGTTCGCCAACATCATTCTGATGTGCGCTCACGGTCCCACAGAAGAAGTGGAGGATATTACCGTGGAAACAAATTCCTTGATAAAACCTACCTGCAACGCTCTAAGTATGACGTTTAAATCGTTATAGGCGATTTCAACATCAAAATGGGGAAAAATGGGCTTCTTGGGCAGCACAATCGGAGAGCATATATGTAGATGTCAGGTCGAAATCCGGAACTCTACGTATGTAGGTGCGGGCATGATACGACCATGGATGTGCAGAAATACTGAGAGAAGATTTCAAGGATCGCGCAAGACTCAACTTCTTGGCTTGCACTTTAGAGTCTGTATCCAGAGCTAAAGATCAGCGATTTCAACACCATGAAACCGTCAGAAACGCCCCAACTGACGTTTTACCAGACTTTCCCACGGAACCCCCGATTTGATGAAGAACGCAGACAAGTACGAAATATCCGGCCACAATGAAGCAAAGGTAACCGTTTATAAACGTAAGTGCAACAAGGCTACAGCACTTGCTACTTGTAGCTATTATTGAGGGAAGAACCAACTCACTATAGACATCTTTAGCTTAGGGACTGCTGTTGTCTTGTCTTGTCAGTAAATACTGGAAAGACTTGCGAAAATGTAAGTGAAGGCGGATTTGGCCAGAGTTTAAATATAAGATCCAACTCTAAGACCTGGATAGTGGCATCGGCCTGGTGAGAATAGTGCGCATCAGTCGCTTGAGATGTCTAGGACCCGAAGGGGTCCAGAACTTACTTTGGGACAAAGCCTTAGTTATCTTGTAGTGTGAAGCTTAAGGGAGTTGGCCAAAGACCACGCTAACTATTTGGTTTGTTAGTTGAAGCCCAGCACCACCCTGGATTGGACTTAGTAAATAAGTCTAATCGGCCATTCCAAGCCGATAATAAAAAAATAGTTATGAAATCAGCTCTCTGGTAGACCGGCCTAGAAGAGACTTTTTCACAATCGCTACGAGAGAAACAAGACTGCGACCTGCGTTTGGAGCATTTCCCAGGCAGAATGCAAAATCTTGAGAGAATATCGAAAGCCAAGCTAGTGAAGAGAGAGCTGGAAGCGCTTGTCATGTTTCCAATGAAATACGTACGGTGGTCTCTCTCGAAACAAGGTCAAAGTCTATAATCTCTGGATCGCCGGTTTTTGCAACACAATGTCCTTTGCGCTACCAAATTTCCGTAAGGGACGCACTGAAATAACCGTATATGTACTGCATAATTGCTTCGATGTTTGGATAACACCCCTATAGCCGGTCCAAATCCGAGATTGGGAAAGGAGTAGAGTAGATGCTGACTATAATCACCACCACTTTGCAATATGCTGACTCTGATCGTGCAGTAATAGTCAGTAACTCAAGCCTCAAACCTATGCAGACAGAGCTTATATGCAGAGAATATGATCCAAATAATGGGGTTTGGTTTAGAAATTCCCAAGTCGACATAAAAAGCTGATCCAGAGAAACTACTTCGCATTATGTTTTCGAATTTCAGGTCAAGTAATGAGTCTTTGACAGCTAGCCAAGCTGTTCAAATGGAGTTGGAGACGCAACACTTATTCGTCCATAATGGGCCACAGCTAAAACAAAATTGATAAACGCTTTATGCCTGTAGAATATTTCAGCCTTCAAGAGTCCATATGCCGCCAAACAATTAGCGAATTCTCTGGATCGCTGCAAAAAAATGTATCACTTCCATGCGAGAAAACCGGAAGAATGGTTTGGACAAAAGAAGAATGAAAAACTGTGTTCAAATCCTGCTTTAGAGAGCAGAAACATCGCCTCCTTGGATATCACACCAGAGAAATCCTTTAATTTAAGCGACCACCAGACTAATTTAATTTAATTTAGTGGGGGCTAATACCCCCATTTATTTCGCTTAATGCAAGCTTAAGCTAACTTAAAAACTTACAAGAGTAAGGGTTAGGAAGTAAGGGAATGGTCGAGGAGATCAAAATTAAGACGAGAAGTGCTCAGGTTAAAATTAAAAAGCGGGAGGTTTGAGTTGACCTTACGGAGCATGCGGGAGATTGCCATAAGAGGTGCGGTGGGTTGGGATATAGAAGAGACGAGGACAGCGTAAATTACAAGGGTTAGTGTTGAAGGAAATAGAATTGTAAAGGGAAGCGTAGTCCACAGAACCAGAGAGCAGTCGATGAATAAAGAGAATATCAGCTACATCTCTGCGTTTTCCGAGGGTATTCAGGTTAAGAAGTTTGAGGTAAGATAAATGGGTCACTCCAGGGTAGTCCACGAAGAGCAACTCGAAGAAAATGACGTTGAATGTTCTCGATTCGGGATATAACAATTCGCTGAAAAATTCGCTTATAGTTAAAATAAAAAAGAGAGGACCTAGATGGCTGCCTTGTGGGACACCAGAAGTGGCTAAAAACGGGGTTGAGAAGGCTGATCTAAAGCGAACGCTATAGCAATGGTTCTCCAGATAAGAAGATATCAATTTTAACAATATGGGGTCAAAACCCAGGGAAGACAATTTGAAATGGATCAGTTGATGTGATATTTTATCGAAGGCCTTAGCGAAATCTGTAGCAATAACGTCAATTTCGTTGCCATTTTCTAGGGCTGAAAGCGCAGAGGATACGAATTCAACTAAGTTTGTAGTAGTTGATCTACCTTTTAGAAATCCGTGCTGTCTGGGTGATATAAGTGACTTGCACTGAAAGCTTAGAACTTCATATGAAAAGCTTTCAAACATTTTAGGTAAGAATGGGACGGTAGTTGGTTACTTCAGTCTTTGATCCCTTTTTGTGAACCGGGGTTATGAAAGAGGTCTTCCAAACTTGGTGGAAATTCCCCTTGTGTGAGGGACAGATGAAAGAGGGAGAAAAGTGGGTGCGAAAGATTGGAGGCACATTTTTTGAGAAATATTGCTGGGAGCCCATCTGGACCAGATACAAATTCATCATTGAGATTTGGTAACTTTCTTCGATAAGGGTGGGATCAAAAGGTTGATGGAGAGAGGGGCCAATGGAGAAATCGGGAAGGCTGGAATAGATGGAGTCGGGTACGAAGAGGTTGTCTGCAAATGACTGTTTAAAAAAGTTTGCAAAATAGTTGGCAATAATATGTGGGTGGGTCGATGATATATTATTGAATGAGAGAGAGGGGGGATAACCATCTGATTTTCTTTTATAGTTGACGAATTGGTAAAATGTGACGGGAAAGCGCTGATAGAGGCAGTTATAGAGCTGGGTGAGTTGAAGGTAAGTTCCAAGATAGTTAGAGTAGTCATAATAAGAATTGGTGAGTAGAAAACCTGCTCATAATTTGTTTCTTCTGTTTCGTAAAGAGCGAAGTCTTCTGTTGTACCATGGAGGGGATATAGATGATGTTTTATGCCGTGAAAAGGGGACATAGAGAGAAATGGAATTAAATATTTCACTGTAGAAAATGGAGACAGTGGATAAGGATAGGTTGGTAAAATCATAAGAGCATTTGCTAAGATAGAAGTTGTAAGAGAGATGGTAGTTGAAGAAGTGGACTGGGATGGAGAGTTATGGAAAAGTGAGAGAAGAAGAGGGGGGTGATAGTTGTCGACACTTGATAGGATCACTAGTGAAAATAAGGTCTAGTTGCCTACCGATAGAGTTAGGGACGCCACTTACTTGGCACAGGCTTGAGTCAGTTATGCTATCAATGAAAAGACATTCCTTGGATGAACTGGCGTTTGACGCGGTAAAAAATAGTGATCATCCGATGGAATCCACTTTAACAGGGGCAGATTGAAGTCACCAAAGATAAGGATATCGTCGATGGAATCACTTAGGTCAATTAGTTGGTCAATTGCTTCAATAGCAAGGATGTAGGGTTCAGTAGGTTGAGGTGGGACCTGTTGGGAAGTGTTATTTTAATTGAAACAAAGTCAAGTTTAACAGAAGAAGAGAGTAAAATGAGAGAAGAGTTGAGGTTATTGTGAATGGCAAGTAGGACACCTCTACAAGGAGAATCAACTTTAGGGATGGCAGGATCATTAAACATAGGGCGAAAGTGATCGTCATCTCGGAAAACATTATAAGAAGATGGGAATAGCTCCTGGCTCTTTATGTCGGGGATCAGATTGGTTTCTGTAAGAGCATAGACGTCGAAAGGGAGACCGTGTGATTTAGACAAGACAGCACGAGTTTTGGTAGTAAAATGTAAGAGGTAGTTTGTTACGTGGAGGAGTAGGGGAGTGTAGATGAGATGCATGCAAAGAAGGCCAGTTAGGAACGAAACCATTTGTCGTGGTCAGCTCGGATGCGCTGAAGGTGAAAAACTCTTTTAGAGTGTACATAGCTACGGAAAGCAGCGAGGTCATCCGCAACCTTTTGAGTAGGTGTGTCGAGGATTTCGTGGTACCTGTTGTAAAGCTTTTTGAGTCTAGTTATATCCGTAGGAACCCCTTCCTGTTGGATGGAGACCATGACACTTGTTTTGGTTTTTCCCTTAAAGCAAACAGAGTCGGATTTGTCGTAAAGATATGCGAGAAAGAGACGGATATTTTCGTATATCTTTCTATCCCTTAGCCTAGAGAGAGCGTAACGGTATTCTGTGGTGGATCAAAAATAGGGACTGGGGCCCATGAAACCGAGGGAGAAGGAGACCTAGAAGCGGGATTTAAGATATGCGAGCTGATAAAGTTTGGGTATTTGGCTCCTGTTGTAAGGTCGAAATTGGGAAAACAGTTGTTAGTATTCGTGGGACGGGGTGGGAGTGGTTGAACTGTGACGGTATCAGCGGCAGGGGTTAAGTTGAATGATACGCGTTGGGGCTTGGCTGGAAGAGAGGCATTTGGTGCTTTTGTGGAGATATAGTACCTAAAGGGGGTAGCTTAGGCTCCAGTTGCGGTCATGTTTAGGATGTGTATGCGGAATGGATCTGGGCGATTTATAATTATCTTTTGATGAGAGGTTGCTTTGTTTATTTTCTACGTTGGTTGGTTGATCCGTCCATTTGGAGACCCGCAACTTTTCTAGCTTGAGGTTGGTGCTTAGCCGGTAAATTAATTTTGAAATTCCTTTTGTTTTTGTGGTGAGATGTTGGGAATATTGTGCATTGGTTGATGGTGATGCCATACCTCTTTTTGAAAAATTCGGAAATCCAAGCAACATCAGCATAATTTGGAGCACCTTTGACGAGTAGGGTGGTGAACATCTGATTCGTTGTGCGGTCTAGCCTGTCTTGCCACTCTGAAGGTGTCCACTTCGTGTTAAATTGTGTAAAATGTTTCCGTGGGGCGGCGACAGGAGGGGTTGGCGTCGGAGCAATTATATCATCATGCGAGGATTTGGAGGTTGGGTTGTCGGCACTGAATGTGACAATGATTCGGCTTCAGTTTCTAACAATTCAGCCAAAATTGAAGTATTGTAACTGTTGTGCGGTAGGGGATGGGTTGGAAGACCATAAATTTTGTGGCATACTGTTCCAATGAGATTTTCTAAATCATTCAACACTGTTCTATTCGTGGTGAGTTCGTAATTAAGCTCACTGAGTTGAGAGTTGGTTATTGTTTGGTGCAGGTTCGAGATGGAGATTGGAGATGAATATCGATGTCTTCCCGGAGAGAGTTGATGGAATTACATGTTTTCTTGCTTGAATCCATCATTGCAGATCCGATTGATATAAATTCACTTAAAAGTGTATCGAGGTGGCGCTTGTATGTTTCTTCATTTCTGGATCTTGCACTTTCTAGCTCAATTAAACGCGCAACTTGTTTTTCAATGCTATGACCAAAGTTTTCCGCACATCTTACACTTTGTTGATAGTTTGTCCGTTATCAGCCTGACAAGAGAGTTATGGTTGGATTCATTGGAGTCACTGAGAGAGAAGGAGCACATGTGAGAGAGAAATACTGATACACTCATCACAGAAAAACAGTAGATTTTCGGAAAACTCTTATACATCGACGGTTTAAACTGAACTACCAACCGCATCAAGGCTTAGTTCTCCAGCAAAAGTCTGAGCTCAAGCCCCCACACAAAAAAGGACAAAACATATGCGCAATGGCTTAAGCTCGACGTTAAAATCGTCTTTAATGGTTTCAAAGCCAAGTTAGCAAACGAGAGCATACACGAACGTAGCTCTAAAATCCTTGTAGCGCGTTAATCACTGAAATATCATCTAAGCTTGGACGCGAGAATTCATCAAAGGACCTGGCAGTCCCCTTATCTAATAACCATGACTCGAACCACTATTTAATCGCAGCCGCGAATGCTTCAGAATATGGAAGACGTACTGTGAGGAAACTCTCGAGGAGTACTATGCTTCCAATATGAAGCGCAGTGGCGGTTTTGCCAAGAACGAATCAAAGATGCTGCAGTTGATATCTTAGATGTCATCCGACCACCCGAAAACGAAACTTCTGATTTGGTGAAGAGTCATCCAAACTGCCGGCAAATCCTACAAATTCTATGATATAAGCAAGAAGATGGCAGGAAGACCGGGTACTCAGAAACGAAAACCAAGAAGTAGACTATAGTGCTGCAGTAAATAGTAAGTCGGATAAGTGATAGTCAATGTGTGGCCGTCTAATATCACCTACAACCCAAATGACTTGGTTTACTTTTCAACATCAACCTGTTTGTAGTGCGTCCGGTAGTCGTTTCACACTGCATTAGATTGACCCAAGCAACACCTTTCCATCTTTCTGACTAGAAATCATCATATGCTGAGTAGGCAACAATACCAACAACGAACAGAGCACATGGCAACATCACCAATTGATGTATCAATCGTTGGCAAACAACCCAAACGATACCTTAAGTGGGTCACATCACTTTCCAATTCGTCAATGTCTATGCAACATTCTTACACCACTTAAAAGCCTTCCGACTTAGCTACCTACCTACACCTTCTCCCAAATCCTAAATCGAAAATCTCTAAAATCCTCATGCATCGGACCAATTAATTTCACCCAAAAATCTTTGACTTCTATTCTCGCATACTCGTATGCTTCTTTCCACAATCATCGATTCTCCATGGCTCATTTTGTTTGGCATTCAGATAGCTACCAGGTAGTAGCTGGATAGTGGATACCATGTCATCATTATCATCATCAAAATTCCATAAATCTCCACCCGCGTTGCGGCATCACACATACTCGCACACACATTCTCTTCTTCTGTCAAAGTAGACAATATTGTGACAAATCGTTGGCACTTAATCAAAACCACAGAGCAGATCAATAGACCGCCCCAGGCAGAGATGACTAACGAAAAGGACCTGCTGCATGAGGCAAGAAGTCTTCCACGTCCCAGACCTACCCTCTCTCACTCTCATATGTGATGACAGATTATTTGACATTAATTTAGGACTCATCATGCCGTGGGTTGACATGTATTTTTTTTTTCATTTTTTTTTTTCATTACTTCACCTCTTGTCCTCCGTTGATATATCGGAAGATGGATGATGATAAGATATGCCATGGAACGGATAGGACAACATCAGATACAGGTGCATTATTACATTCGTTCGACGACGATGATGACGGTGACGGTGATGGTGATGGTGATGGTGATGGTGATGATGATGTGTAGCAAGGACGTGCATGGAGGGTTAATTTCTTTGTTCTCATTCCACTAAATCCAATGATTGTCGCTTACCCGTGTGTATACCATATTCATCGCACCGCCTTTTGATTGTCACATAATAAGGATGTCGTTATTATCTCCATCATATTCCCACATCTGCAAGGACGATGTGTATCGCTGAGATTACACGAATTGATAGTGACTAATTGCAGACTATTTACGACGAAAAAAATTCATATTATCAAGAAATCAGGACGAAGGAGACGAGATAGGGAAGACAAAAATTATTTGACATGCTTGACAGGTTTTATAAATCAAAGAGGAAAAACAAACAAGGAGCGGTTGGATCCTACTGAGGATTCCTTCCAGGTAGAAGAGGAGTACCATCTACCTTTTGACACTTGGGCTTGTAAGGATTCGTGTAAGTTACGCGCTCCGATAATACAAGTACAGCGGTGTAAGTATTTTAGTTTGATAGGCAATATGCGACTTCTTTGTGGCCAGGACTAGAAACCAGAAGAAATTGAGGTCACGGGTTTCTATCACATGCTGAGGCTACTGTGAATAAAGCAGGACCGTTACGGAAATATACGTCTCAGTTACGGAGTGATGCGTTTAAATCATTTCAGGATGACCCTCACCACGTCAGATTCCTTCAAATTGACGGAGAGTGGGATTATGGTCAACCGTAACACTCGGTTTTTCATGTGGAAAAGCCACATATTGTGGATACCGTCCAGTGTCCTGACATTGAAAGGAAGATTTCTAAGTAGTGTGAAACTAAAGCCTCTACTGGAGATAAGAAGGATAATTGGTGTGGTCAGCTGTGTGCTGGCTACAATGTATCACCTAACATTGACGTCCTAATTGTATTCGGAAATATCAAATCCAAGTCAGAACCACCAGGCATATGGTGTGTATACATGGTGTCCAAGACGAGAACGACTACTGTCATATAGACTTCTCTAAAACTAACAGCCTGGTACCGAAACCACACTATTTGAACGGTAGACAACAGACAGCGAACCAGAAATCATATTGCAATAAGCTGGCGAGTTAGAAGTAGCCTTTCCAATGTCTGTATTGAGCGGTGAGAAGCTAATCCCCGTCTTATGCTACCTTAAGTATGTTTTGGTACTCTATACACTGACAGCATACTTGCCAACATATTGTACTAACTACTCCAAGGTACATAGTGCGTTAACCATCTAAGGACCATCTTTACCTAAAATTGAAACCAATCAACAGAAATGGACAGCCACCGCAAAATTATGAAAATATTTACGTAACCGACACCTAAGCAGACACCTAAACTACCACGTGAGGTCCAAAGAAACTAAATATGCAGCAAGCTAATGCAACAGGTTAAGTCACTTACTTTACTTGGAAGCCTGTCTTGTAAACTTAAGTCTATAGTGGGCCCTGATTCATGGAATTAAAAAGCCTTAATCAGCGCTCTGGATCTTAAATGGGGAAGGACGACCATTTGCATCTGTAGATCTGTAGATCCTCCTGGGAAAACTCCATTTAGATCAGCACCAAATTGAAGCCATGTGTAGGCACGAACTTGCCCCTTAATAAGGGATGAGGTACAGATATCTAAAAATTGGATGCCCACGGCGCCAGAATATAGCTTCTGATCATAAGTCCCAATCTCTCATCTCAGATGGCCGCTGATGGCTTCAAACATGTAGCTGATCAGATGCATTGCATGGTACGTAAGTCCAAAGCCAGATGCCCAGTTGCCATAATATCAGCTCATAATCTGAGAGTTCATTTTCATACGTCGCCACTGAAAAGACGAACCCTGTGCAATTAGGCTGGGTCCAGCCGTTGCGGCAGCATGACTATGCACTAATACCAAAGAGCTTACCTTACCAAATAGTCTAGGGAAAGCCTAACGTTTTCTGCTGATATCAGACAAGGATCAGCTTAGGAGATGGAGATAGCCGTTCCCTAATAGTGGAAAAACTGTTGGATGGCACAAAGACAGTCTTCACTTTGCCTGCCTTTTATTTGTCATTGAGAAGGCTTGTAGACTGGTACATCGGGCGAGCTTTACGCACGAGAGACTTTTCCCAAACTGGCGGGCTGGGAATGCATTTTTGAAATCCAAAGCGGAGTGCCGCAGGGCTGCATTTTATCACCTCTTCCTTTCATAATAATATTTGACAAGAAATATGGCCGGACCTGATGTGGGTAGCAGAAACGACAAATTGCTAACTGTAAACCTGCAAACAGTAAATCTTCGTACCACACAGTATCCCAAACAAACAGCTCTAAATAACAGCAGGCCGAAGGTCCATGCTGGTGGATCGGTTACACTTTATGTTCATTGCTAGGTGCGTCACTAATATAAACTCTTACATTCAGTCGAAGGACCTTAACAGATATGGAGGAGCACTTCAGAATGAATCAAGTATGCAAAAGATGAATTGTAAATGCGGAAAACGAAACGAGGGGTCATCACACCAGTAAGACGTGGAATTAGAAAGACCTTTTGTACCAAATCCACTATCACCATCTTAACTTGGTAAAATTTGCGAATAAAATATTTGCTATAGGCAGAAGCTACGAAATGAATGGATATGGGCAGTCGACAAGATCGTCGTTTCGTCAACTTATTTTCCCCATGATCCGGTATAATCACCACCACCGACGGCAGTAGCCGAACTCATTGAATACTGTGATTCCAAGAATTCTTTTTGGGAGGCAAATATCTCTCGCATTTCATGCTATCGTCTGACCTGGCTGTCAACAATGTTCGCTCTCATTTATTATGAAAGTAAGACAGCAAGTAACCGACTTTAAGCTGTCCAACAGGTAGAACACCGTCTGGATAGCTCTGTTGGAGGCTTATATGTCAAACTGTAGGTACATTGAATCCAGCATCGATTGAGAGGTCTCTGTCTTGTTGAAGAGGATGAGACCATCAAAAAAACAAATGGAAACGCTTTACAAGGAGCTCGAGAGTTTTTTCAATGCTTCACCTACGCTCAGAGTGAAATGTGAAAGAAACTGTTCAGAACATGAACATAGAAATTCAGCCAGACTGGGATCATTCAAAAGATCAGACTCTCTGCCTCATACTCGAAGCTCACTTCGTAGGTAACCTAATTAGAAACAACTCACAACCAGTTCCTATCAATGAAGCTGGAAGTGAGCTGAGTAACACAACACGCCGTACTTAGTATCTGTCATCGGTTTGATGGGTTTAAGTCGCCTGACAACGATGGCATACCTATATGGCATGCCTGGCGCTAGCATATAATCCGAGCACCTGGTGACCAGTAAGAGTAGCCTCTATACAGTTTGACTTCCTTCATGTGCAAGAGCATACAGAGAATGGTCAACTTTCATGAGCGCAAAGATGTTTTGCGAGTCTATCCTAAGATGTTTAAGATGCAACATGCCTACCAACCTGACAGATCCTGCGAAAGTGCGCTTCAAAATCTAGTGAGCAGAATTGAAGACGCACTTGACAAGAAGTAGTACGTGCGGTCATTGAGGGTGCTTTTGACATCGCAACTTTTGACGAATCACTAGTTTTGTGGATAAGAGCTATGCGGGTCGTGAATGCGGCCAGAATACGTTGACGGTGGTCAACAGGGGTTCCCAGCAAGCCAGCTACATGTCTCCAAAGCTGTGTTGCATGTTGCTCGATTCAACGCTTAACGTCCTGAATATTTCTGACGTCTATGCTCAGGCACATATGGCTGATGTATTGTAGCTGTACTGTCTGTTGGATCATGCCTAGCGATTACCTGCTTGCAAGGGCAGGTAGTGCAACTGTTGGGTTGTCTGGTAGGAGAAATTTTCAGCAAAATATGTCAATGCGTTTACCAAACTCCAAGTGACGGTCTGTCTCGACTGCTTTCCCTAACACGCTTAGCTCTACTCTAGACGCACTAATGAATCTTGATATTCATACCACGGACTGCACTATCAAATCCATTTTCATTTTGAAAAGAAGTGGTCGTTGGTGCAACATGCATTGGAGTTCTTATGAGCATGCATGCCTACTAGCTCTAATAAAGATCAAGGATTCGACTCTTATGTCTTTTTGGAGGACAAGAACGTTAGACTTCAACTCTCGCTAGTAAAACTTGCATCTGTTGTGACAGCCAAGCTGCGCTTAAATTCTGATTAAACACTCCCATAACGTTCAAGCTAGTTCGAGAATGCAAGGCTTCTCTGAACGTGGTCGGAAGTCCGAATTGACTAAGCATTATTTGGATCCTAGGTTACAACCGAATCATGGAAAATGAGATCGCCTAACTTAGTAGACAACACTCAGAACTCCTCTCTGAGCTGAACCTACGTTCCTTTATCGTTTCGGGGGGTATAGCGTTCGAGCTCTGTCTAACTCATTCCTAAAGAGCTCGATTCCTACTTGACTGTTCTGTGCCATGTACATGTCTCGGGTGGCCCACTGTTCTGCCTGCTTGGGTAAGCGGATTCCACCGCATGGCGTACTTCGCAATGGAACTGTCTTCGAGTCGTAAGGTGTGTCCAATCCATTGCCACTTTCTCCTCCGTATAGTAATGTCTAAAGGTTCCTGGCGAATTCTCTGATAAAGCTGTGAATTAGAGATACGATTGGGCCAAAAAAAAACCTCAAGATGATTCTTAGACATCTATGTACGAAGGTTTGTAGCTTGCGTGTGGTACTGGTGTCCACCTTTCAAGTGCTGCACCCATAAAGCAGCACTGATTCTACGTTGGAGCGGAACAGTTGCAGCTTCGTTCTTAAGCTGAAAACATTGCTTTTCCAACCTTAGCAGATTCTGCTGCACACATCTAGTTCGGTGCCATCCCGGTTAGCCGAGACCACACTTCCTAAGTATATCTAAGTATCTTGTCCGGCAATGTTAAGTTGAGCGCGGGTGTTGGAAGAGCTGAGGGCTTTCGATTTGGGTGTGTTTATTTTGAGTCCAACTTTGTTCGCCTCAGCTTCCAGATTGTAGGCCATCAAATGGCGGTCCATTATCCGATGTGAAAGTATGTAGGCAAACGTTGTCAGCGTAGTCAAGGTGTTTAAGGTAAGATGTCATTGTCCATCGAATTCCACTGTACATCGCTGATAACCACCAAAAACAAGAGTGGTGACAGTATGTACCCCTGACGTACTCCACTTTGGACTTCAGGATCCTCAGACATCTTACCATTGTGGAAAACGAGGTACTTACCACCCTCGTATGTAGCTTTAATAATGGCTATGAGTTTTCCTGGAATGCCTCTGCTGTCTCTCTGCCGAAAGAATTCTCGAAGTCGACAAACAGTATCTGTAGAGGAGAACGCATTGCTCTATAATGATCCTTAATCTGTTTGTATGGAGGATCCAGCGCGACGTCGAGAGTTGAATCTAAATGTTCTCTGATTCATTCCAGAAGATTACGGCTGGAAGTACGCATGTACCTCACTCCATCAGGTAGCCCTTTTTCGATGATGATCATCCCTCTTTTCCACTCCTACGGAAATTCTTCACTATCCCACGCTGTGCATATGAGCGGCTGTAGCGGATCGGCCGATGTATTGTATTTGGCGCCGCTAAGTATAGTTCGGCAAGGATGCCATCAATACCCAGCGTCTTGTTTTTCTTGAGGGACCTGATTGCTGCCATTATTTCGGTTTTATCGGGAGGAATTTGTTGCCTCGGCCATAGGGTCATCGTCTAAGATCGGAGCAAAATGTCCTCTCCATCTAATGAGTTGTTCCTCATCCGAAATCAGTAGATTACGATCTGCACTTATCCGTGGATGTTGTTTGGAGTTTCGGGCTCCTTGGTGATTTTGTATACAGTGCTACTGTCACACGTGCTTGCTGTTTCTTCCGCCTTTAAAGCCAGTAGGTCGATATACAGACGCTTGTCACGTCTTACACTACGCTGCACTTCCTTCTATTCCACACGATATAGGACTTCTAGCGTGGTTCTCTCTACTGCTTAGGCGCCTGCAATCTGAGCTTTGATTGCTGTACGCTCATCGATTCATCTCCAAGTTTCACCCGAAATCTGCCTTTTACCGAGATATGTAGGTACTTGCCGAAGTTGCAAACACATTTTTCGCAGAATTCCGGTGGTCATCCACGCTATTCAGCGTTGTGCTGATTGCTGATTGCAAGATGGTCCCTGTACCGTTGGCGTACTTGCGGAGCCCTGAGTGAATCGGTATTGAACCTGGTTGTTTTGAGCAAGTTTGAGCTGTTGCTGTTGATGGATGGTGATCGCGTTCTTGTCCATTGTCTGCACCGCATCTGTTTCGGACGTCTAGAAGACAATTTCTAAAGCTACGGCTGATCGCAATGTGATTTATCTGGTTGAATGTTCGCTACCTATCAGCGACCCAGCTGATCTTGTGGCACGTGGTATGCTAAAGCAGCGTACCTTCAACGACTAGGCGATTGGTATTGCAGAAGTCCACAAACCGCACCCCGATGTTATTCCGGTTTCCAAAGCCATAAACTCCCATTACGCGCCTAAGCATAGTGTTGTCGTTACCTACCTTGAAATCCCCCATCACCACTACGATGTCCCCATTAGGCGCTTGAATCGTCGTATAAAAATCGTCCTTTTGGAGCATAACACTGCATTTTGGTGACTTTTCTTACTCTACTATGAAATCTAGCCGTCAATATCCGATCACTGAATATGAGGCTTCTTCGCGCTGCCGGAGTTAGCATAAATCTTACTCCAGACCTCTGAGCATATCCAACTGGCTTGCCAGATTAGAGTATGACAGTGCTTTTTGTTGGGGACTGGCAGTCCCCGTCATTGAACCACCTTACGTCACTCAGTCCCAGGATGTTGATATTATATCGTGTGAACTCGCATTCCAGTTGGAGGAATCTGGCGTCATGAGGTCGGAGTGACCTGATGGGGGTCTTAACGTTCCAGAATCCAATTGCCGTCGTTGTTGCCAAGTTGTCGCTGCCGATTCGTAGCAATTATCTTTTTCACGGTTATGGTTCCCTGTCCCATAGGCCAACCAACACTTATCGTGTTTTGTGGTGCAGGAAACTCGCCATTCGTCTTCATTCTGTTCGCAATTTCCGAAGAAATCCCAGATTGCTCCACGAGGAAGTGGGAGTAGGGTTTACTAACAGAGCTGCTAGGATGTGGACTGCAATGCCTCTTACTCGCTAGTTAGCGGACCAGCACCCATCGGGAGATAGTGCTCCTACGAGGCCTTTATTAGTCATTCGCCATCCATATGGGCAAAACAGCAAATAAAAATGCAGATAGCATGAGTCCCTAGTACTCCGGCAAACCAAACGTATACTTCCCGACGTATTTCAGCGACTTTCTTGAGTAAGGAAGACTGTAGACGGCTTACTGGCACTACGCCACTGCTGAGGACCATAATCTGCTGGGCATAACTGATACAGAATCCTGCGACGTTTGCTGTGAGAGTGACGACGACACCGCAAAATACTGTTTCCATGAGTGTCCGACCTGCTCTCGCATCAGGCTGCCCTGATTGTGATGGTTGCTGGTACTGTGACCACTTTATCACTGGAATGTTTAATAAGATTTCTCAACAAGTAAATGGAACATACAAGGAGTATAACGGACTAGTTCTTTGAAGTTAGCTGATGCCCCGTTACCATAATTTTCAACTTTGCCAAGGCTATCAAACTGAAGAGCTATGTTCCTTGTGGTGATCATTCGTTTGCACTATTCAGTCTAAAACACGTCAAGGCTAGTCGGCTATTGATTGCCTTCGACCCACTCCCCTTGCTCTCAAAGTCATTCCTCATTTCCTGAGTTCTAGCCTTCTCACGCTCACCCTTAGGCAATATTCAGCTTGCGATCTGCTTCCTTACTATCATTTGCTAGCAACTCACTCTCCTCAATGTCTCTTCCTAAGACAGAAATGGAAGGTCATGGCACGGTACAACTGTCGTCTGGAATCACGAGCAGTATGTACTGAAAGTTTAAGATGCTTACCGACGGTCGTTTGGACAACTATGACCCTTGGTTCGCCATACTTTGGCACGTTTTCAATTCACACTACCAGAGAGTTAGGCACGTTCCGTAATTTTATTCGAAATGACCACTCACCCGATAGAATCTATTAACCCTCTTCTGGCGCTCAAGGTAAAAAGAACTGGAAAAGAGAAATGTCCCCCTCTGACTTTGAATTCCATCTCAATGTTGGCACAGATGAGCGAATCTCAGTCAAGAAATGACGCCTTAATTACAATAAATTTGCAAACCTCTTCTCATGTTGTTTATCTTAAGTCGAGAGCCATCAGTCGTCCATCAACACCTACCACGTTGACCTTTCCACTTGCAATCAATCGAATTCGACTGTCGTCGTTTGGTTAAAATTTAATGACGATTGAGTCACCCTGTCTCGTCGGGCGACTACAATCCATCAACGCTAATGGCTTTGGTGATTTCTTGACATTTCCCTATCTCGCTAAATTTATTTACAGCATTTCTACCGGCCGACCCGTAAGTGACACCTCGTCGGCGATTCATTTCAAACGGAAAAAAACGAAAAAAAAAACCGTCTTCGGCTTCGTCTTGAGGTTGATCTTAAATGCTTTTCAGGGCAGATCACCACACCACTTGCCCTGCCACCCGGAGGCACCTTAATTTGTGATTCAATTTTTATCGAATAGAAATTAATTAACCTTCTACCCATACACATAAGCTACACATAGATACTCGTGGAGCTGAGGCACGACGAATTTTGTATGAATACTCGTACATCTGGTGGCATATGGGCCCATGTCTATTGTCATGTGGGCTTGAGATTTGAATTTTTGGAACGTTAATCAGGATTAGACAACTGCTGCTGCTTTTGGTCCCATTAAAGTCGAATTGGATTGTCCATATGCAAATGGTTGGATGGCCTGTGTTGCTTTTCTTTCGCAAGTAAGAGGTGATCTTGAGTTTAGTTCAGCATGGCGGAGCTGGCTCTGTCTTTGCCTGAGGCGCAGGCTTTAAATCAAACGTTCGGCTATGGTTTGATTTAGTGTAGCTTTTAGAGAAGCGTTTTTGTCGTTTCTAAATGGCAACATTTGCGAATTAGCCAGCGAATTTCTCTCCTCATCATGGAAGGGATTGGAGAATTTGCTTCAGTGGACATTTGACTATGCAGGGTAAGCGAGGGTAAACGTAAGCGAAACAATGGTTGAAATTTCTGAAGAAGACGATTTGGATTAGCATAAGATCATGCAAAACTATGTTAAGCTGGTAACTGGTGGATGGATTTAAGCTGCAAAGGCAGTTAAGGTATTATTGATGGTTTGAACTTTCGACTTGTGTCTTTGGAAAGTTCGAGGGGAAATTTTATGAATGCGGCGGGAACTGAGTTCACAATAAAGTCGTTTGGAGGTCAATCGTCAGTATGGCAACTACATATGGCACAGTCACAGTCACAGTTGACACTGGGAGTTTAGCTTATGGAGAAAGTCGAATGCCCGGTTAGATCTATCAACTGACTAGAGTTTGTGATGTTGATTGTCATTACCCCGATCTACTTTCCACACCCTTTGAATACGAAACTTACTCTTATCGGTGGCCCACTCAAAGTTTGTCATCGTAATGCATGTCCTTCCTGACTTAGCAAGATTTGATTGGCTGTGCAGTAGCCTTGCAGTTCCGTTCTGAGTTGACTCATATAATTATAAGAACTTTTCCCATATGAACTCTGCCCAGCTTTGATAGGATCATTCTAAGTATGGAGGCTTTATCTAGAAAGTTGTTCGTTAATTTGACCGCAGAAGTCAATTTGAAGTCGTTACGTAATCCCTCCTATGCTGTGTCAAGAGACAAATTATCTGTAGCTTTGCAAGTTCTTAAGGATGTCTCCAAATCGGACAAATATCGCATCAATTTCTTAAATCTATATCCTCTACTTGCCCAAGGTGGCGTCGCAGGCCGGTCGGACTTGCGTCTCAAAAACACCTCTATCAAGTCAGTAGATAGGAACCTATCAGGTTGCTATTCAAAGGTATCTGAAGCGATATTGCAGCAGGTGATGGACGCTTCCTACCTTTCGTAGGACTGGACAAGCGAAGCTGAGATTCTTTCATCTGACTAGTTTGTGCTCGTTCCTTACTAAATCAACTCTCGGTCAACTAGCCCTTAGTCCGGCCGTTGCAGCAAGCATCTAGTTAGGCTGCTACTTTGTTTATTGCTCTTTTTGGTCAGGTGGACAAAGCTACTATCGATCGCCATCCACTTTGAATGTTTCATTTAGCGTGACGAAGTTTCATTTTGCGTGACGTCATCACAGTTTTAGAACTGTTTTCGGGATTAATTTTCCCAGACTGTGACTATCGTGGTTGGGTGCTGTAGAAACAGCGAAGTCACTGAGAGGTGTCAACTTGGTAATTGTGCTTATTTTACCCCTAAGTGGTAATCATCGGGTACCGGTCGATGTCCATCCGAACTCGACTATAAGCAAGTGCTGACATAGCAGCGCTATAACCGGGACAGCGGATGAATTCTCGAAATGGTATCTACGGTGAAGTAAAACTCCGGAATAGATTAAATCAGACCTTATCCAGGCTTCTCCGACATATTTGGAGCTCAGGCCGGTAAGGATTTCCTAGACCTTGGATGAGCCCTTAATTAAACTGGACCATTAACCTAACCGACCCCTTGTCCTACGAGTATCCATAATGAAACTGGTTGGGGGTTGTGCCGCCGGGATAATAATGACACGGACGGATCTACTACTGACAACCCCTTCAAATGAAAGAAGAACAATGAACTTTCGGATCTGCACGTGGAATGCTAGGTCCTTTACTAGACCACGTGCAGCCAAACAAATAGCAGAAGCTCTGGACTGCTGCAAAGCAGATGTTAGCACCAAGAAATGCGATGGATTGGGCCGGACAAAAAGAGGACGAAAAACTGCGACATTTACAACGGCCATTGTTACCGACGGTAAAAGTAGCGCCTGTTTGGATGCAGATTTGTTGTTAGAGGTAAACTTAGGCAAGAAGTCTTGAGTTTCCGGCATGTTAATAGCCTTATATGCGCGCACTCCCCCACAACAAAGAAAGAAGACTACACCAGAAATAGATTCTTGGACAAGACTTACGAGCAGTGGCCTAGCTATGGCATTAAAATTGCTCTGGGTGATTTTAGTGCAAAGCTGGGAAGAGAAGCATTTTTGGTAGTACTGTCGGAAAGGACAGTCTACATGGCGCAACCTCCGCTAACAGATTCAGGCTAATCGGCTTTGCGGCGGGGCGAAACAATGTCGTAGCCAGCACGCTGTTCCCATATCTTGATATTCATAAGAGGATTTGGAGAACTCCTGATTAATTAACTGTCAACTAGATTTGCCACATTGCGATCGGTGCAAAGCACTCGACCAGTATTAAGGGGAGTCCCAGTGAACAACATTGACCTTGTTGTAGCAGAAGCAAGCTAATACTGTGAGGAAGTTTCACCTCGGACGGCTACAATTGCAAGAGATCGCCAAATCTTTTTCTGATCGTGTCTCTCTGAATCTCTGCAGAGGTCCGATGCCGCCAGCAGCAAATATTGAAGACCAGCGGCAACATTGCCAAAAAGCCATGCTAGGTTTCACTCAGACACCACAATAAAACTCCTGGTTTGAAAATGCACGGCGCTTGCAGCTGAGCGAACAAAGCGGCACTGTACAGAAGGACTTCAACTTCCCACAAGCTTTACGAGCAGAAGAGGAGAGGTGAACACCAGTTTCTTAGGAGGAAAAGGAAGGAGAATGAGAGCGCGTGGTCGAGGTATGAGATTGGGAAGTTTTACCAAAAGGTAAAAAAAAACACGCCACGGACACAAGCTCCAAGCCGAAGCCTGTAGAGATGAACAAGGGAACATCGTAGTAGAGTCGAAGTCGATGTTGAGGATTTGGATCCAAATCAGTCAATTACGGCGTTCTCAAGAATTGGGCATCGCTCAGACCACATTATGGCGTATTTTGCTTAAGGATCTTGAATACAAGATCAAGCTGACTCAAGAATTGGAGCCGATGGACCATTTGAAGCGACGTACATACGTTCTCCGATTGGGTTCTGGAGAAGATGCGCCAGGATGATGAATTTCATCGCAAAATCATCTTCAGTGACGAAGCTCATTTTTGGCTCAATGGGTTCGTCAATAAGCAAAATATGCGTTATTGGTCGGGTAAAAATCCACATGCGCTTCATGAATCACCACTTCATCCACAAAAAATAAATGTTTGGTGCGGTTTGCATGCGACGATCGTCACATTATTGTGAATGGTCAGCGTTATCGCGCCATGATCTCCGATTATTTTTGGCCCGAAGAGGAAGGTATGGACTTAGACGACATATGGTTTCAACAGGATGATGCCACAAGCCACACAACACACGCTACAATCGATTTATTGAAGAGTAAGTATGGTGAGCGTGTTATCTCAAGAAATGGGCCAGTCGATTGGCCGCCTTGTTCGTGCGATGTAATGCCGCTTGACTATTTTGTGTGGGGCTACGTTAAGTCATTGGTTTATGCCAACACGCCGACGACGTTGGAAGAGCTCAGAGTCAACATTGAACGCGAAATAGCGGCCGTTTCGGCCGAAATGTGTCGTTGATAATTTGGGTCCTTGGGCTAAGAAGGCAGTTCACTTGCAAAGCTCTCTCTCTCGAATAACAAAAGTGACCGTAAAGAAGATCTTAATAATCCCAATTCTGTCATGTGGCGCCGAGGCATAAACTTGGGGTGATTTTCGGTCCCGTCTAGATAGACGGTGAGTGGAGGAGGAGATAAAACGACGAACTGTGTACAGGCTGTACAGCGACCTCGACATGGCCAGAAGAATGAAGGTCTAATGACTGAGGTGGCTGGGTCATGTAGAGCGTATGAACACCAATGCTCTGGTTCGAAAAGTCTTCGAATCCGTACCCAAGGCATAGCACAGTAGAGGGCCACTGCGACTTAGATGGCGCACGCAAGTGGAAGCGTAGGAAACTGGAGGCAGCTAACTAAAGATCTAGCTAGCTCGAAACGTTTGTTGGTTGAGGCCCAGGTTCACCTCGGACTGTGGCGCTACCTTAAGTAAGTAAGTAAGTTGATGTTACAGTCCCTTATCTTTCGTTTGCCTTGACAGTTATAGGACACTGTTTAGATGAAGTAATATTCACTTTTTAACGAACCAGAACCTTCGCGTGAAGGGCTGATTTGACGAACATTTCCAGTAGCCTAGATTGGGAGCATGAGCTCTCCTGTCTATTCATTGAGATGCTGTTCGTTCTCTTTCAAGTGGGTGTTTTCTTAGCTCCACCAAGCCATCAAAATTTGTAGGGCTGCGGAGCAGTAATCCCCTTTTCTCGACTCGCTACTCGCTACTGTAGATGAACGGCTTATCTATACTGGAGTAACCTTTTCTTGTCGAAATGGAAGAACAGTTCTGTCAGAATTGAGCGGTTAAGATTCGCGCTCTCGAGGTATAAATAATTAGGATAGTAAGCTGAGGAGATCAGCTTGCTCTTGCAATGTGTCTTCCAGTCAGTTTAATGACGTAACTGTTCACTGTAATCAGGTTCGATCGATTATACAACACCTCATTGGGATAGAATTTTATGTACTCTGACTCTCGTGTTCTGTTCGATCCAAATTGGCCACCCTATTATGTAATAATGAAAAGTTTGCCAATGGAGGAAGGCATTCGTCTTTTATAAGAACCAAATCTCCAACTTTCGGCGTTGCACTGGTTTGTGCCCACTTTGTTCTTTGTTGTACCCTAGTTAAGTATTCGTTACTCCATTTTCGCCAGAATACATCAGCTAGCACCTGCAATCGTTTCCATCTTTCAAGATATCCTATCGACTTTGTTGAGCTGTCACCTTGTGGGATAGAATCCAAACCTTGTCCGACTAAAAAGTGTCCTGGCGTGATGGCGCTCAGATCTTCTAGGCTTTCCTTAAGAGGGCAAAGAGGCCTTGAGTTCAAGCACGCTTCTATTTGTGCAAGAAGTGTTGTGAGCTCTTCGAAGGTTAACCTCTCGTTCCTCACAATTCTTCTTAAATGATGTTTAACCGATTTCACCCCGGCTTCCCATAGTCCACTAAAATGGGGTGAAGCGGGGGGAATGAAATGCCATTTAATGCCTTTATTCGCCAAGTGTCAAGTGACAGCGAGTTCTTTAACATTCTATCTAATTCGGCGCTGGCTCCCATAAAGTTTGTCCCAAAATCGCTATATATGTGGGCGCAGATTCATCGTAGGGCGATAAATCTTTAGAACGCCGCTAGAAAAGCCTGAGTCGTCAGATCCGAAACCAACTCAATATGAATGGCCTTTGTTGCCATGTATATAAATGAGACGAAACGTATGATTTTCCTCCCCGACTTTTCCAAGACTTTATCTCTATAGGACCCGCGTGATCCACTCCGGTGTTGTTAAACGGTCGGTCTGCTTGCACTCTTACCGCTGGAAGACTTCCCATAAGTTGCTGCATTCCTTGCGCCCTGTGCCTATAGCATTTTGTGCAACGGTGGATGTGGTATCGCACGCTGCGGATGATTTGAACGATCCAGTATGTCCTGCGGATTTATGCGATTGTCTATTGAATGCCGCCATGTAGAGTGTTGTCTCGAACTAACAGCTTCGTCAGGTGGTGTTGGTGTCTTAGTAGGATAGGATGTTGTTCGTTGTAAGTAAGAGCCGTATTTTGTAAACGGCCTCCTACTCGTAGAACGTTATTAGCGTCGGTAAACGCGTTTAATGCCATTAATTGTTTTGACGTTCCTTTCTTACTCAGAACTGTAAGTTTCTCTGCAAACATTTCCCTTTGAGCGGACTTCACGATTAACAGTCGCGACTTTTCCAGTTCGTCAGCAGTTAACGGAGCATCATTGCGGGAACCTTTTGGGAATCTACAGTTGACGGCAAACCGAAGACAGGACGCAATCACCCTCACCACTTTTGAGAGACGAGAGTAGCGGTGAATAACTTGGCTGATGCTATCCCGTGCAACGCCTTGGGTACAGTATGTTTTTACTGCACGCTTCTCCTCCTCTGTAGTTATATCGACGGGTTAGTCGGGAACGTAGTATTCCCATCGATTTTGCAGGAATTCGGGACCTTTCCACCACAAGTCGGATGATTGGAGTGTAGAATGAAGTAGCCCTCGTGATGCTAAATCAGCAGGGTTTACGTTGATAGGAACATGTCTCCATGCTTCGATTTTCACTTGACGTTGAACTTCTGCTACGCGGTTTGCTACAGATGTTCCCCATCTTGTTGGTGGTGCTCGTATCCATGCCAGTGTAATTGTGGAATCCGTCCATGTATTGACCTTGTGGGTCAGTATTTCCAGGATCCTTACAGCATAGTCTACGAGCGAAGCAAGCAGAACTGCTCCACAAAGTTCAAGACGAGGAAGTGTAACCGGTCTTTTCATCGGTGCTACCTTAGTTTTTGACATAAGGAGATGCGTGTTGATCTTGTTGTGTGCGTCTAGGACCCGGATGTACAGCACAGCTCCATATGCCTTTGTAGACGCGTTGCAGAAACCATGCAGTTCGACGTCCTTGTTGCTTTGTCTTGTGTTGATCCACCGTGGAATTTCAATGGTCTCGATTTTTGACAAGTCCTGTTGGAAGGCTTTCCATCGTTTTCGTAGTTCGTAAGGAACCGGTTCATCCCAATTCGAGCCCAAACTCCAAAGATTCTGCATACCGTTACGATGCAGAGAGAAATCCAGCCGAGCGGGTCGAAAAGTTTGGCGATGGCAGACAAAATAGATCTTTTCGTTATGTCGTCTGTATGGGGTTGAACATTCCGAAACGAGAAAAAGTCCTTCTTAGGAAACCATTTGATTCCGGTAACTCGTAGTCTATTTCCCGGTCTTCTTCTGCAATCTTCTCCAGTATGGATTGTTGGTTGCTTGTCCACGTCCTCAAATTAAAGCCAGCAGCAGAAAGCAATTGACATTCTTGAATGGAATCCGCACCACTTATTAAGTCGTCAACATACATCTCGTCGCAAACCATTCTGGCGCCTAGTTGGAATTGGCTACCTTCATCCTAAGGTGCAGTCGCTGTTCCGAACGTGACGCTGTTCAATTTGTATATGTTGAGCGGCTCCTGTGGTTTTCTCCTCCAAACAATCAGCTGGTAGTATCGGTCCGGTTGATGCACAGCGATTTGCCGGTGCATTTTATCTATATCTTATATGTCCTCCATCGTAAGATGAGATCAACAATATCCGTCTGCAATTTTGTACCTACTAGCAGGCGATCATTCAACGACAACCCGTTTGATGTTTTCGCCGCTGCGTCGAAGACTACCCTTAGCTTGATGGTTGTACTACTCTCCTTTATCACGGCGTGATGGGGAAGGAAGTAGTGGTATGAGTTTTGAGGACTGGATCGTCCGAGCGTAGCATATTCGGCAATACATCGAGCATAAGCTTCGTACAGTTCTGGGTCCTTGCTAAAACGCCTTTCGAGTTGAGTGAATCTTTGCACTGCGCATTCTTTACTTCTACCCATCTTTGGATGCCGTTGCTCTTTGAAAGGTAGCTGGACTTCGCATCGCCCATTAGGAAGCCGTCCGGTATGCGTAGCAAAGTGTTCTTCACAGAGAACTTCATCTTCTGTCTTTGGCCTTTGAAATGGCGTCTCCTCGATTTCCCAGAATTTCTGCACTTGATGGTTTAGGCACTTCCTTCAAAGTCCCTCCTAAGGTACAGAGGTTGTCATCATCGATAGCTTGTTCTAGATCTGTAACTGCTATTAGTAGCTCGACGACTTCAGTGTCATTATCTCCGTATTATGTATGTCTGTCCGAGGCTTTTAGTCTCGAAAACAGTCCACATTTCTTTAGTTCCAGGACGTCAATAGTTGCGTTGCGGAATGTATGCGGTATCGCTCCGGCCATCGTTTGTTTTGATGTCTCGTACATTTTGTGTAGGTACTTGCCAATCAATGCCAGATTCCCTCGTCAATGTTCTGAGAAAGTGTGTTCAACAAAGCCCACCATAATCGTAGGAATACCTATGAACAAGATTCTCCAGATCCAAAATTGCGTCGGAAATCTTTATTTCGGTACTGAGACCGCAAAGATCACGTCCGTAGACAGTTCAATGTACTTTCCTTCATCCCTGTGAGTTACATCCATGTGTCAGAAGTTGCAAATAGGAGCCGTATCTTTGAAACGACGGACTATATGTCGCTTCTGGACCGATTCGGTGCATGGCACTGTGCTTTAGCTTTAGGAACAGATATAAGGTCTCGAGAAACCCCGCACTGCACAGCTGTACACTCTTTTAAGTCCCAAGGATTTGCAAAACCAACTCATTGACCGTACCTATCACTACTGGGAGTACCCGACAACAGCGTGTAGATTCGGTCCACGCGAGTGGCCTGCACTTGTATCAGACGTTACAGACATTTTCTGCTGGATAGAAAGAAAGATAGCCCGCATGTCGGATGCAGATTCTAGAGTCAAGGCACTGGGACCTGAGAAAACTACCTTCGCCTGATCTGTCGTACTTTCTTTACCATTTGCGAGTAGGTAACTTGGGGGGTAGCGGCTGGAGTTTAACTTTCACTGGTGCTGCTGAGCCGAAACCCGATAGTTTTGTCCGCTCATTTTTGTATTGCTCCACCGGTGTCTAGAACGTTGGCAACGTTAAAATTTCATGGACCTTAGGAACTATTGGCAGACACTGGCAGTTTTTTTTTTACATAATTTCGACACCTGGTCCCATGCTACATTCCTCCACTGCAACACTATGGAAGGAATAGATGACTCATTGGCAGGATAAATCCTTACTAGCACTACTCTATGCAGTACCATGCCATTAAAGGTTCAGGAAGTTTCGGCTTTCAAACACACCTATCGCCAGAACTACTGCTTTAGGACTTTGAAATACAAATTCTTCAGGGAGCTCCTACCGGGACCTCTTCAGTCTTTCAGCTCACATGATAGCTCAATTTATAATGATTACCATTGCTCTGACTGGTTCCTATCAAGCGCATTTAGGTTTTAGTCTTTTAAAAGTCCCCATCCTTAGATGAGCAAGCAACAAATAACCACAATAAGGCGGCCGCCTTCACTAAAACAAAACTCACACCCAATCAGACTCTCATACATTCCTCGCCCAGTGACACATAACCGATATGCTCTATCGCTATCTTCGGTTTTAAGTAAGAAATCACCAAGAACTACCCAGAGGATATCTGTATGTTCCTCCACTCTTCTACTACCAAACAACGTGCGTCGTTACATTAATTTCTTACACGCACTCACAACTTGAGTTCAGAAAACTAAACAACAAGCCACGGATTCACCTTATCTACAGTCTCGAGGGGGAAACGAGCCAAAAACGACACTGGCCATGTAAGCATCCAACTTATCTTTAAGTTACACTCCAGACGCATTCACAGACGCATCCAAAGACACATTCACTCTACAGCCCAATTTGGCGTTTGGCGGCGGCATCTCTTACGTATGGATACCCTTTGGCATGTCCACTCCACTACCAACTGAAGAGGCAACAAATCCCTCTTAGCCAGAGTCCAGACGCATTCCCATAGATACCCAGCGATAGTGACCGACAAATAATGTCCACAGATTAGAGAAAGTATGTTCCATGGTGCTCTTAACATCTTCATTAGGATGACCAGAGCGCACCATTACTACCATTACAAGCATCACTTCTTCGGTGACTTATGGCCTCGAGATTGACGGGAACGTAACTTGAACAGCAACATTGCCGACAACAACAAAGATGATCACTTTCCCAGTCAAAATCACGCGCGCTAATTAATGATTCCATTCACGGGTGATGACGGGTGACGGTTAAAATTTATGCAGCAGGTGCTCTGTCTGTCTTTTAGACTGTCCATTAGGCTCGAAGGAATTTCCATTCTTCAATATAATGATCAACTTTGAAGAGATAACCGAATCCAGAAGGAGGAAGAGGAGGAACGTGCAGGCAAAGGACCAACGGCAAAAGGGTTCAAAGTCGGTCGGTTGGGTTTTGGTGGTGATTAAAGGTGATCACCACTAAACTGGAGCACTTGGTTTTGAGATGTGGAAAAACTCTTTTTCGGTTGATGATGGTCTTCCAAGTGGTCGGATGGAATCTTAATTTAATAACTGTGTTTGGTTAGGCCCCTCTGGGGGTAGTTAGAAGTCCATTAGGAGGCCAAGGAGTTAGGACGCGTGCGAGCATGTACTATATAAGACAGGTGAAGATGGCTTTTAGTGGTTGAGATACTTTTGGTTTTAAACGATTCGGCATTGCGGTTGATGGGGAATGAATTTGTCGGTCATGGAGGAAAAAAACATCTGATTATAGTAGAGAAGGAGGATTCACCTGTCTGCAGATAGAGCGGAACTAGAGCTACTTAAGGAGGAACTAATGGGAGAATGTTGGGCAGCTGGTGTCGGATTTGAAAGGTCAACGATTGAATAACTTATCAAATCGAAGGACTATTTTGAAAGAGTGGTTTCGTAAATCTAACCGATTTTCGCATGTTTTTCTGCATAAAGAGACGTTTAACAGAGTCAATGGCTGAGATCCTGTCTCTTCAAACCTCCTTTTGCGGCTGTGATAGTCTGGAAAGAAAATTACCATGAAGACGTTTCCATTTTGTGTAGAGTCAGGAACTGATTGCCGTCACTTTAGTGCTGTAATTGTGACTGCCTCTCAATTATGCGAATTTCACCTCTTCGTGTAGATATCAGCGCCATTCAGGAACTGGTGTTGAACCGCCGGAAATATGCTTCACTAACTGAAACAGAGAACAGAAGCAGCGTTCATAACGTATGGATTTGTTGTAAACAGCAGACTAAGGTAAAAAGTTCTGAGCTGTCGGCACTCTAGCTACGAACAATGCTCTTAGTATGACGATTTTTTCGAGTAAGGAGGACACCTTTCACAGCTGGAAATTGACTTAAGTTGATTGACTTTGCTGTGAGGGGAAATAGAAATAGAGCATACAGTTTCTTCACAATGTACGAGTAATATGGCAATCACCTGAAAACAGCCAGCGAAATTGATGATGTTTCGATCAACGCATGTCAGTCTTCCATCGGAAGGATCTGAGCGACCAATGTACATCCGAAATGTCCAATTTTCCATGACTCTGGCGCATAAATCAGGCTGAATTTGACCGATGGCATGGGTTATATTAGCTTTGAGGTCCGCTGTGGTTTGTGGCTTATTCGCATAGACCTGCGACTTCAGATAACCCCTCAAGAAAAAGTCTATGGGGGTCAAATCGCACGATCTCGGTGGACAGTTCACATCACCTCCACGTGAGATGACCATGCCCTCGAATCGCTCGTGCAGAATTTCAAATGTGGCGAGAGCTGTGTGTTGAAACCACATGTCTTTGGTGTTCATATCATCCAATTCTCGCCGTGGACGGTGATGGCCTGGCCAACGTCGTTCTCAAAGAAATATGACGCCACCAGCCCTAAATCCACGCCAAAAAGTGACTTTTTCGGGATGCATTTGACGCTCTTGGATCTCATGTGGGTTGGTATCGTCCCAAATTCGACAATTTTGTGTGTTGACATACCCATTCATCCAGAAATGGGCCTCATCGCTGAAGATGATTTTTTGACGAAAATTTGGGTCAGTTTCCAACTGCTCCAGATCCCATTTAGCGAACACACGTCGTTGATTATGGTCGTTTACCTACAGCTCCTGGGTCAGTTGAATTCTGTACGGGTGCAGGTCCAAGTCAAAGGCCGAGTTCTTGTGAGCGACGCGAAATCGACTGCCTCGGATTCTCCTGCACACTCTCACGGTTTTCGGCAGACCTTGCGTTTCTTTGACGTACGGGTGTTGGTTTATCGTTTACTGAACCAGTGGACCAAAATTTATCCACCACACTGCGAATAGTCCTCTCGGTAGGACGATTATGGCGACGGTAAAATGGGTGAAGTGCGCGGAACGTTGCCCGAACAGAACACCCAATTTTATCATTTGCACGTGTTGTTAAACGCTATGTCCGTCCATGGTGATTTGGCAAAACACACTGAATAAATGACAGTCAATGTGACAGATGTACTCGTATCTACAACAATATGGCCGCTATCAACAGTCAACAACATTTTATGCACACCGGGGACTTTGTGTTCAATGCAACATGAGTAGAGCGGCTCATCAGCGATATCGATGCAAGGAAATTGTGAGAATGAAGCAACAGATGTGCTGGGTATAAAGCCCCTTAGATTCTGAAGAGTGGAGGAATGCATATGTGTATAGCAATACAAAACCCATCGAAGACCCAGCGTTCCACATTCTACGAGCAAAATAAAATGAAAGGACATAGAATTCTTCAATGTGGTCAAGCAGCACCAAATCAGTGTCTAGTTCCTGCATGTTGACGCGTGCTTAGTCTGGACCCTGAGTAGTGGCGTCATCTTCCTCACAGTGTTCGAACTCACTTCTCCTGCATCAGTACAGCGACAGAGGGATCTTATATATCGATCAACGGCCACATCCATCTAATCAATTTGAGCTACTTGGTGCACACAACGCTTAAAGAGAGCTCCATGGTTGTGTCTGAACTCTGGAGTGTTGATGGTGGAGCAATAAATCTAAATAGGCTAACAGCGGCTCTATTCTCACCGCTGCTACTGACACCAAAGTGATTGGCCGAACCGTTTGTCCAGTGGTTTAAATAAGGACCTGGGCCATCAGGTTTTCCGCGCCGTGGAATGAAGGAGGAAGCCGTCACCTAGTATTAAGTTGATATTACCGCAATCAAAGAAGTGCGATGGGATATTCCAAACAAAAAGCGGATGCACGGCAGCGACATCCTGCTGCATAGAAAGAAGGCGATGCTTGTTTGGATTGACTTGCCTATCTAGATATAGAAGGTGTCGTCAATAATACCGGATATGAATCCATTTTGGAAGTCGTGTCCTAAATGTGTATTGACGATCCTACTAACCGTTGGGATAGAGCGATGCTCGGGAACCGGAGAATTTACACATCTTTCAGTGAGACAAAATTGTTCACAAGGAAGTGTTATCTCACCGGCCTTGTAGTCACTGATGACCTTCTAGTAAAATTTAGGAATCTGTCAAAGCTATCAAACAATAGGATATGCCGATGATTTAGTCATAATAGGGAAGAGTAAGCACCTGAAAGACATTTGCTATAAGACGCAGACTGCTCTAAAGATAGTAAACGACTGGTGTGTTGGAGACAGTCTCTCAATCAACCTCAGAAAAGTAATACTTGTTCCCTTCACTCGTAAAATAAATCTGAGCCTTGACCAGAAGTTGGAATGGATCTTGACTAAAAACTAAATTGGAATCCCGTAGCCTAACATGATCTACGGTAGAAGGTAGGTTCAACGTAGTGGTATCAAACCGAGAAGCCTAGAACCATAAAAACGCCACCTCAAACCTTATACCTTCAAGTGGTATACGGATGAATCAAAGATGGATACCGGCGTTGGTGCTGGTGTATTGGAACCAAACACCAGAATATTGCTACCAATGGGAAGAAGTCACAGCGTATTTCAAGCGAAAGTACACGCCCTTCAGGTGTCCCCCCCCCTTTTCATTCCCGATAAGGGAACGAAAGGTGTCCGCATCCATATACTCACAGGACTCTAATCTCATCGACTCCAATTCAGTCATGCACCACTTCAATACACTACAAGATCTGTCCCATAAGAACAAAATAAAGCTTTGGTGGGTGCCTGGTCATATATACTGAGACTCATGTTAGGACTTGATGCAGTAATGGCTTTTTGACTGAGTCGCACCATGCATATATGAAAGGCAAATCTGTAGAAACTGCCCTACACGAGGTAGTGTGGAAAATTTAAAGCAATGACGGCCTTTCTCGATATATAAGGAGCCTTCAATAACGTGGAATTCAGTGCCATTAAAAGCTCTCTAGTAGACGCTAATATTGAACAGGGCATTACAAATTTGGTTTGCAGTATGCTTGCAAGTAGGAAAATAAACTGTTCCATTGCACAAAGACCGGTTAGAGAGTCTGAAAACTAGGGGAACCCCTCAAGGGGAGTCATATCACCACTCCTGTGGGTGCTGGTTACCAATGACATCCTTGAAAACCTTAGTACAATGAGTGCCACGGTATACGCAGATGACGTGGTCATAATAGTACAGGGAAAATACTTGAATATTTTAAGCGAGATTATGGAGGTTGCCGTGAAAATTATTAGCAGTGGTCGCATTGCCAATCCTTCCAAAATGGAACTGGCTCTTCTTCAAATTCCCAAAACTCAGCGGAGTGGAAGTGCCTCTCTCCGATAGCACGAAGTATCTGGCTGTAATTCTGGACAAAAAACTGAATTGGAATCTTTTATCTGCAAAAGAACGATAGGAAAAATTTTGGGCTTAAAACCTGCTATGATGTACTGGCTGTATACCGTGGTGGTAGGACCCTTACTTACATATGGCGCACTAGTATAGTGGAAAGCAATAAACAAGAAAACGATTTATGGAAAATTAGCGGCGTTTCAAAGAACGGCTTCCATAGTCATTACAGGTGCGCTCCGTACCCCTACGGCAGCATTGGACACCTTCCTAACAAACAAGCTTTTGATCCAAACTGAAGTTTTAAAGTTGGGACATTTCCTTTCATCACTCCTTCTTCAAATCATACTGCCAATAGCGTATATACAATCGCGTATATTCCACCCCGTCCAACCCATCCCTAAACGTCTATCTTTTAATCTTGATCCTCCCCATCTTCTAGGCTAGACTCCCACCTTAATACCACACCACCCTCTTTCTTAGACCCCATACTTCCTCCAAAATCAAAGTTAACCAAGCACCTTATCGATTCAGGGGAGGATATCCAGTATGTTCTCTCTCGATTAAGAGATCGCAGATTATATGCCTCACCTATCTACGTAATAAGCCGGACTCTGTCTATATCGACGGTATAACGAAAACCAATGCTATGGTTTCCATTCTGCAAAAAGGCCTCCCTAATTTTTGTACACTTTCGTGAGCAATTAGATATGACTCCTGATGACTCCTAATTATCTCTCTTCTTTTGCGTCTCATGTAAGTTCCAAACGCATACTACACCTCCAGAGAACACGGTATAGTTCCAAAAACCAAGACTTTGACTTACACCGTGATGATGGTCTTAGACAAGGAGGAGAATTTACATGGACGTGGTGTACTTGTAGCTATACACTCTCGTCTCGAGTCTAGACCCTTTGAAAAACCGTCCACTGCATTCTTTGAATTCGCTTGAACTAGTGCAACCTATTTCTTTGTTGCTGCTATATTCGCCCATCGACTGCATTTTTAATGCTGCTGATCCCAACGACGTTGTTATTTTGTTAGGCGATTTTAATCTACCCAAGCTTATATGGTCTCAAACTCTGATAAATAAAGTTTTCTCATCGACTGCCTTACTGACACTGGTCTGTATCAGTTAAGTAGTGTTACGAACTCGACCTAGTCTTTGCTACTACTACAGATTTACTGCGTCGTTTTAGAAAGTAGACATCTTCTCTCTAAGTTGGATCGTTGGCCAAACTGAACAACCTCCTCAGTATGTCTTTTAAAATGCTCTCACATCCTTTTATACCAAAATTTTCAAATGTCTCTCCCAATCTGTACCTTTTTTACCACCCAAAAAGAATCCCTCATCATCACCACCCTGGTATAATAAAGAGCTGCTATCGCTTCGTAACAAGAGAAATAAGCTCTGGTTCCGACACCGATTGCCACGTTCTATTTAGGTTCATGATTTCTGACCCAATAAATGCCTCCTCTGGTATCCCTCAAGGTAGCCACCTTAGTCCCTTATTATTTATTCTGACCATTAATTCGTATTTATTTATTTACGCAGATGAATTGAAAATCTTTAGATATATACCATCCTCCTCAGACAGCCTACCACTGCAGGAAGATCTTGAAGAATGTTCTTGAGCTTAACGTCAATAAGTGTCAGGCTATAACTTGTACCCTAACCTAATACCCTAATAAGCGCCCTCATACTTCTGTTCCCTTAGTGAATGAGTTGTGTGTTCTAGGTGTTATTTGCGGTAAGGAACTCAATTTCCCTTCTCACATTGATAATGTGATAAAAAGAAGCCAACTCTCTGGAGTTTTCCAATTCTTATGTTACCAAATTCCTTTACATGACCTTTGTTAGGCAGGACAAGTTTGGTCACCCTAGTATAGAACTCACATTCTCTGGATAAAAGCGGTTGAAAGTAGGTTTTCACTATTCGCTTTGCGTGGTCTTCCCTGAGATGATAGCTAAAACCATACACTGAACGGCTGAAACTTATAAATTTACAACAGTTTTCTATACGCCGAAAGGTTGACGATATTCTCTTTATTCATCAGATCGTAGTTGGTAATATCGATTGTCCTTCTTGACTTCAACTACGCAATCTTAGGAATGTGCCACTTTTCCGGCTCATTCTGGCCCTCTTCGACTACCACCTCAGTAAGCTCTCCCTCAGGAACTTTTTTATTCCACCTATGCCTTACTTCCTACCTTTCTTTAACTAAAGTATGGGACCTTTTAGTTTTTAACTTTAGTTTTAAGTTAAATTGTTAGTTTTAAGAATATGCTCAGTCACCGACTATCTCTCGTGCTGTACGCATCGTTTCAACCGGCGGCTTCATATACTGTGCTTACTGTGCCAGTGCACAACTCCCGTTACTCACTCATCTAATACCTTTTTCTTCCACTTTGTTTTTGTGCTGAATTCCACTCATCTCGCGAGTGATAGTGATTTTTTTGTTCCGCCCTTTCTGAGGTCGCACTTTCTGAACCCCCCCCCCCCCCAGCCTAAAAGAAATAAAATGTCTTCTAACCTACTTGATATGTTTCCCGAACTTCCGAAAAACATCAATCAAAAAAACCCAAGATTTATTATTATCGCCCCACAAAACGAGAAGCAACCTCTTTCTTCTGTGAGCATTTTTGCTCTGAGAAAAGCTATCGATGCTATAAGCACCGAATATATGCAGATCTCCCAACTTAGAGATGGTAAGATCTTAATCCTCACGAAAAATCAAACGGTTGCGGACAGATTCATTTCCACAAAAAACCTTTCTAACCTCTGCCCTGTCACGATCACTCTACACACTCAACTTAATTCATCTAAAGGCATAGTTTACGCTCCCTGTCTAATTAGTGTTCCTGAGGAAGAAATTATATCAGAAATGAAAAATCAAAAAGTAACAGAAGTCTACAAATTTACGAAGCAAGTAGATAACAAGCGGATTCCAACAGGTTTGATGCTGTTTACTTTTGACACATTTCAAGTGCCAAATTCCGTCGAAATCGGATGGTATAATGCCAAAATCACTGAGTATATTCCCAATCCCATGCGGTGCCGGAACTGCCAGCTACTTGGTCACACCACTAAACGGTGCAACGGTACCATCATGTGTCATAATTGCAATCTTCCACCACACATAAACTCTGAATGTTCCCGAACTTTGTGTGCAAACTGCTTGGGCCCCCATGCCGCCTCATCTAAAGACTGTCCAAAATTCATTCAAATAAAAGAAATCCTTAAAATAAAAACCCAGAAAAAGTGCACAGTATGACTGATGCCAAACGCATATATAAAAACCAGTTCCCCTCCCCGGTGAATACAACTCATGAATCATTTGCCAACGTACTCGTATCAAAACAAAATATCCCCACTTCTGCCCCTTCCCCGACAAATAGCATAGTACTCTCCACACACGAAAAAACGAACATTTCAGCAAACAAACCCGAACTACCAATTATAACAGCCAAACATATTGCCACAAAAACACATTCCATCTTGAACGAAAATAACAAAAACAATTCATCTTCCTCCTACAACCTCCCACCATTATCACTACCGACGAAACCTGAAGTAACCATACAATCGAATGCTGTCGAAAAAAAAATACTAGACCAAACAAATAGAATCACACTTACTCCCAACAAATACACTAACAAAACAAAAACCTTATCAGACATATCACCACTAAAAAACTCAAATCGCACTAAAACAGATACGAGGGGCGTTCAATATATTCTCGGTATCGATATGAAGGAAAATGCGAATTCAATTTAAATTGTTTTTATTTTTCAACATAATCTCCCCAAACATCAATGCATTTGTTACATCTTGAGATAAGCTTTTTTAAACCCTCAACAAAATAAATTTCCTCTTTCTCTGCAAAATACCCATTTATTGCCGACTTGAGTTCTTCATCATACGAAAATCTTTTTCCACGAAGACATTTTTTCAAATCCGGAAACAGGAAATAATCACTAGGGGCAAGGTCTGGACTATAGGGTGGGTGTTGGATTTCTTCGAAACGACAATCTCGCGCAGCAGCCTTGGAAACTCGCGCCGTGTGAACAGGAGCGTTGTCATGAAGAAGCAACACACATGCTGCGAGTTTACCCCGTCGTTTCTTTTTAATTTCCTCCCGCAAATTATGCAAAGTGGAAGCGTAGGATGTGCCGTTGATGGTTTCACCTTTTTTTTTTTTGTACTCAATGAGCAAGATTCCCTTTGAGTCCCAAAAAACTGTGGCCATGAGCTTCCCGCCAGACGGAGTGACTTTGAACTTCTTCGGGGGGCCTGTCCCTTTTTTATGCCACTGCATGGACTCTTGTTTGCTTTCAGGGTCATAGTGGTGGACCCATGTTTCGTTCCCAGTAACAATTCGATCCATAACACTGTCCGCGTTCTCACTACACATCTCCAAAAGCTGTCTACAGCATGCGATTCTCACTTTTTTCTGAGGCGCTGTGAGCATTCGTGGCACCCACCTTGCACTGACCTTTGAAAGGTTAAGATGGTCATGAAGAATGGTGTGAATGGTACCAATTGAAAGCTTGGTGATCTCTGCCATCATTTTCACCTTTATTCGGGCATCCTCAAGAACAAGTTTTTCGACTTCTTTGATGCTTTCTCCCGTACAAGCAGTAGCCGGGGCACCGGAGCGGGGGTCGTCTTCAATGCTCTCTCTGCCTCTCTTGAACACACTTGACCACTTTTGCACAGTTGATAATGAAGGTGCGGAACCCTGGTAAACAGCCACCATCTCTTCATGAATAGTTTTTTGACTTTTTCCTTGCTTAGTGAGAAATTTAATTACAGCGCGATGCTCAATTTTCACCATCATCGTCTCAGTTGCCATTATGATTCTGTTTAACTAGAGATAAAACGCGAACTAATAATCACATTTATATGAAATTTTACATGAATGCACTAAAATAATAGTATTACTTGATAAATAAGTCAATTTATATATACAACCACAGCTTCACCCCGATACCGAGAATATGTTGAACGCCCCTCGTAAGCTCAATTTTCATTCTCACTCAAATTTGCTTACTCCTCAATTGAGTTCAAACCTCACAAGCTCTTCTCCTATATCTAAAACCACTCAATCTCTTATCGAAAAGAATCAATATTATATTCCGACTCCAATGAACGATGATAACAGCTCATAATTCTCATAAAGTAAACTTCTCAAAATTACCAAACTTAAATGTTACGCCACATAGTTCTTCATTATCACATTCCAGAAAAAAACAGAATTCCTCCACCCTTTCGTTGGCTTCGACTAATGAAAGTTTGTGGAACATTAGCTTTAAAAACATGACTCTCGTAACCTTGCAATGGAACATGAAGGAATTTGTAAATAACTACGACGAGTTAAAGATTTTAATTACTGAACACAATCCATCTATTGTATCTCTCCAAGAGACTCACTGTGCCTATAAAACTAAACCTTTAATTCGAAAATCATTCAAGGGCTACTTTTCAAATTTCCCATGCAACAAAACGTCCAAACAAGGTGTCGGTATTATGGTAAAAAGAAATATTCCCCATACGCCAGTTCCTATAAGCTCCAATCTCTCTCTCTCCTCTTTCCTAGGATTACTCGGTTACTATAGGAAGTTCATTAAAGATTTTGCTAAAATAGTCAAACCACTAACGGAATGCATGAAGAAAGATCGTAAAGTGGAAATCAACGAACAATACCTAGGTTAGGTTAGGTTAGGTAAGAGTGGCTGTTGGAAATACCAACCCACTTAGGCCTATTGGCCCATTGTGATGCCACGTGGATCTATGATCTTCTTACTACTGGAACCAGTTTGAGCTTTTAATAAAGCGTAGGAGACTGTTAACGTCTATTTTTTCTAGATCGTTTAGGTCGTTGTAGAAGAAAGCTCCTAGGTGAAGCTTCCTTCTCTGAGAGAGAGCTGGGCATGTGCAGAGTAGGTGGGGGATTGTCTCCTCCTCTTCCTCGTCCATGCAGCTTCTACAAAAATCGTTAGTAAAAGCGCCAAGCCTTCTTGCGTGCTTGCCTATGAGGCAGTGTCCGGTTATGACACCTATTATGGCGCTGAGATGTTTCCTATCTAAAAGGATCAGACACTTAGATCGACTCAGATCCAGCCTTGGCCAGATCTGTTTGGTCGCTAGACATGTTTGTCCAGCAGTCCACCTAAGGTCCGTTCTTTTATTGGCATCTAGCTTTAGTGTTAGTTTGCACGTAGCGATTGGTATACCTATACTACCTTTGTCCGGTAGGATAGGTAGAGTGGTTCCAATTTTGGCGAGTTCATCGGCTCTGCAGTTCCCTGGAATGTCTCTGTGGCCCGGCACCCAACAGAGGTGAATGTTGAACTGCTCTGCCATCTCCATGAGAGATGAACGGCATTCAAGGGCAGTTTTAGAACATAATGAGACCGAGTCCAGGGATTTGATGGCGGCCTGACTATCCGAAAATATGCGGATATCCTTTGCAGATATCACGTTTTTCTTCAGCCAGGACAGAGCTTCTTTAATCGCCAAAATTTCCGCCTGGAACACGCTACAGTGATTTGGAAGGCGGAAAGAGAGGCTTAGGTTAAGCTTATCTGAGAAAACACCGCCACCAACTCCGCTGTCGGTTTTAGATCCATCTGTGTAGAGATGGATTGACTTGTCCTCCATGAAAGCATCCTCCTCCCAGAATGATCTAGAGGGGAAGCTTACATGGAAGTTTTTGTCAAACCAAAGTTCAGGTATGGTGTAATCGGTGTTCTCTGTGAGGATTCCTAATGTATTAAGAATGTTGGCGTGGCCAAATGAATTATTTGTCCACTGTTTAGTCGCTTTAAGGCGAATAGCTGCAGTCGCAGCTACTTGCTTGCTAAAAATGTCGAGGGGTGTCAAGTGAAGCAGAATATCTAATGCCGCAGAGGGGGTAGACCGCAAGGCTCCGCTTGTGCATAGACATGCTGTTCTTTGGACTCTGCTTAGTTTAGTGCAGTTGACTGCATTTTCCAAGGCCGTCCACCAGACAACCACCCCGTAAGTGAGTATCGGTCTTATGACCGAGATGTATAGCCAGTGGGTTATGCGAGGTTGAAGGCCCCATTTGTTCCCAATGGCTTTCTTGCAAGAGAATAAAGCTATTGTAGCTTTATTGACTCTTTCTTGAATGTTAGGTTTCCAGTTTAGTTTCCTGTCAAAAATCAGACCCAGATATTTTGCTGTATCGGAGAAAGCTAAACTGGTACCGTTTATTGAAGGAGGGTCTATGATTGGAATTTTATATTTCCTAGAAAAGAGGACAAGATCAGTTTTATGGGGGTTTATTCCCAATCCACAGCGATCTGCCCAGCAGGTTAATCTGTTAAGATTTACTTGGAGGAGTTCTTTAATGGTATTTAAATGTTTTCCTGAGACGGCTATGGCAACGTCATCCGCATAGGCAATCACTCTGCTACCCCCCGCTTCCAGGTATATCAGTAGTTCGTTAACCACTAAGTTCCAAAGAAGGGGGGAGAGGACACCGCCTTGCGGCGTACCCCTACTGACATATCTTTTAGCAGAAGTCTCACCCAGTTTGGAGTTGATTATCCTGCTTGTCAGCATTAGATTAATCAGCTCCCCAAGTGAGTCGTCTACCTGCAGAGTTGACAACGCAGTCGTGATTGCGGATGTGTTGACGTTGTTAAAGGCGCCCTCTATGTCCAGGAAAGCAACCATTGTGTACTCCTTATATTGTAGGGATCGTTCGATGTGGCTAGTCAGAGAGTGCAAAGCCGTTTCCACCGACTTTCCTTTACAGTAGGCATGTTGAGCCGTAGACAGAAGTCTTGGATCAACTTTAGCTCGAATATGGATATCAATCAGTCGTTCTAAAGTTTTCAGAAGGAATGACGATAGACTTATGGGTCTGAGGTCCTTTGGGACCACATGAGAACATTTTCCAGCTTTGGGAATGAATACTACATTGACTTCTCTCCATAACAGTGGAATGTGGATAAGTTCTACACAGCTCCTCATAATATTTTCCAACACTGGTAGAATAATATCTGAGGATCTCTGTAGCTCGGCAGGTATAATACCGTCCGGACCAGCAGACTTGTATGGTTTGAAGCTATGTATTGCCCAGAGCAGTTTGTCTCTCGTAATCAGACTATGAATTTTGGTCACGGTTGCAGTAGGCTTGTTTGGGCTGCTACTGGCCGCGAGTTGGGAGCTACCTGGAAAGTGGGTGTCCAGAAGCAGGTTGAGTGATTCATCACTTGAGGTTGTCCAAGAGCCATCGGTTTTTTTCAAACAGCTGGGCATCATAGGATTTGTGGAGAGGATTTTTCTTAGCCGCGAAGCCTCAGAGGTTTCTGTGATTTTGTCACAGAATGACCTCCAGGATTGTCGCTTTGCCTTCCTCAGTTCTTTTTTGTATAATTTGAGGGATTCTTTATATGAGTCCCAGTCGGTCACTTTTCTTGTGCTTTTTGCTGCGTTGAAAAGTTTTCTGCATGTGTTTCTGAGCAGTCCTAGTGCCGATGTCCACCAGTGTGGCTTTTTCTTGCCTCTTGGTTGAATAAGAGGGCAGGAAGCGGCCATAGCCTTATTGAGAGTCAGAGTAAATTCCCTGACTTTCATGTCGAGCTCATTGGTGTCACGCGGGGGACTTGATAGTTTGGAGGATATCGTTTCCGATAGGATTCCTCTATATTTTGTCCAATCAGTTTTCCGGTAGTTCCGGAAAGTTGGTTGGAGAGGGGGAGCATCACTCAGACTAAATTGGATGTACCTATGGTCCGAAAAGGAGTGTTCAGACGATACCATCCAGTTTGTTAGCCTTTGGGTGATGCTGTCGGAGACAAGAGTAATGTCTAAAACTTCTTGTCGGTTTTTTGTTATGAAAGTGGGCTCATTGCCAATATTGCAAATTAAGAGGTTAGTACTTAAAATATAGTCTAAAAGTGACTCACCTCTATCATTGATGTCGGTACTGCCCCATACCGTATGATGTGCGTTGGCGTCGCATCCGATTATGAGGCCAGTTTTTTGCCTTCCCGCTTCCAGTACCACCCTTTCTAGGTTATCACCAGGGAGAGGGCCCACTTGGTCGTGGCCAAGGTAAGCCGATGCCAGCCAGTATGAGCCTTTGGCAGTTTCTAATCTGGCAACGGTTAGGTCGGGGTCACTGAGGTTGGGAAGTAGAAATACATTAAGGCTACGTTTCACTAATATACAAGTTCTAATCTTACCTTTGTCTCTTGTATAGAGCGGAACGTATGAGGGTGTCCTAAGTCCACGAACCACGCCTTCTGCAATCCATGGTTCCTGGATTAGAATAATGTCTTCTGCGCTTTTGGAAAGACGCAGAATGAGTGTGGCCGAAGCCTTTTTTGAGTGGTGGAGATTAATCTGGAGAAACCGTATCATTGCTACAGTCTTCCAGAGTCGCCTCCACCACGGTGTTGTTGAGGTCCTCCGATTCTGAAGATGTGCCCAAGAGCTCATCTTCAATCTCTGATCGTATAGAACCTCTATTTGCTTCGCCATCGGTTTCCATTTCCGACAATGTGTCAGAATCGGAGACCGACGGCTTTGTAGTCACCTCGGACAGATTGGAGTCATCGCTATCCAATTCTGGAAAGGATATCGATGCTCCAAGATCCACGGTTGTGATGTCAGGTGTTAAAGGAGGAGGAGGTTGCTTATCAGCATCCAACTCATCCTTTTTGTACACCCTTAAATGAATGGACTCGAATCCAAACCGAATCATGCCTTTCGTCTGCGCCAGAGGATTAAGGGATTCCTTATTGATCACAATTAACGCGCATCTATAAGAACCCCTTAGTTCCTCCAGTTTCGCGACTTTCCAGTCATGAGTCGGAAGAGTCGGATTGCTGAGCCGGATGATTTCCAGGATGTTTTCTGGAGAGGAGGGTTCGGCTGGAATCCAGGTACGAGTTCGAGGTCTACTAGGAATGTCTTCCTTAGATACGACCTCGAGTTTTGCACCTGGCCAAACCTCTCCTAAACCATCGATGGCCTTGGTGAAGAGATCGAGAGATCTCTGGTCGGAGCAAGCGATGAGCTTGACATGGCCTTGGTGCCAGCCAGCGTCGCTTGTGATAGGAGGTGGTCCTGGGTTCTCCCGCATGATGGCCAAGAAGTTGCTGGAGAGCTTCAACTTGACCAATTGCCACCGTTCCGGTGTAATGGAACCGTCGGTATCGCTTCTATCGATCACCGCGATCACCAATGCGTCCTTTAGGACTTCGTTATAAGACTTCAGAGATCTGCTGTTGGATGGCCCAGGGGTTGTGGAACTGTGAATTTTGGGCCTCTTGGAAACCGATACGGTTTCCTCCAACGATCTCTGACGCTTAGAGGAGTCTTTTGACATTTTGTGAGCAATGGAAGCAGTGGGAAATCCGTCTTTTAGGATGTTTTTAGCCCACTCAACCTTGCTCTTTATTTCCGCACTTCTCTCCACCTCCGGAATGGATCCGAAGGTTTTGATAATGCGTGAGGCATTTCGGCGTCTTATGTATAGCGCCTTAGATGGAGCTTGCCGATGCAGCTGAGCTCCAGATTCCTCTTTGGAGGGAGGAGTTTTGGTAGCAGCAACAAGTCCGTGGCCTGCCACAAACTTGCTGCTGCTGGGGGCGGGGGAAGTGATAGGACCATGGCTTGCCACAGTCTTAACACTCCCCGAAGGAGTTTTGGTAGCAGCGACAAGTCCGTGGCCTGCCACAAACTTGCTGCTGCTAGGGGCGGAGGAAGTGATAGGACCGTGGCTTGCCACAGTCTTAACACTCCCTGAAGGAGTTTTGGTAGCCGCGACAAGTCCGTGGCCTGCCACAAACTTGCTGCTGCTAGGGGTGGAGGAGGTGATAGGACCATGGCCTGCCACAGTCTTACCACTTCCTGAATTCTTTTTATTTGGCTTGTTCCTTTTGCCTTTAAAGGATGGCGCACCATGGCCTGCCACAGTTTTGCCTCCTCTCGGCAATGTAGGAGCCTTGTCGGTAGTCGGTGTAGTCACCGTTCCACCGCCCGGTAATTGAGGAGTACCGGCCTCGGTTTTTGTTGTCAGGTTGTTGTCCATAATAGTCCCACGAGTAGCGGAGAAAGGGATGTCCATCTGTACAGAGATCCGCCATATACAGATAAGGCTAGCTAATCCGGAGGTCGCCAGGTATCCGGATACTCCGTTTGCGACTGAGCTATTTTTGGAGATACTGGGCCCTCAGCCAGGTTGATCTGCGGCACGGGTCGTATAACACCTTGATCCAGCCCAGGGGAATGATGGAGTGCTTTGGGAGTTGGGGAAGGGGGGGGGAGCATCCTTTGGTTTCAGGACTCGTCTGGAGAATTTCTTCTCGAGAGTCATTGACCCTACTCAGCCTCTACAACTCGACAAGTTCGATGCTCACGGTAGAAGAACAATACCTAAGAACCTTCGAAATTTGTAAGGACATCCTTACGAATGACCCAATACTCCAATACCCCGACTTCTCCAGACACTTCAATATAACCACTGATATGAGCAATTTTGCTCTGGGCGCAATCCTATCGCAAGGTCCGGAAGTGACAAACCGATATGCTTTGCCAGTAGAACTCTAACAACCTCAGAGATCAACTACTCTACTATAGAGTACCGAGTACACCGAGTACCGAGTCGACCACCGTCGAGTGCACAGCTCCACCAGTGCACTCGCAATATTGTTGTGTGCTGTGCAGCAAAAAAAAAAAAATATATATAAAAAACAAAAAGAAGTGCAGTGCAGTGACAGTGAATATCACACAGTGCGGGTATCCCACCTCACCCGCTCCTAGTCGAAGTACTGTTGCTTGCACTCAGTCACTGCCGTTACTGTATTTACCATACGTTACGGGCAGTGGCTGAGTGTATGTAACAACTGATGGATAGCGGGTTGTGAGTGAAAATTTTGTTGGTGCACTGTTTCATATTGTTGTAAGGGCATAACACCTACAACAATTTGATTCGGTAAACCAACGTCAGAATTTCCACTTCGCAGCCTTGCTTAGTATCGTCGGTGTTTGTGTTTTCTGTGTTTATCTGTGATTATGACATGATTACGAATTCAGGGTAGACGTAGCCAATATACGCGGGCTAAAAAGTAATCACTTTTCTGCGTACGTCCACGTCTGTAAGTACAGACCAGCTGTTTTGGCATTTAGTGAAACACAGGTAGATCCCCGCCCACACCTCTCAGATCATTCTGATCTGAAGCTACCTGGCTACGAACTAGTGCCATTATTCTTCTTTCACCGCGGTCTCGCCATTTATGTGCGTAGTGATGTAGCTTATCAAACTCCACCACAATGTTCCAATCCGGAAGTGGGCAAAATACTTACCAAAGGACTTCTTCTAGAGTTCTCATCCGTTCTGTCAGCAGAAGCAATTGGAATTTTAAAAGCAATTGACCTATCTAAAAAGAATAAAATCATTATTTGCACTGACAGTCTTTCAACAATACAAGCTATTGTATTATCAACATCGAGAACAGGAACCCAATCATATCACTTATCAGGGACAAACTTATAGCGAACCAAAAAAAAGTAAAACTCATGTGGATACCAGGACATGTTGGCATAAAAGGCAATGAAGAAGCAAATAAAGAAGCAAAGACCGCAATAGCTAAACCACTAACAACTTTTTATGTTCAGAATTATAAGGACATTAGAAGGAAAACCATAAAATTCTGGGAAGACAAAAGGCTAAAAGGCTGGAAGGAATATTCTCATCATTACACGGAAGTAAATGAGGAAGGCAGAAAATCATTTTACCCAACAAACATCTCTCATAAGAAAATCAAAATATTTGCTCGACACCGATTAGGGCACACCAACCTTACCCACAGCCACCTCATAACCAAAGATCCACCTCCATATTGCAATCTTTGCAATAATAACGAAACAATATCGATAAGGCACATCATTTACGAATGCTCTAAGATTAAAGAAGTATCAAAAAACAAATTTACCATACTTATAGTAAGGGAGGCGACCGTAGGATTACCTACCTCATCGGGTCAATGGAAAATTCTTTCACTACCTGGTAGTAAATTGTGAAACATTTACAGAACTGCTGGTCGGACAAAGGTTTTCCGGGCCGTTTGCCCAAAAAAGGGTTATTTCCGGTACCGTTTTTTGATGTTGAGTTATACCATGGAGTCAATGAAAAGTTGAAAAGTACTTTAATAGAGATTTTCTTGTAGATCTCCGGGCCCTTCTCCTTGTCCCGACCGCTTTCAAGAACGGTATTTTTGATGTTAACCTACCTCATCAGGTCAATAGATGAATGGGGTATGAAATTAAAGCTTAGACTGTCCTCTTTACGATTCCAGTGGTCGGACAAACATTACCTGGGCCAAATCCTGTGTCCGACCACTTTTATCAAAAAAACTTATACTTCACTATGTTGATTTTTTGAAGCTGAAAATCGGTTTTTTGATGTTAAAACACTGTGAAAGTAGTACTAAATCATAGCCTTGAGTTTCTACTATACAAAATATATAAGTTGGGTGTAAAAAAGCCCCTCAAAATAGTATGCCTGACCATTTGCTTGATTTTTTTTTACAGAAAAATCTAGTTTTCTGTAACAAAAATTCTTACCGACAAACCAACCGAATTAAAAAAACATTTCCAACAAAACATTATAACATAAGTATATTTCAAAACAATTCTTAAAAGATAAATAAATTATTGCATACATCTAGTGATTCAAAATAAAAACTATTTAAGAAAATTTTTTTAGTGAGGTCTTATGTTACATATCATCTTCATCAGAGCCTTCTTCACTTAAAGAATCTTCATCACATCCTTCTAACACAATGTCATCAACATTTAGTGGTGTTGGTGCTCCTTGAAACCAGAGAGGAGATAACCTTTCGTTTTTGAACACCCAGCCAAAATCTTCTGCTCTAAGTTTTATGCAATCTGCATCTGTTGCATTTGCCCACATAGAACTCACAAAAATAGTTTTTTTAATTTTCTCATAAAGTGATTTAAATCAAAGTTCTTTATGTGTTTAAAAAAATTGCCTGGAGCATTGTTTTTGGTAGCGTAAATATTTTGAAAAATTTTATATCTGGCTGAATTTACACTGTTGCAGTTTTTCACACCATACAATTGCGAAGTAAAGTATTGAATGGCTTCAGTATCGTTATCATTTAAATATCCAGTTTAATTACTTAACGCTCCAAAGACTGTTTGAAAATGCACGCTTTTTTCTAAAATTTCAAGTGGTTTTGATTTACCCTTTCTAAAGAAACATGGCGTGTAGTCGCAACCTGTAAGGGCGTGAAATGCTGGTAAAGCAGCACACAAATTCATTCCCAGTGTAGATGCCAGTTACGTACAATTAATGCAATTTAGATCTTTTCTTTTGGAAGTTCCACCTGCTAACCAAATATCTAAATCTAAGTGCACTTCCGATGCTTCCGTTGAGCATATTCTTTTCAAAACCATTTCCGAAATCTTATTAAAAGTTTGGGGCACTAAAGGTCCCAAGAGATGGAGCAAATAGAACCCATCTATAAAATCTATATCATTATCGATTGGTTCAGATAAAGGAATTTGAGACTTGAGTTTTTTTGCCAAAACAGATTTGTCGGTTTTGTGCATTTCACCAGTGTAGTGGCAAAGAGCTGCAGGAGCAGGCGATAGTGGATAAGACAAACATTCTTCCATGTAAATTTTTTTTTCTAAAGCTATGGCTAAAAGTCTTCCAATGGTATCTCGCTCCATTTTTATTAAGGCCTGCTTCTCACCAACCTTGCTTTTCTGATATTTTTTTTTAGCATTCCGATGAGAAATTTAAAATATTATTTCGTTTTAAAGGCTTCTCAAATCGGTCAGAATTTGTGGAGCATGAATGTTATTTTTTGTTTGTGACCTAGCTTATTAGCATTTAAAAGAAAGTCAGTTGTTTGTTGAGATGCAGCCCTCCCCGTTGTTATGTTAAGGAGATATTTTTTCTCAACTTTTGATTCGAAAGGATCGATGTTTTGTTTAAAAGCATTCATAATTTCAAGTAACGATTTTTTGTCTTTTTCAATTCGGTTCTTTGCAAGCTCATAACATATATCATCTGTTTGTCCAATTTTTATTTCAGCCAGCATTTTGGAAATAATTTTTGTACGCATATTATGGCTAAGTGTCCAGCGCTGTCTTGCTGAAATTGAATTCGATAAATGGGTTACCCCAGTCAAAGAGTTAGCAGCATCCGCATTTATAGTCTGCTCAAGAGTAAGATCAACAGGAGCTCTTGCAGCACTTTTTTTCGTACGTTTTATACCAAAGGCACCACGCTTAAATTCGTTTACTAAATCCGAATTAGAGTGATATTTCAATATCCACCTTGCGTAGTTTGGTTGATTGAAGACAAAAAATAAATTGGAAAGGTCGAAAATTGATTCTACATACAATTCAAAATTACTCATTCTTATGCTTCTTGAAAACCTGAAAAACACGTTCATGAACTCGACGTACTGCATAAAGAACTGGGGGGTTTTTCCATGATGTCCTTTAAGGGTAAGATCGATATAGCTTTGATATTTATGTAATGTATCAATGGACTTAAAATAAGGGATTCATTTTGTTCTAATGGATTATGAAATACACATTTTAAGTCTTCAATTAAACCTTCTAAGATATCAACATCATTTTCTAAACAGAACCGTTCAAAATGCAATGTCTGAATGGCACCAGAAAGTAAGGGATGGATTCTCTTACATCTATTGAAATGTTTACCGTCAATAAATCCATTCACTTAACCTCCGGCTAAGAGTTCAGATTGAACTAAAATATTAACTATCCCAGAACCATCAATGAATTTTCCAAGGGCTTTGAAAAAAGTCATTTGTATATGAAACGCTCCCAAATTTATGAAGACATTATTGAAGGTTGGACTCTCAGTAATTTGTCATAAGATCTCTCACGATAAATAGATTTGCTTATCAGTAGTGGAGTAATATATTTTGAGTTAACTGTAGTATAACTATAAGTATAAAGGGCAAGTACATGACCAACACAAGACAAATATGTTAAAAGAGTTTAGTTCAGATTAATTTATCTTAACCCATTTTCATTCATCAATAGCAGTGATTTTTGCCTGTTGTAAGTTTTTTTTTGAGGTTAATTATCAAGATTTTAAAAGAAATGTTAAAGCACAGTTTAGAGTATTATTAAAAGTTTTTTTTTAATTCGGTTGGTTTGTCGGTAAGAAAAAAATCAAGCAAATGGTCAGGCATACTATTTTGAGGGGCTTTTTTACACCCAACTTATATATTTTGTATAGTAGAAACTCAAGGCTATGATTTAGTACTACTTTCACAGTGTTTTAACATCAAAAAACCGATTTTCAGCTTCAAAAAATCAACATAGTGAAGTATAAGTTTTTTTGATAAAAGTGGTCGGACACAGGATTTGGCCCAGGTAATGTTTGTCCGACCACTGGAATCGTAAAGAGGACAGTCTAAGCTTTAATTTCATACCCCATTCATCTATTGACCTGATGAGGTAGGTTAACATCAAAAATACCGTTCTTGAAAGCGGTCGGACAAGGAGAAGGGCCCGGATTTTGTTTGTCCGACCAACTATTCTGAGATCTACAAGAAAATCTCTATTAAAGTACTTTTCAACTTTTCATTGACTCCATGGTATAACTCAACATCAAAAAACGGTACCGGAAATAACCATTTTTTGGGCAAACGGCCCGGAAAACCTTTGTCCGACCAGCAGTTCTGTAAATGTTTCACAATTTACTACCAGGTAGTGAAAGAATTTTCCATTGACCCGATGAGGTAGGTAATCCTACGGTCGCCTCCCGGACTATTAACTCGCTTAAAGATCCTTCAGAAAAAAAATATAAACTTTATATTTAAACTTTTTTCCGACACAAAAATCGTCAACTTTATTTAAAACTTTACTTAGTTTGTACTTTTATGATTATTAAACAAGCAACAGTGCCACTTTTCTTATTTTTATAGATATAATACTCGTACAAATACTGATTATAATGTTTAGTACTAATTAATTCATGTAAAACATCTTAGAAGTTCCTACCTAACCTTTCTCTCTTTAATAGATAACCATTTAAACATAAGCAAGCCGAAAGCCATGGTAGCTAGTGCTTTCTTTCTGTCATATTGAATTTGTAATTTATCTTTACATATCAATAAAGTATATAATAATAATAATAATAATAATTATAGTTGAATACTTTTTATTTCTGTATATTTGGCCAAAGGATTACCATAATTGTATTTCGAAATTGGAATTATCCATCAAAGAGAAAAAATACTCGCATCACCGACTAATCTGTTCTCTTTAAGGGCTTTGGAGCTATGGAATTTAGATAGCAATGGCTACATATTGTGTATGTATGGACTGAATTACTCGTACTTCCTGGAATACTCTCGGGTATTGAGGAGTTCAAGGTAGCAATTGGAAGCTTTTCCTCGTTTTCATACATCCCTCTATACATTGGCGTTATAAGTGTTTCTAAATTGAAGATTTGTTCCTTCTTTTTAGCATCTGACAAGAATGCGGCGCATCGTGAGATAAGTCTTGTGTTTCTGGTGATGGCGAACCTGCGGTAATGATTTAAATTGTACAGTCGGCAAAATCGCCATGAAATCTGTATCCTGATATTGTATACTCGTACAATATCAGTAGCAAACAGTTTAACATCCCCTATTGGTGTTGAGGATAGCATCATTAACCGGTTGGCATTTATTAAAGATTTCTCCACTGAAGGTGCATTTATTAATTTGCTGAAGGTGCCGGTATCAATTCCCATAGCCAGGCTTGTTTTTTCTATATATTTAATAGGCATCAAGCCGTACATGCTTACATCGTTGAGGCATGATTCGAATAACAAATCCTTAATTAAAGTATTCGGTATCTTCTGAGTCCCGTTTATTATTATTTTTCCGATCAATATGGACAAAATATCCATGATGCGTTTATTAGAGGATTTTATCAAAGGATCTATTTTCCTAATGGACTCAGGATGGGGGGGAAACAGTTCCAACTCACCGCCTTCAAATTTGTTCAAGTATATATCTCTGAATTGCTTGTTGAGTAGTTGTGACATTGAATTTCTAGTAGAATCCGAGGTTGTGGTCAATAATTTGAGAAGATGAAGACAGATCAAACCTAGAGCATTTATAGCTATTAATGAACTGGTGGTCTGTTGTCCTTGGTCTCCAATTTGCCGAAGACCCTCATCTATTTTTTTCCACATTTCCGTAATGGGATCCAAGATAGTTGGATTGTCTGAATACCCTTCTAACATGGGCAGGATTCCCTTCATGGTGCTTGATTTAGAAGTCGGACTTATAGCGACCTCAATGAGAAATTCTGAGAACAACTTTTTCTGTGTGTCACTTGGATCTCTCATTGAGATTATGCACACGAACATATCTTCTATCATGTTAGTGTACATCCCTGATGAGCCTGCAAGGTAATTTCCAAATTTGAAACACGACTCCCGGATCTCAGAGGGTCTGTGCACGTAGTATTTACCTTTTGGAAAATGGTTATCTAGGAAATACTTCTCATCCCAACAATTCAGCTCACCGCCGTCAATACTAATATTGCTTGCTTTATCAAACAGGTCCAGCATGGATTCTTCGTCCATGTAACCGGATGGCAAAATTGGTGAAGTCATCTTATAAAGCAAATATAAAGAGAGTAACAAAAAATCTAATAAAGACAATTAAAAAATGAGTTTTAGAATCTAAGTTTCTGAATCTATGATAAAACAAACCAAACTTCGAAATATCAGAGTTCTGTATTCTTTGAATAAAATCTTAAGACTGAAATATAAAATTGTTTTAATTTAATCGTACTATTTACAAATTGACTTAGAACTAGATTTATAACTAAAAATAAACTTGTCGGCTCAACAATAGGGGCCCGACGTTCTTCTTATGGCTAGTGTTACATTGTGTGTTACAATATTTATGTTTACTTAATCTATTACATGGATTTTTTTTTTTGTTTTTTTTTTCAATACAATGAGCAAATTTTAAATAAAAGGTTAAGATATTAGGATTTGAGGGTGCTACCCTCTATTATGTCCAGTGTTGTTCTTTTTGTAAAAAGGCGTCGCTTCGTTGTAAATTATATTTTCGAAGTCTGGATCGGTGATAGCCCTTACATGCAGGTATCTGTGTCTAAGTTCCAGTGGCTGTTGGCAAAGTACCTGTATTTCCTGGTTTGGGTGGTCACTGAGATTTAGCAGAATTTTCCTCGATATCTGCAGCATGAACTGGTCAATTGGCGTTATCCTTGCTACATTGTATAGATGCTCATTCTTGAAATTTTTTAGTGTCGTCGGATTCCTATAAAGTCCCGTACAGGAGCGCAAGATCTTCCTTTCAAAGATTTTTATTTTTTCCATTATGGTGGGTGAAATAGTATACCAGATTGGACAGGCATAAGTAATGACTGGTCTAATTAGTTGCTTATAAACGAGCAACTTGGTCCGCTGGCTGAGCCCACTTCTCATCCTTAGGAGCGGATGCACTAAATGCAGTGCAAAATTTGCACGTTTCAGGATTATGCTGGCGTGCCCATTGAATTTAAACTTTTCATTAAAGTTTATGCCCAGGTATTTTACTGTTTTTTTCGGTAATACCATTGAACCGTCTGGGAGGTGTATCCTGATGTCCCTGCTTCTTCTTACAAGGGTTTTCTTTCTTCTCCCGCTGATAATTGTCATTGGGGTCCGGAAACAGATGAGGTCCGTCTTGCTGCTGTTGATCTTAAGGCCCCATTTTAAGTAGTACTCCCATAGATTTCTTATATGGTCCTGTACTCGTTTCGCTGCTAGCTCTGGTGCTAAAGAGTGAGCATAGGTGATTGAATCATCCGCATATAGCAATGTCTTGCATCCCACTGTATTTGATGGCTGGTCCGCCGTGTAGAGATTAAACAGGATTGGCCCCAGTCGTGTTCCTTGTGGTACTCCGGCGTTGATCCTCCTGATGCTGGATTTCTTATTGTTTATCTGTACATAAAAAAGTCGGTTATTAAGAAAACTGGTTATTATTCTTACCAAATATCCAGGGAAACCATATTGAATAAGTTTGAATATGAGTCCTTTGATCCAGACGCTATCAAATGCCTTCTCAATGTCAACAAGACATGCCACTGTTGTCTCCTTTTTGTTTAGTGCTCGGGACACATCACTATGGAGTTGCATTAGAGGATGAATCGTTGCATGCTTTAGCCTAAATCCATATTGATTTGACGGCAGAAGACCTCTCTCCCCACTCTCTATGTTAATCTTCCTAAGAACTAGTGATTCCAGAACCTTGCCAACACAGCATAGCAAAGCAATTGGTCGATATCCCTCCACGCACGTGCGTCCCATTTTTTTTGGCACTGGAACGACTTTGGTTATTTTCCAGCAGTTTGGAAAGTAACTGTTGTTTACGCAGTTATTGAAAATTATCGTTAGTAATAATAATGCAAGGTTTGGTAACTTTTTTAGTAAAAAGTTAGAAATCTGATCATTACCAGACGATTTCTTGGAATTTCCGCCTTGGATAATTTCAGCAACTTCCTCAACTGTAGTGAATATACCCCCATGAGAAGGGTCCTCCGAAGGATTAGTTTCACTGAATTCTGTGACGTGGTGGCCATCGTTTATAGATGCGGCGACTTGAGTGTTGACTTCAGTGATAAAGTCCGGAAGATGCACTGGAGGGCGGTCAGTAAAGCTTCCTTCAAAATGGCTAGCGAAGGCTTCATATAAAAGGATGAAGGCTGATGAAGGCTGAAATATAAAAGGATGACTACCATCTATTTATATCGGTGGATGGTGGTGGACGCGGGTCTCTAATCCTAATCCTAATTGCTTAGGTGGATGACACAATGGATTGATTAGGTGATTAGGTAAAATGATTATCGGATGACATTTTAATTGCTTAAGTGTTATACTCGTATAATTGTCGGATGATATCCTAATTACTTAGGTGTGCCATATGATTGATTGTCGGATGGCATAATTACATATTTTGCATAGTGATTGTAGGTACCTACTCGTAATATATGTATTGGGTGCAATTCAATGCGCTCTTTATGCTCAAATCACCTCACACTTAAGGGTGGTGTCATTCGTTTTAATATTTGTTCCGATCCCATAACAACTAATGGAGTGAAAAACTAAAATAAAAAAAGAGTTCTGTACTTTGTAACTTTGATTTGTACGGATGTTTACTATTTATTTATTTATTTATTATTACATTAAGGTAAAAGTTAAAACTAATAACCTAACTTAAGTATTTTTTGCATGGCTCCGGGGCCTTCAGCTAAATTTCTTAGATGTATTTCTGTGGCAATAAGTTAAAGTAGCTTATGTCGATTTTTGTCACTTTTCAGTATAAGCAAAACAAGTTTGGTTTACCCTTTTTTATACATGTTTTATTTTAATAAAAAATAACCTTAAGGGCTAGACACATGAATTTTTTTTCCAGTAGAGACAGTAACAATGTTCACGAAGCCTTATATTTATTTTATTTATATCTCAGTCCAATTTTCCGCAAAAAATATTTTTTAAACTTAAGCTATTTAAAAAAAAAACATATAAAAGATTTCATCACAACTCGTAGTTTTAAAAGTCTTAAACGATTATAGGATTAGGATGATAACGAATGATTTTACCCTTGAAGTAAAAAAAACGATTAAGAATTAACACAAAAATATTTGAGAACGTCCTTACCTTCAATTATCATCATCTGAAATTTCACCATCCGTCAAATCAGGATGCGTATTTGCTATTTCAGCAGTTTTGAGATTGAGATAAAAGTCATGGTATGAAGTATCAATAACTGGTAGTAGTTCTAGCAAATCTTTTTTCTTTTCTTTGCTGATGACATTGGGCCCAGAGTAACAGTTAGGAATTTTATATTAAGTCTCTTAAATGCCTCATTTTCATCTAGACTCATTTTGAATTGAACAATGGCAAATTCTTTGGTAAAGCGCAGCCATTTAACATTTTGCCAGTTGAATTTGCTTTTGTCGTCAGCAATCTTTCGCCAAATGAATTTTTCTTTCGATGTTTTGGCAAAGTCTAGGAAGTCTTTTTGAGTCATTTCCTGAACAGTGAACGGCTTTTTACCAATGGATCTTATTAACTGGTACCAATCCCTAGGATGGTGAATTTTTACGGTAGATGTTTTCTTCTTTCTCTCAATAGCCGCGTGGTCAGAATCACACTCCATATGTGTGTGATCAGGTACCAGAAATTTATGGTCAATCACTTCAATATTGGAATTGTTACTGAAAACCTCAAACATTGTAGCAACATATCCATTTTTATTTTGACCTACGCAACAATCACTGTAAAAAATTAGATGCTTTACGTTTTGTGGAATTGTTTGGAGGTGGTTGAAGACGCAAGATGATATCTCATTTCCTCCACGGTTTGCCACAGATTCATCCCATATGTAACAATAAGCTTGATTAGTAACACAATCGTGAAGGGTTAAGTTGTACGTCCATAGTTGCCTTTTATAAAACGACACGTTTGTTCTTAAAAACGGTGTGGGCAGACATTGTTGCAAGTCGAATGCATAAACTTTAACTGAATCCATTGTCCTAGCATATTCTTTGTTTTTGTTCTTGGAATTGTATGCTAGATCGGAAGCCTTGTGGTGTTTTTCTTGCTCTTGTTTGAAGATAAGCTTTTCTTCTCCAGTTCCCATTTCAACTTTCGACTTCAATATTTCAAATTTGTGGCAAGTATCGAGTTTAGGTTTTTTTAAATTTAATATTTATAGTTTTAAATATTTTTGAGAAAGTAGAAATTGAAGCCACTGTCTCGTATTTTTCGCAGTACAAGTTATACATAGAAGAGAGTGTTAAGTCACTGTGAAAGTACTTTTGGCTGCTGTCTCTTCGGGTATAGTGCGATTCGTACGCTGGGAAACTGTTAATGTGATCTCGGATCTCGTTTTCTTGTTGAATCGTAATCCTATTGGACACCCCACGTCCTCGTTTGTCAGGTTCTGTTGTTGTCCCCGATGAATTGATCTTTTTCTTTACAACAGTTTTGATAAATTGCTCCGTTTCGGATAAAGTAGCACGAAAACATTTTTGGCAAACTGAAGTTCTTTTTCCATGGGCTTCTAAGAAATAATACGAGTAGTTCGAAAAATTTCTATTTCTTGGTCTAGTAAGATGTTTCGACGTCCGCTTAAACTTAGTTTCCACAACAACGATGAGACCACAAACGTAGGCGTGTCGCAGGTTGTAGTTGCCCAGTGCCCAATACTTTTCAAATATATTTTTTTGATCTTCAGTAGTAATTTTTGATCTACAATTTTTGCGACAAATCCCTAGCGGCTTGAACTCCCTGGCTTTCACAGTTTTTCCGGTAGGCGTTATATAAGCCTTTCCAGTGTTTCTTTTCACTTTCTTGGTAGCTCTATTTTCTTTTACTTCTTTAACACAGCCATTGGATGTTATCACTTCACTATCACTATTACTCACCATATGCTCCTGATGTTCACATAAATTTCTTTCCAAAAGGGCTCCAGCCTGCCTTGTGTTCTCACTGATGACACTTTCTTCACTCTCACTGTCTGCACTGGGGAGAAAATCAGGATCCTTTACGCTGTCATCATCACCATCAACTTCAAAAAGGGGAAAATGTTGGGAAACCTTCTCAACATCGAAGTTACCTCCATAGTTATGCGATGATGCAGTTTCGTTTAAAACTGGGATTTCAAAAACATCGGTATCTTCAAAACTAGCCCCTTTGAATGGGATATGTTCTGTTGTACATAACAAAATTACAAATTTTAATCGTTTTGAAAACTTTCAATAAGTTAAATGTTACTCACTATCTTTACTGCCCCCGCTGTCGTTAGATCCACGCTCATCTTTACCCGATGAGGCTTTTTTTAATGCCATAGACAGTATTTTTCTTGATCGATTCATATTAACTCACTTAAAAGGCCTTGCGTAATACAATTTTGAGTTTTTGCGACCACTAGGAAAAAATGTATCCTATATTTAGCATAATTCTTCGTTAAGAAATAGCTCGGTTGAAATAGCTTAACAATATCTTGAATAGCACTTACCTGTTCGAAGACCTTTTCAGAAATGAAGATATTTTTTATATTCACTTAACTCACGTAAAGGAATTTATTTGCATGAAGGAAAATAGCTTATGTTTACCTAAGAAAACACTAATATTGAATTTCAAAGGAGAAAAATAGCTTATGCAACTTAAGCTGTTTTAAAAAATTGGGTTTTATCAAAAAGAAATTTTTTTAAAATAGCTTAAGTCGACATAAGAACAAATTTGCTGCAATTTAACATTAAGTAAAAATAGCTTATGTCGACTTAAGTGATAAACTTATTATGTTTTCATAAGTCATAATAACTTATGTCATGACTTAAGTTATTTTAAAAAAATACATATTTTCCAAGATTTCATAAATTTTTTCTCGATCTAGACTTAAGCTATTATAATATAATGCAATTGTGTACCAAAAAAACTTAAGCTGTTTTATTTTTTTTTAAATGTAACGGTTTTTAACCGACGTAGAATAACGAGACCCAGACTAAAAGAAAGCATAAAAACAGGAGAACATAGTGAACCAAAGAGCTCCATTTTCGCTTAAGTCGACATAAGCTACTCTAACTTATTACCACAGATATATCATGTTGTTTTTGTAAAGAGAGAAGCTCTTTTCTTATTGTTAACGTATAATCAGTAGCGTATTATCATTGTCCTAATGCGAAGTTCTTCTAGAGGTTCTGGGTAGTGCTCCGTTCGAGGCCATTCGGATTCGTCACTGGTCATATAGGTATTGACGTGCATGACTAGCTAGAAATGTTTCAACTGATTCTTTCATCTACTCTGTGCCGTTCTGCAATATCCCAAATTCAGCAATTAACTCAGCAATAAAGATTTGGGAGAACAAAATGTGTACATCCATCCAAGAGCCATCTAACCCGTTCACAAAAAATCAAAATAGTCCCCAAAACTGGTTGGATTTTCTTGTGTTTATATGAGGGAGTTTCAAACACAAGAAACCGATTTGCCTCCCAATACCTAGATGTCGTCCGTTGAAGTTTCCGTCTGCGTCCGCCATGATTATACTTACGTTTTAAGCACATTCCTTTTCCGCTGCCAGCCATCAGCCAAGGCAAATTGGGATAATTATTATTTTCAACTCCAGCAGCATTTTCAAGCGCATGCTATCACAGATGAAAATTTAAATAGATTACATTTCTTATCGTCGTGTGGGGATCACCTTCTTAATCTGCTAAAAAATTTATGTGAGACATCGGATGTAAGTACATATACATTTGCTAAGCTAACCTCCTGTTTAACCCTACATTTCCAATCTAATCAACATATACTCGCATCGAGATGTAAATTTCTCTGTCACAGCGACTGGATCGCGAATCTCAGAGGAATCGCAAAAACTGTGCATTATTAAATTTTCAATTAGACACAGGTAAGATGCACCTCATTAGTAGGAATGCAAGGCTATAGAGATTTAGGTCAACCTATCTGTCAGCTTACAGATAAGAAACTCCGAGCTTATGGAAATGTTGAGGTACCGGTCAAAGGCATCGTTTATGTTAACGTGACTTGGAAGGGAAACACACTCGTTTTGCCATTACTAGTGGTCGAGGGTGAGCAGGGTCCCAATATTATGAGTCTAGATTGGTTAAAGACATTTAAGTTTTCCCTATACAGTTCATCGGGAGAGCGCGTTTTGCAATTGGACCATGCGGATAGACAGCAGCTTGCTGTTAAGGCAAAACTACTTTGTGAGTTCTACAAATCAGTTTTCAGTCCTGGTCTAGGACGCAGTACTCAATTCGAAGCACATCTGAAACTAAAAGCCGGTTCTCACCCTAAATACGTGCCTTTTCGTCCAGTGCCTTACGCTCAGAAATCTATTGTCAAAGAAGAAATAGACCGAATGGTTCAACTTGATATACTGCGCCCCGTTCAGACGAGCCAATGGGCGACTCCTATTGTAGTAGTAGGTAAATCGAATGGCTCCATTCGATCGCCATCCGATGCCTAAGAAGGAAGAACTTTTTCATCGTATTCAAGGCGGAGAACATTTTACGAAAATAGACATGTCTGAAGCCTATCTACAGATTCCTTTAAACAACGAGTCTAAGCAAATTTGTATCTTATCAACTGAATTCGGACTGTTCGAGCTGCAAAGATTGCTTTTCGGTACATCAAGCTCCACCGGAATTTTCCAGGGATTCATAGACCAATTGACATGTGATTTAAGATGTTGTGCCGCATATATTGATGATGTCATCGTGTCGGGTAGAATCTCAGCTGAGCACTTGCAAAACTTGAAGACAGTGCTTGAGCGCTTTGAAACATATGGTCTGAAGTGTAACCTCGCTAAATGTAAATTTGCCCAAAAAGAAGTTGACTCTTTAGGTCACGTCATTGATGCAAAAGGAATACACGCGTCAGAGTCACGCCTACAAGCGCTAAGGGATTTGCCTAAACCAACTAACTTGAAAGATTTGGAATCATTTGCCGGAAAAATGAACTACTACCATCAATTCATCGATAACTTCTCTCAGATTGCAGGTCCGCTCAACAAGCTTCGCGCGAAAAACGTTAAATTTACTCGTATCTGGCCCAAAAAGCAGGAACAATCGTTCAATACCCTGAAAGGAAGAAATTGTGCGTGAAACAAGGCTGGTTCATTATCGAGAGGACATACCTATATCCTTGGCGATAGACGCGTCGTCGCACGGCATTGGCGCCGTCATATCACACAGGTACCCAGATGGATCAGAAAGACCTATCGCCTTCGCCTCAAAGACATTGACAGTTTCTCAAAAAAAAACTATAGCCAGATTGAAAAGGAGGCACTCTCGATCATCTGATCATCACTGACCATCAGCCCCTCGTGACAATTTTTAACCCGAGTAAGAAGTTGCCTCAGATGACAATTCAACGTCTACAGCGATGGGCAATCACACTAATGGGCTGCACGTATTCTATACGTTTTCGACCAACGAAGCAGCACAGCAACGCTGATTGTCTTTCTCGTTTACCAGTCGGACCGGACGAAGATTTTGATAAATCAGAAACGTGTCATACTATAGACAGTATGTACGGCTCAGTGGTTAAAGATTTCCCTATAAACGCCTCGGCCGTCGCTGATAAACCAAAAAAAGATCCAATTATAAGCCGAGTAGCATGGTACATCCAAAATGGGTGGCCAGCACATTTGCCAAGTAGTGAAAACAATTTAAGCTTATGTATATGTACTAACATTGTTTCATTACAGACTGATAACACCAGAGTAGTCGTTCCACAGAGTCTTTAGTCACGAGTGGTCACTGGGGGGAGACTAGGATGAAACAAATGGCCCGTCGGTATTTTTGGTGGCCTGGGATCGATGACGCCATTCATTAAACTGTCTCTCAGTGTGGTGATTGTCAGATGAACGCAAGTCATGCTCCAAAGCAATTTACATGTTGGCCACGCACAGAAGAATCCATGTAGATTTTGCGGGTCCGTTTGAGAAACACATGTGGATGATAGTTGTCGACTCCTTCTCGAATTTTCGGTTTATCGTTAAAATGGCTTCTTGCACATCGAGAACAACTATAAAAGCGTTACAATCAGAGTTTGCTCTGGAGGGGTTTGCCTGAAACTATAGTGTCCGACAACGGAACTCAATTCACGTCAGCTGAATTTCGAGATTTTTGTAGCCGTTTTTCGATTCAACACATCACATCTGCTCCTTTTAATCCGGAATCCAATGGAGCCGCTGTACGAATGGTGCGAACGTTCAAAACAGCGATTGCAAAGATTCTCTATGACACCACCCGTTGCGAGGATGCTTTGCAAATATTTTTTGGCAACATATCGGTCGTTACCAGGTACCGACGGTAAATCACCTGCAAAGAAGCTTCATGGACGTTGCCATCGAACTGTTCTATCTGCCATGTGCCCCGATCCAAATGCTCACAGAAAAGCAAAATCATCTAAATTTGCCAAAGGTCAAACTTTTCTCGTCCGACAATACCTATGCAAAGTTAAATGGGTTAAAGCAGTCGTCTTGGATTTGCTGGGAAGGAGAATGTATAAGGTCAAAACTGAACATGGGACTATTTGGCGTCGTCATCAAAACCAAATTCGAAAAAGAGAAGTTTTCGAAAATCCACAACCCATTCCAGGATTTCAGGCAAGTAAGCAATTCACTTTGACTAATCCCATTTCTGACTCCAATTCAGACGAATCACAACCAAATAAGACGAGTCATCAAGTTGAAAATAATCCATCGCTTGAAACACCACTTTCATCATCACCAAAGATTGGAGAGGATTCAGTGATTACGACGAATTCACCATCAGCACCTGTGATTGTGTTAACATAACCTAATGCACCAGATTGCTTAACGTCAGCTGAAACTGAAGAAGCGAATCGTGCAAGTCGACGAGATGTGTCAGGGAAAAACTAGTCCGGTTCAATACACTTCCTAGTTCATCAAATTCCAGACGGTCCGAACGCTTACTGAAGAAAAAACTAATCGTTTACATGAGCGAGTTTCAAACACAAGAAACCGATTTGCCTTCCAGTAACTAGATGTCGTCCGTTGAAGTTTCCGTCTGCGTCCGCCATGATTATACTTCACGTTTTAAGCACATTCGTTTTCCGCTGCCAGCCAACTGCCACTTGCTTTTGGATTTTCACTGCGGACACTTCGTCAACACCACTCATCGCACTTCAGTCGATATACGAGTATAAAGGGTCCGCCATCTAACGTTTTTTTTTTCAACTAGTGCTTATTTCGTGAATGGTAACACTTAGCTCATGTCTGATTTGACAGATAATTAGATTTATCCTTCCGCTGAACGAATATGGTTGTGTATTCGCTTGAACAACGCTGGAAAATATTGCGACATTACTTTGAAAATCATGGTAATGTTGCAGAATGTGTGCGAAAATTGCATACGGATTTTGGAAGAAGAGAAGCACCGTCAGCTCCGTATGTTCGTTATCTTGTGAAAAAAGTGAAAGAAACTGGCATCCTCATCGATAAACCAAAGCGTGAAAAGCCAAAAACAGTGCGTACACCCGAGAATATTGCTGCTGTGGCAGAAAGTGTGCGTGAAGCGCCATCAACATCAATTCACCGTCGTTCTCAACAATTGAACATTTCGGAGACATCATTGAGACGAATTTTGCATAAAGACCTTGGTATGACGCCATACAAAGTCCAATTGGTTCAGGAGTTGAAGCCAACTGACCATCCAATGCGTTTTCGCTGCGCTAAGTGGGCCTGCGATCGACTTAGAGAAGATGCCGATTTTGCCAAAAAAATTAATAGTAAAATAATAAAATTGTGAAACCTAACCCCACATTCGTATTAGATTTCTAACAGGATGCAGTCACTTTCGATATCTCCTATACAAAATATGTCTTTTTCAGGAAACTGAATGTCGGCATTGCATGGAAGACGACGAAACTGCGCCTTAAGAAGATGACATTTCCTCAGAGAATGGTTTCAATCATGTTTCAATCCAAAGTGTTGCAAAGAGAAATACGAGGATTCAATGGGAGCTCATACCTTCATGAAGCACAAGGAATTTCCTGAACGAGGTAAAGCCATTCATATCTTCCTTCTCCGAATCATTACCTTATCTCCGTTAAATATTAATTTTAACGATCGAATAATTTTAGAATCCAATGACCACCACCAGTTATACCATGGTCACGTATTCGTATTTATTTCAAAATTTACGCATTGTCCTTCAAAATAAGAAAGAGCTGCCCCTTAAGAATGTCGGCACCGAAAATAAAGACATCAATGGATTCCATAAATCCTGTCGTCTGCAGAAATATTGAAGTCCATATGTATTGCCTTAGAAATGTCGCCGTCGTCGATGCCATTTTCCCAGGAAAGTCTATGAGTTTGTGTTTCATAAAAATGTTGTTGGCATTGCTTGACATGGTTGTCTTGTCTTCGATTTTTATTAATTGAACGTTGCAACTTAATTCATAAGAAATTCAGAACAATCTTAGTCATTCATACTGCGGACGTGATGCCAATATCTGTTTTTGTTTGGTGAAGCCTTCGGCAACAATACTCCGTCGTACCTGCATTCACTAACACAGGACGAGTGTGATGTGAAATTGACTGGAATTGGAATACCATCTCATCCATCGAGGTGTTGCTATCAGTGACTTGTCCGATTGATTGTCCCCAATAAATCAGAATCCTGATGGTGGTTGTGAATTTAGATGTCATGTCAATTTGACACGACTTTTGAGAGCCGTTATTAATAGCCAGGAAATAAATATTAGCCAAAGGATCGTAATGCTCATCTTTTGTCTGATTAGGATGGCATGTTTGGGATGTCACTTTGAAATCTTTATCTCTGATTAAGTGGATGCCATTTGTTTCAGGACACTTACTCGAACAATGAATGAGATACGTACGTGGGACATTGTCTCAATAAAACACGAATGTAGCACGATAGACCCGAGTCAAATGAGAGAATTTTTATGGAACGTATGTCCTAAATAGTACAACGACACTCTTTCCGAATTCATGTCAATTACAGATTTTACCGAGGTCTTAAGGGTCTTCTTCAGATTTAAATCACCACCTCTCCCAACTACCACGTTCTTGTATTTAAAAAAAAAACACGAATTCGACTACAATGTAGGGAAATGTTTAAGAAAATTGAAATAACCTAAATTGCTGGCATTTAACAACTACCACAGGAGGGTCTTCTAAAACGAATTGACCGCATTGTTGTGCCTCATTCTTACACGATTACAATTTCGCTTTACAATTCTTCGTTCTTTTATTTTTTTTATTTAATTCTCTTTGTTTCTGCGCTGGGTTTCTGTATCGAGTGGCGTTCTTTTTGCACAAAAACACTGCAATTGTGTGTATCTGTTGGATTTTATTTGATTGTTCAAAGGAGCAAGTCACGCAATGTGCACTCGAAGTCTTGCTGGGGCAGGTAGCAATCACAACTATCATGAGCAGTAATATACTCGAAACACTTGCCCCTTCTCCGGTGCTCTTTTCAATTCAATTCTTTTTTAATAAATTCAATTTGCAAGAGGTTTCTTACTTATTGAGAACCAGGACTGAGTCTTTTTTGCTGGGTATCTGTAGTAGAAAAGGTTATGAACCTTGGGAAGGACATTTCGTTTCGTTACGGTTCGTGGGATAAACGAATGATTCGGAGAAGATCTCATTTAATGAATCCAGGAAATCAATTTGAAGGATGTGACTCTAATTACATGATTTGGGTTGGAGGTACTCGTAACTTTTTTGCGTCATGAGGGTTCGGAAATGTATTGTGTTCAACTTTCGAGTTATGACAGATTTTTGATTTTTATACTGGACCTGCAGGAGGACCCTTGCTAAATTGTGTGGTTTTTCTAATTAGAAAAATAACTAATAAGGGCGTGAGAAATTTCAAAGATATAGAGACGGGTAATACTTATAAGGCAGTGAGTGCAAGACAGTGCAATTTTGTTGAAAGCGTAAATATCCTCCCCATTTAGGAGTCCCACCTCACTAAGAACGTCTCTTGTGTTTAACGTAAGTACCTGCCATGTGGGCTTAAACCTACGGGATGCCTATACATCCATGGGAGCAAGGATACCCCTTGCCATCGCTCACCGTCAATCCACTGATACCAATTCGGGACTGTGTTGCCGGCACAAGTTCCACCCTTGGTAAGAGTCGAGGCCGACCTAAAACCTCTTACTGCTCTTAGGGTCGCAGCACCCAGTACTTATTGCAACTCTTCATTGGGCCGAAACCTTTTCCGCGATTTTGGGTTTAAACCACAGCCACCATGACGCTCCCACAAGTGGGCCTACCTCTAACAAGTCATTCCCTGACTCCCATGGTACCGTGATTTAAGTCCTGGTAGGGACTACCGGTGGTCTAGCCGCCAATAAGACCTATGACCGGCAACTTGTGACTGAAGATCATCTGAAGATGTTTACGATAAGACCAGTACTTTGCTCTGCCCCCGTTCATTATTAGACAACGTCATTAAAGGGCGAAGCCTTGATAATTGGGCGGGGGCCCCCACCTCACTAAGGCACTTTCTCGTGCTTCCAGGCAGCAGCGGGCGAATTTGGCGTCAACAGTTCCAGTTAGGTCGAACTAATGTTGTCTATATCTGAGCTGCTTCAACGTACTTGAATACCAGGTCTATAGGGATCTGCAAAACTAAGTCAGGCAGGGTCAAAGGCTGCACTAAAATCTCACATCTGGTCCGGCCTCTTTTGTCTTAGGAGTACCAAAAAAGGTCTAGCCCTCCAGGTGGGGTTAACTACCCGACCACGTAACAAAGTAATTTTTACGAAGCGACCAATAGCCTCGGATAAGGACGGATTCACTGCTGATGACCCTGCAAAACGAACAAAGGACAAGACTTTCGTATCTGTACGTAGAATGTTCGGACCTTAAACAGGCCGCATGTAGCCGAACAATTAGCGGAGGCCCTAGACTACTATAGGGTCGTCCAATAAGGACTTGTCAACTTTTATTTTAAATAAAACGTAAACCGTTTGAGATATTTCAAAAACTTTATTATCGGCTTGAAGTACAATCAAAACATTTATGAATGGAACTCGACATCGTTCATATGGCCACCGCGGGCACGTTTGCAGCGGTCGATTCGTTGGAGCCAATTTTCAACCACTCGGCCACACATTTCGGCCGAAACGGCCGCTATTTCGCGTTCAATGTTGGCTCTGAGCTCTTCCAACGTCGTCGGCGTGTTGGCATAAATCAATGACTTAACGTAGCCCCACAGAAAATAGTCAAGCGGCGTTAAATCGCACGAACGAGGCGGCCAATCGACTGGCCCATGTCTTGAGATAACATACTCACCATACTTACTCTTCAATAAATCGATTGTAGCGTGTGCTGTGTGGCTTGTGGCATCATCCTGTTGAAACCACATGTCGTCCAAGTCCATATCTTCCAATTCGGGCCAAAAATAATCGGTGATCATGGTGCGATAACGCTGACCATTCACAGTAACGTGACGATCGTTATCGTCGACGAAAAGATATAGCGCCGCCGGCATGCAAACCGCACCAAACAGTTATTTTTGTGGATAAAGTGGTGATTCATGAAGCACATGTGGATTTTCACCGGACCAATAACGCACCCATTGCGCCAAAAATGAGCTTCGTCACTGAAGATGATTTTGCGATGAAATTCATCATCTTGGCGCATCTTCTCCAGAACCTAATCGGAGAACTTACGTCGCTTCAAATGGTTCATCGGCTTCAATTCTTGACTCAGCTTGATCTTGTATGGGTGTAAAGCAAGATCCTTACGCAAAATACGACATAATGTGGTCTGAGCGATGCCCAATTCTTGAGAACGCCGTGGAATTGACTGATTTGGATCGTGTGCTACGGACGCCTGATATTTTCGACACTTCGACCAACCCGTTGTCTCACTGACACGCAACATCACACAACGAATATGTAGACTCAAATTTTTGAACAAAACTTGTTATTGCCTGTCTACTAGGGCGAGAATTACGACCGAAAATTGGAGTTAACGCTCTTAAAGTTGCAGTCACCGACTCCAAACGTTGCTCGTTCGTGTACTTTACCATGATGAAAATGTTGAGTTTACTGAATAAATTGACAGTGACAGTTTGATGATTAGTGAAAGAGTGCGTTCACAAATGAAATTTAAAGTTGTCAAGTTGGAAAACCCTTTATAAAGCAGATGGCAAAGGAAAAATGAAAAACTGTGATGTTTACTACGGAGATTGCTATAGGGAACGTAAACAATGTCTTTTTCGATGCGGATTTGTTGTAAGTGGCAGACTTAGGTCAGGAATCTTGAGCTTGCGACACGTGAGTGAACGCCTTATAACAATCCGTATCAAAGGTAAATTCGCTAACATCAGCCTTATATACGCTTACGCCCCAACAGAGAAAAAGGAGGATGCTACAAAAGAAAGTTTATACGAGCTCCTCGACAAAACCTACGGGTAACGAAGACATCTTTGGTAGCACAATAGGAAGACCTAGCCTACACGATACTACGTCTGGAAACGGACTTAGGCTAATCGATTTCGCTGCGAGACGTAACGTTACTATACCAAGCACACGGTTTCCTCACCTCAATATTCACAATGTATATGGCAGACACCAGATCAGCAAACTGTCAACCAGATTGATCATGTTGTGATCGACCTAAGGCAGTCCTCAACTATTTTAGATGTCCGAACATTCCGACTGGACTCGAACCACTACCTAGTTGTAGACAAGGTACGTGTACGGATATCTAAGACGCCACAATAATGGGAAAAAACTATGAGGAGAATTAATGTTGAACGGTTTCAATCGCAACAACCCACTAGAGCCTTTGTCGATCGCGTATCCCTCAACCTCTCGAGAAGTCCTTTGCAGAAAGCATCAAGTGCTGAAGACCAGTGGATTAGATGCCGAGAAGTTATCAGAAATGCCGCAACTGAAGTGCTGGGTTTCACTCGCCCACCACCATGAAACCTCTGGTTTGATGAAGAGTGCCGGCAAGCACATGCAAGCGGTGCTGCACAAAATGATGAGAGCCTCTCGTGAGCTCTACGAGGAGGGAAGAACATCGGCTTCTCCGGAGAAAAAAGAAAGAGGATGAGAATCGCGGGATCGCAGAAATAGAGAGAGGTGCTACTCCAGGAATAATATTCGGAACAGCAATATTTGAGGAGAGCAATATCTAAACTGAAGTCGAACAAGGCTGCCGGGCTGGATGGTGCGGTTCGGCCCACTCGCCGAACTATTGAAGGCAGCAGGAAATGACTTGGTAGAGACCAGACTCCAACTTATTATATTATTTGGTTGGATGAATGTGTGCCTGATGAATGGAACCTCAACCTCGTTTGCCAGGTTTACAAGAAAGGGGACCCTTTAGACTGCGCCAACTATAGAGGTATCAGTCTCCTCAGCATTGCATGTTAGATCATATCTTCGATAATATGTGAGCGTTTTCACCGACAATTTTAATTTTGGTGGGGGCTAATGCCCTCATTTATTCGGCTTAATACAAGCTATAACTTAAAAATTAAACTTAAACTAAAACTTAAAACTAAGGTTGGTTGGAGTGGTGAAGGAGAACGGATTTGAGGTAGGGAGTGGTGGGAGTCAAAGACGGTAGGGTTTGAGTTGATTTGACGTAGCATACGGGAGATTGGTTCTTTCGCGCCATAGGAGGTGTGGTAGGTTGGTAGACAGAAGAGTCGAGGGGTACGTAGATTACGAGGGTTTGTGTTGAGGAAAATGGAGTTGTGAAGGGACGCGCATTCAACGTGACTTGAAAGGAGTCGATGAATGAAGAGAAAGTCTGCTGCATCTCTGCGATTTTCAAGGGTGTTTAAGTTGATAAGGTTGAGACGGTAGGGGGGCAGATTAAAAGGATCATCCCAGGGCATACCTCGAAGAGCAAATCGAAGAAAACGACGCTGAATGCTTTCAATTCTCGAGATATGAAAACGATGATATGGGGACCATACTTGACTGGCGTACTCTAGGAGGGGGCGAACAAATGTAATATAGAGGGACCTGGTCACGTATGGGTTGGTGAATTCTTTGGACCACCGTTTTACAACGCCTAGTGCAGAGTTGGCTTTGAGGATTATCTCATCCATATGTAAACGGAAGTTGAGCTCGCTATCACACAAAATGCCGAGGTCGCGAAGAGATTGTACGGAGGAGATAGGTTGGTTATGGAGAAGATAGAGTCGGGGAGGAGATTGGTTCCGCTTATGTGAGAAGGTGATGGATTGGCATTTGGCGATGTTAAGTTCCAAAGAATTTTTTGAGGCACCAGATCGAGAAACTATCAAGATCTTGTTGAAGGAGGAAAGAGTCATGGGGAGAGGAAATGGTTTTGAAAAATTTGGTATCGTCGGCGTAAAGGGAGACAGACGAGTGTTTGATGATCATATCGAGATCATTTATGGTTAATATAAAAAGAAGGGGACCGAGATGGATGCCTTGTGGAACTCCAGAGGTGGCCAAAAATGGAGTGGAAAAAGGAAAAGGGAAAAAGAATTAAATATTTCTTTATAAAAAATGGATAAGGCATCATTTATACTTAGGTTGTGAAAGTTAAAGAGGGATCTGCTGCGATATTCACTGATTTTATGAAAGTCGTGGGATGAGAGAGTTGTGGGGGGAGTGGACTGGAATGAAGAGTTATGAAAAAATGAAAGTAGATGCGGGGGATGGTAGTTATCGATTGTTGAGAGAGATAGGGGACAAAGTGAGACTGAGGAGTTAATTGGATCTGTTGTGAATATAAGGTCTAATTGCCTGCCCATATAATTGGATATACCACTGACTTGGCATAGACTTGAGTCTGTTAAGCGATCTAAGAAGAGACATTCCTTAGCTGAGATGGCATTTGAAGCGATGAAAAACGATTGATCATCTGATGGAGTCCACTGTAGCTGAGGAAGATTAAAGTCGCCGAAAATAAGGATATCACCAGGTCTGACAGGTCAATTAAATGATCGATCGCATCAATAACAAATTGGTAAGATTCGATAGGTTGAACTGGTAGGATGTAGCAACATATAACGTAAAGGGACTTGAGAGGCAGTGATATTTTTATTGCGACAAAGTCGGCTTTAGAGGATGAAGAAATTGTAATGGGAGAAGAGTTAAGGCCGTTGTCCATCGTCAGTAGGACGCCTCGATACTCGTTTAGAGTGAACATAGTTGCCGAATGCAGCGAGGTCGTCTGCTAATTTCTGAGGGGACATGTTAAAAATCTCGTGGTACCTCACATAAAGGTTCCTGAGACTGATAGGGTCGGTAGGGAGGCCTTCCTGCTGGATGGAAACCATGACGCTGGTTTTGATTTTCCCTTCGTAGCAGACCGAGTCCGATTTGTCATGTAGATAGGCAAGAAAGAGACGAATGTTTTCATATATCTTTCGTTCTCTGAGACTTTCTGTAGTGCCATTGGTTTGCTGTGTTAGTTTAACAGTGGGGGGGAAAAGGGGATCAAGAATAGGAGCATTGGAGGAGGGAGATAGAGATAAATGATTGGATATGGAGTTGGACGAGGGATGAGGGATGAGATGTGGCGTTTAGGGTTTAGGGTATGGGAGTTAATGAAATTAGGGTACTTAGCTCCAGTTGCTAGCTGAGTTTGGTGGCGTAGAAGGTTGAGAAGGAATAATATGGGTGGTTGGGGTTAAGTTGAAAGAGACGCGTTGGCGCTGGGGCTTCGGTTGAACGGGGGGAATTAGGGGATTAGAAGATTGGTGTGTAAGGGCTTTGTGTCGGATAAGTGAGGAGGGAGGACTAAAATTGGGGAATAAGTTTGTTTTGAAGCTCCAGTTGGGATCGAGATTAGAGCTTCGGTTTTTTGGTAGCATGTTTTTTATTTTTAAGGGAGTTGGAGAGGGGTCTTTTTTTAAGTTTATTGTTAAAACTACGACAACGTGGTTGCTCCCTATCATTGCTGTTTTAGACCAGGAAAGTCCACAATCGGCCAAATGTTCATGCTCTGGCAGACCCTGAAAACAACTCAAGAAGTCCAAATCGATACCAACCATCTTAAGGCCGCTTATGACAGCATTTATAGACACGAGCTACCTATATAGAATCATGTATAGTTTTGGCATCCTTGCCAATGACGATGGAGAACGCTCGCTGCTCCATCAAGTTGGGCAACGATTTAGCTGAGACCTTTGATGTCAAAAAAGGTTCTAGACAAGGCTGTCATGTGACTTCTGTAATAGCGTACTTGAAAGAATTGTGCAGAACTCACAAATTAACACTGGAGGCAACTACTAGAGTCGCCGATGATATCGAGATAATTGGGAGAACTCGGTAGGGTCACCGGAGCATTCGCTAGTATTGAAATGGAAGCTGGGTCACAAGACATCACAATCGACAGCTATAATTTCGAGGTAGTTAAGAACTGGCTCTGCTACTCGTATGAAATAAAACGAAGGATAACTCCTGCATGTGCTTGTCGGCATTCTTCATCAAACCAGAGATTTCGTGGTGGTGTTCGGGTGAAACCCAGCTCATCAATTGCTGCGTCTCTAATGGTCTTCGGTACTTGATGCTGCTGGCATAGAAATCGTTGAAAGATTTCGGGATACGAGTTTATGGAAGATACTGATAGTTGCAGCTTTTGCAGAACTCACAGTAGTTCGTCTTTGTTGTGCCGCTTGAGAAATTCGCATTGTGGTGGTGATCCATGATCCAATTTGTATTTTGAAATGTGGAAACCGTGTACTTGCTTTAGTGATATTTCGTCCCGCTGCATAGCCAATAAGCCTAAGTCCGTTTCCAAAAATTGTGTCTTGTAGGAAACATAACTATCCTACCACAGATGCCCTCCTTTTCTATGCTGGCGTTAAGATCGCTTAGTACTTAGGACAATGCTCATATGTCTTATTTAGGAGCTCGTAGAAGCATTGTGTAGTGCGGTGGTCCTTGTCTCCCTTAGGGGCATGGGCACATATTAGCGAATATACCCTTGATGAGGATTGTCACAAGACGTTCGCTTACGTGTGGGAATCTTAAAAGTTCTTGCGTTGGTCTGCCGCACCCAAATAAGCTCTGTTTTTTCCCTCCAGCAATCACAATAATATACGAGTATATCACAGTTTTTCATGCTCCTTATGTCCATCCCAAACGCACTTCCTAGATGATATTTTCGTGTTACCAGTCAAGGGTCTCTGCTAGGTGCCATGTGCCATACTAAAGATATGAACAGTCCACGGCAGATCCCACGGTCATTGTCCTTTAAACGTTTGCAAAGGTCGTCAACAGTGAATCCATTTTTACCGAGGCCTTTAGTTGGTTCGTCGCATCTTTTTAATCTCTGCTTTCTTGGGTTGTGAGCGCTATGACGTCGTAGGCGAGCATTATGCTAATGACCGCTCAGGCCCTTGCCATTTGAGCCTGCATGAATGGGGGTTTACTCATGCAGTTACCGGGGACAGCCACTGGGAAGTAAAGCAAGCACTACGCCATGGGCTTGATTGTTGCGCTGCTGTCCTAATCCAAGTTATAGGACATGTCAGCAAACTGAAAAATGATAACAAACAATTTCATCCACCACTGTCACACTCGTAGCCTTTAAACAGGTCTTTATCTGGTTCAACTTGCGGTTCTCTGTTTTGTGCTCCCATTAAAGCAACACAACATTCATAGTTAATGACACCAAAGTCCCTAGAGTTTTCTGAAGAAAACTTCAAAAGTTTTCCTTTTTTTCGAAACCAAAAGTAGCACGTCAGTCTCAGAACCCAAGACCCCAGCCATTGCCACTCGAATACCAAATGAGCATAAGGTCGCGTCACTGGTTAAAAAGTCACTCTGTTGAAAAATTGATTTGATCAACTTTAAAATGAACTGCCACCGACGAGCCCCACAAACTCTAGACAGTCTGTAGTGTCGTGCAACATTTTCTAACATTTTCCAATCTATTGACTAACAAACTAGCAAGAGATAAAGTTTACAATTTTTTTTTTTTATTACAAAACATGTCCTTGTCACCTGAAAATTACGACCACAATTACAATTGTAATGAGTGGTCATTAAAAATACATCTGCAACATGGATTGTGGAGTTTGGTGGTTTTGTGCAGGCGGTGGGGGACGTGTGAAAATCTATTACCTACACGTTTGGGTGGCAATTAAATATTTTATCGAAGCAAAACGATCGCTTACAATAGCACCAGTATCGCTAGATACTTTTGCATTTTAATTACTTGGAAACAAAATTGGGAAAATCTATTTAGAGAGCACAGTAGGGATGTGTAAGAACGAGAATGGGTATGAGGACCTCTGTAGTAAGTGGAACTGGGTGAAAGGTATACGAGTTTGAATAGAGGTCATCCATACTTTCCAATGTTGCTTTTTCACTGTCGAAAACCTGAGTGGTTTCTTCACTAGAATTAGTCGTGGAAAGGTTTGAACACGTTGAAAAAGTGCTCCGTGGTGTTGTCATCATTCACATACCAAGCAGCGCAAAAAGTTGTGTCACTTACGTGTAACACATTTAGGTGTAAGTAGTATACAGTCAGAAGTACAGCACGAAAACCATTGACTTCTTCGAGCTGCCGGGAAGAATTCGTGTGGACTGCCTAACTCTCCGGCATCTGTAGTTATGTTTACAGGAAACCCGGCTCGGTATGATAGTCCTCATGTGAAACCCAGGCAGTCATAACGAAGAATGAAGATTCAGGTCAGCAGAAACATTTCTCTGAGCTTTGCCCAGCAAGCATATCGGTTCATTAGTGAATTTAGATTTCCAAGCCTTGCACTCTCGCATTAGCTTGGAAGAGGTTCAACAGGGCCTTAAGAGCCTTACGATGGCTGTTCAAAACTGCGTATATCTCCGCTTGGAAGACAGACAGCAACTTTTCCTAATGGGGAGTGAAATTAAACGTTGCCATCCTACTGAAAGACACCAGCTAAGGTCAGTTTTGGAGCCATCCCTACGAACCCGGCTACATTCCTTTCCTTGCTCGAGTTTTGCCCACAACCAAACGTGAGCACAGGAAATGTCGAGCTCAGACGTTCGTAGTAATAAAACCACTTCATTGTGGAGTGCAGTCCATGCAACCAAGAAAGACCGTTCCTTGGAGTCTGTTAAAAGCAAAAAAGTAAAAAAAGTCCACCAGACTACAATCATAGCAGTGTAGATCCAAAAAAAAACCCTCATCAGTGACATTCAAGGTCTTGCAGAAAGCTCCTTTACACTGCCAGAAGGCCGACAGCGCCTTAGAGGCTTTCGACGTTACATATACTCGTATAGTCTCAAGAATTTTACTATCCAAGATGACACCGAAATGCTTAGCTTCGTTGGAGAACGACCGCAGTTTTGAGAGGGCTAACTAGAAGCCTAGTTCTAGCCTACCAATCGTCGATCATGTCTAGACCTGGCTTTAGCCAAATCGATGAAAGTAACCAGCGTGTACTATTTCTTGCCGTATGCGCCTTCAATTCTGCGAACCAGAATTTGAAGCTCAGCTTCGCAGGATCTTCCGTGATGGTAGGCATGTTGCAGTTTTGCACACATAAAGGTCGAACGTTCTCTCTATGCGTTTGTACATGACGGAGGTCAGACCGATTGGTTTGAGACTCTTAGCGAGAGTGTGTTCATTTCTTCCAATTTTCGGTATAAAGACTACCTTCACTGTTCGCCAGGCTTACAGTATGTATGTGGTCGAGGAAGGTTGGAAAGGTTTCGTTTTTGTTTTATCAAAGCGATTGATGATGACAATGACCAAAGATTATAGTTTAACACTTCGTGGTTCGCTGTGACGGTCTTAGGGGGTGGCCGTGGTGTAGTGGTACTAGCAATCGCTTCTCACTCGGAGGGTCAAGGTTCGAATTCTAGTCATGACAAGTTGTTCATTTGTATAGTGGGAACTCAGTCAGAAAAATCTGCGTGTGAAGGCATAACACTGACATGTAGATTTGGCTGTTGTAGAGTTTCAAGCACAAAACAAGCGTGAAGATTGATAAAGAAACAAAACTCTCCGTGCTATTCGGACTTCCACCACCTGGAGAGCTAATGTCGAAACCAAATATACCTGAGTTTCAAACCACTACATCACAAACAATGTTTTCCTTTCTCCTCCTTCTATTTTTCCGCCCGCTATAATGCAACAGGAAAAGGCTATCATAACCCCTTAGGAGCGCGTAAATTATTTATAAAAAAAAGAGGTTTGATCTGACTCCTAGATGGCATAATCTTCCTCATCTTCTTGTATCCACGGCTTCATCAGATCAGCTGCAGACGACGTTTTATTCGGGCCTTCGTGGTTACCGACTTTGGATACTTTGTAGCGGTCGTTACGTCGAATTTTTGTAACCTCGTATGGGCCCAAGAATTTTGGACTAAGTCGTCGACGGCGTTTTCTATATTCTTCTTAAATTCCTTCGATCTGTATCTTCGCTCTGAAATTCTTCTCGAATCTCCTCCTCCAGCATTTCGGCTAGCTTGACGTCTTCATCGCTTCGTATTGGAACACCGAACAGTAGCTCGAAAGGTGTTGTGTCCCTGGCTCTTGAGACTGTTGAATTTATTGCCTTTTGTAATTGTGTGACATGTTGGTACCATTTCAGGTTGGGTTGGGTTTCGGGTTGTCTGCGGACATCTTTGTTAGAGTTGCGATTATGATGCGATTCATTCTTTCGACTTGGCCGTTACCACGAGGGACGCCAGTTGTAATTTGAATTTGAGAAATGTTTCGATGGTCGCAATATTCTTTGAAATGCCGTTCCTCTGTCAGTTACCATTCGTGCTGGGTTACTGAAAATGTTCTTCAAGAAGATTAACTTTGTTAAAACCTCTTCCGTTGTCGTTGCGTTGGTTTCACTGGGAAAATCCAAACGAATTTGGTAAAAGCATCCATAATTACTAAAAGGTATTTGTAGTTCTTGGCAGTAGACGGCATGGGTTCAAGATCAATCTTTGTAATTGGATTTAGGTATCCTTCCTTCTTACCGCCTTTCTTTGTTGATAGAATATAGGCCACACAATTGGCTATAACGTCCTTAATTTTCTTACACATGTTTGTCTGCTTTGATGTGCCCTGCATCATGAAGGCTTCTAATTATTTCCCTTTGCATACCCTTTGGAACCACAACTAGGTAAGCTCCTTCGATAAATCGATACAGCAATCCCTTCCGGTTTATGTAGTCCGGTTTATGTACTGCTCGCGTTGAAGAATGCTGAGAATAAGTTGACAGGATTCATCTCTGCATTGCGCCTTTTTGTTTCTAACCGTCAAAACTTGAATTAATACATCAATGTTTTGCATATATTTTGCTGGTCTATGATGCAACGTACAGTTAAACTCCTCCAATAGCAATGCCCATTTTCATTCATTCATTTTATATGCATTTTTATTTTTGGACTTCATTTACACTTACAAGCTAGACAAAAAATGCTTAAATATTAGCTTAAATAACTTACAAATAATCTTATTCTATCTTACTGGCCCCATGCGGGCACTCTAAGTTAAACATAATACTTAATCTATGTCTTTCGACGTTTCTTACAGACTATTTTTATTTTTGTTTTTACATTTATAAAAACTAAAACTAAGAAAATAAAATTTAAGTAGAAAAACTTAGTATATGGACATTTTGGTTATACTATAAAACTTAAAACTAAACTATAAACTACCTAAAACTAAATCTTAACTACTTAATCCTACTTAAACTATCTAATGCTATACCGTATTTTAAAGCGTTACCCACTTCTGTTCTAGTATACTTTTTTTTTATTTTCTTTTGTGATTTTTATTTTTTATTATTTTTTTCTTAAATCTACCCTAATTCTACCTAACACTATGTAAGCCGGCCACGGCTAATCAAATGTGCAGAAGACCGACTTTGCTTCCTATGAAGCTACGTATTACTGGAGGAATTCGACGACGAAACTGCTCCTCCTTCATCTAGCCACCAGAATTGTTGGTGCTGCCGAGCAACATCCCTTATATCGCAACTCCCTACCGACCTACTGAACCGGAGACGCTCCGGCGGCATCGCCAATCTGTCCTGGATCAGACCTTTCATATCTAGATAGAGGAACGCTTCTGGAGGAACAAAGCCGTCAAAGCGAACTCTCTCATGATACATATAGTTGGGGTAGTAAGCCCCGGAGATCAGGTTGTTCGATGAGGTCATTGCTCTTGCAATGTGTCTTCGAGTCAATTTAATGACGAAATTGTCCACTCTTATTAGATTCGCCCTATTGTACAAGACCTCATTGGGATAGAATTTTATGTACTGAGACTCTGGTGTTCTCTATAAGCGAAGACAAGTCCCAAGACAAGCCCTCTCAAACACCCGAATCTTTTCCAATAAACTTGCTCTCACGTTGAACCACATGGGACATCCAAATACAAGCATGGGCCTGATAAGCGCCATGTAGCAGATTACCTTCACCCTCGCATCGAGTTGGCTGTTATAAAACAGTCTCTTTGTAAGGGCAAAAGAACTTTTGGCTCTGGCCAGAGCAACATCTATATGTTTGTTAAAATACAGAAACTGATCTAGCCAGATCCCAAGGTATCTGACTACATTTCGACAAGCAAGTGGCTGCCCTTGCTGTCCCACGATCGAGAACTTTCGCCAATTCTTTCTGGTATCCCTAGAGGCCCCAGACAAAGGCGTCCTAAACAGAATGGTTTCCGACTTCTGAAAGTTGATTTTCAACTTCCAGTCATCGCAATATCGCTTAATTTTGTCGAAGTCACGCTACAAAAGCATATTAATGACCTCAATCTTTGGACCTGATCTATACGCGATTATGTCGTCTGCGTACGCTATGGCATGGTGAAGTGAACCTATCAGATCACTCGTGTAAATGTTGAACAGGATCGGCGAATTTACCGCACCTTGTTGCAGACCGTTTTTAATGTTAAAAGTTCCAGCAGAAGTCGCATCGCCATTCTTCACGATGAACTGTCTACTGGAGAGCATATCAAAAAGAATATACAGCAGTGGTTTACTAATGCCCAACCTGTCCAGCTTGAAAAAGAGTCCTTCTAACCATACGGTATCGAAGGCTTTCTCCAAGTCAATCAGGCAGGCACTAGTGCACTGTTTCTTGCCTTTGTTCCATTGGATATCAGAAACCAGTTTAGACGCAGCATGAATGATATCATGTCCCGCCTTGAAACCGAACTGATTATCCGGAACTATATGTTTGTCCTCAACCCACTTAGTCAGGACTCTATTGATCACTTTCTCGAAAACCTTACTGATGTTTGGAAGAAGACTAATCGAGCGGAGATTCGCCGGATTGGAAGTATCTTTATCCCTTTTGGGGATGGGATGTACCACCGCAGTTTTCCAATGCGCTGGATAATGTGCATTATTCATTGCATTATTAAACAGGGTGGTATAAATGTTCACCGCTTCTAGAGGGAGACGTCGAAGCACAATGTTCGGTATTTCATCGGTTCCCACTGATTTCTTACTTCTAAGTGATTCGAAGATCATTTGGAGCTCCTCCTTCGAAATGAACGGGGGTAGTACCCTATCGTTGGTGATGACATTATTTGCCATATTCTCGTCACTGAACTGGGTGAAACCCGAGCTCTCGAATCGCCAATTCACTATTTCATTTCGAAGGCAGAAATTGTGCGCAAGGACTCGATTCTCCAGATCGTGGTTCGGGCCAATGATAACATTCGCCTTGTACACTTCCTGGAAAGTCGCTCCTATAGCCTCTACCTGCTCCTGCGGATCCTCGATCACAAAGAAGTTGTCATCATCAACAGCCTCATTTGGATCTATGCCCGCTGCTACCAGTATTTGTTCGTTGTTCGTCGTTCGGGCGATTTTAAGACAAGGAAGGTCGTTCTGATTATTTCTCCGAAATATTTTATTTATTTGCGGGAACATATTCGGGTTGCTGGTGTTTACAGCTCGAATTTTACTGTTCCAATACAAATTTACAGATGCTCTGTAATTTTCTTGTATTAATGTTTGGAGGTTTTTAATCGACGACTTCAGTGTCATGATCTCCGGGTTATGTCTGTCAGTAAACTGTCTGTACAAGGTTTTTAGTCTTGACAGCAGTCTACTTTTCTGTCGGTGCAGTGCGTCAATAGTTGCGTTGCGGAATAAGTCTTCTTCGTCAGTGTGTTGGTACCGAGGTATCGTTTTGTCCATTGTTCGTTGGATTGTCTCATCCATTAGTCTTAGATACCTGTCAATCTCCTCGTTTGACAGATTTCTGTTGGACGGTGGGTAGAGCGAATTCGAGGAGAGTGCTCTAGTCAGTGTTCTGGTGAAGTGTGTCCAACGCACCCTACTATAATTGTAGGAATGCCTTTGGACAAACTCGTCCAATTCCGCAATTTCGTTCGGAACGGTTATTTCGGTACTGAGACCGCAATGGTCACTTTCATACACAAAAGTGTGTAGACAGTTTATGGTTTGTTGGTTTGTGCATGTCAGGTGTATTCGTATGTCGAACAGCAGTAGATCCAAATAGGACCCGTGTCTAGGAAACGACGGACTATCCGTCACCTTAAGCCCGAGTCGATACATTACATTGTACTGACCCCACCAATTGAATAGTAGGTTCCCTTTAGTATTTGATGTATTATTTCCCCAATCACTATGTTTGGCGTTGAAATCTCCGCCGATAATAAAATAGTTGTCTTCCTATTCCAGCTCGAGTTCTGAGATGAATAAAGTGGATTGAGTAGCCTTAGGTGCATAGACAGACACCATGTACAACCGCTTTCCACTACGGAGAGGGATGTACACGATGCATGCTTCCAGCACCTGGAACCTACGTACTACACGACTGTATACTCTTTTAAAACGTATACCTTTTCGTACGAAAATCGCAACGCCTCCTCCCTGAATGGAGTTGGGTCGGTTTCTCCGTACTATTTTGTATCTTCTGTGCCTCATTTTGTGTCTTTTGGTGAGCTTAGTTTCGCTAACCAAGAGCACATCAGGGGCTTGGTCTTTTAGCAACTTAAACAGTGCGGCTCTTCGTTCGAACCTAATCAGTGAATTAACATTCACTGCAAGGACCTTCAGGGTTTGCTCCGCCATGTACGTACCCATTACGACTGGAGGTGCGTTAGGCCCGGCAGCAGCGCGTATATTTGATCTACCCGCTTGGCCTGTTCCTGTATTTGACGCTGAAGCTGAGCCATCTGCCCCTGAATAGAGAGCAAGATAGCCAGCATGTCAGGTACAGGTTCCGGTGCTCTAGGCGCTGGGGCCTGAGAAGCTACCTTTGATTGTTGTACCGTATTTCCCCTACCTTCCGCCATTTGGGCGTAGGTTACGTGGGGAGTAACGGCTGGTGTTTGTGTCTGCACGAGTGGACGTTTAATTTCCACTTTCTGCTGCCGAGCCAGATTTACTCTTTTGATATATTGGAATTTGGTACAACCCCGATAATTTGCGGTGTATCCCGTGTTCCTACATAACGCGCAAGAGAGTTGGCTTTTTTCTGACGCTCCGTCCTTGCCTAGAGCGCATTCCTCGGACTTGTGGTTCTTTCCACACTTCACACATCGAGGCTGCATTTCGCAGTTCGACGCGGCGTGCCCGAACCTTTGGCAGCGAACACATTGTAAAATGTTTTCACTCCTCTTTAATTTTTCCCAGTGTACAACCTGGTAGTCTAGGACTTTGATGCTCCTTAGACCATCCAGTTTGCTGTTGGGACTTAGCTGAACCAGGAAAATCGGCAGTTGCCGCTTCTCCCTTTTGGCTCTAGCCGTGACGAATGGCTTAACCCCTACGAATGTGAGCTCTTCGCACTCTTTCTCTGTCAGCAGTGCAAGGAGCTCCTCCGGATCAGTCGACGGTTCAATCCCCCTCAGCAGCATTGTTTGCAGCTTGTCCCCCTTCGGGGTGTAGGAGAAGAACTCCGTCGTCGATTCCTTCAGTAAGTTTTTTATTTTAGTATAGCGCTCCACTGTGTTACAGTGGATCGCATGCCTATCTAAACTAAGTCTTTTAATGTAAAAATTATTACCTATGGCCGACTTATATAGTTCAATCGTTTCTTTTAACTCCATCTTAAAAGTGTTGATTGGAGGTACCCGCTGCTTAGTTGATTTTGCTTGTTGTTGTTGTTGTTGTTGTTGCTTCTGCTGCTGTTGCTGCTGCTGCGATTTTTGTTGCTGGTGTTGTTTTTGCTGTTTTTGCTTTCGTAGTGGTTGTGCAGCTTTTGTTGTTTGTTCTTGTGTCGGTGTCTGTAGTTTTTGTTGTTTTGACGGCTGTTTCTCTTTTTGTTGCTGTTGTTGCTCCACGCATACTGTTTGTTGTTGCTGAGAGATGTGGAGTTCTTGCCGCTGCTCCTTCTCTCTTCGCGCAACTTGTTTTGCTTTAATAGCCAGTATCTGTAGTTGCAGTTCATTGATATGGCTGCTTAGAGCTTTCACTTCCTCTTCTTCGTCCTCGGACTCAGAAGCCGCCAGCGCTGCGAAGCTATTACCGTCCATATAGTGACCTTCCCCACCGTCAGACACGTATGGGAATTCGTCGTTTGCTCTGTTTGTTGCTGCCCTTGTTGTTCTTTTTGTCGCCGCTTCCCTCGTTCCAACGGGCAGCTTTTCGGAGGAAACTGAGAGGGAAGGGCGCTTGACGAAGTTTGGAGTAGGCCGCAGCTTCCTCCTCTTTTTTGTATTATCTGGATTCCCAGATGGGTTATGGCCTGATAACGTAGCTTCTTGATCATCCGATGACAGTGTTACCTCTGGTGCTGGTTCCGCTATTGGAATACCGTGTCCAGCTCCGGATTAAAGAGCTTGAAAGCAGGTTCCTGCCATAGACGTTCTTTCAATTCCAGATATGCGCTCCTTTGCTCGTGACCAAAGCTAAAAACGACCGAACTTTTCCCTGTCATGTCGGACAAGGGCTTAACAATACGTGAGTAGCTCGGTGTAAACTTTCTAAAAAAAACGCCCGCTAAACCAAGAAAATTCTGGAGATTTTTTCAATTTGTTGGTTCTGGCCGGCCAAATCGAACCATTTTCCACGATGTGACCCAGGAATTCAATTGCACGCGTGACAAAATTACATTTTTTCCATTTGATTATGAGTCCGTACATTTCCGCAACGTTTAGCACTAGTTTCACGGTTTTTAAGTTGTCTTCTTCATTTTCCGATGGGATTATTAAATCATCCATATAAATCAGCAAATGTCTTTTGCGGTCTTGATCCTTAAAAACTGCTTTCGGGATGAATATCGACCTGGGAAAACCCGTTTTTAAGATCTAAGCTGGTCCAAATACGCGTTTTATAAATATTCTCCAGAAGGTGATGCGGATTTGACTATCTTAGAGTTCAATTTTCGATAGTAGACACAAAGTCTAGGAGGGTAGCTAGTCCTTTTTCTTCGCGAAGATAACCGGACTAGAAAAATTGGAGTTACTTGGTACTACAATTAGTACCGCGAGCCACTCCGATATTTGAAAACCCACTGCGTCTTGTTCCTTAGGCGCTAGCCTTCTAGGACGATGAAATACTGACCTACCGTCTTCCAGTCGAATTTTCGTTTCCACGCACTATTTCTGCGGTTTTTCGGGCTTATAAGAAACGATTAAAATTCTCTTTTCCGCCTTCGATCAGCATATTAGCATATTGTAAGATTTCTGTACCGATTATAACGCTTTCAGACATCCACTCATCATTAACAACATCAAATGTTAAAATGTAGGGTATCTCATCGATAATAACTACCATTTTCACCGCACCGATTGACTTAAGGCATAACTGGCTACCTGTATCAAATAACGCATCTAACAAAAGTGTGTCCATCTTTATCTGACGAACTCGGTTCCTGGTTCCTTTTTGGACAATTTTTCGACAAATGAGCATCCATTTTTTCCAGGTGCCAAGCTAGCAGTGAAGATTCTCTACAGAGTTGTCATCAGCAGGTCTACGAGGGTTGTCTGAAAAGTTTCCGACCGAAAAATGACATTTTATTCTCAAATTTTTTTATTTTTCTACATAGTCTCCTACACACTTCTCCCAGCGATGCTCCCATCTCTCTAACCCTTCCAAATAGTACTCGTAGGTGGCGTTATTCTCTGCAAAATAATTGTTCACGAAGGTGATTGCCTCCTCATTTGACGAAAATCTCTGTCCTCCGAGCGCAGTTTTTAGATGAGGGAACAAATTTTACGCGCGCCTAAGGCGTTAGATACCCTTTTACTGTTGCCTTGACGCGGGCAGAAAGGTAGAAGGAGGAGAAATGAAAATTGTTTTATAGTGGTTTGAAACTCAGGTGTATTTGGTTTCGATATTCGCATTCCAGGGCGAATAGGACGGAAAGTTTTTTCTTCACTCAGAGTGATTCGAAGGTTATAATTCACAGTATTTTTTTTGTGGTTGAAACTCTACAACAGCCAAATCTACGTGTCAGTGTTATGCCTTCACACGCAGAATTTTTCTGTCTGAGTTCCAATTATACAAATGAGAAACTTGAAAAACTTGCCAATGGGTAGGATTCGAACCTTGACCCCTCCGAGTGAGAAGCGATTGCTAGTACCACTACACCACGGCCACCCCTAGATCTAGTGAATAAGGTGGATATGGTCAAGCAGTTCAAACCGTAATTCATGGATTTTCGCTATGGTAACCGCTCAGGTGTGCGACGGCGCGTTATCTTGGTGAAACAGGATTTTTTTTTTTCTGCAAATGTGGCCGTTTTTCCGCAATTTCTGCCTTCAGCTTGGCAAGTAATGATGCGTAGTATGCTCCTGTAATGGTTTTTCATTTTTGAAGATAATCGATTAAGATAACTCTTTTACTATCCCAAAAAACAGTCGCCATAACTTTATCAACCGAAAAAAACAGTTTTTCCTTTTTTTGGAGCCGGCTCGCCCTTTGTAGTCCACTGTTTTGACTGAATTTTTGTTTCGGGCGTATAATGGTGTATCCAAGTTTCATCTACAGCAATTAATCGGAAACAAAACTCCGATTTATTGCGCCTAAACTGCGCCAACAGAGCGTTGGAAATGTTCATTCGAACACGTTTTTGGTCTAACATAAGAAAACGCGCGGACAGCTTTCTCATGCCTAAATCTTGATTTAATATGTAACAAGCACGTTCTTTGGACATTTTCATAACCTCTACTATCTCTCTCACTTTAATTCGGCGGTCGTCTAACACCATTTGGTGAACTTTAGCAATGTTATCGTCAGTGGTTGCAGTTTTTGGACGTCCCGAACGTTCATCATCTCCCAAGCTCTTACGGCCACGTTTAAATTCAGCTGCCAAAAATTTCACTGTGGTAAATGATGGTGCAGAGTCCCCATACACAGAGTCCAACTCGTTTTTGATTTGCGTAGGCGTATTGTCTTTCAAAAACAAAAATTCCATTTTCACAAAAAAACTCACATCGACTCACTCAAACAACTGTCAACTAAAAACTGCGCGTCCAAAATGACTGAAACTTCGGCAAAGTACCTGTCAAAGGATGCACAACTAGCATTCACTACCTTTTATTGACGAGTGCCTCTATCTTTACGTTACTGTCGGAAACATTTCAAGAAACTACTAAATACGTAGGCACTTATCCGGATAAGGCCTGCCACATTTTTAGAGTTTCCACACAGAAAACTACAAGATACGATACTGGCAACATCGATCAGTAGGTTTAGCCATCAGCAGTTGCCTTGAAATTTTAGTCACTTACTTACTTATCAGGTTGTCAACCGTAAGAGGGTCAAAGCTTGAATAACTGTAGCCTTCCATCCATTACAGTCCCGGGCGTGATGCTTCCAGTTGGAAAGACCAAGCTGCCTTATATATTAAACCGAAGGTTCCGTCTTCCTTTTCTTCTCGAACCTGGTGGCTTGAATGCGAAGACCCTCTTAACTGGAGCATTATTGCCCATCCGCTCGATGTGGCCGAACCAATGAAGTTGACGGATGCTTGCCTTCCGTAGTATGTCCACATCTTTGTACAGCTCAGAGACAGAATCAAATATTCGACGAAGGATTTTTCTTTCAAAAAGCCTAAAAGTTGTTCCACTGTCTCACTTATCGTCGAACTTTCGGCTCCGTAAAGCAGGACTGTCAAGATTAACACTTTCTTTGCATGATTATGACTCTTTACGTTTGGAGTTTTGACCCAATTGCTTCGACAGACCGAAGTAGCAGCGGTTGTCTTGGGTTACTCTACTCGTTTGTGGAGTTAACATTTGCCCCGAGGTAGGTGAACTGCTTGACTACCTCAAAATTGTAGCTGTCGATAGTGAAATTTTGTGCTAGGTGATGTGCTATTGAACAGTTTTTAGTCGACAGCATATACTCGTATTTTCTTCATTCACTTTAAGACCAACTCGGTTAGCCTCTTTTTCAATGCCGTAAAGGCTTTAATTACGGCACCCTGGGAACGTACGATTATATCAATATCATCCGCATATCCCAGAAGTTGGACGGACTTGGAGAAAGTAGTACTTTCCGTGTTGACTTTTGCCCGTCTTACTATCTGCTCAGGTACTAAATTGGAGAAGTCACATGACAGCGCGTCTCCTTACCGAAATCCGGTGCAGGTTTTGAATAATTCGGTGGTTCTACTTCCAGTGTTGTGCGACACATCCGGATCAGTTTTACCGGGATCCCGAATTCGGCCATCGCATTATATACCTCAGTGCGATAGATGCTGTCATATGCGGCTTTGAAGTCGATGAAGAGGTGGTGTGTGACGACTTGGAACTCGCTGGTCTTTTCCAGGATCTGTCTTAATGTGAACGTTTGGTGTGATGTCGATTTGCCGGGCCGAAAGCCGTTTCAGACGTTCACAGAGTACACTGGATAGGATCTTATAGGCGACGTGAACTAGGGATATGCATCCATAGTCGATATAGGACATAGGATCGCCCTTCTTATATGATCGGGTGCATGCTCATTGTCTGCGGCTTTCAAGAGCTCAGTGGCAGACAATCCGAGCCAGAGGCTTTGTTGTTCTTCAGCTTTTGTATAGCTGCGTCGACTCTTTTTAAGCTGAGTGGGAGAACTGATTCTTCGACTGGAGATGCGTCTTGTTCTTGTCCGATCACTCTCTTTAGGTCATGACCATTAAGCAACTGCTGGAAGTTCTGCTTGAATACATCCACAATTCCCTGTTGGACAGGGGCTAGGTTTTGGGCTTTTTTAAAAAAGCTCCTGGTGTCTTTCCTTCTCCAACAATTTTAGTAGATTGTGAGGAAGCCGGGTAATGCAGTTACAAATAACCGCTTAAGTGCCTATCACTCAGGTGGAAGTATAGTCCTTTGAATGCTCCTGCGCAAGACTAAGTGCCGAGGAACGAGATACACTGCAGAAGAGACGCAGAGTGCACTGCTGCAACTGAGATAACAGAGGATATCTCCAAAGGCAGTGTAATGAACCGGTATGACGCAAAATCTGTCCTCACTGCGGTAACAAGTAAATGTGAGCAGAAACCCTCAGAAGCGGCTACCAAGAAACCGGTCAATCTTCCCGAAGCCATCATAGTCTCTGGTTTTAAACGTAAACACCTGTCGGGTAGACTTAAGTTTATGGGATGCCCTTACATCCATCCGTCTTGCCATCGCCCTCCGCCAATCCATTGATACCAATTCGGAACTGTGTTGGAGGCACAAATTCTACCCTTGGTATGAGTCGAGGCCGACCTAAAACCTCTTACTGCCCTTAGGGTCGCAGCACCTAGTACTTATTGCAACTCTACATTGGGCCGAAACCTTTTCCGCGATTTTGGGTTTAAACCACAGCCACCATGACGCTCCCACAAGGGGGCCTACCTCTAACAAGTCAGGCCCGGACCGAGATCCGGGGGGCTCCTGAACGTCCCGAACGTTCATCATCTCCCAAGCTCTTACGGCCACGTTTAAATTCAGCTGCCAAAACTTTCACTATGGTAACTGATGGTGCAGGGTTCCCATACACAGAGTCCAACTCATTTTTGATTTGCGTAGGCGTATTGCCTTTCAAAAGCAAGAATTTAATATCAGCTCGATACTCAATTTTCACAAAAAACATTCACATCGACTCACTCAAACGACTGTCAACTAAAAACTAGCTTTTATTGACGAGTGCCGCTATCTTTACGTTGCGGTGGGAAACTTTTCAGACAACCCTCGTATACCTTTTTTTATCAAAGCTGGATGTATGGCATCCACCACCAAAGAAAGCAAGAACGTGTTTGATTTATCACGGCAACCGTTGACACACTATCATCTACCGTCTCACTTGCTACTGCCCCCAAAGTGCTTTCTTCTTGAAATTAACTCTTCCAAGTTGCAGATAGGGATGTGAGTCGCTCGCTACAGTAGATTGGCCTCTTTTCAGTGTCGAGCCTAGTGTTTTAGGTTTGAAGACTCGTCAAGACATCCCCAGTTTCCCTGAATTGCCCCGGGATTCAGAAGATACCTGATGCACTCAGCTTCGGTGGCCTGAAAATCTTGAAAGTCTAAGGTACCAAGGGGAGGGTTTTCGGCATAGACTTGATTCACCTTAATAGTTCCGTTTTCCAAATTCAATTATTCGCCAGTTTTCAACACAGCGTTTGCGCTCAGCGTCGTTCAGGTTGTTGTCAATGCCAGCGTTCCACTTTGCGTTTCGGGGCTTTTTCGAAGGGAAACTTTCCGGTGACCTTTATTTGCTGGTTCAAGCATTCGTCTAAGCTGAACCTTGTGAGCTACCCTTGTTGATTTTATCTTCATGCCGTGTGCGGATAGTCACTGGTTTTGTTTTTGTTAATAGGCTTGGCCGCTCTGTCCGACTTTCATTCACTGGAATTTCACTTGGTTGCAGCACAGATTTCATTCGTGATCTTACGCGAGAAAAGCCATAGACAGAGGAAAGCTTTGTATATCTTGGCCCTGTTCGAGGCGGAAGAAAAGGATGCAGTTTCAGTTCTGGGAGCTTGATAGGTTTTAATAGCCGTCACCAGCGGTGATTTGTTTCTCTTTTCTGTTATTCGGACTCTGCAAGAGTGAGGCTTTAAGCACTCGTGACATATCGACAGCATTTTACGTCTCTTTGAGCCGTTTTTTTGCCTCAGGACTTCAACTGTACCGTAGACGGAATTGTTTCGCCTTTTCCGGAGCCCGTTCGACAACAGCATTCTGACAAACCGTCTGAGATTTCCGGGTTAATTTACCAAAGTTTTCATAGAAAGAGGGGCAAGCGTCATGGGAATCAAAAGATTTACCAGTTCATCCGACACCAACCTCTCATAACATCCTGCCACGACAAGGCAGCCCAGAAAAGAGAAGTAAGGTTAATATGGCTTGACGAGCTATCATATTTCTCACGATACCATTGTCGGGTTCTAACGACTGTCAGAGTCAGTTGGTAGTGGCACTTGGCCGCTTTTTTCAGTTAATTCTTCGAAAAGTCTTTCGTTTGATACAATTTGGCGTCACTTGCACAGTCTGGTACATGGTTGCATCGAATTGATTTCCTCTGCTACTGCTTGTTAAGCCAAGACTTCGGGGTGTCTGTTAACCTATTCCCATAAAGGACTGTAACTAATGAAGATGCACTCACAACTGGCGCATCTTATCGTCATCCAGAGTAATAGGAAAGATGGAGCCATCACTCTACCTCACATGGATTCTCTGCTTATGTTATGGCACCATAACGCTCCTTCGCAAATGAATTACGTCCACGACGTAACGGTGACTTAATCATCACTAGTACGCTTGTGGCGCCAATTAGATTCAGTTTGCGAGCAAAACAAAAACAAGTCTATGCCGCATTTGCAGGTGCATATGCAACGATCTGATTATAACCTGCACGCATACGATGAGTACAAGTTGAAACAGAGTGTAAATACAACGCACGCCTCCTCTTATTTCGTATTTCGGCCACGCCGACCGCGCATCCTATCAATCAAAAAGAATCTCAAAAGTTGCACCAAAAAAGAACCTCACGATGTTTTGAAATTCAAATTAAGCATTTGCTCTGCTGGATTAGCTGTCAGTCAGGGTATAGGTGAGACGGTCGCGGTAAATAGGCCCTAAGCGCGAGGTTATAACAAACTGCCTGTCAGAAAGGTGGACACGGCTGGCTTTTGGTCTGCTTAGCAGATGATTTCTTTGATCAAGGATGCATTGGAAGAGGGTCCACACTAAAAAAAACAAAAAAAAAGTGAATCAGTAAGCAGCGGTTGGTTGTTAGAAATGGCAAATTGATTGATCGCATGGCAGGCGTTTAGGTATGGTCACGAGGACTATGATTATGCAAACAAAGTGGTTACACTTTGAAGTCGAATGCAAGTGCTAACAGAGCACCTGCTTGCAAATATGTAAATCAGAGGGATGAAATAATTTGACAGCTGAACACACCACTATGGAATCCAATGTCCATCAGCTCCCTTTTTTCTTCTCCAACGTAATCCTACTCCCATTAGCCATGACCCATAGTAGACACGAAATCCATCCAAATCACAGGTACGGATACACATTCCCAGGAGGATCCAAAATCACGGATAACTCTTCATATCATCAGAGAGCAAGCAAATTCGATGTGATGGACGATCTTATTGGCCACTCCGAACATAGTGCTGAACATTTAAACAAGAGTTCCTGTTCCATCGAAGTCATGCTATGCGACCACTGGACGCCCTAATTCGTGTTGACAGTTTTTTCAGGGTTTTCATCGCCTTCCCATGATTGGGAGAATCAAATTTGTTGATTAAAATTTTGCAATGAAATACATTTGGCTTTCCGAGAAGCTTAGGCAAGGAGATGGTATGATGTCTTCCACATGGGGGACACCAGAACTTGGTCTTTTGACATTTAATCCTATTAAAAGGGTTGTCGACTCGACTGCGAACAAGAATGGTAGGTAGGTACGTAACATATCTCAAAACAGGAAGCTTATAAGGAACTTTGTAAGACTTTCCCACAATCGTTCTGATTGGGTCATGATGAGCGCGTTACTCATATTTCTTATTGTTTTGGGAGGTAAACAAGGTTTTGTTGCAGGTAGGCTTGGTCACAGTTGTATCTATCTCTGGGAACTAGCAACAACGGAACGTAATCATAAATCAGGACTTCTTGTTCAGTGCCACGTTGTTTTCTAATTTTCTTTAATAGATCCCGCTTGCTTTTGTATCATCGGAATTCAGCGTCTTCTCAGGAAGGCTTATCACGATTGATATTCTGAGTAGGAGGACATATTATGGGCCAGTGAATCTACAGTAATCGGTGACAAGGTGATAGAAATTCGTTCTAAGCTTCACATGAGGGTAACCATATTTTTTTGTAGCGCAGTTGTCGTGGATTACTGGGTTCGGTAACACTCGACATAGAATGTTAGAGCAAGGACTGTATCAAGCCATCAAGATAAAATCCCAGACAAGAACCACTAAAGGACGACGAAACGCCAAAGCCGGGCGTAACAACTGTGAGAATGGCAATATAAAGCTGATTGGACCAGAGTGGCAAGAAGAGGCAAGATATACCAAGTAAAGCCGAAGACACTCGTGACTAAAGGGATCAGAGTAATTCAGTGATTTACAGGCGAGGGACAACCCTGAGTTAAGGCGGTTGGGGTCTCATATAATCCACATAAGTAAGACGGGCAAAGACGGGTGGAGATCAAGAAAATTTGCGATAGAAGCACCACAGAGCACGAAAGCAAAATTGGGCGAGTTCTCGGGAAAAGCGGAAGTTAATTCACATGATCACTGGGAGCCTATTAAGTACAAAGAATTAGATGATGTCACCACGAAGGAAGAGATCACTAAATCCATGAAGAAGGCCAAACGCAAACAGGAGTCAATAGCTTTCCAGTAAATGCAGCCAACAATTTCTTAATTTTTTCTTTATGCGGCGCTACAGTCCAGATGTGACCTGGTTTCCTCCAATTAGCGCAATCGCAATGTCGTTCCGGAATGGATTCGAAGATTTTTTTTTATTATTGGAACGCGCACAAGGGATTTCGCGTACACTTAAGATGTTTGCACACAGCGCAGGCGAAGGAAAATCAGGGAGGATGGAAAGAGAGGTACCGGTGAACGCTGGTTTTAAATGTTTGAAGGTTATAATGATTAGGGAGTAAGGAGATCAGCGGGGTATTGTCTAAGCGAGTTGTATGGCTTAGGAAAGAATCACGATATTTCAGAGTACGTCCGAATATGGGCTTGGGGGTGAACTGAAGAGCTTTCATAGCGAGACGGGTGTTACGGTTAAAAGTTAGAAGGAGTGGAATGCTACCGGCAATTTCGGTGGAGCACTGGTGGTGAAAATAGCGATACAACAGGGTGAGACAGGAGACATTACGCCGGTGTTCGAGGGTGTCGAATGACTGTGTATTATTGTCATTACCTATGATCCTATCTAGCAAGTGCAAAGAGGTCTTAAGGGCACCTGACCAGATGTGGGCGTTGTACTCCAGTTTTGGCGGATAAACAGCCAAGTCAGACTTGAAACTATCCAAGACAATTTGAATTGAACGTTCCGAAAGTCCGTTGAAGTAGAGAGTCATCGAAGCACGCATTTTCGACAAAAAGCCTGATGCCAAACCCTGTCGGATGCCTTCGAAATATCAAGTGCAACTATCGTACTTTCGCCAGATTGGTGTACTATACGCTTTGGTTCCACTTTTCGGTGAGGCATGCCATCAAATCACCAGTGGACCTGTTGCTACGAAAACCGTACTGCCGGTCATTGAGAAGTTTTCGTGTTTCGAGATATTTCATGAGCTGACGATTTATTTTCCATGACCTTTGACAGAAGGAATTACGTTCCTGGGTCCGTGCAATGGGTCTGTACGAGGAGAGAAAAGAAGAAGATTTGGCTTTTTTTAGGGGCGGGCTGGACAAATGTTGTTCTCCATCTTTTCGTAAAGAGTCCTAAAGGGTACACCTCTTCAGAAGAAGGTGAGATAAACCATCTGTATGTTAAGATTTTTAAGTACTCTTGCTACTACACGAGTGCGAAAGTGGATCCGTCCTATTGATGATTGGACGCACTCAAGTGTAGGCGGAGACAAAGCACAATCTGTTTTCTGATGAGGCCTGTTTCCACATTGACGGCTACGTTAATAAACAAAATTGCCGCATCTGGGGCATCGGAAATCCACGAGTGATTCAGGAGATGTCAATGCACTTAGAAGGAGGTTTACTTTTTCAAAAAGGAGGCCGGAAAAGTCATTACGGTCAATGGAGCGCGCTACCCAGATAGACAATTTTTTGTAGCCGGAACTCGAGGATATGAATACAGACGACCTCCACTTTTAACAGGATCGTGCTACTTGCCATAAAAGTCGCGAAACAATCGAGCCACTGTACATGCAGGTTCCTGGCCGCGTAATTTTGCGTTTTGGGGACACCCATTGTCCGCCAAGATCGTACTACCTAACATCATTAGACGTCTGTCTTTGGGGCTATGTTAAAAGCAAGACTACGTCAACCATCCCCAAAAAGGTGTTCAACTCTGAAAGCGAACATTGATCAATTGCCTTCCAAGCCCCAAGAAGCAGCTGTGGTCTCACTGTCGGAGTCGTTATTACCTCAAAGTTGTAGCTATAGCGTAATGCTTTGCTGGCAGCATGTAGTTTGATTTTCCTTCGTTGGCCGCTAAACACACGCTAAGAACTACATGCTGGCTAAAGCAGAGTTCCAATTCATGGTGAATGAGGGCATTTGTCGACCTTCAAGAAGGCCGGAATAACTCGACCTTGCGGTGGTTACAGAGGCCTCTGCCATGTCTCACGGATTTTGAACTGATACTACCAAGCAAGTCAATTTTTACTCGCCTCGACCTGGCCCGTGCGCATCACCGAATCCCCATGGAACCAGAGGACGTACCAAAAACCGCAATTATAACCAATTTTGGGTCATAAGAGTTTGAGCATGACTTTTAGGCTAGCCATTGCCACCCAAACCCAATAGCGCCTCGTCGACTCTATATTCGGCGACACATATAGACGACATGACCACAGTGTCGAACTCACAAAAAGAACACCTGAGGCATCTAGAGGAGATTTTCAAACGTCTCGTCTCCAAAATGGCATCACCCTAAACAGGGACAAGTGTGAATTTGGAAAGCAAGTAATAACATTCCTGGGCTATCAAGTAGATGAGACCGGCATTAGACTACCACAAGACACCGTCAAACGTCGAACTTCGTCGCTTTCTTGGTGCAATCAACTCTTCAGGCTAAGCATGCCACACGCTGCGTCAGATCAAGTACTTATCTGCAAAATGCTTCATGGCTCAAAGAAAAGGAACAATACACCACTAAACTGGACACCATCTTCGGAAGCTGCTTTCCTCCAATATCGCCAGGCACTCACGGATGCCGCCACGTTGGCAGATCCTTGGCAGATCATTACCAACGCTTCAAACACAGCCGCCGAGGCAGTACTTCTCCAGATTGTCGAGGAGAAAACTAAACCTCTCGGATTATTTTCCAAGGCTATATCTGCAAGGCAACAGAAATCCAGCACTTCCGATCGTGAGTTGTTAGCAATTAAGCTGGCAATCGATTACTTTTGACGCTTGAGGGACGGTCTTGTGCTATATTCACTGACCACAAGCCACTGACATTCGACATTCGAAACCCGCCATCTACATCAGAGACACCACAACGACAACGATGTTTGGAATTCATCTCTCAATTCTCCACCGATATTCGTCATGTCACTGGATCTGAGAACGTTGCAGCAGATATACTCTTCCGTGTTGCAGCTATTGTCAACCCTATAACCATGGGCTACAATGCCATAGCCAAGGCACAAAATACAGACCCAGGGCTGGAAAAGTTGGAATCGGTAAGCCACATAAATTTCACAAACTTTTTCCTGGCACCAAACCAGAGGTGGTCTGCGTAACTACTTCCGGACGAGCTCGTCCTTACATACCTAAGGTATTCAAGTGAACCGAACACGGCCTTTTGACAACCTCCAATGGGTTCAGGTGCCTACCCACATGCATTGATCGAACACGCTAACCGGAAGCCATTCCAATAGCTGACACCACTGCTACTTCGGTTGCAGATGTATTGCTCTTCAACTGGGTGGCACAATTCGGCTGTCCTCTGCGCCTGACCGGCCGTATTTGAATCCGCTTTGTTTCATCGCTTTTCTCAAATTCATGGCTGCAAACGCACTTATACTACGGCTTACCATCCTCAGCCTAACGAGGTGGTGGACCGCTGGCATCACTCATTAAAAGCAGCTCTTCGCTCAATGGTCAACGAACCTGGCGCCACACCTGCACAGCTGATGTTCGGCACTAAATTACGACTTCCAGGAGCCATTACTCCAAATGAATCGGTTAGCCTCGTACATGATTTGAGGGAGACTCTTCAACGACTTGCACCAACGTACTCCAGCCGTACCTCGAAGGCTATTTTTATCCCAAGGGATATGTTCGCAATGACCACGTTCAGCGCCCCTTGCAACCATTCTGGATCTTACGCAATTTTCGAACGCGTTATCCGGCGGCGACTCAAACCAGCCTACAAAATAGCTACCTCCAAATGGTTAGACAAGCCAACTCCGTCAACAGAATCATGTTTAACAACTAGGCCTGGGAGGATAAGGAAACTACCGTCGCGTTTTATTACCACAAACGCGGTGGGGGGGAGGAGGGTGGAGGCTTGTATCGACCCAGAATAACCAACAGAAGGAAGCGCTACAAAATCGCACATTAGTGCGAGAGCTTTAGTGGTTAGGGAGCAGGTTCGCCCCACAATGTAGCACCTTCTAAGTGAGTTACTATGAATAGACTTCATCCTACGCCTCGTTTGTTTGGTGGAATAAGCTGTCACTATAGTATGCCACTCCTGCCGCTACTATGCTCCAAAGAAAAGTTGGCTTGGGATGGATGTTGGCTTTGTTTACCTCACTTTGCTCCACTTTGCTCCACTTTGCCTTAGATGGACCGCGATGTGCTTCGCGGACCATCATTATCCGGAGCTGAAAATTCCCGAACTACGCTAATGACGTTTGCATACTCTAAGGGCAAACGAGATCCAACAAATCAAAGCTGCCGTGAAAGCAGAAGTAAATGCCGCCGGGCTGTCATGTCGGAAATACAAATCGAAAAGGCGACACATAAAACTCAGAAGAAGAGCGGATCGAGAGAGACTCACACGATGCATGAAGCACTTACTCATCGAATCACAGGACTGTCAAGATTCGGCAAGGTCTGGTCTGAGGGAACCGTTGAGTCCAAAAATAACCAAAAAAGCAGATCATGCAGATCAAGCTTTGCTAATATGAGGATATAGTCCCGCATACCTGGCCACTTCTACTACATTTGCAGGCGAATAATATGGAACGCTTCAGCCAAGTAGATATTCGAATGCCAAGTCAATCCAATTGAGAAGGCCGAATCCATTTTTTAACGACGAAAGCATGGCATTCGGGATGTCAGAGATTTTGTTCTGGATACCAATAACCTGGTCCACAATGCTTTACGAGTTGGAAACCCGAAAAATAAGGGAAGATGCACTGGGCTCTTCGAAACTGTTGGATTTCGTTGCCGAGTCGTCCAATAGTAACAAGTTTTGTGCACTCAGTCATGTGTTCTTGTAGTGTGCATAGCCTGTTTGCGATCGAGAGCATCGTTTGAGTTTCATTTTCTTCAGAGCCTCACCACAACCACTATCACAAAGCTGCTCTAAGCCAAAAAAAACACTTCTCAACTCGAACGTCTGAATCATACTCGAAGTCTTTCAGCTCACAGTCTGCCTCATCCGTTGGGGTAAAACAATATCGCAATTAACACCTCAGCTCTAGTTCATTCACACCGTACCAAAGCAATTTGATGGTTGAGGCTAACCACAGATCACAGAGAGTGTCCTCGCACTCTGCGCGCATACTGATTAGCGTCCTCACCGCGTCATCTCCTATCAAATGGCAATAAATCTCTGCGTGATCTCCGCGCATGCATAAATCTCCCATGTGAATGCTGCTTGCGAATGAAATCCGCAATCCAAGGAACCAAGAAACCCCCGGCTATAAATCAAAATTATCTTCTCGTTTCAATTGAACCAGCAGATGCTGGTGCATTTCTCGTCTCTCGAATCCTCTTCCAGAAACCCACTTCCTTCGTCCGATGCAGGATTTTTTGATTTATTTCCAGAGCTCAAGTTGACTTTTGTCCCTTTGGACTGCGACTGCGACTGGGACTGGGACTGGGATACTCTGCACCGTACCTGGTCCTGATGTCTGCGCCGACCAAGTGGACTTGATTTCTGCCCATTAACACCTACTTGTCCCGAGTCCAACTAGTGAGTTCATCCAGTGAATCACACACATATTGGGCGCAATGAATTACTCACCCCCTAATGGTGCACATTATGTAAGCGCACCCGCGTCATAACTCATGCGGTGGCAACACAAAAAAAAAACAAAAAAACCAAATTCAACACAGCAGCAGAGCTTCGCTCGATTGTGTATGAGCACGCATATGTTGCATATCCGTTTGCCATGCACATGCAATGTTTACCGTTGAGGCGGGCCTCACCTGACCGCCCCTTTATAACCATATCGTGCATAGGAATCAGCCCTTAATTGCACACTGCAGCCGGAACCGAAACAACCGAAACAACCCAAACAAGAACAGTGCAGTTGCACATGGAGGAGGGTTGGGAAACTTATGGCAAACTTCGCATGGACATTTGTCAAAATGTATAAACAGTCCAGAGAGCCTTGCTGCACAAATACCACAGCGATAAGGATAGACGAGTCCTAGCTTGTAGGTCATGATTTATAGTCCCTATCGCTGGGGGTTAATCTAATCGTTTGACCTCGGTACTGGGCACTCGGTACCGGTACCCCGGGACAGAGTGAGGTGGTGCTGATGATTCACAGAAGAACAGAAGAACCACAACACAAGCTACCATTCACCATATCAAGGACAATCATGGCGTCGAATGACGACAGCAGCCCAATGCTTGATGGGTTAAGGGTTGATGTTGGTTTTTTTCTTCTTCTTCTTCTTTTGTTTGTCTTTGCTTTCTACCTCCAACTAAATGGACGTCTCTCGAAACCATAAAACACACCGTCAGCCAATAAAAACAGTTGAAGGGTGACTCGGCTCCGCTGCGCTTAGAGGGTAATTCAATTAAGGCAAAGCAAAATGTCCGTTTTTTTTTTGCCCCCCCATCCATGGGTATCCTGACGACCATATTTGAATTTTGAAGTTTTTCTATTCACTTCGATTGTATTGCTGGAGCGCGGAATATCCTGGCCGGATGGCAGAACATAAGGAATGTCAGCGGTTTTGAATTTTAATTCAAAATTTCGACGACAAAAAGCCGAGTTTTTGTTTGGTGTCTTGAGCTGGGACTTATGATTTGGTGGTCTTGTGTGCAACGATAAAGGAAGGACAATGGGTACGGGCTGTCTGCCGATAGGCAAGCATGATTTTCTGGTATTTTTAATCGTTAATTTCGATGAAAGTTGGCCTTCCAGCCGGTTGGCGTATGATGGGGTGAAAGTTATGACTCGGACAATCACAGGACAGGAGATACAAATTGCTTTGTCAGGTTGTATGTCACAAATGTCTAGAGCATGGCACAAGTGAGTATTTGTTGTGAAACGCTGACCAAGTTGCATCGAATGTGAATCTTCAAATTCACATTCTGGTAGTGGAAGTCAGGGTACTGGAGGCCGAAGGGAATCAATAGAAACATTAAAGAGCTGCTAAACCATGCACCGGAGTTCGGCAGGACACTATTCTCAGGAGATGTGTGACTGGAGAAGTATTTGTAAGACTCTGGGCCCAACGGCAAACAAGACTTGGATTTGAATTTAGGTGTGAGGTATGAAGTGGCACTTGGTGCCTCATCACTGCTCCCTCAAATAGGGCCTTTGTCTTGTAGTCTAGTAAGGGTTCATCCATGATGTTGGCATTCATCGTTCGATAAAACCTACACAAAGGTCGTAGTTCTGGTCGACAAAATTCGGTTGATGCAAAATTCGACTGAACCTTGGCTTATCGCGAACAACGTAGCTGGTATATCATATCGGTTGTGGCGACGGATGAGGCCGTTGCTTCCTTTAATGGCTTCAAATTGCCTGTCGCCGATGGCATAAACCCGGTTATGCTGCAGGCAACTCTGAAGAGAAACTTCACAGCTAGCATGGCACTGGTACACATACCGCAATCCTGACGATCAGTGAGAGTACAGTTTATATCAAATCACCAAGAGCTTCAAACCTGTCAACCAGACTTCCTTCAGGTTGATGAGCACGGAGAGTCGAGTGGTCGAGCCTCATGTGCGCAAAACTGCTTCACGAATGCAACCTCAGTCTAAGATGTAACATACCAACCAACGCGGTGGGCAAATTGAATGTGCAGCTGGCCATTTTCGTCCACAGCATGTACACCTCGGCGTAGATGCATCACCAGCCTTGCAGAGTAATGCTAACCCAGTGAATAGAAGCCTAATTGAGGATGCTGGCTGCGACCAATATGTGATAGAGGTTGAAAACAGTGGTTGCCTGCAAGGTGGCGTCCTATCACCACTGTTTAACGCACTCAATAGTTCTGACGTCTATGCAGAGGTGATGTATTGGAGTTGTACTGTCTGTTGGATCATAAGCAGCAACTGTTGGCTGCGTGGAAACTTTCCTTAGCACACCTGGCTTTGCTATATTTGCACTGACGAATCTCCCTTCTCTTGATATTGATATCATCCACCTTCTGAACAAAAAGGGGACTTTGGTACAACGTGCACTGGTGCTTCGATGATTTCTGTGCCCAGAAATGATTTCGGCCAGAATCGACTCCATAAAGGAATCTAGTCGAGTGTTCACGGATGACTTCAAAATGGATCTAAGATACGCGGCTGGTGTCTTTCTGGAAGACGACAAAATTAGCAGTGATATACGCAATCCTGATCTCAATGAACTATATTGCGAACAATCGATGGAAAGACGAAGCACCTGCATCTCTACCAACAGCCAAGATGCTCTGAATCCCCCACAACTTCTAAGCTAGTTCGAGAATACAAAACTTCACTGAATGCAGTGGGAAGGCTGAGTTGACCTTCAGATCACGATGGAATCGCCGATAAACTTGCTAGACAAGGCTCTGAGAAGTGTTTTTTATGACCCAAACCTGCGGTAAACTACGTGTGTCCTCGATTAGGGGTACAGTCGACAGTCGCATAACAGCAGATGGCATGACTCTCCAGGTTGCCGGTAGACCAAACGAATGCTTCCTGGCCTTTTAAAGAGGTAAGTGGCATTCATACTACCCCTCTGTTGGAAAGACTGCAGAGTTTTTACTAGCCGCGTGATGGGGCACTACGATTTTGCTAATCACCTATGCATGTGGCATAACATTCTGCAATGTTTAGTGTGAAAATGAGGACAACACCACGGAATACTACCTCTGTGACCCTAACAATACCTTGGCTAGAGTCAATCTTCAAAAGCTGAACTACATAACTTTTTCTTGAAGACGCGCTAGAGGTACACTCGGTACACCGAAGGTAGGTAAACGCGGACATGAGACCGGGCCACCTAGAGCGTGTCTGACACATCCACACGCGACGCATTATAGAAGAATCTTCGCTTTCCAAATCACAGCACGAAGAGGTAGTGCGACCAATCGAAAAATCCATACACTACATAGAATACTTGTATACCCTAGCCTCCTTCTTAGATATGGAGGGAGCCTTTAATAACGTAAACTCTGAAGCTATTTACAAATCTCTGATCGAGCTGGCATAGAGTCAATGGGTTGTCTCTATGCTCAGAACAAGATTTATTCTGGAAACATTAGGTAACAGTCACTTAACCAGTCACAGCCCATTGAGGAATGCCACAAGGCGGCGTTATTTGTCCTCTGCTCTGGCTAATAGTTTATAATGAACAAAATGCTTCTAAAACAAAACAGAGAAGGGGTCAAAGTGGTCGCCTATGCAGATGACATGGTGATACTAGTGTCAGGGAAATTTCGTTCTGTGATAAATGAAATCAAGGAGGCTGCTCTAGCCAAGGTAAACAAATAGGCTGTAAGTTGTGGCCTTGGTGTCAACCCGAGCAAAATTGAACTGATGCTGTTCTAGCGAAAACAAAATACGTGATGTTACCCTTCTTCTTTTAATGGCCAACGGCTCACACTATCCTCCAGCACTAGTTATCTGGGTATCATGATTGCATGACCCAAAATGTAACTGGAAGCAAAGCATCTTACAAAGAGTAAGGAAGGCATATGTCGCCTTCTATGCCTGCAGCAAAACCTTTGTAAACATATTGGAACTTCAACTAAAGGTGACCTTGCGGATGTACACAGCCGTAGTGCATCCAATTCTCAACTACGGGTCACTAGTATAATAGTTCACGATAAGCCAAGGTTACAAGCTCACGAATCTAAAAGGGCTCCAGTACAGGCACCACGAGCGCTTTGAGGTCGGCCCCAGCGGATGTCCTTTTGCCTCTCGACCTACACACAAAAAATACCGCACTATGCAGCGCAGTTAGACTCAAAGAATCTAGATGCTGGACTGCACTGCCTTACGGCCACCTCAGGGTCACACTGAACTGGGTTCCAGTGACATAAAAAGAAAAGAGCGTGCAGATGAACTATCTAGGCAGGGATCAGCTCTGAACGAGCCAGACTGAGTGCACCAAACCACCCATTCTTCTTAACGACACCTCAATAAAGGGATACGAGATCTGATCCGTTTTCTTAACTCCATAGGCTGGATCTATGCACCGACTGTCTCACATCATCAAAAAGGTCACATGAGTCGTGGTAACAAAAAGGCACATTCTAGTGCTGCTTGGGTTCATGTCGGAGCACAACCTCAAGCTATGAACCGACCTACCTCTGTGATAGTTCGGTCTAGGCTCTCATTCGGCGTTGATGTGGTAGGTGCTGGTACTGTAGGCACTTTATCACAGAAGCGCTCATCCATATTCCTGCAAAAGACTAAGAAGTTTCAATAAGACGAACATGCAAGGACTACAATGGTCTGGTTCTTTGACTGGGTGTTCTGTTCCAAATTCGATCAATGTCCATACGGATCCTTGTCTGTCTATATACATAGTTCGTCTGCCTTCTCATACCATGTTCGTCTTTTTGGCAGACTGCATCTTGTAGCTTTGCCGAATACTACTGTTCATGCGGCCGTAGTCTAGAAATACTCGTACCTTCAGTGGTAGGAGTTCCGGGTCGATAAAGTGCCGAAAGATATACTAAATTGGTAACTCCTTCTGCTGTAGCTCCATCAGTTTAGAACATATCTTTGTTAGTGGACTCAGCAGCCGTCAGTTTAGGTTAGGTTAGAGTGCTCCTCATTGCACTTAGACCAATTGTATGTTCGTTTTTATACCACTGGGAGAGCGTGAAGAGGTGATGACTTGGTAACACTTAGAACTGTATAGATTTATTGACAATTTTATCTAGGTCGGCGATGTTTTAGAGCAGAGATCCATGCAATACCTTCTTAGAACTCGTGGATGCCTAGGGAATGTGCTAGCAGTGTTATGAAGGCTAGAGTAGGGCAATAGCTTTTGAGGTGCACAACAGATTCCTCTTCCTGATCAAAGCAGGCATCCTGAACAAATCGTTAGCATAGGCTCCTGTGATTATATTTGTGTGCTTCGAGATATCCCTGCTTCATTTACCTTGACCTTTTACGACCGAGTATGGGTAATATATTGTCCATCTATGTGTAGCCTTCGAGAGCCCTTCAGAGTTTGCCATCTGACATGGAAAATTCATCAGAAGTGCAGTTCCCTAGCCCAAGATATCCTAAACAATTTGATTCTGTGCTGCTTGTCTATATTGTTGGAAGATAGGGGCAGTTCCTCTTTTCAGAATCAGTGGTGTTGCAAGTGCGGAGAATAAGTATATAGCTGAGGCTCCAATTTTTAAGAGAATACTGTGAATGCAGAGGTTTTGACGCCTTCGGCTGTTGTAGAGACTTCATGTTCAGAGGTTCGAACATTGGAGAGGTTCGAACTATCCAGTGTAGGCCATGCAGTGTAGCCATAATTGAGGATTGATTTAACAATCGCATTGTGAGCCCTAGGCATACTTGTAATTTTAGGCTTAAGACCCCATTAACCACAGCCATTCTGTACGAGGTTTTTTGATTCGTTCTACAAAATTGTCCTTCCATTTCAATTTGGGGTCTGAGCCTTCAAGGAACTCATGGTGATGCCATTTAGCTTGGTTCATTTGCCCGACAAGTAGAGAGTGAAAGACCACTTGACATCCCGCGTAATTTAGGTTGGTCTGAAGTCCGTAAGAGGAACATTGAGGCATAATGGAAGGTAGATGCACTTCTATGTTATCGGCTATACTCAATGAGAAAGTCGAGAATTCCTTTGATGGTCTTTAAGAGGAAGGTAACAGACTGTTGTTGTGAAGGGAATGGCATATGATTCAATGCGGCAAACTCCAAACCCATTTTACCTTTTTCTCCTAGATCATGTCTGGATTGAATTGCAGCCGTGTAGGGGGTCCTTCTTAATATTACAGCGGCCTTTCTGTAGGTTTTTGCTCCACCAGTGCGAGCGCTCAGCTTTTTTCCTTCTACCGTAGGACAGCACCTTGTCTTAGGTGTCGTTATTGACTTTAAACTCGCCTTTGATAATTTAAATTGGCAGAGTCTCCTAACCAGGTTATGCGGATTGAACTGCCAGGAAATAGGCCTATGGCGAAGCTATTTCTCTGGCAGGCGCGCTTTTTCAGAATCAGCCTATGAAAGGGTTAGCACAAACGTCGAGAAGGGTTACCTTCAAGTATCTATTTGTAGTCCATTCATATGGACCGAACGGATAGGAGAGACTGTAATGTCAATTGATACCGGATGGGGCCATAGCGCTGGCGTGAAGGTATCTCGGCATAAGACTGTGACAATGTTCCTTCATGGCTCATTGAATGCAGTCCGTCGGAGTCCCAGTATACCCTTGTGAGGCCGTAATCTTGGGTATGCTACAAAGGTCAAGTATCTTGGCATAACGATAGGTGAGCGGATGAAATTCCTACCTCACCTTGAAGAGCTGAGAAAACGACTGCCGAATGTTGTTGGCCAGGTAAGGCGCATTCTAAGGAATGACTGTACTGTGTATGGTGGCCTTTTTGTTGCTTGGGCAACATTTGGGGCACCGGTTTGGTATGAAAGGGTAATGTCAGAGTCTGGTCGTAATAGGATCTTATCCTGCCAAATAGTCGCTTTGCTTGGGTGTTTACCTGTTTGCCACACTGTGTCCACAGAGGCAATGCAGGTGTTGTTGGGAGTGCCACCTTTGGATCTGGTAGTGATATGTCCTGGTATTGCTTTCAAAATCAGAAAAGGCCTCCCTTTAAATGCGCGAGATTGGGTTTCCCCGGAAGAATTGGATGGCCTATCCCTGAAGCAGCGTAAAACCTTGCTATACGCATGTGTTCTATCGAGATGGCAATCTAGATGTGATGATAACGAAAACGGCAGGGTTACTTACTGCTTCCTAAGGGATGTGCAAACCATGAGAGTATTTCCTGAACGGAACTGTACCCTCAGCTTGGGTTTTTTTTTGACCGGGCATGGCTCTCTTAATGCATTCTTGCGTAAGAGAGGGCTTAATGCTCAATGCCTTCACGGCAGGTACCTACGTAAAACACAAGAGACATCTGTAGGATAGGATTAGGTAAGATGTAGAGAAAAAGTGAGTTCGGTGTTAAGTTCGTCAGGCCTTAGTTGGGATACTGAGATCTGATGTCTGGCAATGGAATGTCAAATTGACTGGAGCAAACTTATTATGTCTCCGCCAGTTTGTTAGATGTTTGGCATTTGTTCCTTGGTGAAGCGTTTTGTACAGGACGTATTTTTTAAATAAGGGCATTGTGCTCGCTACAGGCGTATGGTGAAGCAGTATGTAGCATTACACACTTAGTTCCATCTCATAATGCTGACATCCAGGTCATCCGGAGAAGACACGGGCTTAGTCATATTAGATCTAATAATAAAACCAATCAATTGGTGATTATATATGTATGTATGTCCATTGATCATCACAAATAAGAGGCACACCATTAAATCTACTTCATGATCATTAAACTGTTGTGTTTCATGTTGGCCAGCGCATTGATTTTCGAAATCGTTTTAACTGTCTCCAGATCCTTCATAAACGCGGCCAAAACATCCTTTGTCTGCTCGATGGTTGCAGCTTGCAAGTCAGCAAGATTGTCCGCTGCTTCCAATTCATGAACCTCAGCCTCGATTTCATCCAACCTACTCATCACTAAACTTTGTTGCACTTTGATGTGTTCCAGCAACCGATGCTGGCACTCGACCTGATCAATGGGTGCTTCCGGCTGTGAAATGTTTGGTTCCTTTTTGATTTTTGCTTGCATATCATGGATTTGCTTTGAGTCCTTTGAAATGTCCTTCATCACGACATCGGTGTCTTCGGATTTGATAGTGACATTCTCGGATTTGATGGGAACGTTTTAGTTCGACGAGATTTCCAGCCAGGGTGTGGCTTCTTTTGAGGACTTCAAATCGTTCTGGGTGCATGGGGTTTTCTTCGTGATAATTGGCGGCAGGGAGCTTGCCTTCATACATCCAGTCCTGATCGTGGATGTACTTACGACTCTCTCGACCACGCTGTGGATTGCGACAGATGTAGCAGACATACTTGTCTGGGACATCGATTTCTTTGTCGATTCCGTTGCATGTTCCATGCTGCCAGCATAGGCAAAGCTCGCATTGGATCATCAGACCGTCCTCTTCGCCATAGGAGCAGAGACAGTTGATTATTTCCTCTTGTTTCATACGCACGATTTTGATCAGCTCTCCATTCTCCTTGATATACTTTGGAGATTGACTTGGATCTGGGAAACTGCTCGCAGTGAGACTACCATCTGCTGTGTTAATTGAATCATTTGCCGTGACTGGAAGTGGCTTTGGCATCTTTTTCGTAGCAGCAGGCTTGTCCGGAGTAGCATTGAATGAGTGGCGAGTTTCTTCAAAGTCACTAACTCCAAAGCTCGAATCGAATGATGCAGTTAGGCTTGCAGCAGTTGATGTGCTTGGAGTTGTAGCGGTGAGATATTTTTTGGTAGTCCGCTGTCGGTTGCTCTTTCTAGCCACAGCATTTGGCATCCTCTTGATGGATGATTTTGATTTCTTCGGCATTGGTGGTTCAGCTGGACTGTCAAGAAGTGTTTGTGGAACCATAGTTGGTATAGGAGGCGGTGGTACTATGGTAGCAGGCTCGGTCACTTTTGTAATAGTATCTGCAGTAACTAACGACACATCAGAGCCGAGAACCGAGGAATCCAATTCCTCTAGATGAATTGGGGTCGATCGACTCGTCGGCCGATAATGGAGCGGATGTAACCGAGGAATTTTCTTCTGGAGTCATCGCGTGGGTAGGTGAAGCGATGGTGGATGTACTTCCTCCTGGATTGATACTCAGTTTACGGTGAGAACGCGAGTGCTGTAGGTCTTGTTGATGCATTTTGGCAAAGAACTGCTGGTTGGGGATCTGGTTCTTAGGTTGTGGTTCCGACTCTGGATGGCCAAGTGTTCGTTTAAGAGCCAAGTCCTGCATATTGGGACAAACGCCAAGGAGTTTGATCAAGTCCTGGTGATAGTGTTTGACATGAATCTGTAGATAATTTTCCTTTCGGAAGTTCTTGAGACATCCCTCCTGAGGGCAGCGAAAGAGGTTGTCAATTATTTGAACCTTAAGACCACCAATGTATGCAAATCCATCCTCTAAAGGCTCTAACACTGTCGAAGATACTTCGTCGGGCTTTGGTGATCCCAAATCCTTGATTTTCGGTTCTTTTGTCTTGACGGTTTGGTCTTTTACCTTCGGTGGAGGTGGAGTCATCAATTCCATTGGAGGCATCGGTGTTGCAACCGGAGTTTCTGTATAAGACGACGAAGCAAGGCTTGTAGCCAATGTGTGAGTTGGTGGACTGGTTTGGGCAGAAGGTGCGGGTCTCAGTGGCGGCTTATAGTCTGGCGTATAGACATACGCATTGATGTCCTTTGCACGTCGTCTATGAATGCTGAAGTCGTAAATGTCGGGATTGTAGACTTGTCCAGCATCTTCAAGGGCTTGCTTTAAATCGGCCTTAGAACGGAAACGCTTACCACTAGGGTTTACAAGAATCACATCCCACTTGCCGAGAACATTTGAACGCTGATACATGTGCTTAACCCAATTGGGTGGCAGACGCCAATCGTCGACAACAACTGTGGGTTTCTTGTGTTCGCAATCAGAAGAAAGCCTTCCTTTCGGATGGGCTGATCGTTAACCCAGTGACAGGTCCATTCACCATCCTTCGGTACTTCTGGTAGATTCAGCGATGGTATGTCCAGCGTATCCATAGAAATTAGAGGCCAATCCTTGCGGGGAATTTTCGAAGATCGTTTTGGAGTTTTTATTACAGGATCACTTGTTGCATGAGACGGTTCAATCACCTCAGTTGGATCTGTCTTAGGTGTTTTTGGTGTCTTACCAACTTTTCCAGAACCAACCGGCGAGGTTAACTTCTCTGGAAGTGCCTTTATTTTACTCATGTGGCTCCCACGCACCACCTTTACGAAACCATCTTCGAAGAGAACCTCGTACAAATCGTCACCAAGCACTTTTTGTACTGTAGCCGGAAATTTTCTTGATCCAGTCCAGCGAGCAAAACACTTCTCTTCAGCCAGAAAAGTCGGAGCTGGTTTAGCTGAAGCCTTCTGTCTCAATCGTGGACTGTTCATGGGAATCCATTCCTCTGACTCAGCTCTCTTATATTTGCCGGATTTCTCGAATTTAATCAAAACTTCACGATCATCATTGTCTACTTCGACAATTTTTGCCGAATGCCATTGTCCATTAAGCTCTTGAACTTCCAAACGAACCCCCGGAGTGAACATTGTCGGTGGTTCCAATTTAAGTGGAGTACTTCCCTGTGAGCGGGGACTTTCCAATGAAGACTCGTCGGATCGTGAGAGTTTTCTCTTTACTTCCTTTGGAACAATACCAGCCGCTCGATTCAACTCAGCCGTTTCAGCCATAATTTGGGCAATTGTAGCTTCGATTCTAGAAGCTTCAGTAGCGTCGTCGTTTACTTCACTGTTGACACGACTCACAGGAGCTGAAGTGACACTGCTCGAACTAGATTCGTTCCTTCTCCACGGAAACACTGAGGGTGTGGCGCCAGATTTCAGCAGATATTTCCCATTCTTCATCGGTTGGAAATCGGCCCGACGAAAATGCCGTGAGCATACCAAAATGTTTTTTGTGATGTTTTTGTCGGCCGGCAGACGGCAACTTTCAATCCAAACATCTCGGGTCTTCGAACCAAATGGAAGGGAGTGGAAGGTTACACCTTTATGCTCGATAACAGACGATTTTGATTCGCACCCTTCTATTACACAGCGACGAACCATTATTGCAGGAATTTTTTTTATATTGTTTTTTGTTTTCTTTAGAATACTGGTGTTGCTAAAACGTTTAGGGGTTAACTATTCTGTCTTTAGGACAGATAAAAAGTGAGTGTAGGTTTAATATGCTCACAAAACACTTGAAAATATTTTGATTGAAACGTTGGAAGTAGTTTTAAGAGTTATTTGCGCGGTAATTTAACGATTATTTTAGTTTATTTTGGTACACATAATTGCGACCTAAACCAAACCAAGCCATTTTTTTCACGAGCTGCATTGCCGACGAGGCACGTTTCAATGGAGTAGACTGAAAGAGTAGATCCGATGAGTCGGCCACAGGATCCTCATCTGTCTTCTTTGGAGTACAGAAATGTAATCGGTCGTAAACTAGAGATCGATGGACCGACGAGCTGTGATCGTTGACAGGGCCTCATGGTTTTTATATCCCAGAATCTACATGACAATTTTACGATCAGAAGTGTAGTTCTACGTGCAATTTAGCAGCAAGACTGCCGACAGTAGTCCTAATAAAATCCACCAAATTATTATGCCGAAAAACCATCTGATTCACAATCTTCTCATGCCAGCCAGAGTCCCTGAAGATGTGAGGTGAAGCTGGTTTGCCCCATAACTTTTTGCAAGCGACGCATCTATTGATTAGCTTCTTTACAAGTTGTCGTCCTTTAGGGATCCAAAACCGAGTTCGCAGTTGCAAAAGAACAGTGTTGACCCGTCCATGCAGAGATCTCTCATGGCAGTCATTCACGATGAGGTCAGTAATATGCGAATTAGTTGGCAATATGATGGGGTGCTTGAAGTCCGCATAATACCCACATCGTCCGGGAAAAGCTGAGCAATATCGGATGACCCAGGTACGGATATCGCTTTCTGTAATAAACAAATTTCATTAGAAAATTGGTTACACTGTACCTGATCCAGTAAGATTCAGTGGCGTTGCGTTCATCTGCACACAAATGCTTAGCCTCCTTTCTCATTTCTTTGTTCCAAGAATGCACAAAACGGTACATAAAGCAAGTATCCCGTAGCAAGTGATTCCAGGAACTGAAGTCTTCAAAGCACAAAACTGGATGAAGCTCAATACTTGCAGAAACTGCTTCTGCAAGCAAGACCAATGGTACCACAGTCGTTGGAAGAATACACGTGTTATCAGACAGGTAACTGACATCTTTAAGCCAAACTGGTCCTTTTGCCCACAGCTGAGACGTCCGCAGGCATTCGGATGTTAACCCCCTTGTCAGCATATCAACAGGATTTTCTTTTCACAGTGGTTCCAGTCTGAAGTTAACGTGTGTCGACGAATCTCCGAAACTCGGCTTTGCACGAAGGGTTTCCATCGGTCATGTTCACCTTGAATCCAATTGAGTGCAATTTTAGAACCCGTCCATATATGAAAACGTTGAAAACACAATCTAGCTGCTATTAAGGCCGCGGTAAGCTATAGTCTAGGTAATGTAAGCTCTTTAGTTCCATCTTCTTTGAGCGGAGCCACTCTGCTCTTCGCGCAAAAAAACCCAACGGTGCATTCGTCTTTGGATTTGATGTACTGTAGGTAGGCCACTGTGCCGTAGGCTTTTATGCTGGCGTCGGAAAAAAAATACGAATATGGACTTTGCACGCAAAAGAATACACTGAAACTGACCTTGGCATAGTCAAATCCTTTAATTGCAGCAGACTTGACGCACTCATCCTATTCAACAAACAGCTCGGAAGGTATAGCTTCATCCCAGCAGAGTTTCTTACTCCATATCGTTTGAAATAGTACCTTTACCTTAAAGACAACGGGTGCAAGCATTCCTAGAGGATCGTAAATTCTCGCTATTGTCTCGAGCAGGATGCGTTTTGTGGCTGTTGCTATGTTGCAAGAAAGTAAACTCTCGACCGATGTAAAAGGTACAGCTATCTCATCGCCGAACACAAGCCTTGAGAGTCCCAAAATCTTTTGCGTAGCTGGGACATCGATGGAACCAAAACATTCACGAATCAGAGAATTATTGGAGTTCCATTTCCTCAAATTCATGCCTCTTTGCAAATCCGCTGTCCTTTACTTCCTGCGTCATCGCTAATCACTAAGTCGTCCATGTAAAATCCTTCTTCAAGAACGTCACACGTTGATCGAAAACGATACCTCTCTTCGGCAAAGTGATGACGCAGTGTCGCTGTTAATAGAAATGGGCTGCAGTACACACCAAAGGTCACCCTTGTCATCCACAGCTCTTCGAATTTGGGCGTCCCATCTGACGATTTTTGTTGAGACAACCAAACAAAACGATGGCTATCTTGATCTTTTTCACTTAGGAGAATTTGTAGAAAAGCCTTAAAGTTGAGCAGAATCTTCAAGACATCTGGCAACAGATTCGCACCCACATGCAGCATATCGTTAAGAGATGGGTTATCATCTGAGCGTGCTGAAGCATCAAACACAACTCTCAGCTTGCGGTAAATAAAATACCCGTCTGGAATCATCACAACTGTCTGCAGGAACTGGTTCAGCGATGCCATTTAAGACCATTTGTCGTATAGCATTATCTCCTTGAGACAATCAGGTGTCCGTGACAAACGCGTGGAAAGGTAAAGAAGCCGTTTAATTGCTTGGTTTCTGTTACTATCGGTACACACTTGAGAATCTTTCCACGGCAAAGCTGCTTCGTAGCGGGAATCTTTTCTTTCGATGCAGGAGGTTTCTATGGCTCTCAGACAGGGCGCGATGCGTCTTTGCTTGCCGATAATTATGGTCGAGTAGAAGTCGGAGCCTACAAGAACACTTAGGCCTTCTTCCGTATCGCTGGAAGCATGTTTTGTGTCAGCTAACTGAATTCCTTGAAATGAGGGACATGAGCATCGGTGAACCGTGAGAAACGTATGTCTCTGTGATAGCCCAACAGTCAGGAGTGGACAAAATCTATCCACTTCAACCTTGAACGGTGGGGAGTCGGAAACTCATTTCAGACACTCCAACACCGAACCGATATTCTAAGCAAATAATTTGCTTTTTAATGCGAGGCTTCCAACTTCTTGACTTGACAAACTTGCTCTCTATTTGTACTCAGAAGGTAGCAAAGCCGAATGCACTTGAAATTGCTTAGACTCCAGCGAACCTATGCAATTGATCCTTAAAGATCCTACTTTGATCCAAATTGCAGGCAGAAAAATTGTCATAACAATGTTGCACGACTACTGGGTTCGGTACTACTCGTATTTTGCAACAATTTCTGTACTACGTCCATGGCAACAAGGATCCCAGCGTCACGTCTTGAGAGAAATTCCCAAATCGTTCCCATCCAATCGTTGACCTCAATTGCAAACAAAAAGAAAGACCGACAACCGACGCCACTACCAAAGTCAATTCTCCTGCAACAATCTCTCATTCATCTTCAAAGAGTTACACTTCACTTATCATCCTCTGTATACTAGAATTCCTTTATAGCTGGCCCAGCAATAAGCACGCTAACCCTGCAGCCAGTTAGTGGTACTTTCGATTCCATTGCGGATTTGAGGCTACGGCAAATCTTAAAATCAAAGTTCGAACACGAACGGCTAATTATTCTCCATTCTTCAAAAGATTCCAAGCAATTGCGTCTCATTTTGAGCGTTGCCTAATTGGTCCGTTTTCCATCCCCAGTACCAGACTTCAGACCCTCGTCCATGGTTTATTGGGGGCACCTACCTAGCACACACATCATAAATCTGTTCGTGCTCGACTCCTTTCATCTCTGGCCAACACCAGCGTATTGGTGTATTCGTATTCATAGCATTTGGCTCCCGAAATCCTCGTGCCCAACTTCATTTACTGAGCGAATTAAGCATTTAAAAGAGTTTTCCTACTATTGCGTGTCGTGACTCAAAACTGACTGACTGATGTTGATGGTGTAGATGGAGATGGACTTGGAAACGGAGGCTTGCTTGCTCCCGGTACAGTAGCGCAATTTGGCATAGCAAATACGAGTAACTCGTGTGAGGGAATTCGAATATTCATGCGATCGCTTTCGAAGAAGTTCAAGACGAACGCAAACGTCAAAAAGTTGCGTGCCCATGGGCCTTGTGTGTAATTGCTTACAGTTCTCTTTGAATTCAGTAAAAAAACAAAAAAAACCGGGTCAACTACCATTTGGATGGGGTTGATGGGAACACGGTCGACGAAAATCGAAAATCATTTCTGACATGCGAATGAATTTGATGAGAACGATGACACGATGGTTTTCCTTTTGACTTTGCTGACGCACAGGGGGTAATGGAAGATACATAGTAGTGCGTAGATGATCAATAATTTTATTCTGTCCTCGTTTAGTGCAACAATTTGAGTTGGATGGTTTCAAGAAATGCTGCCGGAACTGAGATGTTTGGAAAGTCTCACTATCATCACCTAAATACAGTGCCGCATCCAATAGCTGAGGAGCCTTCAGAGCAGTACCCGACAAACATCACAGTTTTCGGGCGGCTTTCCACCCAGCAAGGACTTTGATAGTATCTGCCCTATCTTGCACACATATGTAGCAAAAGCAATACAAAGCGATTCCTAGAAAAATCCTCCGCCACTGTCTGGAAAGGTGGGTTCATTTAAAAGCAACATCTGCAACATTAGAGCTGCTACAAAGGCCTGTTCATGTCCATATGCAAATTGATTAAGTCAATTCGAGATCACTTGACTATACGCTGCATCTGAGCTATATTCCAAAGCATTAGCTTAAAATGCACCGACGAGGCTGTAGCCAATATCAAGGAGAGATTCGATGTCTGCCTGGATAGAGCTTACGGACCCATTCCAGAGACTGATGGCAAAATGGTACTCTAAGACTTACACGTCGATTCTGACGTTGCAGCCACCTTGAACCCTAAGCACATCTGAAATGGTCAGAGGCTACTAAGTACAGGTGTTCCGAGTGACACCGGAGGACTTACCAAAAAATTGCTGCTACTTCGGTTTGGCAAACAAGTGGATTCAAAGCTCCTTAATCGAAAGACGAGATGCATGTCGTACAAAGCACTGATTCTGGGTTTTCTGCTTTGCTGGTGCAAGAATTCGGTATTTCACCGGACTTATGAGCTCTTCGAAGTGGACGAAATAATGGACGATGGACGTTACCAAGTGTCATTACCCTTCAAAGGTAACACGCGTCCAGTACTTGGGAGATCACAGGAAGGAGCCCTTCAACGATTTTTAAGCCTGGAAAAACGTCTGGCAGCCAGTACTCTTCTACGTGACCAGTACGTAACGTGTATGGAAGAATACAAGACACTCGGCCACATGTCAGTCATTGAAGAAAACGAACTTAGTAACCCCGGACACTATTTCCTGCCACATCATGCTGTATTGAAGGAGAGTAGGTCAATTACCAAACTCAGAGTGTTCTTTGACGCGTTGTTCCGTACAGCTGACGGATTATCACTAAACGATCAGCTTATGACAGGCCCCAATTTGCAGGTCAATGTTGTAGACATAATTTTGCGGTGGCGAACCTACCGATTTACTTTCACAGCAGATCTTGAGAAGATGTACCGTCAGGTACCAACTCATCTTTCGTCGCCTAAAAACGGTAACATTTGGAACAACCTCTGCTCCGTATCGGAGAATCAATATCCACTGGCAGCGAGAATGATACGAGACGAGATGTATGTCGACGATCTAATCTCCGGAGCTGATACTCTGGAGGAGGCGAACAAATAAATGCAGGAGATTAGGGCAGCGTTAGAACCAAGCGGGTTTAATCTCAGGAAATGGACCTCCAACTCAAAGTTTCTTCTTAAAGACGTAAGGGAGGAAGATCGGGAACTAAGCTTTTCATTGCCATCTGAGAACGGAGACAAGGTTAAGACATTCATTCACTGGCTCCCTGGAAGCGATGAGTTTTCCTTTAGCTGCGCGCCACAGGCTATGTCACAACCTACAAAAAGGTTTGTCCTGTCCACGATAGCACGGTTGTTCGATCCTCTGGGATGGATCACACCCTGTATCCTGATTGCAAAAGGGGACCAACAAATTGACACCGAAATGCAGGCAGACTGAAACCAATTTTACGAGGAGTTGAAGGTAATAAACGAAGTCCGTCTTCCCAGGTGGGTGAGTACTATCAGCAGCTCAAACAGCGTTGAATTACACGGGTTCTGTGACGCATCGGAAAAGGCATATGGCGCCGCCATATACCTGAGAGTCGAAGACGAAGAGGGAACGGTTCACACGAACTTACTAATTGCGAAGTCAAAGGTAGCACCAGTGGCATCCGTAAGTTTTCCACGGCTGGAACTCTGCGGTGCGGTTATGCTGGCAAAGCTAATCCACCATACAACTACCGTTCTCGAAAGACCCGAATGGAAAACCTACATTTGGACTGACTCAACCATCACGCTAGCTTGGATAAACGGCTCTCCGTCAAAATGGGAAACATTTGTGCGTAAAAGGGTGGCAGAAATCCAGCGTTTAGTGGAGTCCAGCAATTGGAGACACGTACCGACTCAAGAAAACCCTGCAGATTTAGCGTCTAGAGGCATGCTTCGATCTGCGTTGATCAAGTCAACATTATGGTGGAACGGACCCCACTTTTTACAAGGGGAATGGAACTTCCAAATGCCAGCTCAAGCGAATGACTTGGCCACGGAAGGATGCAGGAAAGCCCAAAATATTGGCGTCTGGTGCCAGTAAATAAACCGGGGTTTTTTCTCACTGGCAGTCCATATCTAAAGCACTCCCGTTGGCGTCTTGTGCCACTAGTTTTTAACTGCAACAAACGGACCTAGTAAAACGGATTTTGAGTTAAATAAAACGACCGGTAGGAACTGTGGTTCAAACGTACTATTTACCATCTCATCATCTTGATTCCCTCAGCCCCACGATGTGCATTTGTATCAGATGAATCACTTCTTCGGTTAGGGGAGTCCAGCGTTCTGAACCTTCTCTTATTGAGACAAGGAGAGTCCTTACGTTACAGATACAATAGCCAAAGTTGATGTATGAATTGTTCATACGGCGTTTGCTGCATTTCGAAGCAATCGATTTTTGACAGTGCATACCCTAATCGTACGGCACCCAACCATCAATCCAATTCATGCACATTGTAGCACCAGAGGTGCCAAACAAATTAGGAAAGCCAAAGGAGTCAGAAAGATCAAAAGAAGCCAAATGAGCTATAAAAATTGAAATAATCAAAGCAGCTAGGTGGGGTCTTCTTCTTCTTGTATTCCGAAAGCTGCTGCATAGGACAACAACCAGGTCCTTCCATCTCACTCTGTTTGCAGCTCAATATCTCAGCTGTGTCCACGTTTACAAACTTTGGGACTGCGCTTCCGTCTTAACATTTGACCTACATGTCGTTCTTGGCCTACCAACTCGCCTTACACCTTGAGGGTTTCATTGGAAGGACTGCTTCGCTATGTTGTCATCTGGTTCCCTCTGTGTATGGCCAATCCAGCGCTATTTGCTCTGTTTGATGTCAATAGTCCTCCTTAGCCACAATTCATTGTTGGAAATCGTTTGTGGACACCGGATCTTTAGAATGTCACGCAGACAACAATTAACAAAGGCTTGTAACCTGCTCGAGATGTTGGCGGAGCACGTTTCATATGCATATAGGAGTACAGATTTTGCATTGGATTCCAACAGTGCGAGGTGATATTTTGCTAGAGTTCGACACTGGAGAAAGGATTCTGAATCCCCTACAAGCTTTATTTCTGACCTAAAGGGCCGTTGCACCATCGAGTGAGACATAACTACCCAGATAGTGGAACTGCGTGACCTCCTGTATGGTCTCGGCTAGTGTGCATACTTTTTGTGCTTTTTTTATCCTCAAGCCAGCCACCTCCCCAATCTGTTGCAGTGAATGACACATTTGGTTAAGGGCGCCAATGTTGTTTGCCAGGAATAGATACCAAGACTCTCATTTGTACCCACCGCCGTGGCAGTCATAACATCGTCGATCGCAAGTAAGAACAAAGTCGATGACAGTGCATCTCCTTGTCTCACTTCTTGTCGCACTTCAAATGCATCGGAAAGCGGTCCACTGTGCAAAACGAAACATCTAGCAACAATTTTTTCAGGACTGCCTCTCATAGCAAGCAATCTCCAAATGCAATCACGATTAACGCGATCGAAGGCCTTGGATTGGTACTCCAACTATTGTTCAAGGACGATTCGCAAGGTGTTAACATCATCGACGCATGATCGACCACTTGAGCGTCGACTCAATCCTCGACTTTATCCTCTCAAGAATGATAGTTGCCATCAGTTTTAAGAATACGGGCAACATGGTGATACCACGCCAGTTATTGCAGTTCTTAAGAACGCCTTTCTCCGGTATCTCGAAAATAACTCCGTCCTTTCATTCCCTGGGAAAGGTGTGAAAGGTGATCTCCCAAACAGCCTGAACAAGTGGAAATAAAATACAGGCCTCTGCGTTGGGATTCGCTTTCAGAAACTCGGCAGGTATGCCATCCAGTCCAACCAGATGAGGTAAAGCAGCCAAATTAACTAGAGGAGCCAATGATTCCAGAGATTCTTCACTGAAAATTGGTTGTTTCTGAAGTGTCTAGACTACCAGCATCCTCTACGTCAATGCCGAATGTTTACAGCCACATACGAGCGTTGGCTGGAGATTCACAGAGATAGTGCTCAACGATACGTAGTCACTCTCACATCAAGCGTCGTAGGATGTCGTGTTACTTATGCCCAGCATGCTTAGTAAATGCGTATTGTCCCATCACGAGACCAGTCTTTCCTACTGAGGGACAGCAAGAAATTCGCTGACCACTTAGAGAGATTCGGTTAATCTACTGGCATCCTAGACAGCTATCTGCAGTTATGCTCATATGAAACCCCACTGTCAATGAAAGGCCTAATCGAAGACGTAGGCTGTCCTAACGCAGGTTCATGTACAGAAAAAGTCTCATATAACCCTTCTTTTGGAAATTCACCAGTAATTTCATTTCTCTTGTTCCCGTTGTGCCGTAGGACCTAAGCCCCAGGATTGCATTCAGTAAAGTCTTGCATTCTGGAACTCTGAGAAGTTTTAAACGCAGCTTCACTGTCGCCATATATATGCAATACTTCGCGTTCTCCAAAGATTACTCATAATATATGTACTCGTAGTTCGATGCCATCAGTATTGTGTGTATCTCTGCTTGGAAGACAGGAAGACCTGGACCTCAAAAAATAAGCCTCTTCAATTAGGAGGCTAACTGCCTCCAGTTGCGCACTGCAAGTTGGTTAAGGTCCCCTTCCACTTGCGTGCGCCACCTAAGGCGAGGCGTTCCTTTACTGCGTTGCCCCTCCGGATTAGAGTCGAAAATTCTGCGGGCTGCGTCCCGTCGAGATTGAAGACAGCCGCGTTAGCAAATAGCCACTCAAATTTATAACGGTACTTATCTTGTCGCTATAAACGGTGAATGCATGTTTTTTCTCAAAATATTTGTTTACCCAAGCAGCCATTCGTTTTTGCATTCGCTTGATGTCCACCAGTGCCCGAGATGAAAAACGGATTTTGTGTCAATTTCTTCGGGGATGAGAGGATTTGGGGAAGTTGTTGGCTGGTTAGTGTCCTCGAGATTGGCTGGCGGGCAAGAAGTTGAAGCAGTCGTTTGGTGGTTCCTTCAAGATCAATGAGGTTTGGCGCAAAACTTTCGCTAAGAATTTCATCCAGTATTGAGGTACTGTAAATTGGGAGCCGCAGGGTATAGCATCGAACTTACTTGAGGTGTATTTTAGCTCTTCGATTATGCCGGCGACATTTAAAAATGTCTAGACTCGACGGAGATTTACTGAATACTATGTAAGTTCAGAGGACTCTTCTTGGTTACACTTTACACTTCCAGAAGGCTGACAACGGCTTGGAGGTTTTCGATGTGACGTGTGTGGTCTAAGCCTTCATTTGAGAAGCACTAGATGTGTCTAATCAGTCAGCTTTCTCCTTCTCTTAAAGAGAACAACCGCAGTTTTGTGAGGATTGACTAAAAAACCATTTGCAGTGCAGCAATCGTCGATTTCGTCTAGGTCTGCCTGCCCATGAGAGCAGATATGATGAATTTTTCGTCTGAGGGAAGACAACGAGATAGTTTTACAGCAGGTATAGGTTTCATCCTGCAAAAAGTTGTTTAGATGCAACCCAAGTCTATTGACGTGTCTAAATAATTATGGCCTGCGAAGGTGCCCACTAGAATTCCGAAGTGCAACATTTAGCAGAAAAGTTACTCTACACTGTTCGGTTCTGCAGGTTGTGCCTTCCATCTATCAGCAATTTCTATCATTTCCCACATCCTTCAACGCTCTCAAAATCACCTCAGGGAAGAGACTGCCCATACGCTAAGTCTCGGGTAAAGGCAGGTTCCACGACAAATAGGGTTATAAGCGGTACTCAGGGATGCCCATAATCTTTTTACCATTCCTCCATTTGATTGTAAAGATACGTTTTACATGCAGCTCATTATCATATTGAGGAGTTTCAGAGGATTAGACTTCCAATAATTTCAACAAGGAAGAAAACCTCTTCCTGAAGCTGCATGGCAGTCAAACTCCAGTTTCCTTGGTGGTTCCAATCGTAAGGGTTTTGAATAACAATCGGCAGTACTGTCGTCTGGAAGCGGGAGTATTTTTGATGCAGAGTACCTCGAAAGTAATTGCTTAAACTGACGTACATTCTGGTTTTTTTCCGACGTAAATACAGGAAAACCATATTCAAAGACTTGCAGTGATTATAGGAGGCTCCAGGCCGAGACTGAGTAAATTTTTTGCTTCGGCTGTAGATAGAACCTACTGCGATCGTAATTTGTTACTTTCCGCAAAATTAACGAATATCTTAGTAAGTGTCCGTCAGTGATGCTCTCTCTATCTTTTACAGAGAATTATTCAATTTTATTTCTTTCTTCGTCCCCTTTCTACGAGCACCCCGTGGTATAATCGTAAACTTCGCTCTTTACGTAACAAGAGAAACAAATTATGGGCAGAGTTTCTTCGATCCAGTTCTTTTGCTGACTATTCCATCTACCTCGGGTTAAACATTCAATTCGCCCAGCTTTATAACCTTCCCTACCAGCGATACTTTGATAGTGCGCAATCAAAGCTTATAAACGATCCCAAGTCTTTCTACCAAGTGTCCTCTGTTCTCTCAGCCTTAGAGAGTGGTAAAGAAGTTGACGTTATAACAACTGATTTCAGTAAGGCGTTTGACAAGATATCTCACAAACTAATCCTGTTCAAATTGTCCGTCCTGGGCTTTGAACCCATTTTCCTAAAATGGATATCTTCTTACCTGGATAATCGTTTTTATAGTGTTCGCTTCAGGACTGCCCTATCGGTCCCTTTCCTGGCCACTTCAGGTGTTCCTCAAGGTAGTCACCTAGGTCCACTCCTCTTCATCCTAACTATTAACGATCTTGAAAGGGTCATTCAACACTCAGCACTTTCTCTCTATGCTGACGATACCAACTTTTTCATTTCCTCACAACAAGACTCCAGCCTCCTTCAAATAGATCTACGAGTAAATAGTTTTTCCCTCTGGTGCATCAAGAACTGCTCAGAACTCAATGTCTCCCCAAATGTTAATCGATTTAATTTCTCACGTAAATGCAAGAAGTCTCCTCAACGAATTCACCATCTCCACGGCCAATCTATAGCCCTTGTTGAATCTATCCGCAACCGCTCGTATATTGATGACATAATTTCTAAAACTCGGCTTCCTTAAAAGATGGTCGAAAGAATTCTGCAACTCATGTTCGACCCCTTCTCGAGGACGCTAGCCAAGCGTGCTCTATCTTTCAACGAGTTCATATATCCCGTATTGAGAGCATCCAGCGTCGTTTTCTTCGATTTGCACTTCGAAGTCTACCTTGGAACGATCCTCTAACCTTACCTCCCTATCGAGATCGTCTCAAGCTCATTAACCTGAATACGATTGAGGAACGAAGGAACGCAGCAGACATTATTTTTATTCACCGACTTCTCTCAGGCTCCGTAGATTGCACGTCTCCTTACAACTCCATTTTCTCTTACACTAACCCTCGAGATCTACGCTGTCACCGTCTTTTTATCTACCAATCCACCTTTCCAACTCCAATCTTTCCGTATTCGATTTTAATCGCAGCACTCTTTCCCTCAAATCCGATCTCCTTCACCGTCCCTAGCTTCAAGCCCTAGTGATAGATCCTAGATATTGCTAAACCTTAATTTTTCTTTTAGTTTTTAAGTGTTAGTTTTTAAGCTTGTAAAGGGATTTCCAATAGGGACTTGACAACTTTGAATTTAATTTGTGAACGCACTCTTTCACTAATCATCAAACTGTCACTGTCAATTTATTCAGTAAACTCAACACTTTCATCATGGTAAAGTAAAGTACACGAACGAGCAACGTCTACCAAAATTCGGAGTCGGTGACTGCAACTTTAAGAGCGTTAACTCCAATTTTCGGTCGTAATTCTCGCCCTAGTAGACAGGCAATAACAAGTTTAGTGCAAAAATTTGTGATGTTGCCGTGTCAGTGAGACAACTTGTTGGTCGAAGTGTCGAAAATATCGCTGCCGTTCAGGCGTCCGTCCGTCCAAATCAGTCAATTCCACGGCGTTCTCAAGAACTGGGCATCGCTCAGACCACATTATGGCGTATTTTGCGTAAGGATCTTGGTTTACACCCACCCATACAAGATCAAGCTGACCCAAGAATTGAAGCCGATATACCATTTGAAGCGACGTACGTTCTCCGATTGGGTTCTCTAGAACTCTAGTTTGGCTGATTTGTTGACTGAAGTGTGCGTGGATGCTCTGTTGGCAATCCGACAAAAGGAACAGCCAATTGACTTGCACATGGGAGAGCTAATGGAAATGCAGCATAAAACGGCTACAGACACCAGTCTAATTCGTGGTATTGTGATGGATCATGGTACCAGGCATCCAGATATGCCAAAGCGATTGGAGAATGCTTATATCTTAACATGCAACGTTTCGCTTGAATACGAAAAGTCGGAGGTGAACTCTGGGTTCTTTTATAAAACTGCAGAGGAACGTGAGAAGTTTGTATTGGCTGAACGCGAATTTATCGATCAGCGTGTTAAGAAGACCATAGAGCTGAAAAAGAAATTGTGCGATGGAATTGACAAAACTTTTGTTGTGATTAACCAGAAGGGAATCGACCCAATGTCTCTGGATGCATTGGCTCTTCGTCGGGCAAAGAGGAGGAACATGGAACGTTTAGCTTTGGCTTGTGGTAGATTGGCTTTAAATTCCTCCGATGACATTAGGGAATCTAATTTAGGTTATGCTGGTGTAGTTTATGAACATGTCCTAGGTGAGAACAAGTACACATTCGTGGAGGAATGCAAGAACCCACAATCGGTGACTATTTTGATTAAGGGGCCCAACAAGCATACTATCGTACAGATCAAAGACGCCATTCGTGATGGTTTGAGGGCAATTAACAATGCAATCAACGATGGATGCCTTATTCCAGGAGCTGCAGCTTTCGAGATCCGTGCTTACAACCAACTCATGCAATATAAGGACACTATCAAGGGAAAAGTGCGTCTCGGAGTGCAGGCTTTCGCAGAGGCACTTTTAGTAATTCCTAAAAATCTAGCTATCAACAGCGGCTATGATGCTCAAGACACAATTGTAAAACTTACTGAAGAAGACCGCCTTAATCCAGATCCTGTTGGATTAGATTTGTCCACAGGCGAAGCAATGAAACCAGTGGACATGGGGGTTTATGATAATTACATTGTCAAGAAGCAAATCATTAATTCCTGTTCCGTAATTGCCAGTAATCTGCTTCTCGTAGATGAAGTCATGCGTGCCGGCATGACAAGTCATAAGGGATAGGAAAAAAATGCGTCGCTGGAACGTATGCAAACCTTCGTCTCCCTTCACGTATTCCTCATTTCTGTCATACCTTATTTTAACATCATGTTCACACAGGAAAAGTATTTCCTTACGCTATCTTTGCTAATATTTCACAAATAAAATTAGAAGATGCGCTAAGATGATGAATTTCATCGCAAAATCATCTTCAGTGACCAAGCTCATTTTTGGCTCAATGGGTTCGTCAATAAGCAAATATGCGAAAATCCACATGTGCTTCATGAATCACCACTTCATCCACAAAAAATAACTGTTTGGTGCGGTTTGCATGCCGGCGGCGTTATTGAGCCATATTTTTTCATCGACGTTACTGTGAATGGTCAGCGTTGTCGCGCCATGATCACCGATTATTTTTGGCCCGAATTGGAAGATACTCGGACGACATGTGGTTTCAACAGGATGATGCCACAAGCCACACAGCACACGCTACAATCGATTTATTGAAGAGTAAGCTTGAATATTTTGTGTGGGGCTACGTTAAGTCATTGGTTTATGCCAAGACGCCGACGACGTTGGAAGAGCTCAGAGCCGACATTGAACGCTAAATAGCGGCTGTTTCGGCCGAAATGTGTGGCCGAGTCGTTGAAAATTGGGTCCAACGAATCGACAACGAACGAAGTCGAGTTCCATTCATAAATGTTTTGATTGTACTTCAAGCCGATAATAAAGTTTTTGAAATATCTCAAATGGTTTGCGTTTTATTTAAAACAAAAGTTGTCAAGTCCTTATTGGAAAACCCGATACTTTCAGAGGATTAGGCTTCCAATAATTTCAACGAGGAAGAAACCCTCTTTCTGATGCTGCTTGGCTGTCAAACTCTTGTTTCCTTGGTGGTTCCAATCGTAAGGGTTTCGAGAAACAATCGGCAGAACCGTCGTCTGGAAGCGTGAGTATTTTTGATGCAGAGTACCTCGAAAGTAATTGCTTAAACTGACGTACATTCTGCTTTTCTGCCTACGTAAATACAAGAAAACCATATCCAAAGAGTTGCAGTGATTATAGGAGGCTCCAGGCCGAGACTGAGTCCCTTTTTTGCTTCGGTTGTAGATAGAACCTACTGCGATCGTAATTTGTTACTTTGTATTGATTTTATATTCCACGTTGAGATCGCCAAACGTTATTCAAATCAATCGCAACTTGACTCATGATCGTCGATCGTAAATTTCTCAATTTATACGCAACCACTAATCTGCGGTCTCCTTCGTCTGGCCAGACACAAATTAAACTTAAAACTCCATCCAAGCTCATATTAAGGCTTACCTAAGTTAAAACAGTTAAAAACCTCAACAAAGTCGCACAAAAATGAACTTTAATCGTTAAAACCCCCAGCCCCAGCTCCAGTCGCAACCCTAATACCGGCTAAAGTAGCCGTTTGTCTCTTACTGTTATTGAAAATCGCAACAATTTAACGATCAATTAAATCCACTCGAACCATAAATGTTAAGAGTTTTACGATCATTTGGCGAGATTCACTCGCAACATTCTATACTAACTCTTCAAAATCTTGCTGCCGGCAACAATGACACCAACTTACCCACCGACAACAGGCCACAACAACGAGCCACAACAACGGGCCACAACAACGGGCCACAACAACTGTCTGTCCACCAGAACAGAGCCACAAAAGTCGGCTGTCGTAAAAGCAACATCCAATTTCCCGGCGTAAATTGTGTGCCGTGCCGATCTTTATAACATTCGGTAATTCAAGCTCACATTTGAGGTAAGCCCCCGGTTCAAAATCGAATTTCATCTTAACGATCAATAAAAACCGACAGCGAGACAATGAGACGTCCATAGTGACGGTGACTGTCGGGCCTCGCAGTCAGATTCGAATTCAGAGTTCGATTTCGAGTTCCAGATTTTGATTCAGATTTGGATGCGAAGAGACGAACTGGATGGATCGAATTCTGTCGTATTCTGTGCTGAAGCCCACCTTAGATGAAAGTCGTCAGTCAGAGGTAAGGGTCTGGCAGTCTGTTGGGGCGGGCGGCCCCCCGTTTAGCTTTTTATGTATGTTACCAAATGAGATTGGCAACAATGTTGCGGGTGTGCACAATTAATTGACCAGCGGTTAGGTGGTGTAGACACTCAACCTTCTGTGGTAGTTGGCAGGGTGGCAGTCGTCGGCGGTTAGAACCGTCTGAGCGGTCGTCAAATTGTTGCAAATAAGTAACGAGGTGCTCATTAAAAACGCCATTAATGCAATAAACCGAAGAGCAAACATCGATTAAACATTATTTATGGGGCTTCACTGGCAAGCGAGAATGCCGCTACACACGTACGCTTATGTGGTGCGAGTGGTTAATATTATGCGATACAGACACTGCCACTGGCACCGAGACCGAACGTGTGGTAGGGGCTTTTAAATTTTGTTGTTCACTTGTTTTTCGGGCATACAATGTTGCAAGTATGTGGGATTCTACTCGTCTGATTGAGTTTTTATGTGCAAATGCATCAGGTTATTGAGATAGAATGTGGAAGGAATGTTCAAGGAAGTAGCTAATGGTAAGAAGCAAACTTTCTAACAGTTGTTTCTATGCAATAGACACTGAACTTAAGGGACAATTTCATGGAATACTTCCTGGAATTCATGGTCATATAACAGGAGAGACGAAGGTCAAACAAGAGAAACGCGATTGAACAATTCTTGCGGAAGTACAAAAAGTTATTCTATCAAACAGGCTAGGGGCATGCGTGGTATGAATGATATTGTAAGACACCGTTAGCGATTGATATCTTAACAAGTTGTTAAGTGTTTCTCTTAGAGAAACATGAGATTCTGTCATACCTACGAACCCCAAAGATGTATCGAGCCGCATTGTTATAAGCTTTCTGTTACTGACAGCATCACACTTTCCGTAAACTTCACATCCATCACAAGGTGATTTTACAAGAGCCATTCTACCTTTCACTGGATTATAATGCTGATAAAGAACGAAATACACCATAAACTTTGCCAACTGCTAAACTTATGTGATTGCTCCAAGTCAGTCTTTGATTGAATGTCATGCCAAGATTCTTTGCGGTAGTGCAATACTCAGTTGGGGCATTACCATATTAAGGACGACAGAAGGAAAGTACGAGGTAGACACATAGTTTTTGGAAATGACAATGCATTTTGACTTCTTCGGGTTCCGTAAAAGAAGACTTTTTTTTAGACCAGTTGGCGACATTGTGTAGATCTCAATAAGTCCAAGTGGACAACTTATGTGGAGTTGAGCATCATCAGCATATAACTCAATATTGAAGATAGTAACGAAAGACGGCAGCTCATTAATATACAGGGAAAACAGAAGGAGCCCGAGAATGGAACCTTGTGGTACTCCAGAACGAACAGCAATGAAGTCAGACAAAACATTGTTAATAGAGACGGCTTATTCTCGACCTATAAGATAGGAACAGAACAGAAGTCTAGCTGCAGGGAATGAAATGTTGAACATTTTATGAGTTTATCCCGAAGAAGAACGTGATCGACTATGTCGAAAGCTTTAGAAAAATCCAACAATAAGAGAAAAGTTATCAGGTCTTTATCGATGTTCTCTCTTATGTCATCTACAACTGTTAGGAGAGCTGTTGTGCAGCTATGATTCACTCTGAATCCTGATTGTCTGGGAGTAATAAGACTACAATAATTTAGAAAGACGTTCATTTGTTTCTGCACGATTTTTTCAAAAGCTTTAGATATTCTTTACCACCAAAGCCAAACCTTTCCCCCGGTAAGGAGATATCATCGGAAATCAAACCTGAACCTTGAAATTCAGATTGCAAGTCATTTGATATTGTCGGTAGGGTTAAACATGTTTGGTTGAGAGCATTACCATCAATACCATGGGGGGGTCAGAGCTTTCTGTTTTCCCAGGCCTAGGCTGCGCAGGTTTCTCCAAAGTTCTTTCTTTTCCACTTAGAGATGGACTGAGTCGGTTTGAGAAAAATTGTATGTTTGTGGAACGAATAAGAGCAACGGTCTCATTCCGATTGTGGTAGACTCTTCGATAAGCAACAAGTTTATATCGCTTACATCGTTCATAGGAGAGGTCCTGTTTTTTCATATGAAAGTGAATTTCATTAGTGAACCATGGGCGCTGTTCAGGCCTTGTAGATTTGAACTTCAAAGGGACGTGATTTTCATATAAGAAAATAATATTTGAATGAAGAAGAAGAAGACATATATAGGGCCTTCCAATAAGGACTTGACAACTTTTTTTTTTAAATAAAACCCAAACCATTTGAGATGTTTCAAAAACTTTATTATCGGCTTGAAGTACAATCAAAACATTTATGAATGGAACTCGACTTCGTTCATATGGCCGCCGCGGGCACGTTTGTAGCGGTCGTTGAGTTCGTTGAACTCAATTTTCAACGACTTGGCCACACATTTCGGCCGAAACGGCGCTATTTCGCGTTCAATGTTGGCTCTGAGGTCTTCCAACGTCGTCGGCGTGTTGGCATAAACCAATGACTTAACGTAGCCCCACAGAAAATAGTCAAGCGGCGTTAAATCGCACGAACTAGGCGGCCAATCGACTGGCCCATGTCTTGAGATAACACTCTCACCATACTTACTCTTCAATAAATCGTTTGTGGCGTGTGCTGTGTGGCTTGCGGCATCATCCTGTTGAAACCACATGTCGTCCAAGTTCATATCTTCCAATTCGTGCCAAAAATAATCGGTGATCATGGCGCGATAACGCTGACCATTCACAGTAACGTGACGATCGTTATCGTCGACGAAAAAATATGGCCCGCCGCCGGCATGCAAACCGCACCAAACAGGTATTTTTTGTGGATGAAGTGGTGATTCATGAAGCACATGCGGATTTTCACCCGACCAATGACGCATATTTTGCTTATTGACGCCCCTATTGAGCCAAAAATGAGCTTCGTCATCATCTTGGCGCATCTTCTCCAGAACCCAACCGGAGAACGTACGTCACTTCAAATGGTCCATCGGCTTCAATTCTTGAATCAGCTTGGTCTTGTATGGGTGCAAGATCCTTACGCAAAATACGCCATAATGTGGTCTGAGCGATGCCCAATTCTTGAGAACGCCGTGGAATTGACTGATTCGGATCGTTTGCTACGGGCGCCTGAACGGCAGCGATATTTTCGACACTTCGATCAACCCGTTGTCTCACTGAAGCGGCAACACCACACAACGAATATGTAGACTCAAATGTTTGCACTAAACTTGTTATTTCCTGTCTACTAGGGCGAGAATTACGACCGAAAATTGGAGTTAACGCTCTTAAAGTTGCAGTCACCGACTCCGAATTTCGGTAGAAATGTTGAGTTTACTGAATAAATTGACAGTGACAGTTTGATGATTAGGGAAAGAGTGCGTTCACAAATTAAATTCAAAGTTGTCAAGTCCCTATTGGAAAACCCTTTAAAATATTTGTTCCCATTGAATGCTTCGAAAGTCAGTCTCTAGTGCAACATGATTTCACTGTCGGAAGTCCCTGTAAGTGAAGGAAGATGGTGAACTATGCATGTTAAAGTCGAAAGTTAAATAGATGAGGTCTTGTTTCGAGAAACCTAGGGCTGTCAATTGGTCATGCAAAATGACTTTTCTAATGTCACTAACAGAAAACACACCGAGTAGTGTACATTGCTAAAATGTGTTGGATTGGAAGTGTTTACGGAGAAAAGATTTAAAGTGAGCATGCTCCCCAACAAATGGCCAGAATTAAATCAGAATTCAAATCTCCACACAACAACTTTAGACGAAGTAACAGCGATTTCTTCCAGTAAGGAAGGCAATCATTCGAAGACTTACATTTAGCCGAACAAGAAACACTTTCGCTAACATAAATTGCCACACCACCATCTCTGCATCTTGTTCTGTCAGCCCGCGTCTATAGCCCGCAAGATAAAAAATAGTGTCTTTAAGATCTATAGGGAACCACGTTTCGGGTACACAAACAACACCAACCCCAGAGCCTACAAAAAGGTCTCGAAATTTGTCTATTTTACAGCTCAGACTTTGTGCATTTATGTGACAAATTACACTCTGATCATGGATCCCAATACGACAATACTCAATCGGAAGCAGGCAAGATGCAGTATACGTAAGGTACTTCTAAACAAATCGAGATCTGAGCTCGACGAAATCCAGGGCGGAGAGTTTGAAAGGTGGCCTAAGTAGTTTCGCCCTTTATCAGAGGTAGAAACACGGAAACTGCCTAGAAGAAACATTACACAGAAATTATAGATTCAACTACACATCTGTGTAATGCTCTCTTCTAGAGCTCAAGACTGAAGTTGTATGCAGCGCTACTAGGTGCTCAATTGGCCCAGAATATGACGGCCTCCCACTCCATTGTTTTCGAGAAACCTATAATTTTGACAGACTCCAAAGTGGTGCAGAATTGGGTAAGATCGGATCGCCATAAATATAGGCAGTTGGCAGTTTCGCATTAGTGAAATTCTCGACATCACGGAACTGGATGAGTGGCCCAGGAAAACAGAACCCCTCCCACAGATTGAGCTTCATCTTGCCGAGGCCCGATTGTTCATCGAAGCTCAACCTAGTGCATATGAAGACGAAATAGGTCGTCTATAGTTGGCGCAGTGAAAGAGTCTCCTGTCGGTGTCGGAAAAACGATGCTGAGATTAGATACTCGGGCATGATGATGTCTTACAGATGAATATCCCCAACCAGATCTCCACCTGCTTTATTTGACTTTAGATCCGATATTGCTACCTTAACTCCGTCTAGAGTAAATGATTCATTCTGCGTTTTTTGACCATCATCGCCGACCACGACTCTACTAGAAGTATGGTCACCTTTGAAGGGTTTCATTCTGGCTCTGTAGCTCTGACAATTCGTTTTCACTTTCCTTTTCTATCCGAGAAGCCTGTGCTTCTTCCCTTCTTTTTTGGTAGTTTTCGTCCTCGTGTTTCGATGCAGAGCAGCTTACTATGATTCTTGTCTGGCTGTATGAATTTCTGTGTGGCGGCGCTTTGAAGTCAATCAAAATGTCTCGCTGACAACATTCCCGTTGGTGTTCTGTATCTAGGCTAGGATCTTGATAGAGTTTGGGGAAAACGCCATCGGCAAAGATTGCAATTGCAGCAACGTCCAACTTTGGTGGTCTTACTTGGCCCCAATATGCCAGTGATATCCGCATTCATACCCTGTCTGCAACAAGATTATGATCAAGGTAGCTGTTGGCTCCTGGAAAAGTTCAAACATCCAGATTGTTGAGGGAGTGTCTTGCATGCTGATCAATCTAGTTGACAGATGAATGAACAAGGAATAACCAAGTTGAGATGTCGGAGCCCCATACTGACTACTAAAAGCATACGTCCCAAAAACTTGGATCCATTGTCGGAACTGCTGTCATTCAAGTTGCGTTTTTCCGACGAATCGCTCAAAGAAGGCTTCCTTACCCAGGCTTGGGATAAGATATCCAAATTTTGTGTCGCAGGTTGGCCAGTATATTCTGTCTAGAGGGTCATAGAACTCGACTTTGATGCTGTCATCCTTATCTTCTCTAGGAGCATGAACACATTTCAGTCTTACGTGTCCGAATTTAGCCTTGATGCGGATTGGTTTGAGACATTCGCTTATATGCCGAAGCCAAAGTTAACTTCTAATAGCAAATCCACATCGAAATCGAAGCTTCGCCTTCCTTCTCCGTAGCTATCGCCATAGTATATATCGTATTGGCCCATTCCATCGTACTTCTTGTTGTTCGGAAACACGTGCTCCTAATATTTCATGTTCAAAGCTGATATTCGTTGTCCTTAAAACGTTTGCTCGAGCTTGTTGGTTGTCTACGAACTGTTAGCCCACTGTAAACTGTAAACCCTTAAACTGGCTAAACGATCCGGTGCCGGTAACTTCGATTATGATAGCCGTCGTTGACTTATTCAGATTTCTTGCGCCGTCGTCTCTGTTCAATGGTCCGATACCACCGTGGAATTCCCTTCAATCTTATGCTCAGAATATATCAGAATAGCTCTAAGGGAAGTGTGCACCAAGTAGCTCAAACTGACTAGAGTGACGGATGCCGCCGTTGATCGGTATATGGGACCCATCCGTCCATTCGAATATATAAGGACCTTAGGGTTCACCACTGGGAACTGAGAGTAGGAGTTGATAGGCAGAGATTTAGGTACCATCGCTTACCCACTGAAAGCCTTGAAAGCCTGTTATCGTTCCGTGCCTACAAAGTAATCCGCCAAAGACGATTTCGCTACCGATATTAGCATGGAAGCCTTCTAAAGGGCATATCATCAGATATAGCATAGGATTATCGTTTGTCCACTGACAGGTGACTTTCATCCATCTGGCACTGTGAGACTGTGATGAAGCGAAAGAACTGTATCCAATGCTATCTAACTTTAGTCTCCTTCGAGTTGCCAGATTGAGATTGACATGTTCAAGTAGCCAGGAACTATCTGCTGAATTCTAACTAACATGCCTTGCCAACATCGTACAGGTATTCCACATTGCCTACGAGTATCGTGTCGCACTTAATGACATGTTAAACTGCAGTAACCAGCATGCTGACAAACAGATTTCGCATTTCTGGAATTTCCCCTGCAAAACCTGCCACTAAATTTCTTTTGAAAAATTCCACTCCACAACGGCTAATCTGCTGTTCAAAATTTACCCACAACTGCTCCTTCGTCATCCTCTACCAGAGCGCAACGGATGACTCTTTTTATAAATTGGCCGCTTGCATTCAGTTTATCCGCCTCGGAAGCAACCAAAAATAATTGAATTATTGGAACCAACTGCGCGAATATTTTGTCGCATTTTTTGTTGTTGTCAAAACACTGATCATACTCGGTACTCCGTAAGGACATCATTAAACCACAGAACGCAAACCGACCCTAAATGTCGGTGGGATGGTTTTTCTTAAGACGTTTCACTGATCGCTGATCGCAGATCGCACATCGCACTCACAATCAATTCAATCAACTGTCATTCGTCTTGTCATCGTATCCCTTCCGAAATGCGCTATCAATAAAAAAAAAAACTATTCTCGTCATCGTCATGGTTTTCGTCCTCGTCTTTTGTCGTTCTGTTGTCACTGGCATCGCAACAGCGATCATAAAATATTCATTACATGACATGACTCCCTGTTTACACATTTCAACAACATAATCATGAATTTATTTCCACGTCTCGCGGACGCATCCCTTGGCGGGCTGATTCGATTCTTGTCCCGCGCAAAACGAAAAACCTCATCAAAGCAATAAATTAACCCCCTAGCGCAGATGTGCTGCTCTAAAGACCAAAACCAAGCACGACAGAGCGCCTAACAACTCTCTGATGGAACAGTCAATTTCAGCGCGTTCAATGGTCAACGCAGTGCCAGTCACAGTCAGAGTCTGGGGAGGGAAGCTCACTGTCACAGCAAAAACCTCTCCACCAGGACACTAATGGAATTGTGTTGATCCCATTTGACGTGACCCCTCTTCCAAATGGAAGCGACTACATATGCACAATGGACATAGAGCTTGACTTCTGTTTACACGTACGAGTATGTTGACGAAACAGAACAGGCACGACAGATAGCAAGTGACCAGTTGCGGAAATGTGCGTGCAAAATTTTGATTTGAGCTCGTAAATTAATTTCGTTAATTTGCTGGCAAGTATCCGTAGGAATAAGTGAGTCTCCTTCCAGCTGGCCGGTTGAATGGTGATGCGTGGACGATGGCTATTCGTACATGCAATTGACCCTACACTCGAGACTAAGACAGTGGGAGTAGTCGACGATAAATTGGAGCGATAAGCGTTTCTACATACTCGTATGCCACTGGTAGTGTTTAATGAGTTTCACTAGTGGCATGACGAGAGAAATGATCCCCATCCACGCCTTCGAATTCGAATTTTGTCAATTGGAAAGTTGAAGGCGACACCCAGAGGAACCTCTCAGCTGAAGATGGACAGCAGTTCTTCGATGGTAACCCATTATTTGTTCTACTTTGGTGCAACCACAAATTGCCCCTATCTGTGTGTCGGGCGGGTTCAAGTGACTCAAAATTAATGGTTTGGGATACACTTAAGTAATTTTGATTGTTTTGGGACCGACGACTGTAGTTCGACAGTTTGTCGGTGGTGTGTTATTAAATTGTTGAGGCTAATTCCCGTGGTAATTGCTATGACTACTGTAGAGTGTAGGGGTTATGGTCAGAGAAGATATCTGTTGCATGAAACCCTGACGAATAGAGTGGAGTTCAGTTGGACTTTTTAAACGGTCTCCTTCACCGTGACGTGCAATTTGGAAGTTTACTTAGATCCATGAGGAAAATCGCAGCATTTTCGTCAGGCATGGTATACTGCAACCCCTAAACCAGGATCGGGATAGAACCTAATTGAATAGTCCTTTCACCGGTCATAGAAGTACCCTTCTGCAGATCGTTTTTTTCATCCTGGAACGCATACTTCCGGCAAATTTGTAAAGAAACGAAGACGATCAAGGTCAATGGACTACACAATCTGTGGATAGTTAGACTCATGGTATCCAGACCGAATCGATAGTACCAATCGAGCAGGGCCCTATTGTTGAATTGAAACTCCAAATAAGCTGCCGTTGCTTGTGGTGATGGATGGAGGTTGGAAAGAATGACTATCCACGCGAAAAACCTTGTACATCTGCTCTCCAAAATATTTAAAGAAATAATTTCGAATGGTTGATGAGCTTAATGAAGTGGCTGATGGTAGTCATGCGGTGTCCGATTAAAGCCTTCGACCATACCACTGTTCTCCGAGAAACCTTTGTCGCGAAAGTCATATGTACATTGATCAGGAAAGACCGTTGTCTGTGCCGATGAAGTTCTTACCGCAGTCGCTAAGCTGTTCTCGGCAGAGTTCTCTCCTTCACACGAAACGTCGGAACGCGATAATGTACGCTCGATGTGAATCGCCTTTGTCGCCAAGCTTACGAAGAATTCAAAGCAGCCCTTTTATTGTTTTACGTTCCTATCTCTCCACGTTTTCATGTCAACCGGTCGGGCGTAGAAGGTCTAAATATCGTCATTCTGGCAGTTGGAAGAGTGCCCATCAGTTGTTCTACTGGCTTCGCTTTGAATCTGTAAAAAATGTTGCATTTGAAAGAGCTGAAATATTCAGAACCCCTAACGTATATACGCCATCACACTTTGACTACTACCTTGGAGGGTCTTCACACGCGATTTCTTGATTACGTGATGTACTAATGGCTGCTTATGGCTTAGCAGAATGGGATTTTCGGTGCTGAATGTCAGGCTTGCATTACAGAGCCTACCCCAACCCGTAAGGTTTCAGTGCCTTTAGTCCTCTGAACTCGTCGTTTTTTGCTTCTTTAAATTTCTCCGGAAACATCCTTTGTTGTGTAGCTCTTAATACGCTCATAAAAGCGATCTCAAGCTCCTGTGAAGAAAGCACGACGTTTGGACGCAGATGGAGTTGGGTTTTGTTTCTTAAAAATCGCAGACAGTAGCCCACTATGCGAGTTACTCTGGATAGTGGTGAGCACTTTTGTGGCAAAGCTTCTACTACTCCTTCTTCCAGGACCTGATGATGTACTCTCGTTCGACGTTCTTCTTGTTGGGTTTCCTAAACGTGCGGTCCCTGTCACCAGAGTTCATTGTCAACGATATTTGCTGCTTCTTTTTCTCTGGCCCCTAAGTCTGCTGGATTAAACTGTGAGGGAATGGATTTGGGAAACCCTGTTGCATACAAAGGTTTTCCTTTTCGATGGATGAGCTCTAATCCAACACAATGTTATGAGGAAATGCCACCGTTTTCGTTTTGTCCAACTTAAAAATTAGCCCTGTTCACGTTAAAAGATTTGCAAGCAACTCAGCTCCACAAAGTTCTCATCTTGGAAGAGTGATTGATTTAAGTGGTGTCACCTTTGTTTTGGACAAAAACCGAGGCCGGTACTCCGTCAATACCAGGCGGTAGAACGGTGACTACACTGACTACCGGCAAGGCTCCTGCATTGCCGAGAGGAGGCAACACTGTGGCAGGCCATGGTGCGCCATCCTCTAAAGGCAAACGCAACGAGCCTAAAAATAAGAATTCAGAAAGTGTTAAGACTGTGGCAAGCCATGGTCCTATCACTTCCTCCACCACCAGCAGCAGCAAGTTTGTGGCAGGCCACGGACCTGTTGCTGCTACCAAAACTACTTCAGGGAGTGTTAAGACTGTGGCAAGCCATGGTCCTATCACTTCCTCCGCCCCTAGCAGCAGCAAGTTTGTGGCAGGCCACGGACTTGTAGCTGCTACAAAAACTCCTCCGCCCAAGGAGGATTCTGGAGCTCAGCCGCATCGACAAGCTCCATCTAAGGCGCTCTACCTTCGGATCCATTCCGGAGGTTGAAAGAAGTACGGACATAAAGAGCAAGATTGAGTGGGCTAAAAACATCCTAAAAAACGGATCGCCCACTGCTTCCACTGCTCGAAAACTTACGAACGACTCTTTCAAGCGCCAGAGATCGTTAGAGGCCCAAAACACATAGTACCAAAACTCTTGGCCATCCAACAGTACATCTCTGAGGTATTTAAGTGAACTCCTAAAGGACGCAATAGTGATCCATAACACCTGAACGGTGGCAGCTGGTCATGCTGAAGTTTTCGAGCAACTTCTTGGCCATTATGCGAGAAAACCCCGGACCACCTCCCATCACAAGTAACGCTGGCTGGCACCAAGGCCATGTCAAGCTTATCGCGTGTGCCAACCAGAGATCTCTTGATCTCTCCACTAAGGCCATAGGTGGCTTAGGAGAAATTTGGCCAGGTGCAAAACTCGAGGTCGTGTCGAATCCTCCTCCCCAGAAACCCGACTCTTCCGACTCATGACTGGAAAGTCGCGAAACTGGAGAAACTAAGGGGCTCTTATAGATGCGCGTTAAACGTGATCAATAAGGAATCCTTTAACCCTCTAGCGCAAACAAAAGCCATGCTTTGGATCGGATTTGAGTCCATTCACCTAAGGGTCTACAAAAAGCATGAGCTGGATGCTGATAAGCAACCTCCTCCTCTTTTAATACCTGATAACCCAACCTTGGATCTCGGAGAGTCGATATCCTTTCCAAAAATGGATAGCGACGACTTCAATCGATCCGAAGTGACAATTAAGCAGTCGGTCTCCCCTTCTGACACCCTGTCGGAAATGGCAACCGATGACGAAGCAAAGAGAGGTCCTATACGATCAGAGGAAAAAGATGAGCTCTCGGGCACATCTTCAGAATCGGAGGATCTCAACAATACCGTGGAGGAGGCTACTCTGGAAGACTGTAGCAATGATACGGTTTCTCCAGATTAATCTCCACCACTCAAAAAAGGCTTCGGCCGCACTCATTCTACGTCTTTCTAAAAACGCAGAAGACATAATCCTAATCCAGGAACCATGGATTGCAGAAGGCGTGGTTCGTGGACTTAGGACACCCGCATACGCTCCGCTCTATACAAGAGACAAAGGTAAGATTAGAACTTGTATATTAGTGAAACGTAGCCTTAATTATTTCTACTTCCCAACCTCAGTAACCCCGACTTAACCGTTGCCAGACTAGAGACTGCCAAAGGCTCCTACTGCTGGCATCGGCTTACCTTGGCCACGACCAAGTGGGCCCTCTCCCTGGTGATAACCTAGAAAGGGTGGTACTGGAAGCGGGAAGGCAAAAAACTGGCCTCATAATCGGATGTGACGCTAACGCTCATCATACGGTATGGGGCAGTACCGACATCAATGATAGAGGTGAGCCACTTTTAGACTATATTTTAAGTACTAACCTCTTAATTTGCAACATTGTCAATGAGCCCAGTTTTATAACTAGAAACCGACAGGAAGTTCTAGATATCACTCTTGTCTCCGACAGCATCACTCATCACAGACTCGAAGGTATCGTCTGAACACTCCTTTTCAGACCACAGATACATCCAATTCAGTCTGAGTGATGCTCCCCCCAGCCAAACAGCTTTCCGGAACTACCGGAAAACTGATTGGACAAAATATAGAGGAATACTGTCGGAAACGATATCCTCTAAACTATCAAGTCCCCCGCGTGACACCAATGAGCTCGACATGAAAGTCAGGGAATTTACTCTGACTCTCAATAAGGCTATGGCCGCTTCCTGCCCTCTTATTCAACCAAGAGGCAAGAAAAAGCCACATTGGTGGACATCGGCACTAGGACTGCTCAGAAACACCTGCAGAAAACTTTTCAACGCAGCAAAAAGCACAAGAAAAGTGACCGACTGGGACTCATATAAACAATCCCTCAAATTATACAAAAAAGAACTGAGGAAGGCAAAGCGAAAATCCTGGAGGTCATTCTGCGACAAAATTACAGAAACCTCTGAGGCTTCGCGTCTAAGAAAAATCCTCTCCACTAATCCTATGATGCCCAGCTGTTTGAAAAAAACCGATGGCTCTTGGACAACCTCAAGTGATGAATCACTCAACCTGCTTCTGGACACCCACTTTCCAGGTAGCTCCCAACTCGCGGCCAGTAGCAGCCCAAACAAGCCTACTGCAACCGTGACCAAAATTCATGGTCTGATTACGAGAGACAAACTGCTCTGGGCGCTGCATGGCTTCAAACCATACAAGTCTGCTGGTCCGGACGGTATTATACCTGCCGAGCTACAGAGGTCCTCAGATATTATTCTACCAGTGTTGGAAAATATTATGAGGAGCTGTGTAGAACTTATCCACATTCCACTGTTATGGAGAGAAGTCAATGTAGTATTCATTCCCAAAGCTGGAAAATGTTCTCATGTAGTCCGAAAGGACCTCAGTCCTATAAGTCTATCATCATTCCTTCTGAAAACTTTAGAACGACTGATTGATATCCATATTCGAGCTAAAGTTGATCCAAGACTTCTGTCTACGGCTCAACATGCCTACTGTAAAGGAAAGTCGGTGGAAACGGCTTTGCACTCTCTGACTAGCCACATCGAACGATCCCTACAATATAAGGAGTACACAATGGTTGCTTTCCTAGACATAGAGGGCGCCTTTAACAACTTGGGGAGCTGATTAAGCTAATGCTAATAAGCAGGATAATCACCTCCAAACTGGGTGAGACTTCTGCTAGAAGATATGTCAGTAGAGGTACGCCACAAGGCGGTGTCCTCTCTCCCCTTCTCTGGAACTTAGTAGTTAACGAACTACTGATATACCTGGAAGCGGGTGATAGCAGAGTGATTGCCTATGCGGATGACGTTGCCATAGCCGTCTCAGGAAAACATTTAAATACCATTAAAGAACTCCTCCAAGTAAATCTTAACAGATTAACCTGCTGGGCAGATCGCTGTGGATTGGGAGTAAACCCCATAAAACTGATCTTGTCCTCTTTTCCAGGAAATACAAAATTCCAATCTTAGACCCTGCCTCTGTAAACGGTACCAGTTAAGTCTTTTCCGAAACAGCAACATATATGGGTCTCATTTTTGACAGGAAACTAAACTGCAAACCTAACATTCAAGAAAGAGTCAATAAAGCTACAATAGCTTTATTCTCTTGCAAAAAAGCCATTGGGAACAAATGGGGCCTTCAACCTCGCATAACCCACTGGCTATACATCTCTGTCTTAAGATCGATACTCACCTACGGGGTGGTTGTCTGGTGGACGGCCTTGGAAAATGCAGTCAACTGCATTAAATTAAGCAGAGTCCAAAGAACAGCATGTCTATGCACAAGCGGAGCCTTGCGGTCTACCTCCTCTGCGGCATTAGATATTCTGTATCATTTGACACCACTCGACATTTTCAGCAGGCAAGTAGCTGCGACTGCAGCTATTCGCCTTAAAGCGACTAAACAGTGGACAAATAATTCATTTGGCCACGCCAACATTCTTAATACATTAGGAATCCTCCCAGAGAACATCGATTACACCATACCTGAACTTTGGTTTGACAAAGACTTCCATGTAAGCTTCCCCTCTAGATCCTTCTAGGGGGAAGATGCCTTCATGGAGGACAAGTCAATCCATCTCTACACAGATGGATGTAAAACCGACAACGGAGTTGGTGGCGGTGTTTTCTCAGATAAGCTAAATCTAAGCCTCTCTTTCCGCCTTCCAAATCACTGTAGCGTGTTCCAGGCGGAAATTTTGGCGATTAAAGAAGCTCTGTCCTGGCTGAAGAAAAACGTGATATCTGCAAAGGATATCCGCATATTTTCGGATAGTCAGGCCGCCATCAAGTCCCTGGACTCGGTCTCATTATATTCTAAAACCGCCCTTGAATGCCGATCATCTCTCATGGAGATGGCAGAGCAGTTCAACATTCACCTCTGTTGGGTGCCGGGCCACAGAGACATTCCAGGGAACTGCAGAGCCGATGAACTCGCCAAAATTGGAACCACTCTACCTATCCTACCGGACAAAGGTTACACTAAAGCTAGATGCCAATAAAAGAACAGACCTTAGGTGGACTGCTGGACAAACATGTCTAGCGACCAAACAGATCTGGCCAAGGCTTGATCTGAGTCGCTCTAAGTGTCTGATCCTTTTAGATAGGAAACATCTCAGCGCCATAATAGGTGTCATTACCGGACACTGCCTGCAAGCACGCAAGAAGGCTTGGCGCTTTTACTAATGATTTCTGTAGAAGCTGCATGGACGAGGAAGAGGAGGAGACAATCCCCCACCTACTCTGCACATGCCCAGCTCTCTCCCAGAGAAGGAAGCTTCATCTAGGAGCTTTCTTCTACAACGACCTAAACGATCTAGAAAAAATAGACGTTAACAGTCTCGTACGCTTTATTATAAGCTCAAACTGGTTCCAGTAGTAAGAAGATCATAGATCCACGTGGCATCACAATGGGCCAATAGGCCTAAGTGGGTTGGCATTTCCAACAGCCACTCTTACCTAACCTAACCTAAACCTTGACCTGATTGATTGGTCTTGTGACTGGCTGTTAGGACAGTCTCAGTCTTTTAGACCGGCAGACTACAACCTATCCCTAATCCTCGCAACGGACTTATCCGAGGTGGACTCTATCTCACTACTACTCACGGACACTGTTCCCTGTAAAATCCTATTATACATTACGTTCTGAAGGAGAAGTCAGAGGACTAAGCCTTGCGGAACTCCCGTGGTAACGCTGTAGTACTTAGCACCATCGTTAGTATGATATTTTACCTTCATGTTGCTTGTGCAGTCGGGGACTACGTTCAACAGACATTATGGTATAGTGTATACATTCCGGTGAGGAATCTCCTAATCCTTCGCAACCGCCTTGACATTCTTATTTGGGATGACATCCGATCCAGGCACTTGTTGTCTCCTATTTCTCACATTTCCCCGGACATAACTATGAGGATGTGCTCCATGCTGTTATACCCCGGGATGTGGTACAAAATAGTTGGTGTATGTGGAAACAAGTGCTCTACTATCATTCATATCACCACCGAGCAGGCTAATTAGGGCGACGTATTGCCTTTAAACTTCTTCAGCACTAGAGTATCGGTTTCGTTGCAAAGGTGCCAGAAGTTCTTAGACTCGCTTTCTTTAATAGTCCTTTCCAGGTCGTGTCACCCCAATTAGAAGGTGGATAGCCGTCCCTGAAAGTCTAGTCTACGTCTGGATCTCAGCGACAAAGCAACACAAATGGTCGATCTTTCGGTGCATCGAAGTGTGTATTAGGAGCAACGTCAGACCATGTTGTAAAGTATCATTTTCCAGTCAACAAACCATCACAATATTTAAGGCTCTCAATAGCCTACCATAATATCCATCCTCCTCCATCCTTCTCCACCTTGAAAAACGCGAAATGTCCAAAATTAAAACCCCTACGCTGATTCAGATATGAGTGGCTTGAATAGGTCTTAAGGGGCAACATGCGGTTCCGATCAAACGACAAGTAATGGATCCATTAATAGGAGTATCTCCCAGCCCGGTTAACCAACATCCCCTTTGAGTAGAAGTGGCAAAAGTGTTCACAGCACATTTCCGTTTAATTCTGGAGAGTTTTCAGTCTTCAATTTCCTCTGGCACAACACCGATATCAAAGCTGGTGTCACCCAATCCGCCAGCTTATTTATTCAGTTAGCTGAAGCAAAGTACCTCTAATGGCTCCACTGTCTCGGGATTTGCCCCTACCTTGCTAAACGAATTAAAATATCTTGTTGGTGATTCAAGAGCATTCAGTCGATTAAGTGGAAATACCTCAAACACCAAACAAAGATTCCATTAGACAAGCACTCTAAGCCAGCAGACACCGAACCGTACTCGCATCGAATGCGTTGAATCGTAACAAAAACTCACTCAACCAGCGTCCAGTGACAACCTGGCTACCCAAATTGTATACATTGTAACCACAATGTTGCAGCTCCAAGTAAAGCACAGCGCAACATTCTAGCAAATTGCTCTCTCCTGCGGAAACCGAAACATCCAACCGACCTACGGATAACACGAATACGTCTCAAGGCATCGTGATGCGTTCTGACAGTTTTTTCTCTTTTTTTCCTTTTTCGAGTGGACAACTTTATTTGTCGAGTGTTTACGTTCCAAAAAAAAAATCCAAACATCCTTTGCAACAATCACTCTCGTATTTGTATCTGGACACTGGACAATTCGCACCTGTGTCAGGGTGGGTTTCCCGGGTAATTTATGAGTTCAGGGAGGCAACGCCGAACCGAACAAACAGTTTATTCGCACTTGGCGTCATAATTGAGTGTGGAATTTGCAGGTTAACCAGAGGTAATCGGCGCAGCGGTATAACCAAGATGACGTTGAAGTTGCAGTTCTGGCGAAATAACCGCGCTACATGCGCAAGACTTTCTGCACTGTCTGTCTGCTGCGGTCCGAAAACAGATGGCACTTGGCATTTCTCTTTTGTTCAGCTCAGTTTGGTCAATGGCCAGCACATTTGGAAGGTTTTATTGTTCATTTTGTTGCTTTTGGTGTTTGGGGTGCGCCACAGCGGCGGTTGATTACTAGTGTTGTCCAAACCACAGAGAATCTGTTGGAGTGTGCCAGGAAGTGCTCGATTTTTGGCTCGATCCGCAAGCCACATGGAGGGTAATGTATATGTTGGCCTAAACGAAATAGTTACGTTGGCAATTTATTAACGTGGCAATTACTATCGGAAGCTGATATCAACCACAAATTGCCTCAGATCGAATGCCATGCGATGGTGTCGGTAATTGTTTTAATTTTTTTTTTGTTGGAAAAAGGTGTGTGCCCTGACCACAATTATTTGTATTTGGAGGGGCGCAATGGTTTGGGTGAAAAATTGCTGCCCGAAATTGAGGTACTGTGGTGGTTAAGTGGTGAAACAGGATGTAACAGGAGTAATTGGAATCTGGATGTGCCACTTAAGCAGCCTCAGTCGACGGCACCCAGAAATACTGAAATCGTAAAGCAGCCTCTATGATCCTCAAAGGGCTCAATGGGAAAAAAAAACTTTCCGTTCATGATGGAGCTTCGCATTTTGAAAGTCAGATCTCTCTGTTGTGCATTCTGATCACGTGGCAATTACAATCAGAAAATACTGAAGAAAATACTATAAATGGCCAGCTACCCAACGAGTGTGGACCATGAACAGTTTAACCGTCTCTTTGAGAGGAAGGCTAAACTCTCACATTCCATTTTAACTAAGAGAAAGGCTTTATATCCCTACAGGAACCATGGCTGTGCAACGCATCTGTTGTTTCGGATGTTTAGGCGGTTTCTCATCACTCTATGAGGAGCGATCGGAAGGACAGAGAACTTGTCTTTATGCGCTGAACTCACTCTCATCATCTAAACTTCGTTCGTTCGTTTAAGTGGCGCTACAATCCGGGGTGGACCTGGGCCTCAGTCAACAAGCGTCTCCAGCCACCTCGATCACTAGCCTCTAGTTTCGCACGCTAAGCTGGCTGAGGTCCACTTCCACTTGCATGCGCCACCTGATTCTTGGCCTTCCTCTACAGTGCTGTCCCTCGAGAGCGGATTCGAAGACTTTTCAGACCGGAACATTGGTGTCCATACGCTCTACATGACCCAGCCATCTCAGTCTTTGGATCTTCACTTTTTTGGTTAGGTCGATGTCGCTGTATCGTTCGTAGAGTTCGTTGTTGTATCTCCTCCTCCATTCACCGTCAATGCAGACCGGACCGAAGATTGCCCGGAAGATTGCTCAAGGACACCCTCATCCATTTTTGATTATGTCCATGCCTCTGCGCCATAGAGCAGGATCGGAATTAACAAGGTCTCATATACATAGGGTCGCTTTTGTTGTCCGAGAAAGGGCTTTGCTACTCAATTGCCTTCTTACGCCAAAGAAACAGCGGTTGGCAAGGGTTATTCTTCGTTTGATCTCAGCGCTCTGGTGTCGTTGTCTGTATTTATAGCGGAGACTAGGTATGCAAAGTCCTTAACTACCTCAAAGTTATAACTGTCGAGGGAGACGTTCTGCCCGAGACGTCGGTGTTGGTTGACCTTTTTGACAGCATATACTTGGTCTTGCCCTCGTTGACCGCTAAACCCATTTTCGCCGCTTCCATCTCAATACTCGCGAAAACGCCACTGACATCACGCTGCTTTCCCCCGATTATGTCAATATCGTCGGCGTATGCGAGAAGTTAGACGGACTTTTGACAGATAGAGCCTCTCGTGAGTTTTGCACTATTCTTTCAAGTACGATGTTGAAAAAATCGCATGACAGCACATCGCCTTGTCTAAATCCTTTCTGGACATCAAAGGTCTCGGTGAGATCTTTACCGACCTTGATGGAGCAGCGTGCATTCCCCATCGTCATCCAGCACATACGGACGAGTTTGGCAGGGATGCCGAAACTAGACATTGCTCTGTATAGCTCGTCTCTATAGATGATGTCATACGCGGCCTTAAGGTCGATGAATAGGTGGTGTGTCGATCTGAAGCTCATGGGTCTTCTCCAAGATCTGCCGTAGTGTGAATATTTCATCGATGGTGGACTTTCCTGGCCTGAAGCCACACTGATATGGACCTATCAGGTTGTTGACGAACGGCTTCAGGCGTTCACACCATACAGCAGATAAGATCTTGTATGCGATGTTAAGGAGACTGATGAGAATCGGACAAACAATGCTGAGGTTCCATCCATCGGGAATACTTTCGTCCGACCATATTTTACAGATGAGTTGGTGTATGGTCCTTACCGAGTCATTGCCTGCCGCTTTGAAGAGCTCGGTGGTCAGGTCGTCCACTCCAGCAGCTTTGTTGGACTTAAGCTTAGATATAGCTATCTTCACTTCGTCCAGGTCGGGTGGACGGAATTGTTGGTCATCATCGTCCAGGTTGAAAGGTTGATTCTGCCTGACGGCGGTATTTGGTTCGTCATCACCGTTATACAGTCTTTCCAGATCCTCAGCATCGACTGTGCTTCTACCACGATGTTCCCTTGTTCATCTCTACAGGCTTCGGTTCGGGGTTTGTTTCCGTGACACGGTTTTTTACCTTTTGGTAAAACTTCCGAACCTCATTCCTGGAGTGGCATCTCTCATGCTCTTTCTCCTTCCTCCTGAGAAGCCGGTGTTCGTATCTCCTCTTCCGCTCATAGAGCTCATGAGCAGCTCTGGTCCTTCTATGCAGCGTCGGCATTCATCATCGAACCAGGGGTTTCGTTGCGGTGGACGAGTGGAACCCAGCAAATCAGAAGCGGCACCTCTGATGGCGTTCTGGCAGTGTTTCCAATGGTCTTCGATGCTTGATGCTAGCGGTATTGGACCTATTAAGAGATTAAGAGACACTCGATCGGAAAAGGACTTGGCGATCTCTTGTGATTGTAGCCTTCTGACGTCGAATTTCCTCACAGTTTGGCTTGGTGTAGTTTGGGATATCCGCAACCGTACCTTGGCTACAACGATGTTGGCTCCTCGGAACGTACGGACATCCATAATACTGGAGGAGTGTCTTGCGTCGATCGCAATGTGATCAATCTGGTTAACTGTTGATTGATCAGGAGTTCTCCAAGTCCCCTTGTGTATATCGAGATGTGGGAACCGCGAGCTAGCTACGACAATGTTTTCCCCCGCCTGAATCCGTTATCGGAGGTGTTGTTGTGCAGGTTACCCTCTCTTCCTAGCTTTGCATTAAAATCACCGAGGACAATTTTAATGCCATAGCTAGGGCATTGCTCGTAGGTCTTGTTAAGGAGCTCATAGAAGGCATCTTTGGTGTCGTCATCTTTCTCCTCTGGGGGGGCATGCGCACATATAAGTCTAATGTTGGCGAATTTAGCCTTGATGCGGATTGCTATGAGGCGCTCGCTCACATGTCGGAAGCTCAGGACTTCTTGTCTTAGTCTTAGTCTACCTCCCGTCGATTGCAATCGAAGTAGTAGATTTCGCAATTTCTCATCCTCTTTTTGTCCGGCCCCATCCCATCGCATTTCTGCTTTGCAGCAGTCCAGGGCCTCCGCTAGTTGTCTATCGGTCTATCCGATGCTCATTGTCCTTTAATCGTTTGCCTGGGTTGTCAACAGTAGATTCGTCCATATCCGAGGCTTGTTGATGCTTCGTAAGTTACCCCGGCTGCACAACTCCCAACCTGGAGGACCAGTTCCATTTTTTGCCCCTAGCATGAGGAGTCGGTTAGACCGAAGCCAGTAACCCGTTGCGGGATGTGAGTACTGCCGTTAGCCCTTATAGGGCTCGTTCAACACGATCTATTTTCCACGAATCTGTCTCATTCCTGGAAATCTTTGTCGGCTTGGACTCCGAATATATCGAAATAGTTCAGAGAAGGTGTATTTCTTGCATTTGTTTGAAACTATGACGCCAGCATTGACTCCATCTAGGGAATTCGTCTACTTTCGTCTTAAAAGTGTTCGTATCATTGCCTCTTCTTAAACTCTCGCGCTTATGCCTAGCAGGTCGAGTCCAGAAGGACACGATGGCTGCCACTTGGAGATAGAATAAGGAAAGGTGATGCGTAGTAACAATTACAACACTGGTCATCGCCAGGCTGCATCCAATTGGACCGTTTGCTTAGAGTCCTCTGTATAAGTTCTAACAGAGAATGTCAGCGAAATATTAATGTCATCTGCATAAACGGACACCTTGTAACCATCCACTTCCAGAACCATTTTCCATAGAAGACCATCCATGCGCAGAGGTTATTTGTACTCTTAAAATGTTTTTACACAGCCCGGGCGAAGGTAACTTAGGGAGGAAATCATAATCATCATAATCATCGCCGACGATGGCTTCGATGGGGGCTCCGTTAATGCATGAGCCGGAGCATGCACCGCTGACACTGGAGCTGGCAATTCTTGCTTTCCGGCAACCGCATCGCACTCCACACCCAGTCGTGCATCGGCAAAATATGGTGTTGAGAATGGAGTCACTGGGCTTAAGATGCCATCGTCTCCTCTGTCCAACACATAATAAGATCAACGTAAAGATTAAAGATACCTGTAGGTATACTCTGAATGAGTGCGGCTTGGAAGCACCTCTGGTAGGAGGAAGAGTGGCCAGATCTGACTTAGGCTTTACCGATGCTTTCAAAAAAGCTGTGTAGCGGTATGTATTGAGTTTCTGTTCCTGGGCAAGCTCTTTATAAATCGCCAGAAACATCTTCTCGCCGGCCTGTTCAATGCTCGCAAGTGATGTTGAGGGCTCATCATCATCATCCCAGCATCGCAGAGGTGGTGTCGAATCCGGAGAAGCGGTGCAGAAGGACAATTGTCTTGGCGAATGGAAGCGGTTGAAGTTGTCGCACTGAAAACAATTTGGTCTCCACCTTCCCACGCCCTGGTTGATATGTGGTGGAGCCAATCCTATGAGGAGCACTATCAAGCACAATACTCGTAGTATCATCAGCATCACAAGTTGCAACAGTTGTTTCAATCCCTGCTGCTGTCATCTTTTCGGTGAGGAACTGAATCAGCCTTGTTTTATTCCTTTCATTGGCGAGGAAATGCTCCTGTTTAACAGTCATGACCATCTTTTCGTTACAGTTTATGTCAACTGAAGTTTGTGTCAGACCTCGTCGCTTTTGCTCTGCTTGTTTTGTGCTGTTGACATCACCGTAACCATCGAACCACCATACAATTTGGACCGTAATGATTCTGTACTTAGGTGATGTACGAGTACTGATGGCAAATCGAACAAACCTTGGAGGACGGTTTCTATTTCATGCGATGTAGAAGGAAACCACCATCTACCACATTACTGCTTTGGTTGAGATCTACGTTGTTTTCTACTGGCAAAACATAGTAGAGGGATGACTTCTTCCCTTTTCGCATTCCACCCTCGAGGAACAGAGCCATGGGGAATGGAGTTAGTTCATAAGTCAAAAACTCTGCAACATCTTCTTCGTTTTTCTTCGCTATGACAGTTCTTTGGAAAATTGTCAGAGGGTTAACAGTAACTGATTATAATGCGCTCTCTCTCACACCTACGGGCTAGATGAATGAGTGCTTCGAAATCACTTCGAATACTGTCAGATTACACGACTGTGAACTTGACGCGAACAGAGGTAAATACGTCACATTTTTTGCCTAAATGGTGATGTACTCGTTTTAACCTTTCAAGCTCTGGCCGATTTTGGCGCTAAATTCGTCAAACTCAGCTCGCACAGAGCCACTTCACTGGCGGCACGCGCTCTACTGAGCCGGTTGGCGGCCACGGCCCCGTGTCACCCCGTTAGAATAAATTTATTCAAAACTATAGCATTCATCATGAGTAGATTTGATTATAATTAGCTTTCCCCCTTTAATATCTTTTTAAATATTTATCCCAGCGAAAATGTGAATAAGATCTTTTTTGTAAAGCATTTTATGTGGATTACTTTTGTCTAAAAACATTTTTTGCTATGGGCCACCGTTTACGAGTTATTTACGAAAAACTAAGAAAAGGGGTCTTTACACACCTCGATGACCTCGAGGCTTCCATGTGTTCACGAAAGAGCCTTCAAGATTTTCTGCGAGTGCTAATAGGACGAGCGTTTTCGAATACCTTGTTCTATGTTGAAGTCAGCGAGTAGAGCAGCAGGTTCAGATCATTTGTACGAGCAGGAAAAGTTGGCTTTTTTTGAAGCAGATGACAGTGACGGTTTCAGAAGTATTGGTATCTGTAGCCCCCTAGATAGCGTTACTATTCATAAAGTGCCCATGTGACTGCCTTCCTGTTCAGCAATATTTCACCTCAGTAAGTCTGTAGTGTCAGGAACTATTGTGTAGAAGGCTAGATAGGATGTGACTTCCCTATTGAATCGAGTTTTTGGTTCCTTGCAACTTCATTGCTGAAATTGAAAACATTCTCAGGGTTACCTTTGCCATTTACGAAGATGTATACGCAGAAGTCTTTGATTTTAAGACCTAAAACTTGGTTCTTGAACCAAAATCATCAGGGAGGAGGATTGAAGAGAAACATAAGAAAGCTGGCAGCTAGCAGAATGTAGAGTATGTCGGGCTTAACTGGATTAATCGAGGCACTGGTACCACAAAGCTAGTCTGCCAAAACGAAAAAAAAGCGATGCTAGCGCATATCACACGGTATGTGTCAGTACTGATGCTAAGGATAGAGGTGAGTCACTTTTTGATTATATTTAAGTATGAGTCCACTTTCATAACTAAAAACCGACAAGAAGTACTAGATATCACTCTTGTCTCCGACAACATCACTCAATTGCTAACGAACTGGATGGTATCGTCTGAACATTCTTTTTCAGATCACAGATATATCCAATTCAGTCTGAATGATGCCAAAATACAGAGGAACACTTTTAAAAATACTCTCCTCTGATCTCTCCCACGTAACACCGACGAGCTTGACATAAAAGTCAAGGATTTTACCCTGGCTCTCGATCAGGCAAGAAAAAGTCGCACTGATGGACATCAGCACTAGGACCGCTTAGAAATGACTGCAGGAAATTTTCAAACAAGCAAAAAGCACAAGAAAAGTGACTGACTGCGACTCATCCAAGGAGTCCCTCAAAATATACAAAAACAAAGAACTGAGGAAGGCAAAGCGACTGTCATTCTATGACAAAATAACAGAAATCTCTGGGGCTCGCTGCTATGAAAAAACCTCTCTATAAATCAATAAATTGACAAAAAACCGATGGCTCTTGGACAACCTCCAGTGATAAATTCCTCAACCTGCTGCTGTACACACACTTTCCAGTGTAGTTCCCTATTCACGGCCAGTAACAACCTTAGCTCGACCACTGCAGCCGCGACCAAAATTCACAGTCTGTTTACAAGAGACAAGCTTCTCTGGGCGCTGCATACCTTCAAACCATATAAGTCTACCTGGATACCTTCCGTGTAATACCTGCCGAACTTTAAAAGTCTTCAGATAGCATCCTATCAACGCTAGAGAATATCATGAGGAGTTGCGTATAAGTGACCCACATTCCCTTGCCATGGAGAGAAGTTAATCTAGTTTTCATTTCCAAAATCGGGAACTGTTCTCATGTTGTCCCAAAGGACCTCAGATCTTTCTTTTTGGAAATTGTAGAAATACTGATTGATATCCATTTACGAGCTAAAATTGATCCAAGACTTGTCAACGGCTCACCATGCCTACTCTAAAGGAAAGTCGCTGGGAACGGCTCTCAATTCACTGACTAGCTACATCGAACGATCCCTACATTATAAAAAATGCACAATGATAGCGTTCCTGGACATAGAGGGCGCCTTTAACAACGTCAACACATCCGCAATCACGACTGCGCTGTCAACTCTTAAAGTAAATGACTCACTTGGCGAGTTGATCAGTCTTATGCAGGATAACTCCAAACTGAGTGGGGCTTCTGCTAAAATATGTGTACGCCGCCGTGTCCTTTTACCCCTTCTATGGAACTTAGTTATCAACGAACTACTGATCTACTTGGAAGCGGGTGGTAGCATCCTATGCGGTAGCCTGTGTGGATGACGTTGCTATAGCTGTCTCAGGACAACATCTCAATACCAGTAAATAACTCTTACAGCTAAATCTTAACAGCTTAAGCCGTTCGGTGGAACGGCTGATTGCCAATAAACCCCCATAAAACTGATCTTGGAAATATAAAATTCCAATCATAAAACCCTACCTCAATCAACGGTACCAGCTTAGTCTTTTCCGATACAGCGAGTTATCTGGATCTTATTTTTGACAGGGAACTAAACTAGAAACCTAATATTCAAGAAAGAGCCGCGAAAACTACGGTAACTCTATGCAAAAAAGCTATTGGGAACAAATGGGGCTTTCAAACTCGCATCACCCAATGGCTATACGTCTTGGTTATAAGACCGACACTCACCTACGGAATGGTAGTCTGATGGACGGCCTTAGACAATGCAATCAACTGTAGCAACTGCATGAGCGAAGATTAGCGTACTACTCCGTCCGCGGCACTGGATATTCTGAATTTTAGAACTGATGAACTCGCCAAAATTGGAACCACTCGTGCAAGCTAATGCTAAAGCTGGATGCTAATAGAAGAACAAACGGTTGGATCAACCTATCTCCAACGCCTCTCCCGACCCTGATCTCAACATCCTTTAGTTCTAATTTTAGGTATAAGGGCAGTTTGTACTAAACTTAGTAAAGTAGTCCGGGGTTGACTAATCTAGCGACCAAACAAATCAGGCCAAATCTGAATCGCCCTAAGAATTTGGTATTTCAAATGAGGAAGCATCTCAGCGCTGTCATAGGTGTCAACACTGGACACTGTCTTATAGGCAAAATGCAAGAAGGCTTGGCGTTTTTACAAACGACTTCTGTAGAAACTGCATGGACCTACTTTGTACTCGCCCAACTCTCTCTATCTCTCTCTCTCTTCCTACGCTTCGTCAGAAGCTCAAAATGGTTCAAGATCACAGATGTATGGCATCACAATTGACAAATAGGCCTAAGTGGGTTGTTGTTTCCAACAGCTGCTCTTACATAGCCTATGTTTCGATAGTTCTCACAAGGCAGAGTGTCGCTCCTTCTGCTAGAGTAGTCCATGAGTCATTGCAATGGCAAAGAGTTCAGATCGTAGGAGTCGATTGAACATATTACTCCGTTTGTCTTGCCACGTTCAGTGGGTAGCCCAACTATTTTACAATACTAGCGCAACAGAACTTATTTGTGTGTTCTGGGATTTGGAATAGCTGTTATATTCTATATAGCTGTTATATATCTCTAGGTCTGCCTTCATTTACGGAATCGTTGAGTAACTCACTTGAAAGTCCCCTTATCCGGTCCTTGTATGGGTACGACTCCTCGATAAAGGCTACATCTCGGTGTTCCTTATTAAATCTATGGCTTTTGCATGCTTAAATTAACTTGGATGCACCTTAATCCCGCACCTTTCTTAATCTAGATTATATTTAGAAAGAACGAGAGTGTTATCATATCTCGACTCTTCTTCAGATGCCATACCCACATTGTTTACTTCGCCATTTGATTCGGCAGTCTAGGCAGTGATGGTTTCGTTTGCTCTCTCTCCTGCTCTGTGCTGACCTTAAAGATTTTGTGAATTGTAGCTGAAGACTCGTGGTTTCCAGTTAATGGTTCGATAAACCCAGGTCTCCTTTGGCTTAGCCCTTATGATTTCAAACAAAATGTTGGAATTAGAAAGTGATGTCGCCCAAAATAGGGGTCTGCCCCTCGAGCTTTGACAAAGCCAGTGCAATGAGTTTGGAGAATGTTTCATTTGTACATGCGAGTTTGATGTGTTTGACGGATTTTTCTAGAGTGCTGCTAGGTTAGTGCTAAAACCACATCAATTATTCAGGATTGACTCTGCTTTTCGTATCGCTTCAGTCAATGATTACCTTAGTGAGTGAGATCTTAGTGGTATCGCTTAAGCATTTAAGAGGGTGCACTACCTTTTTAGCTTCTCTAGAAGTACTTTCCTGAGAGCACTGTCTCTAACTCGCAGATCATTCAAAACTTTGCTGTAGACGAAGTATCAAACGCTTCTCTGTGTGCTTAGGGTGTGTGTATCTCCACGAGCTCGAGGCTGTACAAATGTTCTCATCCATCAAACTAACTCCTGGTTATGGTGTAGCTGGATTTGCTGTTTAAAATCCTAGCAGTCATGAGATGGAGTAGTGAGAGGAAGCTTTAAAGCGGCACCCTCTGTACTTCCTACATCTTTTGAAGTATGCCCAACTCTTGATAAGTTTATCTTTCTGCTACAAATAGCGGACAAAGGGAGGACTACCTTCACAGACCTCCACTTAGCACAGATATATTCCGAAGGCCTGGCAGCCAAATACCATTTTAGCGACAGGATGATGAAGAAAGGAGATAAACTAGGAGTGTATTCGGGAGTTGAGTGCTGAGCCTCATCGTTGGCTTACTAAAGCAAGGAGTTTTCTTATTGCAATTCAGTATGCACTACTCAGAGTTGATGATGCAAACTTAGCTTCCATTTTAAGGAGCTCAATGACACCTTACTGTGTCTGTGATGATCAAACACAGATCGGTACTGAGCAAGGATCCAAGGATGGTACAATACCACAAACTCTTGAAATCACAAACGAGAAAGTTCCCTCATGCGATTACTGGAAACGACTACTAAGTCGTTTGTGAGACCTTTTACAAACCCAACTGCGTGATCAATTACAAAACCGCTTCCTAAATCACTTGAAGATGTACTCCTTCACGACCACTTGTGAAATTGATTGTGACTTCTATACAGAGATCACTTGTATGATGCCTTGCGAGAAAAGTTCTGAGGACTGACAAGGACTATACCAATGTCAATAGTGAGATCATTTACAAGATCAGCTCGGACATCGCCATAGATGCCATTTTGCAACAAAATTGCTACATCAGTTGCGATCGCCAACAACTCGAGATCACTTCCGAAACTGGTAAGGAGTTTTCCAGCGAGATCACTTGCAAGATCAATCTTGTGATCATCTCCAACACCACGAGCCAGAACATCTGGCAGAAAATTCGCAGAATCAGATGCGAAACGAACTGCGAAGTCACATCTGAGATCACCTACAAGATCACAAGTCTTAGAGATTTCAAGATCACTGTGCCTCAATATGGTTGGCCAAGCGTCTAGCGTGATTATTCCTGAAATTATCTCCAACTACACCAGTAAGATCGTTTGTAAATCTCAGAGATTACACGATCTTGCCGTACAAGAGCAGATTTGATATGAATTTCAGAAGATACTTCGGAGCATTAGCAGGATCATTTGTGAGATCACCGTCAATATCACCGACGTCCCTCCAGATGCTCTGTCAAGTTATGGAAGATCGTCTTCAGATTTTCATGTTCAGAGTTAGGCGCATCATAGAATTTCAAGGATCGAGGGAAGACGATCTCTAAAACGGTTACTATCTTCCCACTGATGTCTCGAAGATCCACTTTGTGGAGTGGAAAAGGGCTTAAGATTTGCAGCTTTTCTTCATTGAGATATAGAACTCCAGTCCTGTACAGTCTACCTATTCAACTAGCTCCAACTACTAGAAGCTAATAGGTTAAGTGCAAAGCTGACGCTATAAAACCAGAAAACCCGTCATCTGACAGGATGGGTAAATCTGACTGAGGATTGGTCCACTTACTCCTGTTGCACCATAAGCAACATCTTTTCTCACAGCAACCAAAGTCTCATCTTCAACAACAACATCCTCTTTACAACTGGCGTGCACCCTCTTATTAAGCTGCCAAAGCACGCAGCCTACCATAATTCCCAGCCCCGCAATCAACCTGCAACCATAAACCGATCTGCTGTCGCGTCGGTTGTTTGCCATCATCGAAAACGATCTATCGAATGCCATCTCGAACGATGATGACTTAATCATACGGACGTATGCGCATCCAAAACCGATTATTTTCGTTGGCCAGACCGCATTGTCTTACCAATCACGGAGAAGAGCTATTCAATTAGACGTCATGAATCACAGTGCATGGCGCTTTCAAACCACTCATTTTCGAGTGCAATCGAGACGTCAAGACGCACAAAGTGTTGAGTGGTTGATTCGCGGTTGTGTGCATTGCCAGACGCAGACGGTTCGGTTCGGTTCGGTTCGATTTGTTTCAATTCGGTACGGTAAGGTGCAATCGATTGTCTGGCACTGCAGCAACAGCAACATCAGAATTTATGACATAATCATTGCGTGCCGCATTCACGAGATACATTGCGCTGTATCTCATAGCACCACAATCAAGAGACACGGGGTGCAGCCTGGAATAATATTTTCCGCGAATTTTTCATCACTGAGTCACAGGGTGATGATTGACAAATTTGTCTACAAGTAGCTGTGACACAAATTTAGGTTATCGTCCGTGCCACAGCCTGGTAGCCAAATTTCTTGGCAGCTACCAAAAAAATCCCCAATACAACAACACTGAAGGCGTTGACAATGCCCAAAGGTATGGAGCCCTTATCCGGGTGCTGAATGGGATTTATATTGACTGTGGGTGAGATATTGCCGGCGGTTGCAGGCCTGGGTGGCGCTGTACCAGCCTATATCGATATCTGCGTGAAAGTTCTGTGGGCCCTACTGGGAACCACTGCTTCAGAAGCTAACGCAGCGCCAACTAAGTGTCAGTATGTCATTCGGCTAAGTGACATAGTTTGGCATTTGGCGACTGCTCGGAGCGCGTGTGGGTGTGCTGACGATTAGTTGCTTCGGACGGTGAAATAGAGTCGTGCGATAGGATTTCCATTACGAACAATATGTGGCACGGAGAGTGGGATATTTACGAGTTCAAAGGTGCGATCAATGTGTTTGAACTTTGCCTACCGAAAGTGGTTGGCATAGTGAGTGCTTTGAGAGAGTAGATTTGGACCAGGCCACTGGATGACTAAGTAGATGTGGAGGACTTAAGGATGGTGGCAATGTTTGAATGAAGGAAGTCGAGTTAAAGTGGATCAATCTTGTACACGCACTACAAAATTCAAGTGATTTAGTTAGATCTCAAGTGCAAAGGATACATGTTAGTCGGTTCTCTGCTTAAACCTAGGACTAAAGTTGCCCTTCGAAGCTAAGTAACACTCTTCGTATGGTGATCTTTCAGCCCGAAATCGACAATGTCACCTAAGGAGTTAAGAGTTTATGCCATATGGTTGTACAACGTCATTGTAATACTCGTAGTTGAGTCTTAGTTGGGTCGACAATGCGTAGATGTCCGCCGCGGCTTCTCTCTCCGAAATACCCAATTTTCCATGACTCAGGCGCATAAATCAGGCTGAATTTGACCGATGTGGCGTGGGTTATGTTGACCTTGAGGACCGCTGTGGTTTCTGGCTTATTCGCATAGACCTGCGACTTCAGAAAACCCCACAAGAAAAAGTCCAACTGGATCAAATCGCACGATCTCCTTGGCCAGTTCACATCACCTCCACGTGAGATGACCATACGCTAGAATCGCTCGTGCAGAATTTCCAATGTGTCGTGAACTGTGTGGCACGTAATGCCGTTCTGATGAAATCACATGTCGTTGGTGTCCATATCATCAAATTCAAGCAAAAAGAAGTTGGTAATCATCAACCTGTACCGCTCGCCGTTGATGGTGATGGCCTGGCCAACGTCGTTCTCAAAGAAATTGGGCCGCCAGCCCAAAATCCACCTCAAACTGTGACTTTTTCGAAATGCATTGGACACTTTTGGATCTCATGTGGATGGGTATCGTCCCAAATTCGACAATTTTGTGTGTTGACATACCCATTCATGCAGAAATGGGCCTCATTGCTGAAGGTGATTTTTCGACAAAAATTTGGGTCAGTTTCTAACTGCTCCAGAGCCCATTCAGCGAACACACGTCGTTGTCTATGGTCCTTTACCTTCAGCTCCTGGGTTAGTTGAATTTTGTATATATGCAGGCCCAAGTCACGACACAAAATACGCAAAGTTGTGGTCTGCGAAAGGCCGAGTTCTTGTGAGCGACGAAAATCGAAATCGACTGCCTGGGATTATAATGCACACTCTCACGGACAGCGACGATGTTTTCGGCAGATCTTGAGTTTTATCGACGTACGGGTGTTGGTTTATCATTTACTGAACCAGTGGACTCAAATTGAACTATCACACTGCGAATAGTCCTCTCGGTAGGACGATTATGGCAAACGTAAAATGGTGATTTGGCATAACAGACTGAATAAATGACAGCCATCTGTCAAATTGGCTTAAGCAATATGGCCGCTATCAACTGTCAAATTTCGGAAGGTTCGGACTCAGCTTCTGAAATGAACGTCCCCAAACCCCAGATTGTGGAATAATTTTTGGATGAAGTCTGGAAGTTCTGCAGGTCAAGCCAAATGGAATATAAAAGGCTGATTCCGACTTTGAAGAGTGCCGTCTCCATGGGAACATATAGAAACACTCGTTGAAATCAGCAGACTGGAACTAGTAAAGAACAATTCGGCCTAGAAACACTCAGAAACCATGTTGGCAACTGTAACTCATGAATTTAACACTGCGATTGCAAGTGAGCTGAGTAATTTCCTGACGCTGGGAGATATGCTGTGTCCTCTTTTGATGGCTTCAAGGCTCCTGATGCGTAATTATGTTGAACCTTGATTGCGAGTGCTGATTGCGATCAACATGTGAAGGCGACATTCTATATCCATCACTGAGGTACATATTGGTCAACTGCCTTATTAATGCTCTCAACAGCACCATGGGCCACACTACACTTAGGCGTATGCAAGCAAACTCTCTTTTGGATCATACCCAGAATGTCTGATCTAAGGCGCAGGCAACTGTAGACGGGGTTGATGATTTCAAATCAATTTATCGCAAGTGTTTGCATAAGCAGATTTGGTCTCACTGAGGGTTATTCGCCAGGCCGTTGTCATCAAGAGAGCCTTGCAGTTTCACCGTTGTTTCTTTAATAGTTTTACTGACTCCTAGGACAACATTGTACATAGGAGATACAGAAGTGGGCCGAGAACACTGCCCTGTGGTAAGCCGACTAAAATTTCTTTGAATTGCGATATTTCGTTTCCGAGTCTGATACGGGAACTTCTATTCTCGAGATACTTTGTCAGTGGTAAGAACTGCAGTAATTTGAATTTTAAGCCTTCATGCCGTACTTTATCAAACGTTTGCGAGACATGAAGGAATACGCTTGAGCAAATCTTTTTACTTCCAAAGCTTTCACGATTCCATGCACCTAATCAATAGTTGAATGCTTACTCCTGAGCCCTAACTGGTGATTATTGATAAGATTTCATCCGGCAATCGGTCTATAGGACTTCTTGTCATTCAGAGGTCTTCCTGGTTTTAGGATTCTAACATCAATGCGGTGAAACGTAATGTAAAGAAGCCTTGTTAATGCTTTTCTACGCAGCATTTTATGGACTTCTTCGGTTATTTTTTCCAATTGGTGGCGCGACGGCTTTAGGTCTTTTTAGTACCTTTTAATGCTTTCCAAAGCGAATAATTAGAAACCGTTTTTGCTGTCAAGCTTTGTAGTTTTTAATGGAGTCTGTCAGCAGGTTACATAGATTAATTAAATTGTGGCTCCGTAATCGGTGTTACTAACAAGAGTTTTTGCATTTTCCCAGAGAATTTTACGAAAATCTACCGAAAATGGTCTCTGCTGCACGGTCGGCAGTGACAAAGTCTTCGGACAAGAAAGTTATATCACTACTTCAGCAAGTCAATCGTGAATAGGCTGCTGCTGTCGTCAATGTTCAATTCGACCAGGATTTACCACCAATTTTGAATGTCTTGGAAGTCGATAAGAGGAGCCCACGTTTGGTGTTGGAAGTAGCCCATCACTTGGAAGAGAACACCGTCCGTACTGAGGTTTTGGTTCGTAGCCAGAAGGATATCGATACTGGTTTCCCAATTCGTATCCCAGTTGGTGTTGAGACTTTGGGTCGCATCATTAACGTTATTGGAGAGCCCATTGATGAAAGGGGTTCGATAAGACCGCCCCCATCCACGCTGAGGCATCTGAATTCGTTGAGATGAGTGTCGAACGGGAGATCTTGGTCACTGGTATAACAGCCGTCGATTTATTGGCCCCCTATCCCCAAGGGTGATAAAATTGGTTTGTTCGGTGGTGTCGGTGTCGGCGAAACTGTACTTATCATGGAATTGATTAGCAACGTCGCCAAGGCCCATGGTGGTTACTCTGTATTTGCAGGTACGGTGGTGTCTTCTCGTGGAAGAATAGCTGTAAGGTCGCCCTTGTCTACGGATAGATGAATGAACTCCCAGGTACTCGTGCCGGTGTCGTTTTGACTGGATTCAGCGTTTTTGAGTATTTCGATGACCAAGAAGGGCAAGATGTGTTGCTGTTCATTGATAACGTTTTCCGTTTCACCTAGGCCGGTTCCGAGGTGTCTGCCCTGTTGTGTCGTATCCCATCCGCTGTCGGTTATCAACCAGCATTGGCTACTGACATGGGTTCTATGCAGGAACATATTACCACCACCAAGAAGGGTTCCATCACTTCAGTGCAAGCCATCTATGTGCCAGCTGATGATTTGCCTGATCCTGCTCACTTGGACGCCACCACTGTATTGTCCCGTGCTATTGCTGAATTGGGCATCTACCCAGCTGTTGATCACTTAGATTCCATATCACGTATCATAGATCCCAACATCATTGGCCAAGAGTGGTACAACATTGCTCGTGGTGTACAAAAGATTTTGCAAAATTACAAGTCACTCCAGGATATCATTGCCATCTTGGGTATGGGAAGATAAATTAATTCAACGTTTCCAATCATAATCCTTCCAGGTCGCAGAAGTATTCACAAGTCATGCCGGTAAATTGCCCCCCTTGGTGTAGACCTCTTGATGGTTATTTACTCAAATTTTGGGCGGAGAATACGATTATTTGCCCGATGTTGCCTTCTGTGGCTAGGGTAAGCAACTAAAGTGTTAGCCGATGGGAACGTAATAGATATTTCTGCGGACTATCTAAAGGCGACTGTCAGGAAGAATGAACCATACAACGTGGACGGTTGGCATCAATTCCCGCTTAAGGACCGACATTATCGGCGTTAAGGCAGCTAATTTTGATTTGGAGGAAACAAAAATTCATCTACAAAATATGGTCGGACAAGAGTAAGCTTGACCGTTTCTGCTTCCCAGTTCTCAACAAGAGAAATCCGCCAAATAGATAGGAATAATTTACTTTCTTAACAGCCGGTACAGCCCGGGATGAGCTTGGGCCTCAACTATCAAGCCTCTCCAGCCAGCATGATCTCTCGCCAGCTGCCTCCAGTACTACATTAAAACTTGGTTGAGGTGCCCTTCTACTTACGTGCGCCAACTTAGATGCGGTCATCTCCTGATGCATCAAGTTAGAAACAACGACACGCCGAGAGCTGTGGTATCCGTTCGTTTAACATCGCAGCCATCGCAGACATTGGAAAGGTAGACGTCTGACTAGACTAATGTCAATGTACAGCCCCTCCATTCCCCTTAATATAAATCAAGTGCAGTATTTTTCCTTCGAGATGGTCTAGTGCTTTTTCTTTCACTTTTGACAAGGTCTACACCTCTAACCGGGATGATAATAAAGCCAATTTGCTTTACGAGAGAGGGCTCTGTAGAGCCCCAACAAACAGCGATTGGCAAGAGTTATTTTGCATCTGATTTCTGAGCTGATGTGGTTGCGGTTTTTAACGGTGGAGACCTGGAAAACAAAGTACTTAATTACCTCGAAGTTATGACTGCCAATAGTGGCGTTTTAGTCAACCCGTCGGTGGTGTATGTCCTTTTCTGACTACAGCATGTACTTTATTTTGCCTCAATACCGGCTAATTCTTCATTGATCGCCCGGTGCATTCATCCAAAGACATCAACGTAATTTTGCAGACTTTCAAAAGACCATACCTGTACTGTCTGTACTCATTCTGGGACGATGTTGGAAATATCACATTACAGCGAGTCGCCTTATCTAAAACCTTTTTTGGCATTGAAGGTCTCGGTTAATTCTTTACCGACTTTGATGAAACAGCGAAAATATAGTCATCCTGTAGAACTTGACGGGTCGTTGTAGGCATGTCGCTTAATGTGCTGTCATATGCCGCTTTAAAGTCGGCCAACAGATGGTGAGCATCGAATTCAAATTCTGAAAACGCATTGCTATGAACGCTCACATAATATGTCAGAAAAGTTCTAATAGGCGATGTATAGGACGCTTATATCTCTGTGTAGTTGGCGCAGTCAAAAGAGTTTCGTTTCTTGAGGATAGGACAAACGATGCTGAGATTCCATGCATCGGGCATACTTTCTTCTGACCAAGGCATACAGATGAGCTGGGGTATGCTCATCACATTACCACCACCAGCAGTGTTCCACTTAGATCGCCAGTAGCATTCCGTCCATTCAAATTTTCAACAGTAACACCCGTCTCGCTATGAATGCTCATCAAAATATCGTAATTCGTTCCTAAGCCGTACAACTCGCTTATGGAATGCCCTGCCGAGCCCTATATTTCCTAGTCGTTATAACTTGCAAACATTCAAGACCAATGTGCATCGGTACCTCTCTTTTCTTCCTCCCTAAGTTTCCTTCGCCCGTGCTGTGTAGGTACAAACTTTTTAAGGGTACACAAATCCCCTGAGAGCGCGCTAATTATAATTATAGAAAAAAAAGATACAGTCTGCGGAAGAACTCTTTCCTATTCTCAGCGCCGAATGTAGCTCTAATATGTACCAGCTGTCCATGTTTATCTTTGCGTTCATCTATTCTGGGTTTGTAGCCCCAACATGTTCGTTTTATTCTCTGATAAAACTTTAGAACGCCATTCCTGCAGTTCTCGTCCTTGTCCTTCGATCAGCGCAGCTTAGCTGCATGTACCTCCCTACACTCATCGTGCAAATAGAGGTTTTTTGTGGCTGCGGTGCTGTGAAAGCAATCACATTGGAAGCAGCTTCTCTGGTGGCTCGTTGACAACATTCCCATCGGTATTCTACAATAGGACTCTAGAGGTCTGTGGCCATTACAGTTTTTCAACATCGACAAGGTAATGATCTCAGTCGAAGTTGGCCCCTCGAAAACTTCGGGCTGATTGATCGATAAATGGATAAACCAGCCACTCTATTGTTGCTGAGATGTAGAAACCGCGATCTGGCTACTTAAGCCGTATACCTCATCACAAGGTGTAAAGCAGGCTGTGTTTTCCAAAGACCAGTTCAAGGAAGGCTTCCTACCCATGTTTGCTAAGTTCTCCTAGTACGACTTTAGTGTCATAGGTATGTGGCACTGGTCGGTCTAAAAAGTCATAGATTTCGTCTTCGATGCTGTCACCCTTATTCCCTGTAGCAGAATGACAAAGCAGCCCTATATTTCCTAGACCCTGAGGCATTTTTAGCGTCATATTCTTGCTTTGAAACAGTCGCCGTAGTAGATGTCATGCTCTTTTGCTTTCTTTTGGACTTTGCCCGGCTCATCCTATCGCCTTTCTTGGTTTGAGTCTCTGCAAGTTTTTCGGCAGTAAGTTGTGTTTTACGGGTCATAACATGCGCAGGGATTAGGCTCTTTAATATTGAGTTTAAGTTCCTTATTTCTTCATTCTGTGATCATCTGCAATTCTTCCTTGGATCAGTTGCAGTTCTTGGAAGAAACTCAGGAACTCCAGATCGACAACCATAACCTGTTCCCTGTTCATCGATTCTAAGGTCGTATTTCCATTTTTGCGTGCAAGATGAGAGTGGTTAATGTTCTGTGCTTCATAAAGGTGTTTGAAATTTGAAAGGACTGTGCCTACCTGAACTCCAATAACTTGGCCAGAAGTTGCTGAATTTATTACCTGACGTGGCAATGACCTCGCAATTATTGCCAGAACACACTAAATGATTGCGATAATCGGCGCCCCTTGTTACACATGGAAGGTTGTGAAGTCATTATCAAACGTCTCCTTGCTTGGAGTACTATCGTTGGGCTGTAATATAATCCAACATCTAGCAACGAAGCAGTTGCCATTAGCAATTGTCCAAACACAGCCTCCTTTGTGAATCATTTTACTCACCCCTGGTTGGTGTTTCTTCGCATCCAATCCACTTACTGAACATCTCCAATGCGTCGAAGTAATCCCGGCTAAAACCTTTAATTTCCACACCTCTGCCCTTCAGTGAACTGGAACTCCAGTGAATCTCTCAATAACCCCACTTCCACCCTACAATGTAAAGACCACAAGTCAAACCTTCCACCTCTATCTACCACCTGTCAAAAATTCAATCAATTTTGCGTTAAATTTACGACTTGGGGTGGCAACAACAGAACAAAAAATTAAAAAAAATTGTAACCATCTCGAATTAATCCTCAAAACTTGTCCCATAAACAAAATTAATGCCACGTTTGTCTTCCCTTTATTGCGTTCAACTTCCCGTCGCGTCATCTTTGCGTTGTCATCACATATTAACCGCGCATCTTCCTTCATCCGAACAGCGAATTGAGACATTTTTTGTTATTCCTTGTGATTCCCCGTCCATGGCCTCCCCTTTGCGGTCTTTGTTACAATTTATCGAATTCACTTGCTATTCTGGGATAATCTCGGAGCAACAAAATTCCGCGACATGTCGTCCAAAGGACGACTTCTCATTCAGCTAAGATGGTTGACAAGGAAGGCGCACAAAGGGTAGGGAACCGGTGGTGGTTGGTTCACATCCACCTCTGGTAGAAGAAATGAAAAAGCAAATTGATAAAGCGAAGCATGGTCACATCAAGAAACCAATTAAGGCCACTTTATGCCAGGTAATTATGGCATGCTAAACGGATAAAAACCGGGCCCACAGCATCTGTGGAATCGGTACGTGGACGCCTCTTATCGGAGGTGTGAGTTTCTACCTTTCATAATTACTTTCGTAATTTATTTGCATTGCGGGTATATTGGTCTTGGATTGGAGTTGCAGATACAAATGAGTGTACGAGTATAGGAACACTGAGCAGGTTACCTGGGCTTTAGTCGGCCATGTGGCATGGGTATGAACTGAACTGTGCAGTGCCAAAGTGAGAAATCTGAAAAGTATTAGCCAAAGGAGCACGTTTCGTGCAGAGATTAGTGCGTTATTTGTTCGCACTCATAAATCCTTTTATGGTCATGCAAGGAGGCTTATACGCTTAGTCGTGTTGTTCCTTTTTTCTGGTGATAATTGGATGAGAGTACATCGAATTGGGTGGATACTACAAGTCCGTAGCATATGCTGGCTGTGTGAAAGCATTGTTCGCATCTCGAAGGCTTCCAAGATGATACTGAGGCAAGGCAATGATTTGGTTTTTCTTTGAGACGCCTTATTGTAGAGCAGATACGATGACCTTTAATACTTCTATTCAAGTATCTGAAGGGGTCATTCTCAATTGAGAAATAACTTAAGGCGAGTCCTTCACTGTTCTTGAGTTGAAGTAAGCCGACATCATCTTATACCTGTTTTAGTAATAAGGGTCGGTACTTAGTCTGCATGCCCTTCGATTCAGAAGACTCCCCCACCAGCAATACTGCTAGAGAACCCCGATTTTTTTGCTTAAAGCAAGTCAGGTGACTACCTACTCCAAAGCGCTCCGATGTCTTGAAGTCAATACCTTCAAAACTGATGTTGTTTGCTTAACGAAAATGAGGAAGCTGGTTCGTCTAGAGCATCTGGCATCACCATTCGTTTCTCCGTTGAAGCAAAAGTATGTGGGTGCCATACTGGATAACAATCATCTTCCGACTTTGTCGGCTTTCTGACAATGTAAAGGTGCTTTCGGAAAGGCATGGGGCTTCTCAGTTGTATGATGGAACACATTTTAGCAAAAATACGTCACTGCTGCTTTTACCAGATTTCAAAGAACGATGTGTCTCGGTTGAATGTGATAACGCCTTAATCTGCTCTGGAGGCAATCTCAACGCAATCTTCCGTTAAAAGAAAAGTAGTCTTTAGTTCAACGCGTACCGGACTGTCTTTCGATTCTGGTCTTATGGACATGTCGTCTGATGAAAAACTCCAGAGCTCCTGTTGGAAATATACAATCGACTCTCTCGTAAAATCTGAGCCAGAAAAGGAAATGTAGTCGAATCTTCGCAGATGGCTCCAAAACCGATTTAGGATGCGGAACTAGTGCCTTTCTGGCGGACTACAACGTTGAATTTCACTTATCGTTAGGAAAACTTGAGTCCATTTCCAAGCAGAGATACACGCAAACCTAATGGGAACAAACTATATTGTGAAGAATCGGTGTAGGTGGCGAAGCATTTGTATTTATGGCAACAGCGGAGCCGAGCCTAACCTTCCGATTACTTCTACCTACAGAGCTCGAGAATGCAAACTTCACTGAATGCAGTCGAATAGCCTAGTTTACTGAGTATTAGTTGGGTTCCAGGTCATACTGGGGTCGCAGGAAACAAGATCACTGATGAACCGACTAGGAAAAACTCAGGGTAGGGATTCTTAGGATCCTTTGACAATTGAGTGAATATAATTAAAGATCGCGTGACCCTTCATGATACCGGCAGACCTAATGAATGCTTCCCGACCTCTTTAACAGTTCAACGACTTTTCTGCTGTTCCTCAATAGCAGAGACTGCAGGCTGTTTACTGCAGGCACACTCCCCTTTTGCTAAGCCTTTAGATGTGCTGGTCATAAGTGATACAACATGCTACGATGCTTGCTATGAAAGTGAGCACTACCTCTGTGAAGGTCCGGACTAGGCACACATCAGGCTGCAATTACTCAGCTCCATATCACTGAAGCCTATACTAACCTTTCTATGAAAGACTGCGAAAGGAGTGCAATGGAAAAATTCTTCGTCTGAGTGCTCTGTTCCAACAGAAGAAAGCATCTTGGAATCTTCTGATCGCATCCCATAAAAGATGCGAGTCTATAATTTACTCTATTATTGGACATAACCTTCTTATATGCGCGTATGCCCCCACAGAGGTGAAAGATGACGACACCAAGGAAGCCTTCTATGAGCTCCTTAACAAGACCTACGAGCAATGCCCTAGCTATGACATCGGCGATTTTAATGCAAAGCTAGGAAGAGAGGGTTTCTTTGGTGGAACGATCGGAAAATATAGCCTGCACGACACCACCTCGGATAACGGATTCAGGCTTATCGACTTTGGGGCGGGGCGAAACATTGTCGCAGCTAGCTCGCGGTTCCTACATCTCAATATACACAAGGGGGCTTGGAGAACTCCTGATCAATCAACAGTCAACCAGATTGATCACATTGCGATCGACGCAAGACACTCCTCCAGCCAACATCGTACCTTGTTGTAACCAAGGTACGGTTGCGGATATCCCAAACTACGCCAAGACAAACTAATGCTGTTAGGAAATTCGCCGTCAGACAGCTACAATCGCAAGAGATCGCCAAATCCTTTTCCGATCGAGTGTCTCTTAATCTCTTAAGAGGTCCAATACCGCCAGCATTAAGCATCGAAAACCATTGGAAATACTGCCAAAACGCCATCAGAGGTGCCGCTTCTGATGTGCTGGGTTTCACTCGTTCACCACAATGAAACCCCTGGTTCGATGATGAATGCTGACGCTGCATAGAAGGACTAGAGCTGCTCATGAGCTCTATGAGCAGAAGAGGAGAGACGAACATCGGCTTCTCAGAAGGAAGACGAAAGAGCATGAGAAGCGCACGGTCGAGGAAATACTGAGATGCTACTCCAGAAATGAGGTCCGGAAGCTTTACCAAAAGATAAATTAACATGCCACGGAAACAAACCCCGAACCGAAGCTTGTAGAGATGAACAAGGAAACATCGTGGTAGAATCACAGTCGATGCTGAGGATTTGGAAAGACCATTTCTGCAGATTGTATAACGGCGAAGACGAACCAAATACCGTCGTCAGGCAGAATCAACCTTTCAACTTGGACGATGATGACCAACAAGTCCGTCCACCCGACCTGGACTAAGTGAAGATAGCTATATCCAAGTTTAAGTCCAACAAAGCTGCTGGAGTCGACGGCCTTACTGCCGAGCTCTTTAAAGCGGCGGGCAATGACTTGGTAAGGAGCATACATCAACTCATCTGTAAAATATGGTCGGACGAAAGTATGCCCGATGGATGGAACCTCAGCATTGTTTGTCCGATTCTCATCAGTCTCCTTAACATCGCATACAAGATCTTATCTGCTGTATTGTGTGAACGCCTGAAGCCGTTCGTCAACAACCTGATAGGTCCATATCAGTGTGGCTTCAGGCCAGGAAAGTCCACCATCGACCAAATATTCACACTACGGCAGATCTTGGAGAAGACCCACGAGCTTCAGATCGATGCACACCACCTATTCATCGACTTTAAGACCGCGTATGACAGCATCCATAGAGAAGAGCTATACAGAGCAAAATCTAGGCGATGCACTGTCATGCGATTTTTTCAAGCAAACACAAGACGCACTATTTTTCAAAAGTTCGTCCAACTACTCGCATACGCCGACGATATTGACATAATCGGGAGAAAGCAGCGTGATGTCAGTGGCGTTTTCGCGAGTATTGAGACGGAAGCGGCGAAAATGGGTTTAGCGGTCAACGAGGGCAAGACCAAGTATATGCTGTCAAAAAGGTCAACCAACACCGACATCTCGGACAGAACGTCACCCACGACAGGGTAGTTAAGGACTTTGTCTACCTAGGCTCCGCTATAGATACAGACAACGACACCAGCGCTGAGATCAAACGAAGAATAACTCTTGCCAGGCGCTGTTTCTTTGGGCTAAGAAGGCAATTGAGTAGCAAAGCCCTCTCTCGACAACAAAAGTGACCCTATGTATATGAGACCTTGTTAATCCCTTGTTAAAACCGTCTGCATTGACGGTGAATGGAGGAGGAGATACAACAATGAACTCTAGGGACTGTACAGCGACATCGACCTAACCAGAAGAGTGAAGTTGTAGAGCGTATGGACACCAATGTTTCGGTCCGAAAAGCCTTCGAATCCGCTCCCGAGGGACAGCGCAGTAGAAGAAGGCCAAGACTCAGGTGGCGCACGCAAGTGGAAGGGGACCCAACTTAGCGTGCGAAACTGGAGGCAGATAGCTAGGGATCGAGCTGGCTGTAGACGCTTGTTGACTGAGGCCCAGGTCCACCCTGGACTGTAGCGCCACTTAAAGAAGAAAAGCAAGAACCTTCTTATAAGCCGGTTTCTCTGTGATAAGCCGGTTTTCGTAAACCATCATCGACCTGAATTATTTGGTATCACAAACAAATCAAACAATGCCAACCTTTCTGTCTCACGTTCTCACGTTTTGGAGGGGCACAGTTTCTTAGACCACAGCGCCATATCCTTCTCCTCTAGCATCGAAAAAGATCAAATCGACCATGCCGTGACCCCGAAAGGAAGGATTGAAACTGATCTTTGCAGACTCAAACTCTTTTCAGACACCTCCTAGGAGGCTTAGTCCGTTTGGAAAGATTGGTGGACAACATGTTTTTAACCTAGCAGAACAGAGGCAATAGACCAAACTCAGGATAGACTGAGGAGTTTACGGCAGGAAGCAAAACGGCAAAAAGACTTCTCAGAATAGCACAAAATATTAATACGGACTGTAACTCATAGTGCTAGAGAGACAATTTAAAGTTTTTGAAGAAGAAATATCAAAATATCCAAGCGAAAATGCTTGGAGGACTTTTGCAGTGACGTAAAGATGTAAGTTAGTCCACGATACTTAGAAAATGTATGTCCAAACAACCCCCATCAGCTCCGTCTCGGAAGAAATATGGCACAATATAGTCCAATTCCGGCGTGGAGACCCTTGGGAATGCCAATGGGATTAGGCTTTACTGTGATGAGACTCTTAACCCTCATCGTTTGAAGAATATCAAACCAAAAGAAAAGGCGTGATACGACTCGAGTTGTAAAGATACTGTCAGGGGTAGAGAAATGCTTTTTCGGTCCTACAAGATTGAAACGACAGAGGAAAACCGAATAAAGTTCAAACGTGCCAGGAATGACTGCAACGCTTTTCTTAAGCGCGGGAAATTTCAATATAACCAAAAACTGATCCAAAAAATATTATAAGGTCCCAAAGGTAGTAAAAGCTTTTGGTCGTTCGTCAAAAATATTGAAAATTCTGACTCATCCTCCATCCCAACGCTCATTTACAATGACATTCCAGCTGTCAGCTCTTTGGACAAAGCCAATCTGCTTGCTGCACACTTTGCGAACAGTTCAACACTCCCAGATTGTGCTTTGTCTCCGCCTACACTTGAGTGCGTCGAATCTTTAATGGGACGAATCCACTTTCGCACTCGTGTAGTAGCAAGAGTTCTTAAAGATCTAAACATACAAAAAGCCGCTGGTCCAAATATATTTCTACCAAATATTTAGTATATCTCCCCTTATTCTCAAGAGTTGTACCCTTTAGGACTCTTCCCAAGCAGATGGAGAATAGCATTTGGCCAGCTTCACAATGACCGGCAGTAGGGTTTTCGTAGAAACAGGTCCACTGGTGATTTGATGCCATGTCTCACCGAAAAGAGGAACCAAAGCGTACATCAATCCGGCGAAAGCAAGGAAGTTGCACTTGACAGAGTTTGGCATCAGTGTCTTTTGTCGAAAATGAGTGCATTTGGGATCGACGACTCTCTTCTTCAGTGGATTAGAGACTACCTTTCTGAACGTTCCATTCAAGTTGTCTTGGATGGTTTCAAGTCTGATATTCACAAAATAAATTCTGATGTGCCCCAGGGCTCTGTTCTGTCTCCGACACTCTTTTTAATTTTCATCAACTATATCTTGTCTGCTTGGATTAGAAATCAGATATATTCCTTTGGTGACGACAGTACTCTCTCGTTAGTTTTGAGAAAAATGGAGTTGTGAAGGGACGCGCATTCAACGTGACCTGTAGGACTCGATGAATGAAGAGAAAGTCGGCTGCATCTCTACGTTCCTCTAGGGTGTTTAAGTTAATAAGGTTTAGACGGTTTTGATAAGGGAACAGAGTAAAAGGATCGTCCCAGTGCATACCTCAAAGAGCAAATCGAAGAAAACGGTGCCGGATGCTTTCGATTCTCGAGATATGAACACGATGATATGGGGACCATACTTGACTGGCGTATTCTAGGAGGGGTGAGCAAAGGTAATATAGAAGGACCTGGTCACGTATGGGTTGGTGAATTCTTTGGACCATCGTTTTACAAAACCTAAATGCAGAGTTGGCTTTGAGGATTATCTCCTCCATATACAAACAGAAGTTGAGCTCTCTATCACACAAAATGCCGGGGTCGCGAAGAGATTGAACAGGAGATTGGTTGGTTGTGGAGAAGGTAGAGTCAGGGAGGCGATTGGTGCCGCTTTTGTGAAAAGGTGATGCATTGGCATTTGACGATATTAAGTTCCAAACAATTTTTGAGGCCCCAGATCGAAAAACTATCAAGGTCTTGTTGATGGAGGAAGGACTCATGGGGAGAGGAAATGGTTTTGAAAAATTTGGTATCGTCGACGTAAAGGGAGACAGACGAGTAATTGATGATCCCATCGAGATCATTTATGGTTAATATAAAAAGAAGGGGACCGAGATGGCTGCCTTGCGGAACTCCAGAGGTGGCCAAAAATAGAGCCGAGTGGGCTGTCCTGAAACGAACACTGTAAAAACTGTTTTCGAGGTAAGAGGATATCCATTTAAACAGTATGGGTTCAAAGCCGATGGCAGACAGTTTGAAGAGTATTAATCGATGAGAGATTTTATCGAAGGCTTTGCTACAATCGGTTGCAACTACATCGACTTCATTGCCATTCTCTAGGGCAGAGAGGGCAAAGGATACGAATTCAATGAGATTTGTGGTAGTTGACCTGCCCTTCAGAAAGCCATGTTGTCTAGGGGAAGTAAGTGATTTGCGCTGGAAGTTTGCGGCTTAATAAGAAACATTTTCCAAAAGTTTGGGTATATGGGAGAGTTTAGCAACTGGACGATAGGTTGTTATTGCATTCTTTGATTCTTTTTTTGTGGATCGTGGTTATGAAGTGGAGTTTCCAAGCCTAAGGAAATTCTCCTTGTGAAAGGGATAGACGAAAGAGATTAGAAAGGGTAAGGGAAAGAAAGGAAAAACATTTTTTAAGAAATACGGCAGGGAGGCCATCTGGGCCGGGTTTCGGCATTGAGTTGGTGTAATTTATATTCGATAAACTCATTAAATTCCGATATTAATAGCATAACCAATTGGGGAACTATCAACGGAGTGGAATTCAATGCTTCTAAAACCCAATGATGTCTTCTGTCAATAAGGCGAAATACGCAGCCATTAGCCATGAATAACACTCGCATGTGTGTCAATGACAACCTACGTTGGAATGACCACCTATTCGGTGTCGTCAAAAATGTTGCAAAATGTCTAGGTTTCCCCAAGAGAAATTTCACCTCCTCTAATCTGGCCTCAATATATGGAGTACAATGCCCACATCTGGTCACACGCCCCTAAGACCTCTTTGCACTTGCTAGATAGGATTCAAAACCTTGACGCCAGGGTCTTGCTCCGAAATTCGACGAAACGAACGTCTGCTGCTACCAAATTGTGCGCATCGTTATCTCGTCGATGTTTGTGAAGTCTCTGTGATGTCCTCGGCCACAGTAATGACATTCTCGGTCGAACGAGAAATACGGGATCGACATCTCTAGTAGACCGAGTTTGCACTAGACGCTCAGCCAAATGCTTTATTATTCGCACGATGTACAATACGTTGGTCCTAAATGTATGCAAGTTACAATGACTAGGAAATAGAGATTTCGGCAAGGCATTCCATAAGCGAGTTGTACAGCTTAGGAATGAATCACGATGTTAGCTTGAGATTCTACTGATGAGCATTCGTAGCAAGAAGGTGCGGAATGCTACTGGAAATTTCTATGAAACACTGGTGGTGGAAATAGCGATAAAACTGAGTGAGACGCGAGATATTTCGTCGGTGTTTGAGGGCCTACCTTGATCCAACCTCCGACCTTTACAAAGTAGCTAAAGTTTTCTATAAAGCGAACGTCATTCACTACAATATGACGAGCTTGGTATGGAACTATATGTCAAAACAAGACATGGCCCTGTATAGTTTGTCACTTTAAATGCTGTCATATGTGGCTTTGAAATCAATAAACAGGTCTTCATCAGCGATTTGAACTTCTCAAGTTTTTCCTATGATCTGCTGTGAATATTTCGTTAATCGTTAGCTTTCCCTTCGCCTAAAACAGCGCTGGTATCGGCAAATGGTTTCAGTCTCGGAATGATGCTCCATAACAAGCTGCGCTTTAGAGCCCTCGTAGTATATACCAGAAGAATGAAATCGGTGACTCAGGCACCATTCTTTCAGATGCTTCCGAACATCGGATCCTTCTGGCCAGTGTAGTCAGTTCTCTGCGATTGTATTGACAGATGTACTAGCGGCGAAAGAAATTAAAAGAAAAGCATTGTCAGCTCATAGGCTCTGCGCAGTCAGGATTAAAGAACTATCTCAGGCGAGTCAGCCTATATGTTCGGTGGAATGAGATGAGGAGGTGTACCCTAGGCCAACTCCGAATCGGCAATAGCCAAAATAGTGAAGGTGGAATAAAAGACTGCCGCAATATGGCAAGCTAGGAGGCACAGCTCCACAAAAGGCAGGTGGATTCACACGCTAATTTCCTTCATAAAATCATGGACAACGAGGGCAAGAGAGATATGTATGTGAGGTTCAGGACACATTTTTGTGAACTGAGCAAACTATGGTGAGGGTCCATTCATCAGGGAAACTTTTCTGCAAACAAATCATGGAAATATGCCAGATTGTCTACTTTGGTAGTTTTGTTAGGCACATCGACCGATGCCAAGGATATGCACAACTGTCGACTGACTGTCAGATGTGGAGATGAACTGCCCTTCTATTGGGGAACACAACACCAACCTGAGGACTCCTTCATTTCCATTCACTGTTTTTGGGAAGATGAAACCGGACAATGTTCCGGTTCCAGAAACTTGGGTCACAGATGACTAAGTGTTTAGATCCCCATGAAGGCCCTTTTTGGTCTGGAAACAACAGTGTGGATCTACGGAATAAGAAGAGACTAACTTCATCATTTGTGGCTTCAAATAAAGGTATCACTTCTCTGGAGTGCCACTAATGACCTATAAGTCCACACTTCTGCAACAGCGGTCATACTCCAAATGATCCTTCCAAAAACAAGAAAACAGTCAATTACCACCAGAAAACGTTTAAACCGCCCTTATACAACAAAATGTCATTTAAATGTCGTCCCGTGTGTCCATGTCCATCAACATTCTGTCATTGTCTAAAGGACTATGTACAACAAACAAAATTGTCCTCCCCACAGAGAGCGAACACAGATAACAATCGTCGTTGACATGACATTTCATTTTATGGTCATCATCATCAATTCCAGTGACCCCTGCCGACCGACCGTTTTAATCAACGAAAACAATTATCCCACCGATAAGACAAAAACAAAAAGTGATCTCCTCCAAGGGAGGTCCTGCCATCGTGCATCCGTATGCCAAAAACGAAAACAAAATGCAAAACGAATTCAATTAACACCTTTGTAAACGTTGCCTCTAGGGGTTAACTTGGCAACTACCATTGCGGACTTGTTCCAACTGCTGCAGTTCTGGAGGGAGCCGAATACAAACCCTTTAGGGTAGTTTTTATCGCTCCACGATTGACATACGACCACAAGTGTATCCGCAGAGCGAGCGTGCAAAGACATCATTTGCTACCGTTTTTCGCACAATGTGAGCGCGCCTTCAAGGGGTGAACATTTGTTTCTCGAATTGCCTTGCAAGGATATTATGACCAAACACCAAACTCTGAACACCGAACACCGAACACCGATCTCCATCGTTGACAGGTGAAAAGACCGCTGATCCGTCCGTATTTTTTGCTCGCAGCCCTTGCCGCTTATTTATGTGACAAAATTTTGCAAATAATTGGACGATGATCAATGATAACAATGCGCAGTCAAACAGCCCAGACACAGTCGGCCAGACATCTGGAAAAGGGGGCAAAACGTCTTCATAGACCAAGATGACGACGACGCACTCGCACTTATGTTACTCGTATGTATTGTACTTCGACGTTAACTCTCATTTAAAATTCAAGTGTCCCACCAAGTGAATTTGGATTTGGATGTGAATCAAATGGAAGACGATTTCTCCACTCCTGATCCCATCAAATGGACCATGAAATAGGATCAATTGCACTCTGTGCCTATCTTAATTGGATTATGGATCCTAAATACGTTCAGCATCATCATGACGACAAATCGCCATTAACTGACCGAGGAAGAGGTCAACCAATCAACCAATCAACCGATCAACCGATCAACCGATCGCCAGATCCCTCGATCGCTTTTATCCACGATCATCACGATCATCGACCTTTCTCTGAAGATATGGACTTAACTGGGAACCACATGACAGTTTAACGTTTCGTTAGAATTTTTCTCGGCTATGACATATGCTTGGATATGTGTCAAATCAGCGGTGACACGATTAGGATACACGATTACGTCATTATCGATCGTGTCGATTGATCTTCCTCGAATTCACCGAAATCACAATCAATGGGCGGCAGATGAGTTTTGTAGGCTTAAGCTCGCCATACCAAAGCCATTGATCCGTGAATTTATCTAGGCAAAACGGTTTAGGTGCGAGCTTAGGTACCGTCTACTTGTGAGGATCGGCCTACGTCTAAGGGGCGCCTTTGGGTTTTGTGTTTTATGATGGTTTTTCTGCTTGGATGACGGTTTCATTGGTGAGAAAACCCTGTGACGGCGTCGTTATGGCCCATCATTTTGCATGACATTTACCATTTATCCGTAACAACATGGTAGTTGGAGGGCAATTTTCTTTGACTACAGTGATTACATCCTACAGCCGGTAACAGCGACTGTTTTGTGGTCGCCAATTTAAGGTCCTCCGATTTTTTTCCACCCAATTTCCACACTCGTGACATGGAAAATTCCATAAAAATGCACTCAGCAAGTGGGTAACTACTTACAACACAACTTCATCCGCATCCGTGGCTAGAGGCGCCATTGAAGTTTGTCACGCCAATTTCCCTCTGTATGAAGCTCGGTGTCACCCTGGTTTTGTTGTTGAGTGACGATAACCGTCATGTGGTTAGAAAAAGGCGCAGATATGCTTTTCAGGTTAGTGACGGTCGTTAGTTGTATTGTAATTGCGGTTGGTAATTTTGCACACTGGGTTGGGCGGGAGAGTGCGGTGCTATTCGGCGTTAAGAGCTGATTGTTGCTATTCGAGTACATAATTAGAGAATTGTTGTTGTTTTTGTTTTGTATTTGGCGATAGTGATTGCTGTGTAGCCTAATTAGATCTGGTGCAGGTGGAGTGAGGGTGGAAAACATAAAATGCTTACATCTTCAGGAATTGGTGCGTATCGTGCGATATGGTTCGGGTACTGGTGCCGATTAGTTAGAAGTGACAGGCGCCACTGGTATTAGTTCTTTGCAATTAACTAGAACATGAAATTCCTTTCACAACAGATAAGCATTCCCTGAAGACAGCTAAGTGAGAGTCCGATATTGGAGAATCCAGCTGATCAAAAGGTTTTCTAACTTGCTAGGGCTACCCTAAAGTCTGGGGTGGACCTGGGTCTCAAACAATCTACTTTCATCTACCAGCTTCTTCCAAGTTGGTTGAGGTCCTTCCTCCCTCTTGTGCATCACTTGAGGTGATTTTCTCTGCAGTGGATTTAAAGACTTTCCGAACTGTAGGGATGGCGTCCATCCGCTTTACATGACTTGGGCATCTAAGCCGATAAATTCTGACTCTTTCAGCTAGGTCTATGCCGCTGAACGACACCCTGTTGATGTAGGATCACTCGAAGCAGTTTTCTCTCGAAACGACCGCGCGCCTCGTCGTCCTCTTTTTTTGATAGAGTCCATGGGTTTGAATGTCCGAGGGAAGGCTCAATTGCCCTCTAAGGCCAAAAATCAAACAGTTGACAGGATTTACTCTTGAACTCTAAGGTGGTGTCGTTGTTCATGTGAACTGAGGAGTTCAGCTAGACAGAGTACTGGACAACCCCGAAGTTACACTTGTTTACTGAGACGTTTTGCCCTAGTTTTCGATATTGTGTGTGCTACATTCGCCGATTCAGTTTCAGTATTTGCAATGTCCGGCAAACAGGCGCATTATTCGGACTACTGGATTTTATAGCCCGAATCTTGCTGCCAGAGTACAGACAGGCTTCCTGTAATTTTCTTTAATTAATTGTTTTAGGTTTTTGATCGGAGACTTTAGTGCTCTTATTTCCGAGTCGTTTCTGTCAGGTGCTTTAGCCTCGAGAGCAGTCTACTTTTGTGAACGTGCAATGCGTTGATTGTTGGAGTTCTGTACTTTTCGACTTGGCTTTCGTCGGAGTATTGTATCAAAAATGTGGAACGCTTCACGATTTATCGTGCCTTAATTGCGCAGGAGTCATGCTAATCCTCTCTGTATCGTTCCAATTTTAGTCTATGCTCTGCCGAAGCAAGAACGGACTGGGCTGACTCATCTAGTAATAATAGGCATCACCATCCAATTTTCCAACGAAGCTAAGTGTTCTGGATGTAGAGCTATCAGCTTTCTGGTGCCGTAAAGGAACTTTCAACAAGACAAGGAAATGTCACCAAGTAGGGCCCTTTGGATCTACACGAGTATGTAGCGCTGTCAGCTTCCTGGTGCCGTTAAGGAACTTTCAACAAGACAAGGAAATGCCACCAAGTAGGGCCCTTTGGATCTACACGAGTATGTAGCGCTGTCAGCTTCCTGGTGCCGTAAAGGAACTTTCAACAAGACAAGGAAATGCCACCAAGTAGGGCCCTTTGGATCTACACGAGCATGTAGCGCTGTCAGCTTCCTGGTGCCGTAAAGGAACTTTCAGCAAGACAAGGAAATGTCACCAAGTAGGGCCCTTTGGATCTACACGAGTATGTAGCGCTGTCAGCTTCCTGGTGCCGTAAAGGAACTTTCAACAAGACAAGGAAATGCCACCAAGTAGGGCCCTTTGGATCTACACGAGTATGTAGCGCTGTCAGCTTCCTGGTGCCGTAAAGGAACTTTCAGCAAGACATGGAAATGTCACCGAGTAGGGCCCTTTGGAAATGTATGTAGCGCTGTCAGCTTCCTGGTGCCGTAAGGGAACTTTCAACAAGACAAGGAAATGTCACCAAGTAGGGTCCTTTGGACCTACACGAGTATGTAGCGCTGGCAGCTTCCTGGTGCCGTAAAGGAACTTTCAACAAGACAAGGAAATGTCACCGAGTAGGGCCCTTTGGATCTACACGAGTATGTAGCGCTGTCAGCTTCCTGGTGCCGTAAAGGAACTTTCAGCAAGACAAGGAAATGTCACCGAGTAGGGCCCTTTGGATCTACACGAGTATGTAGCGCTGTCAGCTTCCTGGTGCCGTAAAGGAACTTTCAACAAGACAAGGAAATGTCACCGAGTAGGGCCCTTTGGATCTACACGAGTATGTAGCGCTGTCAGCTTCCTGGTGCCGTAAAGGAACTTTCAGCAAGACAAGGAAATGTCACCGAGTAGGGCCCTTTGGATCTACACGAGTATGTAGTGCTGTCAGCTTCCTGGTGCCGTAAAGGAACTTTCAGCAAGACATGGAAATGTCACTGAGTAGGGCCCTTTGGATCTACACGAGTATGTAGCGCTGTCAGCTTCCTGGTGCCGTAAAGGAACTTTCAACAAGACAAGGAAATGTCACCGAGTAGGGCCCTTTGGATCTACACGAGTATGTAGTGCTGTCAGCTTCCTGGTGCCGTAAAGGAACTTTCAGCAAGACATGGAAATGTCACCGAGTAAGGCCCTTTGGGTCTACACGGGTATGTAGCTCTGGCAGCTTCCTGGTGCCGTAAAGGAACTTTCAGCAAGACAAGGAAATGTCACCGAGTAGGGCCCTTTGGATCTACACGAGTATGTAGTGCTGTCAGCTTCCTGGTGCCGTAAAGGAACTTTCAGCAAGACATGGAAATGTCACCGAGTAAGGCCCTTTGGGTCTACACGGGTATGTAGCTCTGGCAGCTTCCTGGTGCCGTAAAGGAACTTTCAGCAAGACAAGGAAATGTCACCGAGTAGGGCCCTTTGGATCTACACGAGTATGTAGTGCTGTCAGCTTCCTGGTGCCGTAAAGGAACTTTCAGCAAGACATGGAAATGTCACTGAGTAGGGCCCTTTGGATCTACACGAGTATGTAGCGCTGTCAGCTTCCTGGTGCCGTAAAGGAACTTTCAACAAGACAAGGAAATGTCACCGAGTAGGGCCCTTTGGATCTACACGAGTATGTAGTGCTGTCAGCTTCCTGGTGCCGTAAAGGAACTTTCAGCAAGACATGGAAATGTCACCGAGTAGGGCCCTTTGGATCTACACGAGTATGTAGCGCTGTCAGCTTCCTGGTGCCGTAAAGGAACTTTCAACAAGACAAGGAAATGTCACCGAGTAGGGTCCTTTGGACCTACACGAGTATGTAGCGCTGGCAGCTTCCTGGTGCCGTAAAGGAACTTTCAGCAAGACATGGAAATGTCACCGAGTAGGGTCCTTCGGATCTACACGAGTATGTAGCGCTGTCAGCTTCCTGGTGCCGTAAAGGAACTTTCAGCAAGACATGGAAATGTCACCGAGTAAGGCCCTTTGGGTCTACACGGGTATGTAGCTCTGGCAGCTTCCTGGTGCCGTAAAGGAACTTTCAGCAAGACAAGGAAATGTCACCGAGTAGGGCCCTTTGGATCTACACGAGTATGTAGTGCTGTCAGCTTCCTGGTGCCGTAAAGGAACTTTCAGCAAGACATGGAAATGTCACCGAGTAGGGTCCTTTGGACCTACACGAGTATGTAGCGCTGGCAGCTTCCTGGTGCCGTAAAGGAACTTTCAGCAAGACAAGGAAATGTCACCGAGTAGGGCCCTTTGGATCTACACGAGTATGTAGCGCTGTCAGCTTCCTGGTGCCGTAAAGGAACTTTCAGCAAGACATGGAAATGTCACCGAGTAAGGCCCTTTGGGTCTACACGGGTATGTAGCTCTGGCAGCTTCCTGGTGCCGTAAAGGAACTTTCAGCAAGACAAGGAAATGTCACCGAGTAGGGTCCTTCGGATCTACACGAGTATGTAGCGCTGTCAGCTTCCTGGTGCCGTAAAGGAACTTTCAACAAGACAAGGAAATGTCACCGAGTAGGGTCCTTTGGACCTACACGAGTATGTAGCGCTGGCAGCTTCCTGGTGCCGTAAAGGAACTTTCAGCAAGACAAGGAAATGTCACCGAGTAGGGCCCTTTGGATCTACACGAGTATGTAGTGCTGTCAGCTTCCTGGTGCCGTAAAGGAACTTTCAGCAAGACATGGAAATGTCACTGAGTAGGGCCCTTTGGATCTACACGAGTATGTAGCGCTGTCAGCTTCCTGGTGCCGTAAAGGAACTTTCAACAAGACAAGGAAATGTCACCGAGTAGGGCCCTTTGGATCTACACGAGTATGTAGTGCTGTCAGCTTCCTGGTGCCGTAAAGGAACTTTCAGCAAGACATGGAAATGTCACCGAGTAGGGCCCTTTGGATCTACACGAGTATGTAGCGCTGTCAGCTTCCTGGTGCCGTAAAGGAACTTTCAACAAGACAAGGAAATGTCACCGAGTAGGGTCCTTTGGACCTACACGAGTATGTAGCGCTGGCAGCTTCCTGGTGCCGTAAAGGAACTTTCAGCAAGACATGGAAATGTCACCGAGTAGGGTCCTTCGGATCTACACGAGTATGTAGCGCTGTCAGCTTCCTGGTGCCGTAAAGGAACTTTCAGCAAGACATGGAAATGTCACCGAGTAAGGCCCTTTGGGTCTACACGGGTATGTAGCTCTGGCAGCTTCCTGGTGCCGTAAAGGAACTTTCAGCAAGACATGGAAATGTCACCGAGTAAGGCCCTTTGGGTCTACACGGGTATGTAGCTCTGGCAGCTTCCTGGTGCCGTAAAGGAACTTTCAGCAAGACAAGGAAATGTCACCGAGTAGGGCCCTTTGGATCTACACGAGTATGTAGTGCTGTCAGCTTCCTGGTGCCGTAAAGGAACTTTCAGCAAGACATGGAAATGTCACCGAGTAGGGCCCTTTGGATCTACACGAGTATGTAGCGCTGTCAGCTTCCTGGTGCCGTAAAGGAACTTTCAACAAGACAAGGAAATGTCACCGAGTAGGGCCCTTTGGATCTACACGAGTATGTAGTGCTGTCAGCTTCCTGGTGCCGTAAAGGAACTTTCAGCAAGACATGGAAATGTCACCGAGTAGGGCCCTTTGGATCTACACGAGTATGTAGCGCTGTCAGCTTCCTGGTGCCGTAAAGGAACTTTCAACAAGACATGGAAATGCCACCGAGTAGGGCCCTTTGGATCTACACGAGTATGTAGTGCTGTCAGCTTCCTGGTGCCGTAAAGGAACTTTCAGCAAGACATGGAAATGTCACCGAGTAGGGTCCTTCGGATCTACACGAGTATGTAGCGCTGTCAGCTTCCTGGTGCCGTAAAGGAACTTTCAGCAAGACATGGAAATGTCACCGAGTAAGGCCCTTTGGGTCTACACGGGTATGTAGCTCTGGCAGCTTCCTGGTGCCGTAAAGGAACTTGCAACAAGAATCTTGGCTACGTAACTTTTGCAAATGTCAAGCTATGACGCTAAGATGTAGAGAGAATGTCAACAACAGATTTACCAACTTAACAAAAAAAAAAAAAACAGACATCAAATCGGAACAATGGGAGCGCCACACGGTGGTTATTCCGGGAACTTTTTGGTATGTTCCCGCAGATAAATGAATTATTCAGGCGGAAAGGTCACAATGGCAATCAGTGTATCCGAATTCCAAAAACGACAGACACTACTGACCGTAGGCATAAGTCCAGAGAGTCTCGACTCAGGCAACGGTCTTTTCGTGGCCGAAGACCCACATGAGAAAGTGGATTTGAGGGAAGCCTTTTTCGTAAGCCACTATTATCTGCTTCAAAATTGGAGACCCAAGAATCACGGTTCCATCTTATTCAGTGAAGAAAACGCTGGCAACGTCATCAACGCCTATGAACGAGCTACCTCGCATTTTTTTCGTGAACTGCCGTGCATCTTTGAGTCTCTGAAAAGCAAAAAGTCTTCGGGAGTAGATGGTATTCCAATCGTCGTATTAAGTCGCCTGCCCTTGCAAGCAGTGTTTAACAATTCACTGAATAATGCTGTTGTACATCCAATCCCGAAAAGCGATAAAGTTAGAACTAACCGTTCGGTCAATTAGTTTCCTTCCTATGTAGCAAGGTATTCGAGAAAATCTCCAATAGAGCTCTGTTAAGGTGGGTTGAGGAAAATAATATGATTCCGACATGACATGACACTATTCCACTATTCATGCTGCGTCAATGCTGGTCTCCGATATGCAATGGAATAAATGCAAGAACCAGAAATGGCTTTGAGAAATCCTTTGACACCATAGTTGACCAGGATGGGCATGCCGAAGCCTCTGTTATATATGATCTACGACATGCTAATGGGAAGGAAGTACGTTGTTAAATGTAACAGGCCAGTCATCGCGTATGGTTGCCCCGTGTGGTTCAATCTAGCGCCGTATCAGATGGAAAGGATTCGGGTCTTTGAAAAGTACTGTCTTAGGACTTGTCTCGGTTTGTACAGAACACAAGAATCAGAGTACAACAAATATTATCCCAACAAAGTCCTTTACGATGGGGCTAACCTGAATGGGATTGGCAATTTCCTGATTAAGGCGATTCGAAGACACGTTGCAAGGGCAATGACCAACGATAATAGCCTGATCTTTGGGGCTTATTACACCAATGAAATGTACCACGAGAGCTCACTTCTATCAGATGATAGGCTTTAGAGAGCGCTAAACAAACTCACTGTGAAGAAAGGACACCGTCTTGCGGGCAACCCCTCTGTACCGAAGACATTACATATTAGCCGCAGTCAGCATCCGCAATCAGTGCCCCATTCACCAGCATTGCTCTTATCCGCTATTAATTTGTCTACACTCAGTTGGCTGGCATCCTCAATGTCGATAAACAATGCCCAGAGCCTCATCCTTCTTGTCGAGTACGTCTTCAATTCTGCCCGTGGTAGGCATGTTACATTTTAAACAGAAGATGCATTCGCAAAGTAGTTTTGTGCTGAAGATGCTCGACCCTTCTTCCCATTCTCTTCAACAGAAGAAGCTCAGACTGATGGGTCTGAAGCTCTTGGCGATCCTCTTCGATTTTTGGTATGAAAACCAATCCTACTATGCCAGATGTTCGGTACGAATGCTAGTGCTAGTACAGCAGTGGAGATTGTCGTAAGAGATCCCAGCAGCTAGGCTCTACCTACTGCATTGTGTATGTGAAAGCATCACTGCTTTTGGTAGAAATATGGTCTCCAATGCAAAACTCGCAAATGCCTTCCTTTAAAGCAGTCTTTAGTTGGTATCATGTCAATGTAATCAGTTCAACACCTATTGATCAACTGGCCATTAATTCTGTGCTTCATAATCAGTTGTGTATCAGTCAACTAAAGTCCAGGCGTCTTAAATCCAGTGCGAATGCAGCTAAGCAATGACAGCATTACACTGCAAGACCACCACGGACAATGGACTAAGCCCGGCACATTGTCAGCCCGCAGCTCTTTCTGATACTTTACGCCTTTGTGAAATAAAGCGGCATAACCTCGGCCCTATTCAACTCTCAGGTTAATCACTTCCCTATCGATTTATGTGCACTCTGTCTGCTCTACCATTCCCATCCAAATGAACCATTTTATCCGTTTACCCTGCAGCTGATGGGCGTACTATAAATCGATTTATTATCTCTTATCACCTCTTTGCATTAATTTCCATTCATACAAAATTCTAATTAGGCAATTTTCCACCGCTTAACTGCCTCGGCCGCATCCGAACCAGTTCCATCAATAATCGTAAAATTGCATTTTCCCAACTGATCCTAACGGCTGTCGCGTTAAAAATCAATTTTTAACAATCACGCGAAATAAAAACAAAACAAAACCAAACCAAACCCCAAACTACTCGTAAGATCAAATTTTTAACGATGCATCGGCAGACGTCTGCCCGCTCGTCTGGACACAACAAACAAACAAACAAACAGCCCACGCCTTGTCATTCACATTCAAGTTCATCTTTACTACCGCCGCCGTCAATACGTTCAACCGCCTTTGCAATCAAATCAATCTTTTCCCTCACACCAGCTACGAAATACTAGAGCAACCACTCCAAATGGGAATAGTTTCGAATGAAATAAACAAAAAACCAAGATTAACGCGAACAATTTCAGTGGCTTCATTGATGGTTATCACCTCGTAAAGGAGGCATACTGAATCCAAGTCCAAGTCCAAGTCCAAGTCATCCAAGTCCAATTCATACTCGTACAACTGACTGAGTTCCGTCCGACCCATCTCGCGGTCTAAATTTATGACTAAATCCACTCTGGCGTGGTAATTTATCTATCGGCTCGAGTCCCAGGTAAACACTAAACACCCGGGACCAACTAATTCAAAACCCAAATGAGAGTTTCCAGAGTTAAAAATGAGAAATGTCACGACGATGGTGTGTCGCAAGGAAACCCACCACAAAAACACAGTGGTCCCGTCGTCGTCGATAGATACATTACATACTTTCGAAGGCAACATCTCAATTTTATGCCTTCACCTCGGCCAAGGGGTTCGATTGAGACCTGGTTTTCCGTTTTCCCCGTCCAGAATTGTCCTCCCTATTAAGCGTGAATTTGACCAAATTTATCTGTTATCTGCCTGATAATGCTCATCGAACAAAGTGAATTAAATTGCTCTTCGCATTCGGATTCGGATTCGGATTCAAATTCGAGATATTAGATGCGACGTACCTATACATACTCGTAGCTGGAGCTGAAGCTGAAGCTGAAGCTGGTTTTGGTAGACGCAAGACGATGGAATTAATTAACTTGTTCTAGCCGAGGAAGGCGACGAACAAAAGCCGGACCGGAGCGCACTCATTTGGGGGAATATCGGAGAGAGCATCGTTTCGGTGATTTATTGTTTGAGTTAATGAAATTTATTGGCCCGATTTGAATGCTGGAGTGCTGGATTAAGATTTAATGGAGAAGACGATGAATTAGTGATTTGTTTGATCGTCGGTCGATGGTCAACGGTCGACGGTCGACGGTCGACGGTTGTCGTGTCTTTATTTTCGGAGGAAGGGGTCGTTTTTATTTGTTTTGGGGGTTTCTGTTTTGTTTTCTTTTTTTTTCCGTCAGAGATGACTTCGTGAATAGCTGACATTCCAAAAGGTAGTGATTCGGTAGAGGAAGCGAGTTTGTTTACAGGGTTTTGGTTCTTTGTTTTGGAATGGAGAGAATAATGGTTGCTGTCGAGTGGAACTGTTGATTCAGAAAATAAGTGAGGTGTTTTGGGAGAATTAAGTGATCATTCCGAAGGCACTTCAGCGCGTGAAAGGATACAGTCAGAGATGCAGATTTAATGGGCTCGATGGCCTAGACATCTTCTAGTCTGATCTGGGTTTATCTTAAGTATCGGCTGTACAGTAGGTTGAGGCATCTATCGTAAATGTGTTGCTTTGAGAAGGAGTTGCACTGTTTTCGAGAGAGAAATTCAAAACTCCTCACTTACAGGTTGCTGTGGCGTATTTTCCAAACCCTACAAGGGTTGCTAGCAACAAAATCCTGGACTACAGGGGCAAAATGAAGGCCTCAATATCGGGTCATGGCGCACCCTAGAATGATATATTAGTCCTATGCGATCTGAAGCGACGCTGAAAGAGACTAAAGGCACGGCAAGCTACCGCTCTGGCCAGATAGCACTGAGGCTAAAGGCTGCGAATACCAGTTTGGTAGTGGAGTTTGAGCCATGGTAAACTGAGTTGCCGGCAGGTGAATCTGTAACATGCTACAGCAGGAACAGCAGAGCTTTGCAAACACGCTGAATTGGAGGCATTGCTCGATGAGAATCCATGTTAAATGCAAGATAAATTAGGAGTTACCCGCAAAGCCATTTCCAATCGATTGCATGCGTTGGGAATGATTCAAAAACAAGGAACTTGGGTTCCTTCTGATTTGAAGCCAAGGTACGTTGAGCGTCGTTTTTTCGCCTGTGAACAACTGCTCCAGCGGTAAAAAAGAGGACTGTCCGGTCATGCTTCTACGTCGTTGACTCGGAAGAATATTCACGGTGCGAAGGATCTTGCTGTGTATTTGGTGGGACCAGGTCGGTGAAACTCAACGAAACCATCACTGTGGGATAGTATCGAATTCAATTGATGCGATTGAGGCGAGCATTGCGCGAAAAACGGCCACAATACGAGCAGAAGCACGAAAAAGTGATTCTACAGCATGGCAACGCTCGGTCTCACGTTGCCAAACCCATTAAAACCTACCTGGAAACGCTCAAATGGAAAGTCCTACCCCACCCGCCATATCCACCAGATATTCAGATATTGCGCCGTCCGATTATTACTTGTTCCGCTCCATGGCACATGGTCTGGCTGATGAGCAGTTCCGCTCATATGATGAACACTTTTACCATAACGGTATTCGAGCTCTGCCGGAAAGATGGGAAAAAGTTGTAGCTAGTGTCTAGCCACACGACTCCTAGAGACTAGAGAACGGCTTCGAATAAGCCCTGGAAGGCCCACACCTTTCGTTCGGCAGAGAATATCGCTGCCGTGGCTGAAGATGTCGAAGAGGTTCCATCGACATCGACCAGACGAAGTGCCACGCAATTGGCAATTTCATGCACGTCTCTGCGGCGCATTGTGGTGAAAGACTTGAAGATGTTTCCTTACAAAGTGCAGATAGTCCATCAGCTGATGTTGACAATGAATCGCGTCTAACCTACGCCAACGTCCTCCTGAATGTCAACAATGATGTCCCATTTCCACCCGCCTGGATATGTGAACAAACAAAATTTGCGTTTCTGAGGCACTGACAATTTGCGAGTAAAGCGCGAAGAGCCATTACCTCCAATCAAAGTCACTGCATGGTGTGCTGTTTACACTGGAGGAGTCATTGGAGCATTTTTTTGTTTGAGAACGGAGCGGACCAAACAGTCGCTGTGGATGGTGAGAGCCGTGATCAATGAATTTTTCATGATGAATTGGGACTAGAGGACATGTGCTTTCAGCAGGATGTAGCATACTGCTCGAGCCACAACCGACATTCTAATGGCGGTTCCCTGTGATCTGATATCACCGTAAGGAGACCCGATTTGACCGCCGTGTTCTATTTAAAGTCACGGATGTATGTGAACAAGCAAGAAACTATGGCGGGTCTCTATGAGAACATCCGTCAACAAGTGGAGAACCTATCGCCTGAAGCTCTGAAGAAAACAACGGAAAATGCGCTCACTTCAGAAGGCTAGGACATGAAGAGCTAATGAACACCAATGCTCCGGCTTGTACTGTCCTCGAATCTAGCTCTGAAGAACAACACAGTAAGTAGAGGAAGACGTCGCCTTAGGTGGCGCGCACCAGTAGAAATGGACCGACTTCGAGTGTGAAATTGGAGGCAGTTAGCTAAGGAACGAGCTAAAAGGAGAGTCTTGTTATTTTAGGCCCAGGTTCACCCCGAAATCTAGCCCCACCTAGAGCACTTAAGTTTGTTAGGGACAAGTGGCTCCATCTCCTGTAACGCTTCGTGGTAGAGTGATGAATACACCGCAGTAAACTTTATCCGTGAATGACATACGTCGCAGTGGACTGCAACTACTGGGCTTTATGGTCTTTGGTGCTGGTACTGCAGGCATCATTTAAATCTCCTTTCATTGGATTAATGCTCCAAGCAAAATTATCATGGTGCACTGCACATAAATAGCAAAATACAATAAAAAAAACTTCCAACACTCCCTTCAAACTTAGAACTTACGCTCTCCTATAACTTAGAACACAGGTTCCACCAATCCCACTTCAACTGTCCGTAGTAGTGCCACATGTGGATATGAAATTGACGGAACCTAATCAATTCAATTAGAGGTAATCACCTCCTAGCCTTTGCTTTAATTGGATTTTCTCAGAGGTGCACCCTCAGCTTAATGAACACTCCTTGACAATTACTCGTAAGTTGGGTGCCATTTGTTACATTATTGTGCAACTGCGGATACAATGCTCTGGCTGGCCATGGTCTGAAGCCTCGCAGTGACTTATGTCATGTTAACTAGATTGACATTAATACTCCCCGTAAAAGCGGCATCGAATGTGGGTGGATTCGGAATAACACAAATCGCCACTTGCTTTCAATTTGGAGTGCTAATGTTGGAAATAAGAGTGACAAACAAGTGGCGTCATTGAAGGATATTGTAAAACGAGAGGCAGTGCAATAGTATTTCTTAATTATTATTGCATGCTTTCGGGGTTTGGCTCCGGTCCGATATCTTCTGCCAGCTTGATCTTTCCTTGTGTTGCTTCCAGGCCAATATTGGTTCAATGTCAACCCTTTACTGGCTGAGTCCTAATCAATTGGATAGTAGCCAGTTCTATCGCTTTGACTCAGCACGGTAGAAGAGATTAAGTGGATTTTTCCCATGTCGTTGACCTGCAACTGCTCTTCTTGGCCTTCAGGCTTCGTAAATCGTGATAGCCGTTTCAGAACTGCGTGGTCTGTGCGAAAATTGAACTTTTTTCCATAGTTCCATTCATGCTTGGAGAGTACCTTGCTGTAATATGCAAACGCTTACTCTAGACCGCAGCTCCGACTCCAGCATTACTAGCGCTTGCGTCCACGATGAACATTCTTCCGGGTATGGGTAACCCAAGATGGGGGCATTACACAGCTGCTGCTTGAGTAATTGAAATACGTTTTCACACTCTCCAGACCACCAGACCTGTCTGCATTTTTATTTAAGTTGATATCAGCTCTTTTCAATACCAGCAAAATCATTTAGGCATCTTTTGTAACACGTGTGGCGTCCCAAGAAGGGTCCCAGTTGGTATTTATCTTTGGGAGAAGGCCAATTTTCCACCGCATCAATTTTGCCAGGATCCATCATTACACCTTCCGCTGAAATAATGTGAGCCAGATACTTTACTGCCGGACGGAACAAGGCATATTTTTTTGGTTTGAGCTTCAAGTGAGAACTACGCAGCCTCTTAGACACTTCTTTTAGATTTCCGCTATGCTTCTCGAACGTGTTGCCTATGACGGTGACATGGTCCAGATATACTGGACCAATAGGCAAGTTCTTCACGTGAGCCTTTGCAGTGTACGTTTCATTATTCGCTGAACGGTGGCCGGAGCATTACACAGTCCAAATGGCATCAAAGTAAACCGCCGAAGCCCATTTGCGCTAGTGAAGGCCGTTTTCTATCGATCTTTTCGGTTAATCACTTCAGTTCAAGTGTTGAAAACCATTTCGCTCCAAGAAGCGTATCCAAAGTGTCAACATCGTTATGACGTCGGTAGTCTACACAAACCCTCGTGCTGCCGTCTTTCTTCTTCATGAAGAACACTGGAGACGCCTACTGACTCTGAGATTCTTCAATCATTTCGGCAACTTCTGTTTGCGTTGCGAATGGAAAACGCCTTGCAAGTTGACGAATTGGTCTCGCATCTCTGATGTCAAGGTGATGTGGAACAAGTTGTGTATGTCCATATTCTCCGTCATCTGTTGCAAAAGCAGGGTCTTCCTCTAGGGACTTCCTAATTTTGACAGTTGAAAGCAGCCATATTGTTGAAGCTACATCTGTCAAATTGGCTGTCATTTATTCAGTCCGATTTGCCAAATCACCGTGGACGGACAAAGCGTTCGACAACACGTGCAAATGATAAAATTGGGTGTTCTGGCCGGGCATCGTTCAGCGCGCTTCGCCCATTTTACGGTCGCCATAATCGTCCTACCGAGAGGACTTTTTTACTTTTAAATTCATTTTTATTGTTTCTAGCGCTATTACTTAAATTCTAGACAAAAATGCTTAAATCTAATTTGACAATGATATTTACTTATTCTAGCTTACTGGCTCTTACCGAGCGGTCTAGACTTAACAATTTCATTTCAAGTTTGCCTTTCGACCTTAAAACTATGGCCCTATTCTACATAACCTACCTAAGCTACTTAACCTAACTTAACTATAATCGGGGTGGTGAGCACTCGTAGCCTCTCGTACCGGGTGGTCACCATCCCAGTTGCGATTTTGGTTGCCTGGCATTCGTCAACATCGTGCACACGCACCACCAAGATTTAACCAATGCGATAAACCACTGGTCACTTCTCAGAGGTGCGGCCTCATGTTAACGAACGCGGCCTCTCCACGTGATCCCCCTAACTATCCCTAATCTAACTTACAACTAAGAAGAATATGTTACCTTAGTAACGTACTGACCTAGGAGATCGAGCCAACCCTTTCTCCTTCTTGAAGCCACCAGAAATCGGTGTACTGTTTCTCGGCATCGATCCGATCCCTGTCCGCAATTGCGGGACTAAAACGGAGGAGCTCCTGAGCATTGGCAACATACCTGTCGTAGGTGAGCCGCTTGTCCCTCGCACCGCGGTGGCGGTGGTATATTACCGGGATACCATCCCTACTTTGTATTAACCCTTTAGCATCAATATGGAGAAAAACCTCTGGCGGAATAAAGCCCGATAGGAGTGAGCTCCTAGCGAGAGGACTATTCGCAGTGTGGTGGATAAATTTGAGTCCACTGGTTCAGTAAACGATAAACCAACACCCGTACGTCGACGAAACGCAAAAAGCATCCAATGCATCGCGAAAAAGTCACTGTTTGGTGTGGATTTTGGGCTAGCGGCCTCATCGGTCCATATTTCGTCCAGGTCAGGTGGACGGAATTGTTGGTTATCATTGTCCAGGTTGAAAGGTTGATTCTACCTGGCAGCGGTATTTGGTTCGTCATTGCCGTTATACAATCTACAGAAATGATCTTTCCAAGTCCTCAGCATCGACTGCGATTCTACCACGATGTTCCCTTGTTCATCTCTACAGGCTTCGGTTCGGGGTTTGTTTCCGTGACACGGTTTTTTACCTTTTGGTAAGACTTCCGGACCTCATTTCTGGAGTGACATCTCTCATGCTCATTCTTCTTCCTCGTGAGAAGCCGGTGTTCGTCTCTCCTCTTCTGCTCATAGAGCACATGAGCAGCTCTGGTCCTTCTATGCAGCGTCGGCATTCATCATCGAACCAGGGGTTTCGTTGTGGTGGACGAGTGAAACCCAGCACATCAGAAGCGGCACCTCTGATGGCGTTTTGGCAGTGTTTCCAATGGTCTTCGATGCTTGATGCTAGCGGTATTGGACCTATTAAGAGATTAAGAGACACTCGATCGGAAAAGGACTTGGCGATCTCTTGTGATTGTAGCCGTCTGACGTCGAATTTCCTCACAGCATTAGTTTGTCTTGGTGTAGTTTGGGATATCCGCAACCGTACCTTGGCTACAACGATGTTGGCTCCTCGGAACGTATGGACATCCATAATACTGGGAGAGTGTCTTGCGTGGATCGCAATGTGATCAATCTGGTTGACTGTTGATTGCTCAGGAGTTCTCCAAGTCCCCTTGTGTATATCGAGATGTGGGAACCGCGAGCTAGCTACGACAATGTTTCGCCCCGCCCCAAAGTCGATAAGCTTGAATCCGTTATCCGAGGTGGTGTCGTGCAGGCTATATTTTCCGATCGTTCCACCAAAGATACCCTCTCTTCCTAGCTTTGCATTAAAATCACCGGAGACAATTTTAATGCCATAGCTAGGGCATTGCTCGTAGGTCTTGTTAAGGAGCTCATAGAAGGCATCCTTGGTGTCGTCATCTTTCTCCTCTGTGGGGGCATGCGCACATATAAGGCTAATGTTGACGAATGTAGCCTTGATGCGGATTGCTAAGAGGTAGAGGCTCAGGACTACTTGCCTTAGACTGCCTCCTACAACAAATCCGCATCCAAATAAGCGCTGCTTTTGCCGTCGATAGCAATCGCCGTAGTAGATGTCGCAGTTTCTCATTCTCTTTTTGTCTGGCCCATCTTATCGCATGGCGGTTATGTCTCCTTTCCAGCAGTCCAGGGCCTCCGCTAGTTGTTCGGCTGCACGTGGTCTATTAAGGGACCTAACATTCTACGTGCATATCCGAAGCTCATTGTCCTTTAGTCGTTTGCGTGGGTTGTCAACAGTATGTCCGTCCATATCCGAGGCTTGTTAATGCTTCGTAAGTTACCCCGGCGGCACAACCCCCAACCTGGAAGACCAGTTCCATTTTTGTCCCTATAACGAGGGGTGGGTTACAGCAAAGTCAGTAACTCGTTCCGGGATGTGAGTGCTGCCGTTGGCCCATATAGGGCTCGTCCGCCACCATTTCTTTTCCAAGACCCTGACAAAGTGTTGGAAATCCTTACCGGCCTGACCTCCAAATATGCCGGAGTTGCCCGGATAAGGTCTTGTTTTGTTTTACCGACACTAATCCTGATTTATGGTGCAGGAAAGTCGCCATTTGTCCCCTTCACTTCGCAATCTCCGGTGAGATTCCCAGATGGCGCCACGGGAAAGCGTCTACTAGGGCTTATTAGCAGAGCTGCAAGATTTTCGGCTGCAGAGGCTCATTCTCGTTATTTAAAGAACCAGCACCTGTCGAAAGATGCTGCTTCTACGGGGCCTAATACTAATCGTTTCCATCCCTGTCCAACGCCTGCTTAATATCGTCTGAGACACTTAACAAGACTGTGCTACAACTGTGCTTTTCACGAAATCCAGATTGTTTTGGGGTGAACATATTATTCGCCGATAGGTGAGCACTAATTTGTTTTTGAAGAACCCTGAAATGGGCCTGAATTCATCCCCTTTAGTGTTTTTTGCAAGGGGTACGATCTTAGCCAGCCATCTATGGAAGATCCGAATACTCGGCTGTCGTCAAAATTGTATTGTGTGGGAAATAATTTTTAAAAACGACGGATGAATTTTGTCCAGACCCACAGAGTTTGACTTTATTGAAAGCATACCTTCCACAACATCGGCATGATCTACCGCTCGAAAACGAAACCCAGAATCGTCCGACTGATCCGCAAACGAAAAGGAAGCTTCTGTAGTACTCATTGGACGTAGCGAGGGCACCGAAACAAATTTTTGGTTTAGAGTATTACCATCGACATTTTGACTTACCGATGCCTAAGTTGCGCAAGTTATTCCACAACTGACATGACGCCCACTTAAAGAAGTATTAAGCTGGTTAGAGTACATTTGAGGTTTGGCTTTACGTATTTCTCCAACAACTTTATTGCAAAGTGAACAATATATTCGATTGGACTCATTTAAAGGGTAACGTTACCAGGAATTATAGGCCTCATCACGTTGCCGGCATAATAAGCGGACGTGTGGGGTAAACCATGGCTTATTACTTGGTTTAGTGAGCTTAGTTCTTAAGGGCACATGAGTGTTACACAGGGTAGTTACGTTTTCAGTTAAAAACTTCAATTGATCATTTGATGACAGTAAATGATACGTGTAATCCCAATTCCTGCTTCTTGTGCGCTCTTCTAGGAGTTCAATGTTGTGGAAACCACGATATTCGATAGTTTTGCTTCGGCGAAAAGGCAAGAGCAGAGAGCTGGTCGTACAAAGCCACTTTGCTCACATCACTAACGAAAAATGAATCTAGTAGTGTTGCACCACGCCGTCAAAAAAGTGTGTAGGAGTGCAAGTGTTGACCGGTTCAAAGTTAAACGTTTCCATGTGTTGAGTGAGGGAATTCGGACCGAAGAGGTTGTAGTTAAAATCGCCAAATTAAATACTATTAGGGGACTGTACGAGTGTTTGTAACTTTCCAATATTTCTTATGAAAACAGGCCACCGGTATGAAATGCGTGATAAATTTTTACGACTTGAACCAGAGCCCAAAACGAGCAATACTAAGGGGTGTCGTTTGCCTCATGACCTACAAACTTAATGAACTGCTAAATTTGCGAAACGACGTACTAGCAAGTTAGTTTAATGATCCGCGAGTTGAGTTTTCAGTTTATTTAAATTTGGTGTAGCTACGCGTAAGTATCGCACCAAGCTGCCTTAGCTTCTTGCGCAACTAGAAGTACCACATTGGCGCTAAGTAGAAATTGAAATGAAAACAAAGAGAGTAAGAAGCATCAACTTAACTTTGATTCTTACGAAAGTGGGTTTCACTTGTCATATAAGGCTGCTTTGGCAGCTCAATTAATACTTTTGGATACTTTTGTGCGTCGGGTAAAACTTTATCATCATCTATTGCTGTTGGTTGATGGTGGATAGGTATCCCATAGTTTAGTTATGTGGTGCTTCGATGTTGGAGACCAGGTTAGCCACTGATGTTCGATGAGCACTGATACCTCCTAGTGGACTCTGATCTCTTTTAACTTATTTCCTAAGCAAGATAGAGCTTATGTGTAGCAATAAACAAATGGGAACTCTATATTACCCGTATCCTTCCTTGTGACTTGTCACGGCAGGAAAGCTGCCAAAAATCCTAAAGTTCTGAGTATAACCCAGGTGAGACGACAAACTAAGCACCAACGACGTACAAACTGGACGTAGGGGTAGGTAGGTAGAGTTGGCTGTTCAACAATTCAACAAGAACTCAAGTAGCACTAGAATGTGCCTTTTTGTTACCACGACGTGGTTGTTGTGTGTGTGTGTTTTGTTGAAGATGTGAGACAGTCGGGACCTAGATCCAGCTTGTGGATTTAAGAAAAGATTAGATCTACCCGAGATGTCGTTAAGGTTGTCAAAGAATGGTTGGTTTGGTGCACACAGTCTGACTCTTGCTAGTCCGGGTATTTACAGAGATATGGGTCAGAGTTTCCTTCTCATTTTCATTCCCGCCACTGCGGCAATGGAGGTTATGTCTCGAATTGGTCAATGCCACGTGATTATCGCCGTAATTCTGGCGATATCTGTGCGGGTTCTGTTTAGCAGGTCTTTTATTCTACTCTTATCGTAGGTCAGCCATATCATCCTCGATTTGTGGGTAACCCTCTCCATTGGAGGTTGGCTTTCTGCAGGAAGAGTGAGCCGATTTCTCACTTAGCTGCACCTAGAGGGATATGGACCCTTACCGTGAGTGGGCCGTGCAGCCCTGTCTGGCCAGTTCTTCTGCCCGCTCGTTTCCTTTTATATCACTGTACCCTGGAACCCAGAGCAGGGTAACCCTGAAGCGTTCGCCCACCAGTTTGGAGGACATGGTAGCCGAGTTGATACCTTTGATATCTATGTGGACAGCAATGTTTTGTGTGCGGGTCGTGTCACGCCCGAGTTGCATGCGATCCTCTCGGATTGCCAGTAATTCCGCTTGGAAAACGATAGCAAAATCTGGCAAGCAGTATGATATTGACATTTTCAGTGATTCCACCTTCTTTGATCCGTCGGTGTAAGCGACCGTGTAGAAGTCCTTTACTACTTTGTGTTTTCGTCCACTGAGCTCTGGTGCGAAGTTTAGTTTGGGAGTGATGTAGTAGTGGCAACGTGATCTTGCCGTTTGGTAATGATGCGTGGTCATCAGGTCGTGGTGCCTAGCACCTAGATTCTTTGAATCTGACTGACCTACATAGTGCGGTATTTTTTGTGTGTAGTTCGAGAGGCAGAAGGACATCCGTTGGGATCAACCTCAATGCACCCGTGCTGCCTATACTGGCTATTCTTTGGAGCCCTTTTTGGATTCGTGAGCTTTTAGCCTTTGTTAGGAGCGAACTACTATACAAGTGACCCGTAGGAGAGAATTGGAATTTCGGCTGTGCACGGCTGTCATCTTTGGTTGAAGTCCCACTTCTTTCCAAAGGTTTTTCTGCTGGCATGGAAGGCGACACATGCCTTCCTTACTCCTTGTAAGATGTTTTGCCTCCAGTTAAGTTGTGGGTCAAGTATGATACCCTAATACCTAGCGCTGGAGGATATTGTGAGTTGACCATTAAGAGAGTAAGGGGTAAAACCAGGTATTCAGTTTTGCTTGGGTTGACACCAAGGCCACAACTTATGGCCCATGATTTTATTTATCACGGGAGGAAACTTCCCTGACACTAGTATCACCACGTCGTCCACATCCACGACCACTTTGACCCCTTCTCTGTCTAGTCTTGCAAGAATTTTGTTCATAACCATTCGCCAGAGTAGAGGAGAAATAACGCCGCCTTGTGGCATTCCTCTATGGGCTAATTTGTTTAAGTGACTGTTACCTAGTGTTGCCTGAATATTTCTTGTTCTGAGCACTGAGACTATCCATTGACTCTATGCTTGATCCGAGATTTGTGAATAGCTTCGGTGTATGCATTATTAAAGGCTCCCTCTATGTCGAGGAAGGAGGCTAGGGTATATTCTTTGTAGTGTACGGATTTTTCGATTGTACGCACTACCTATGGAGTGCTGCTTACGTGGATCTTCCCTTAAGGTAAAAGTGCTGATATTGAAGTGAGATGTAGGTTGTACTTGCCGAGACCTTCCGGTTTTCGTACTAATATCACTGCATTCGGGAAAGTGTGTGTTCATCAGAAGTTCCAGGGCTTGCGCAGAGAATTCTGTCCATCCTCCATCTAACGTTCTTAGAAAGAAAGGGTTGGAGTGTTTCTTGATCAAAATTTTGCTAAGCTTGGCGGAGGGTTTGATTTTTTATATTGAATGGCAGTAGTTCATCCAGGCCTGCTACTTGGATGTCTTTATGGCTTTCTTATACAGACTTAAGAAGTCCTTGTAAGGCTGCCAGAAGTTGTGCTTGTAGCAGGTATTGCAAATTTCTCTGGTCTTCTGCCTGAGATTAGAGAGATCTTCATACCACCGTGGGGGAGTGTTTCTCTGCTACGTTTAGCTGGCCATACCCAGAGTGCCTCAGATTATTCTGTATGACCTTCAGCATTATCCGTTTTATTAGTGATCACCAGGTCCTCCAACAAATTGCCCGTTTCGACGAAGCCCACTTCGTCCTCCGGAGCCAGTGACAGGAAAACCTTAAGCTTGGCGAGACAGCTGCCAAACCTAAGTTTGTGGTCTGCTTGCTCTAGTGCTGCAAGTCACTCGCTATTGATGAGGAGCAGGAAGGACATAGTGTTCTTATGGGGTTGTGGAGTTGAAGAAATTGGGAGAGCCTGCCCCTATCTATCTTCATAGTAGGCAACCAAAGGCGGACCCTGAGTCGTCTTAGGATGTCATTAGCTGTGATAAGCTTGAGTTTCCCAGGTCTCGCTAAGCTTTACCTAACGCATTAGATCACCTGATATTCCCTAACCGTCTCGGCGGAGTCAAAGCTAGGGAGAGGTCTCCTTGGTTGTTAATCTGGTGATCCATCACAATGGCGGAAAGCTATGGCTGGTGCTTCACCATGTCTGTCTGGTGGACTTTTCTGGTCTTTCTGGCCCGAGGGCCATCAGTTGCTTGCTCTTGTTGTTTTTTTCAGCTGTCGTTAGCTAGTTAGAAGTCGTGTTGCTAGCCCTATCACTCTAGCTGCTTAGTGGACAGACAAATGTCTCCTGGATAAAAGCCAGCAATTCGTTCTTCTCTGATGAGGGTCCAATCTCTGGGAGCCTCAGATGGTTTCAGCTAGTCTCTACCTCCTCTTTTCTATCCATATTTTTGCCTTTTTTATACATTTTGTTCCCACAAGTGAGACCGGAGCTCCTAGCAGAGTCGTCTTACCAGGACAAGTCACTTATACAACCGACCTTCTGGGCATCGGAGAGGCTCGTTCGTGACCAGTTCAATTTATCCACTTACTGGTCATTCTGCCGTCAGCAAGGGTGTCTCAACACTTTGGCCTAAAAGTGGGACTTTGAATGGACTCTTCAATGGAAGAGAAATGTTTAAAAATACGGAGACGACCCAAAATATTTGAGTACCACCACAATAGCGACAATCCGCCAGGGGCACACAATCTAGGGGTCCCAACCAAAACACTCAACAAGCCCCTCACCGATTTAGATGCTGACCCAGGAGTTGCTGGATTACTCGATTACGATGGCTTCTGCGACTCTTTCTACGACACTTTTGGTAGATTGGGCTGAAATGATTGACAGAGTACCCGAGACACTCATCCAGTTGCGGTTGAACTCCGTCAGAATCAATGGGCGGTTGGTTGGAGTGGTGTTTTTGATGGCATCTCCTATGTGAGAAGGCTAACGACTTCGATTGGGCTCCAGAAGAAGCACACTCTGAAAGACTACCGTCTAAGGAGCAGTTGAAGAGGAAAAGAAGACGTGTGGCAAATGCACGGCGCAAAAAGTGCTAAAAGTCTCACTAATAAAGCAGCAATAGAAAAGTGTTGAAGTGACACCCAAGAACACCGATCAAACTCTCGGAATCGAAACTGAATCCTTTACTTCCAGGTACTCCCTCTGTCGATGATGCAGCCAAAAAATACTCCAGTTACAGTGGACGGAAATAGGACGAAGCGGGAAAACCCAATTACAAAACAAAACCAGCGATGGTCTTACCCCCACCTGAGAAACAATACTCGTGTAGTGTCCTCTCACACAAGATCCGGCTGAAACCGGTGACATAACCAGCAAATGTTGCATGAAAATTGGATGGCGCAAGAAACCTCACCTCCAATTGACATAGGGGACGATAGCGCGTACCTATCAACCTTCTGAAGCTGCGGATGGTAACAGCTTGAACAACGCTGAACTGATCAACTGTCGGAACCAAAGCAGAGAATTTTTGCATTCAACCAAAGGGCTGCGATACAGATAATGGAACTCTTAAGGTGAAGTGCTCGACTGCAAACTCTTGAATATCTAAGCAAATCCTTCGATGGGAACTAAACTTGAGACTTGGGAACCAGAACCCTTGACTTGACACAGAAAACCGGAAAAACTGTTCACACAGGGAGAGCAAGACTCGCGGAAACACGGACGGCTCTTCATGAAAGAAGGGCTTACAAAAATCTCTGTTGAGATCACTAAGTCTAAGCAAAGCTAAGTGTGACTCACGTCCCATCTGGACCTTGGGGGAATGGCAAGAAATGCTGGCTTAAATCAAAAAGACAAGAAATCCATTAATTTCTCAAAGAAACGGTTCAAAGAACAACCTGGCCATGAACAGCAGTGAGGCCAAGATCAAGCTATTCGTTGCCCACTCAAGAAAATAGGCCTTGTCCAATCGGAAATATGCCGATTCAGTCGTGGAAACACCGAAGCAGCTCAAGATGTCTGCCCTTTCCTCAACATAGACAAACTCGATTCCAGCTATGACGTCGAAGTACTTGCATTTGTTGTACCAATCCACCAGCATCCACTCGACCCTCAAGATCAATAACCTCAACACCAGCAACGCTTCGGTTAAAATCAAAAGCCTCCCGTCACAGACACATGTCCTACATTTCAAAATCTTGTCATCATTGCCGGACACTGGCCAACTATGTCACTCTCTGTGTCCCAAGTCTACTGTCTCTGTTCCCTATCCAATGCCGGGACAACCAAATGGGGTCATAAATTAACATTTTGCTTCACTGGAATCATCCAATACAAAACCTTTGCCACATTTCACCAGATGATTTAGCCAAAGGTTCGCCTCAAAACTCTCCCGTCTCTGTGTACGAGTACTTGGCTACTTGAAAGGTGTCTACACACATCGGGCGCAATGCATCCGATGGACAGGAGAATGCCCTTTAATGTTCAACTCTGTAGTTGCAGCAAATTGACATGTTACAGCAGTATGTACCGCTCTGCCACAGTCGGCCATATGAAAGGCGATTGCAAGCTCAACTTCCTTGTACGCATTGCTGGCACCATTGTTCTGGCGCAATGATGTTCGCTTTGACATAATTTACGGGTGAACTCCTCGTAGCCTCCAGTTCACAGAATCCAAGAATCCACTAGATCTCGTGTTCTTTTCATCTTTTCATCTTGTCCAGCATTGATATGGTTCAGCAGTTTAGTGTGTCCACCTTCAATTCGTGGTGTAACCACTTAATGGCCATCCTAGTCAACTAGTCATTCGTCATCGCCGATGACGTAATTGACAGCCTTCACTGGAAAATCGGTCGCATTGGCGCCGCGTCATTGCCGCGCCAATCTGAACGATTTCGTCGACACGTTCGTCTTATGCGGATGCTGTTGTACGAGTGGTTTGGTGTCGTTCTCATGTTTGTTTTGTCGTCGTTTTGTTGTGTTGCTTCAAATTAGTTCCGATCGGTTCAGATAGTGCTAGTGATTGGCTGCTGATTAGCTTCGCGTCATTTGCATCCATAATAGAATACCCGTCCGCCAAATGGATGATCGACTCTAGATACTGCCTTCAAGACTGTGAGGCTATGCGAAATATGTTCGCCTACCACCGTTGTTGTTGTTGTTGTTGTGCTTTTGAGCGGCTAAATCGCGCCTCTAATTGTTTTCATTAATCTTCCGAACCGGGTTGTTGAGCTGATTTTTAGCGGCGGCAGCGGCAGCGGCAGTTGATTGCCACAAAGCTGCAGAGGAATTCACATAAAATCAGTGAATTACGGAATTAAGTGGATTGTCAAAATGAATACAAATTTGACTCCCATAATTTGTCGAATTAACATTAATTTCAATCGTTGAGATGGTAATTTGTATTGTTGGGTAGTTTTGTTTGTTTTGGGGTGAATGACTAATTGAAAGTCCAGTAGGCCCGGTAGTGCGGATGTACGCAGCAGCTGGCATGGCGCAGAAGATGTCCACGTGTCCATTCATCTGCATGAAGCAGGATGTAGCTAATTGATTTCGGAAATTTCAGTGATATTTAATATTTCGAATGAGTTACGACTTCCGAGAATCGCTGGCACATGGCAATACGGTTCCTGATTTCAGCAGAGCTCACTGCCTTCTATCATCATGTCAACACGATGTCTACTAGATACATAGCTAAAGGCTAGTGAACTAACGACAAACAAGTATCAGGCCTGGCTCGGTCACTACAGATCAAGTCTGTGTTTTACGTGAACAGCTCTCGTGGAGACTTAAGTTCACTGCGCATACATCCATGGGGGTCAGGATATACTCGTACGCCTGTCCATCGCTTTCAGTAATACCAATGTCAGAACTTGTGTTGAGGGCACAAGCTTCACCCTTGGTTTGAGTCCTGATGGGACCAGTTGCGCTCAGCAGGTTCATATGGCCCGTCGCTCATAATTTAACTGGTCAAATCGTAACAACCTTCAGTGGCGTTAATCTGAATGCCATTACGATAAGACCAGTGTTGCTCCGATTCATTACGAGACTACGTCATTGATGGACATAGCCATGGTAAATGGTCGGGGGTCCGCTAGGCCCATAGAGTCGAAAAACACTCAAAACAGCTTTTTCCCGACTGGGTTCGGGTGACAAACCGAGTGAGTTTCTGGCTGTAACAGGCAATAAAAACTTGCGGTAAGTAGTGGGTACATATCCTGTTGGCTAGATCGGCTCTAATAAGCGTCTCAGAGCAGTAAACGCCGGCATTGATCCACGAACAACACATCGCCCTAAGCCACAAAAATCACTGCGAAAATGTTTCGACATTGTGATGAAAACAACAACTGTTGACGACCCAAGCAAACCTAACAAATGCAACAATGTTCAGGTATGTACCTTGAGTGCGAGGGCTCAGACCTGGTCCTCCCACATTGAACAGGGCAAGGACGCGATCAGAAACAGCTACGGTGATTGTAATAGCGATCAGCGCATGTTAAGAAGCATTGGAAGCGGACTAATGGATAAGATCATGTCCTTGAGGCATACTCGTATAAGCAAGCGACTGGAGACAATCCGTATCAGGGCGTAATTCGCTAACGTTAGCCTTATAAGCGCGTGGGCAATGAACAGTGTCCTAATTACGATGTTAGAATCGTATTCAGTGACCATTTTGCCAGAGCATGAACTGAAGGCACTTTGGTAGCGCGGTGGGAATGCATTGCCTGCATAATATAAAATCAGGAAACAGACACCGGTTGTTAGACAATGTAAGTGTACAGCACATTGTCGTTGTAAGCACGCATTTCTCCCGTCTGATCGTATTGAAATAGACGGAGCGGACCTATTCAGTATTCTAAACGTCCGCATATTCCGAGATGCCTACATGACCAAGGTAGGAATACGGATAACCGCTAACGTCTCTCATACTTTCACATCACCACCATGTGGACCAGTGACAGTGCTGGAAGGATTCCATTAGAGATGCCGCCTCTGATATGCAAGGTTTCACCAGGCGGTCACACACAGCAAACTAATGGCTCGAAGATGAATGTCAGTGGCCACTCTCAAAGAAACAGAAGGTGTATCGTGCTGCACTACACTTGAGGATAAGGGCTGAGCTGACACGTTTAAACAGACGGAAGAAGCAAACATGAACATGAACCGAAAGATGATACTGCAGGAATCAGCTCTAGAAGGTAAAAATTGCGTATCAGGGCAAGCAAATCCAGACGGAAGCTTGCAAAAATGATCACGGGAATACGGTATCGAGTCTCGGTCAATGGCGAAAATTTGAAAACCTTCTGTAGACCTTTAAACGGCGAAGATACTGGAAATACCGTGCTAGGTAGGACACAGCATTCAACCGTGAAATCTCCTCTCCTCCCTGAACAAAACCAAATGAAGATGGCAATATCTAAACTCAAATTCGCGGGGTCTGATGGCCTGGACTTCAAGCTTTTCAAAACTAGAGAAGATGATCTGAAAGATTTCATGCACCAGCTCATCGTAAAGTTTGCCCGGACTTAAAGAAAGGAGACCCCTTAAACTGCGAAAACTATACCGGCGTAAGCCTACTGAATATCGTATACAAGATCCTTGCTAACGTATTATTTGAACGACTACAACCGATCGAGAACCACCTTATAGCCATGTTATAGACCGAATTAGATCTCCATTGACCAAATATCAAATCGACAGCCACCGCCTCTTCATCGTTTGTACGAGTAAGCTTACATGCGGTAGCTGATATAGATATTTCTGGCCATACTACCCATGGTCCCCCTTGCGTACTCATAGAGGCAGTGCTCTGCGGTATCTAAATCTCTTTAGCAGCAAACGTCGCAGGATGTTGTATTACTCATCCCTAGCACACTTAATTGCTTAGCAAGAGCGAAATGTCCCGTCACGACGCCTGTAGGCATTCTTTAGTCGTTCTGAATGAAGGACGACAGGAAAGACCCTGATCTGTTAGAGGCTTCAGGAAGCATTTGTTTAGTCTGGAGAGTCATGTCGTCTGCAGTAATGCTCGTATGATAATCGATGACGCTGGCAGTCCTAACTCTTGAAAGAGATCTCCTATGAGCCTTGTCTACCGAGTTCAACGTGAATTCCTCCTTCCGACTGCGTTCGTTGAAGTCTTGCTATCTCCAACTTGCTTGGAAGCCATAAGAAGGTACAGCAAGGTTTTAAGCATATCTACAGATGCAAATGATGCGCCGCCTTCAAAGATTCCTCGCAATACCATATACCCAGTTGGTTGCCATCAAGATTGTGCGTGCAAAACGTTATCGTTTTCCAGATAGACGCCAGCGCCGTATTTCAAACCGGTTTCACTTCCCTGGCGCAGATTCTGGCTGATAATATGAATATCAAGAGGAGAGAGATTCATCTGTGGGTCTAGTTCATAGTCCATAGCACAGCCCCTATGCAGCCGAGACAGACCGTTCTTTGGAGTCTGTTGAAAGCTACAGTAATGTATTTTCGTGGAAGCTTATTCAACCCATAGAACGTAATTGGTCTTATTATAGCCATGTAAATCCAGACGAACCCCCTCGGTAATGAGCCCGATGACTTGCCGAAAGGTCCTTTACACTGCCAGAAAACCTTGAAGGTTTTCGACGTAACGTGTTTTAGTCCCAAGAATTTTTATATTCAAGATGAAACTCAAGTACTCTGTTTCGTTGAAGAATTGGATAGTGGTGCCTATAAAAACTAGATAAGACAGACCGGTCAGCTTCCTGAGACGGCCTCAGTTTTAAGATCGACAATTTCGTCGATCTCGTCTAAGACTGCCTGTGCATTCGAGTAGAAAGTCGCTACACATGCTCCAACCTACAGAACGTCTATTGTGTTTAACGTAAGTACCTGCCATGTGGGCTTAAACCTACGGGATGCCCATACATCCATGGGAGCAAGGATACCCCTTGTCATCGCTCAACGTCAATCCACTGATTTCGGAACTGTGTTACCGGCACAAGTTCCACCCTAGGTAAGAGTCGAGGCCGACCTAAAACCTCTTACTGCTCTTAGGGTCGCAGCACCCAGTACTTATTGCAACTCTACATTGGGCCGAAACTCTTCCCGCGATTTTGGGTTTAAACCACAGCCACCATGACGCTCCCACAAGGGGACCTACCTCTAACAAGTCAGGCCCGGACCGAGATCCGGGGGGCTCCTGACTCCCATGGTACCGTGATTTAAGTCCTGGTAGAGACTACCGGTGGTCCAGCCGCCAACAAGACCTATGACCGGCTACTTGTGACTGATCGAATCGTAGCAACCTTCGGTAGCGTCATCTGAAGATGTTTACGATAAGACCAGTACTTTGCTCTGTCCCCGTTCATTATTAGACAACGTCATTAAAGGGCGAAGCCTTGATAATTGGGCCCGCTCCAACATATAGTACATTAGACGTCAGAACTATTGGGGGCGTCAAGCATTGAGTCGACCAACATGCACCAAAGTGGCGGAGATAGGACGCCGCTCCCTCCATCACTTGGATTTCATCTATCTGAGAGTAAAATTTACAAGATGCTGGGATACTCACAAGGGACGAAAACCACAACAAAGTGAGCAGATGGGGATCTCTTTCTACATCTGTATATTTAGAACGTATCTGCAAAATGTATGTTTTGTCCCAACATATCCCCTTTCAACTACAATCAACAATGTTCCATTTCATAAAGACGCCGAACAACTTGTTTTCTCAAACTCTGGAGCATATACTACGTCACCAATGGATACGGAGGGCTTCATGAAATTCGACTAATGGTAGAATTTCTTGAGATGGTTATCTACTTCCTTTAAAGTGATATTGGAGCCTGGAGAAAGCCGAACTAGCAATGTTGCGGTCGAATATAGTCCAGCATCGACACTGCAAGCAATTCATCCCTGGACCTGGGCCTTACCCAACAAGCGCCTCCAGCCAGCTCCAGTTTTGCAGGCTAAATTGGTTGAGGTCCCCCTTACATTTGAGTGCGCCACCTGAGTCGTGGTCTTTCTCTACTTTGCTGTACCTCGGGGGCGGATTCGAAGACTTTCCGCACCCGATCTTGACTCTTCTGACTAAGTCGATGTCGCTGTACAGCCCGTACAGTTCGTCGTTGTATCTTAGGCTTTGGTTCGGGGTTTGTGTCCGTGATATGTTTTTTTTTTTTTTTTACCTTTTGGTAAAACTTCCGAAGCTCATTCCTGGAGTAGCATCTCTCAATTTCCTCGACCGCGCACTTCTCATGCTCCTTCTTTTTCCTCCTGTGAAGCCGGTGTTCGATTATGCTCTTCTGCTCGTCGAGCTCGTGACAGACTCTAGTCCTTCTATCCAGTGCCGCGTTGTATGCTTCTTGCTTAGCTGGATGTACTTGCTAACACTCGTCAAACCAGGGGTTTCGTTGTGGTAACGGCATCTCTGATGGCTTTATGGTGAAGTTTCCACTGGTCTTCAACACTTAATTCTGGCGGCATGGGATCACTTAAGAGATTGAGTGATACTTGGTGTGAAAATGACTTCCTCACAGTATTAGCTTGCCTTTGTGATCTTCGAGGTGTCGGAATCGATATTGGCCCCTTGGAAAGTTCGGACATCCGTAATACTGAAGGAGTACCTTGCGTCGATTGTAATGTGGTCAACCTGGTTGACGGTTTATTGCTCAAGAGTTCTCCAAGTCCCCTTGGGAATATCGAGATGTGGGAACCGAGTTCTAGCTACGGCAATGTTTCGCTCCGCCACAAAGTCAATTAGCCTGAATCCGATATAGGAGGTGGTTTCTCTTTCCTAGATCTGCATTAAAGTCCCCGATGACAATTTTAATGTCATAGCTAGGGCACTGCTCGTAAGTCTTGTCCAAGAGCTCGTAGAAGCCATCTTTGGTTTCGTCGTATTTCTCCTCTGTAGGGGCATGCGCGCATATAAGGTTAATGTTGGAAAATTTACCTTTAATACGGATTGTTTCGAGGGATTTGCTCACTTGCCAGAAACTCAAGACTTCTTGTCTAAATCTGCCTCTAACAACTAATCCGCGTCCAAGTAGGTGCTGCTTTTGCAGTCGATAACAATCGCCGTAGTAGATGTGGCAATTTTTCATCCACTTTTTGTACGGCCCATCCCATCGCATTTCTGGTTTGGCCATAACATCTGCTTTGCTTTGCTTTCCCCAGGGCTTTCGCTAATTATTCAACTGCACGTGATCTATGAAGGGACCTAACATTCCATGTGCATTTGCGAAGTTCATTGCCCTTATTTCGTTTGCAGGGGTTGTCAACAGTATATCCGTCCGTATCCGAGACTTCTTGTTGCTTCGTAGTTTAATTCTCATTTCTATGTCCGGTTGGCACAACCGCCAACCTAGAGAGCTAGCTCCATTATAGATACCCCTAGGACGAGAGGCCGGTTTGACCGAAGTCAGTATCCAGTTGGGGCACTGTGAGCACTGCCATTAAGGGCCTAACTTTGTCCCGAAAATCTTTACCGGGCTGAGCTCCAAATCTGTCGGAGTAGCCCAGAAAAGGTCTCATTTGCCTTATTTCACCGTTGGTTCCAATCGGAGGAATTCATCAGTTATCCAGTTTATAGTGCTGCTATTTTTGTTTGCGGGCAGCACTCGCGCTTATAAGTTCGGCAAGTCGAGTTCGAATGGACATTGACCAGGATACGATTGGAGATGAAATAAGTACAATCAGTTCGTAGAACACTGGGTATCGCCAAGTTGAGACTTGTCAGTGCCTTTAAATTAAGCCATGTCATTCTACGGCTAGTATTGGGGGCTTGAGACCTAGGCATGCCATTCTTTGGGTAAAGCTGTGGTTTTGAGATTAGCACATGTTATTCCAAGGCTAGATCAATGGGTTTAAAATGTTTTTGAGTTTTAGGGCTCAAAATTACAGTGCTAACATGACAGCCTTAACTTTTTGGCATCACGCATACATTCCTGCGACCAAATCTTCGAAATGAGTTGGTGTATGCAGTCCAGTCTGTCATCTTTGGCAGCCTTAATTGATTCGAGACTTTGGCCGTCCGGTCCGGCATCACTGTTATACTTTAATTCAGATCTTTTTCTATTGTTTGGTCGGGTAAATGAAAATCTTAACCTTCATCGCCGAGGAATTTTACCATTTGATGTAGATTGTAAAGGTCCAAATGCGAAGTGGAAGGATACCCTATCAGCAGGGCTTCTCGTGAGTGCGTGTCAGTTTTGCTTGCTCGGCAAGTTAGAACATCTATGCTCCCGGAGTGGTGCCTTCGGTCAATCGCTTTGATTGACTATTCCGTGATCAGGTAACCCTTATATTCCTTATGGTAGCTCTAAAGATATCCCGGCTCGCAGCAAAGTGAGTTCAGGTGCCGAGAACTTGCATTGGTCCGCTTGCATTGATGAAAAGCTCAGAAGCGCTCCCGCTACGTTTAGGAAAGTGGACGTTACTTACGGTCCTTCGATCCACACTTAAAAGCCAGATAAGAGCACTAGATTTCAGAGCTAAGAAAAGGACAATGAAACAGACCTGCTTACATCAAATGATTTGATGAACCCTGTGGGACTTTTCTCTCCATATTTGCTCTACTTCAACTGAAAGACAGCAAATTACAGCAATACCATTCCTAATTTGATTGCTTTCTTCAGCCTTAAGCGCATCTATGAGTTATTTCGTCCACACCTTATTTAGACCATAGGTTGCTTGTGAAATTGGTTTCATTCACTAGCCTTCAGTTGGAAGCTACTTTGAAACCACCAAAGGCAACTGAAACACTCCAGAAATCTACAAAACGCCACAGATTAGCTTCGGAAACCCGATTCCCTGTCGAGCCACGTCTAATACATTTTCCCTTCTCCATCCAGAATCTCCATTTCAATAATAAATTACCGACAACTCCTGTCCCAATTAATCGGCACATGGTATACCTCCGTTAAAACATTTGCACCATACGGCTACACTACACAGATACACCATTCAAACTCGTATGCCCGTATTGACCGGCCAATTTGGATCTTGTATCGCACTGAACCAGCTTATCCACGTCCGAGATCACAGATAAAAGTCGTCCCCCTCAAGGCGGACTGATGTTTAGGAAATCGATAGAATCTCTTACAATACCTCAACTTGATGGTACGACATGATCTGTGCAACAACCAGAGCACACTCATACGAGCACTCAACCCCAATTCTACCTACCCTCCACCGCCTGTCTAAGTTCGGAAAAAGGCTGAGCTGCGCGCATATGAAATTTATGACCACATTTAGCGTGAAAGGTTGAGCAAAACATTCCGGAGTCATTTGTCCATCGAATGGTGTGCGCTTTGGATTTGCGCGCACTCTCTGGATGTGTTAATGTCCAGAGGACATTGTGGCCAGAGATTGGTTAATAAGTCGTCTGTTCGTCTGTTTTGTCTGTTTTGTCTGTCCGATGCGACTGTTGGTGTTGGTCTGTGAAGGATATCACTTCTTGGGGAGCATGGTTCTGTGGTTAACGAATATCTGCGGTTCTGCGGTTTTAATTTATCGATAAATACGCGATTGCTTGTTTGAGGCATAGGATGTGGGCTGGAGCTGTTTACACCACCATCTCGAGAGAATGTAAAGTGTCGACTCTGGTTAATAAATCGCTTGCAATCGATGTTGATTACCGAGGGGGAAAGGTCTCTATTAAAGGGGCTGTGTGATGATAAGGGGAAATCTATTGTCGGACCAAGGTAGATTGTAGGAATTTCTTGTAACTGGCGGTAGAGTGGTTTTAGTGAGTTTGCTACATGGAGGTATGGGGTCACACGCCTTGAAGCTAATCATTTGCCGTGGAGAAATTTTCATTGCTTTACGCCATTCAGTTCACATAGATAGTGAGAGGTGAACCTATTCCTGTTGCGTTGAATGAAATCGGGAATTTGAGTCTTTCAACGAATTGAGGGAGAGAAGGACTTTCAAGGAAAAGAACTTCAATCCGTAAAGAATCTCTGTCCCAGATGCTGTGTCTGTCTGTCATGAATAATGCCATCTTGCCATCTTTCCTAGCTCTATCGATGACTCTATGTCGATGTTTCTATATGATCATCGTGTGCACATTCTGGTATAGCTGATAGAGTCTGGGGTCATATCTCCTCGTCGCGAATATGTCTGTGGGGTTGAGAGTTACTACCTGGATATATCGAAGTAACAAAAAGAGTAGATAGTGGGTAAATTTTATGTTTGCCGACAGCATCCTTGAGCTTATCTTCTCTTGCCGTAATATTTCAACAGCGGACGATAAATGCTACTATCGCTAGCAACTGGTTTGAGTCGTTACCTATACAGCTTGAGCATTTAGGAGAACTTTCATGTCCTACGGAACATTTTCAATGTGTTCGTCTTCCCCACTTGAAGAATGAGGGTACTTCATTCACCTACGGTCCTCCTGAATATGTGCCCAAATGCTGGGGGGAATTAAAGGTGATATCCATCCCTAAGGGTGGCGAGCCCTGCCATACACATCCAAAACACTTCAGCCTATCGTTGATCCTTCAAACTTTGAAAAAACTGTTTAACATCTACTCTCGCAGTAAATTGCAAGGAACTAATCTAGCCACAAGTCAACGTTCCCACACAAAAGGTAAAGGCACGGAAAGAGTCCTTCATGAAGATGTCACTAAGACTGAAGAAGTTCTCTGCGATAAGGAGTACATATTGGCTGTCCGCCTTGACATTGACATGGAAAGTAGCATAGTTAATTCGGCACTAACGAACCTGATAGTCTGTATGATCCACAATGTAACACTAGGAAGCGTCCACTAAGGAGGAGTGATATTACTTCTTCTGTGGAAGGGAGGGAATAAGGGCCAAAGCATAGGCATGGTTCATATGGCCACCTGCAGGTGCCTTCCGACAATCAATAAAATTTTAAATTACGCGCTTAGAATGCTCGGTGAATGGGTCAAGCTCTGTGGGCTGGGAATTAACTCGTAAAAACCAGAGCTTGCCTTCTTCACACTTAAAAGGATAATTCCACAATTGTCATTGCCTTCATAGATTGAACAGACCTCTAACTATGCTGAATACCTAGGTGTAAACTGAGCTGGAAGCTTCATATGGTAGAACGTGCAAGAACAGCAATGGACGCCTTCAACACCTGCATCGTCTATTTGGGAGAAGACTATCCTATGTATGTGCACGGCTATGATCAGGCCCAATGACAAAAGTTCAGAGGATTACACAACACCTGCCATGAGAACGACACCAACAGCGGGACTACAAACTTCGTCTCCTGCTTCATAAATGCAAGAATCGGCAGCGAAAAGTGCTATAACATTGAGTCAGCTGAATGGATGAAAGCTAGCCCCAAATGTCTACTCCTACATGATACTCCATCATGACTCTGAAATACCACTCGCCTGTATTTTCCTAAGCAGAGAGGCATGGGACAGAAACCAAATATGAGAAGATTCCATGTCCACTTTCACGGATGGATCAAAGATTGAAATAAGAACGGCCGCTGAGATCTTGTCCGATCAATTGAATTTAACATGCTCACGTCTGCCAAACTACAGCAGTGTCTTCCGGGCTGAGATATTGCCTATAATAGAAGCGACCAGACTTTCGACAATAAATGCGATATCAGACGAGGATATCACCATATTCATGGCCATCAATGCAGTCGAGATGGAGATCAAAACTTGTGAAGTACTGTCGCGAAGAGCTGAAGTGTCTTTACGATCAGCATAAGGAGTGGCAGGCAGCAAGATTGCAAGAAAGTGGAGCGACCAATAGAACTTCAAGACAATTACGGCCCAAACTAAGCAAATCCAGATCAGGTAAGAACCTCTTGAAAGACCACATACCCACTGCCTCTGGAGATGTCGTCGTTGGTAAGGCGCTGCTTTATTGTATGCGTCATTAGTTTGAGGCGAAGAAATTTAGGATGTTTCTACTTCCATGACCTCTCAGGGCAATCTGCTAGGATGATTGCGATCCACTCAATTACGAAATATCAACCAACGCGGGATGGAAAGCGAAAATTATAATTACCAACTGCAATACGAGTCTGCTTCCCGGGCGTAACAATGGGTCTACATAGACCTAAATGCGATGATGTATTACAGTTCTTTCAGGCTCTGGCCACCACACAACCCTGTAGACGTAACCTAACCTATGGTCTTCAATACATTGAGACTCCACGACCGTGGAGCGTGACTTTCGAAATCCAAACTGGTGGTTTGAGAGGGTTCCCTTCTCCTCTGATACAGTCAGCAGTCTCTCGTATATTATACGCTCAAGGATAGTAGCACTAAGTGACTCAACTTCCACGGTTCTGGGAACACTCCCTCCTCGAGACACTTTTGCAATGATTCAATGAAAAAATCTGGTTTTATTCCGGCACCAGCATTTAATGCTGTGTTCGGAATACCATTAGGTCCAGGCACCTTTTTGTCTCCTATTCGATTAGGAGTTCTCTGCAGTTCTTTCAGCGTAACGGCTGGGATATGTCCTACTTCTGCTTCCCGGACGATTGCGACTATGTTGTGTAACCTTTTGGGGAACAAATGCTCCACTGTGTTTATCAGCATATTTGGGCACGTAATTTGTGGAGACCTGCAGGATTTCAGGTTGGTCATAACCATTCTGTAGGCCGTGCTTCGTCGCATATACGTTTGAAGCATCTTGATTTGCTCCCTTTGATCGATTTTGTGTTGCTTTCTAGGTGTTGTTGGAAGTCATCTCTCCCTCTAGACCTTTGGACTTTCCGTCTAGCTTTTAAACACTTTGCCCTGAGTGTTTTTATTTCATTGTTCCACCAGTAGCATGAGGCGCCTGGTCGATTTGCAGTTTTCCTGGGAATTGCCGCATCACAAGCCGCTACGATATTTTCTGTAAGTTGATGCGACAAGCTTGTATCTGTGGTAGAGCTATTCAGCATCTGCTCGAATGTATCCTTGTCGAAAAGGCTGTCCTTCCATTGTACGCCCCTAATTTTTTGTCACTGCGGGTTTTTTTTGGTTTTTCCGATCTTGAATATAATCGCCTGGTGGTCGCAATGGCTGTACTCCTCGCTGACGCACCAGCTCATGTTGCGTAAGATAGAGTGACTCGGCAAAGGTTAGGTCGACGATTGATCCCGTTTCTGCTTTGTGAAATATGTTGCTCCTTCCTCTATGTCTAGAGATGCAAATGCTTCAAGGAGTCGCTCTCTTTCGTTGGTGAGCCTACTGCCCCATTCCATACCCCAAGCATTGAACGCTCCTCCAACGATCACATCAGTTTTGTGTTGTGCATTGCTCATCAATCTGTCCAGCACTGCTTGGTATTGGTTGAGTGTCCAACTAAGTTGCTCAATGAGTTGACTTTGGCAGATCCTAATTCCAATCAGTCAGCCAAAATAGTGGGCTCTAGCTGATATTCTGTTGCCATTCATCGTCAGACCGACACAAATGGATTTACCCATCGCTCAGAAGACCAAATTAGGATGGATCCTAATATGACGATTCGGGGAATTAGAAGAGATCGCTCACCATCAGTACCAGCGTCCTGAACACATCGAGTGTGAAACACACTTCGTTAAGAATGTTCGGCGTCTTGATGACGGTAGTTTCCAAGTGGTGCTTCCGTTTGAGGGAGATGTACATCCTATGATGGGCAGATCAAAGCAAATCAACGTTTGATCATCGTATGTTCGGTGAACTGGCCGAAACCAAAATTACACTCGACCACCCTTGTTTTTAACACAAAACTTTGTTCAGTGATGGGACTCAATTTTGGGACAACATTGCAGCAGAAATCTTGAAGTAACTAGACAGTCAAAATCGGTTCCTGGTGTCTTAAGCATTTCTCACGGTGATACGTCTTTCAATTAATTGAATAGTCAAGGTTTTATGGTGACAAGATCTCCTGCAACTGTTGCTGTTTTTCTCTAGCTTGTCGCTTCGTTTGAAGTTCCATCCAAAGGCTCCCTCACTTATGGCTAATTTATTTTAACATTTCAATTAGTTGGCTATTTTGTTAATGATTTGTAATTTATTGTCCATTAATTGCCAGTCAATTACCATTACCGTTCCTTATCTCTGACATGTCTTCCCTTCATTCTGTCCAACACTCAATCACACCCTATAAATCGCTCCAAAACTCATCCTCACATCTTATCCATTAGCCACTCTAACTAGTCGTTGGAAACTATCTAACGTCTAACTTCGAATAAATAACAATAAAATCCATTTCATGCTTCCAAATCGAACTCACTACCGTCTGCCACCAACAAAAACAGCCTGCAATCGAACGGAACAACTGAACAAAAGAACTCCAAAGCCACTGGTATCATCGCCTCCGCTTTTATTGTGAATTATTGGCCTCTTCGTAAACTTTTTCGGCCACAACACAATAAATGCGTCAAAAGATTTAAAAACCATTTATCAGGCGATAATGATCAAAGAGGCAAGTCACTGAACCAGCCAACCATATTCCAAGAGCTGATGATGATGATGATGATGATGATGATGATTACCACAGAATCCACCACCAAAATAAAAGGGTTTTAGTCCCCCGAACCCCCATCTGAGTGTACAGTTATGGGTAAACTGCCACAAAACGAATTGATTACATCCCGACAAAACGGGAGTGAGAATGAGGTCTTAATTACGAGTACAAGCCATGCCACCCCCCCATTAATATCAAAATCAAAATCAAATCTTTGGTCACCAGGACCACAATCTTAACTGAGAGAGAGTAAGAGCTTCCTCTTCTCCCTCGTTGTCTTCATTATCTTCTCTGTGCTATACCGCGTGCGCTTCTTACATATAACCTGAACAATTAATCAGTCTTAATTCGGAGGTGACTTCCAAAAATCGAATACTCGTACTCGTACTCGTACTCGTATCTTGTATCTAAATTTGAGATTCCAGAATCAAGATTTATCAGAGAATGTGTGAATGTTGTTGATGTAGGGGAGGGGCAATCAACTAAAATCTCAGTCAGGCACTAACAACGACAACAACAACAACAACAGCGGACAGCAATTTTGTTTGTTCTGTTCGTTTGGATGCTGCAAATCATGCATAAATCCAATGATCGTTTTGTTGAAAGATTTATGCTGATCATATGCGACATAGTCCGACCAAATTAATTTATTGTGCGTGCTCCGTAAGCATATGTTAATCCACACATGTTGAATTGGACAACTGAACAACTGGACAAGGGAGTTATATAGTGGACTTCTACATGTAACACATTGTGTACGAGTAGTATGGTAGAGCACCTTCCTTGAGAGATTTCGAAAATTGATTTCAGCTGCAGCAGCGGCGGCGGCGGCGGCGGCTGTGTTTCTGCTTGAGTTGCTGTAAATCTTCTTTCTTCTACCACTCTTATCGGCATGGAGTAGATGCATTTAATTATTTTAGTTTCGATCTGATTCTAAGAGCTAGAGATTGCCTACAGTATGTGAGCAATCGAGATATTGTCACGAGAAACTGAACAATGTGCTGCCGAAGTGAACAAAATTCCTAACAAAAGGTGCTTAACAGTGAGATCATCTAGTGATCTTGGAATGTCCAGTGATTTATTAGGCAGTCCGATTAGAGAAATGTTGGAAATTTCTCGCTCTTGACTAACTGTTTAGTGACACTTTAGAAACTCGATTAGATTATGGGGAATTTGTCGGAGCCCAGTTCGCATGTCAACTCTTTTGTTTTTCCTCTTTGAAAAATTGAGTTATTTTGATTTGGATTCGGCTGTGGGGTCGGGTAAGGGGATGTTAGATGTTTATATTTTTTTTTTGTTTTTAATTTTTCCATAGAAGTGAGCGTGCGACTAAGGAATTTGACTAAGACGTACTGTTTCGGGTGGAAGTAAGAAATTGTGAAAGGCAGAAGAATATTTTAGGATTCCTCTTAGACAGCATTATTAGCAAGAACCTTGTCGTTGCACGGACAATTTCCCACACTCCTTCCTTCAAAACAAAGATCGAACTATCACAATAATCCACAAAGCCCAAGTTGGATTCAGTTCAATTTTATTTCTAAAAGAAACAATTTAATTTATAATACAATATATACAATTTATATACAATTTAAATATAACCAAAACCAAGTATTTCAACAAGAAGGGACAAACAACATCGACGGGCTAGACTGAACCTTACAGTCGAGAGCTAGAACTTTGACGTATTTAGTGACTTTTTCTACCTAGAAACGAAGAATAACTCTTGCCAATCGCTGTTGTTTTTAGGCTAAGGAAGCAATTGAGTAGCAGGGCCCTATGCCGAACAACTAAGGAAACTCTGTATAAGATCTTGATCTTGATCAGCCCAACCTTACACTATGGCCCTGGAGCACGGACTCTATCGAAACCGGAAGAAAACATTGTCGGTCGAATCGATAAAAAATTTTCTTCTCAAGATATTCGGTCCCGTTTGTGGTGAGGAGCTATGGAAGAGGAGATTCAACGACGACAATTACAAATACGGAAACGATTACAAAATACGGAAAACTGCGCATAATTCGCCTTAGATGGCTAGGACATATAGAGCTACTGACACCAATGTTTCGAGCCGGAGTGTCTTACAACTGGAGATGCTAGTTAGTTAAAGCCCAGGTTTACCCCGAACTGTAGACTCACCTAAGTGAGCAAGTAACATTGCTGTCATTACTATCAGAGTAAAGTGAGAATAAAATAGGAACGTGAGCCAGCCATGATGAAGATTCTGAACCAGTTCATAGGTCGCCCAACATTGCCATTACGAGTCCTATACGCACTAACCCCATGGCAGCGTTGGATACCTTGCTGGACTTACTAGAGTCGGTGGAGGATTATTAAGAGAGGCAGCACTTGTTATTAAGTCACATTAACTGCTTCGGGCCACTACCGAACATCGCAAAGGCAAGAAAGTAATTTGAGGTAGTTTGACGTCGAGTGAGTAAAATCACAAGAGATCACCAGAATCCCTGCCGACTGAGCGTCTTTTTGTATTTCCGAAGGTTCTATGTAAGCTTTGCATTGCGATTGACCGGGAAACTATCAAAAACTTGGTTTTGATCCAGTAGGGCAGCAATTAAGTTCGTGACGTAATGATTGCTTTACCTCCTAATGGTGCTCCAAGGGCCACTACATGTATAAATCCTTATATCCTCTAGCGCTTCTAGTCTAGGTAATGTGGGTTAGCACCCTGCGTTACCGCAAAATGGTCTAAGATCCGTTTCGGCAATTTGAGAATACTCATCGACTCAGAGAGCGAAGGATCTCAAAATGCCAGATTCATCCAATTGGAACGTGACTTACTTCGATATAACTTGGGCATATTTGGAGGAAGTGAAGTAAGATGGTTCGTCGCGAAAGAGTACCCCTGTGCTACTCTACTCAGGAACAAGCAATCCCTAGAGCAGTCCAGACAGTCTATACGTGCTACAGTGGATAAATTCGATTCAACATATTCACTATTGGATGCCCCTGTCTCAGTGAAATTACGCACCGATCGAAGTACCGAAAATATCGCAGTCGTAAGTGCTTCAGTTCAAAATGAGCCAAATCAGTCGATTTCACGCCGTTCACAGGAATTGGCAATCTCTCAGTTCACTTTGTGGCGAATTTTGCGTAAAGATCTTAGCCTATACCCTTACAAGATCAAATTACTTCAAAACTGAAGCTTCTTGATCATTTGAAGCGCCGAAACATCTCCGATTGGGCTCTGCAAAAGTTTGAAGCGAAATCATCTTCAGCGATGAGCCTCAATTTTGGTTTAATGGCTTTGTCAATATGACGGTATTGCACAGCAACAAACCCACATGCACTTCAAAAGACTCCATTGCATCCACAAAAAGTGACCATGTCGCGTGGATTTCATGCCGGAGGTGCGATTGGACCGTATTTTTTCGTCGATGAACATGATCGCCATGTTGTGGTCAATGGAGTTCGCTATCGTGCCATGTTGGAAGACTTTAATGCCCAGAATTGGATGGACTTGACATCAGTGATATGTGGTTCCAACAAGATGGTGCTACATGCCACACAGCAGGTCAAACAATAGATGTATTGAAGGGGAAGATCGGTAGTCGTGTAATTTCGAGAAATGGTACTGAGGACCTAAAATGTCCTCCACTTAGTTTCGACCTGATGTAGAGTTGAAATAAGTACTGGGTGCTGGGACCTTTGGAACAGCAAGAGGTATTGGTAGACCTCGACTCATACCAAGGGTGGAGCTGTGCCCTTAACACAGTTCAGCTTTGGTATCAAAGCAATCGACGGAAAGCGATGTGAGGGCGTATCCTTGCTCCCATGATCATTTGGGCATTCAACTTACGAGGGGCGTTCAACATATTCTCGGTATCGGGGTGAAGCTGTGGTTGTGTATATACATTGACTTATTTATCAAGTAATACTATTATTTTAGTGCATTCATGTGAAATTTCATATAAATGTGATTATTAATTCGCGTTTTATCTCTAGTTAAACAGAATCATAATGGCAACTGAGACGATGATGGTGAAAATTAAGCATCGCGCTGTAATTAAATTTCTCACTAAGCAAGGAAAAAGTCAAAAAACTATTCATGAAGAGATGGTGGCTGTTTACCAGGGTTCCGCACCTTCATTATCAACTGTGCAAAAGTGGTCAAGTGAGTTCAAGAGAGGTAGAGAGAGCATTGAAGACGACCCCCGCTCCGGCGCCCCGGCTACTGCTTTTACGGGAGAAAGCATCAAAGAAGTCGAAAAACTTGTTCTTGAGGATGCCCGAATAAAGGTGAAAATGATGGCAGAGATCACCAAGCTTTCAATTGGTACCATTCACACCATTCTTCATGACCATCTTAACCTTTCAAAGGTCAGTGCAAGCTGGGTGCCACGAATGCTCACAGCGCCTCAGAAAAAAGTGAGAATCGCATGCTGTAGAGAGCTTTTGGAGATACTGCACCGACAGAAAAGCAGACTTCTGACAAGACTTAAAAATTTGTACAGACAGTTAACTGACAGACCAGATCCGGAGATTAGGTCGCTGAAGTCGTCGATTAAAAATGTGCAAAAGTTAATAAAAGAAAATTACAGAATTGCTGTAAGCTCATATTGGAACAACAAGGTTCGGGCTGTAAACACCAGCAACCCGAACATGTTTCCGCAAATCAATAAACTATTTCGGAGAAAAAAACAAAACGACCTTCAGTGTCTTAAAATAGCCCGGACAACAGAAAACGAACGGTTACTGACAATAGCAGGTATTGATCCAAATGAGGCCACTGATGATGACGACTTTTTTGTGATCGAGGATCCACAGGAGAAGGTTGAGGCCATAGGGGCGACTTTCCAGGAAGTATACAAGGCCATTGATACCATTGGCCCTAATTGCGACCTGGACAGTCGCGTCTTGGTACACGACTTCTGCATTCGAAATGAAATAGGGAACTGGCGATCCGAGGGCTCTGGTTTCACCCGGTTTAGCGACGAAAATATGGCAAATAACGTCATTGCCAGAGAAGGTGACCTACCCCCGTTCATTTCGAAGCAAAAACTCCGTGAGATCTTCGACACAATCAGGGCTAAGAAGTCAGTGGGGACCGATGGTATTCCAAACATCGTGCTTCGACATCTTCCTCTAGAAGCGGTGGACATTTACACCACCCTGTTTAATAATGCAATGAATAATGCACATTATCCAGCGCATTGGAAAATGGCGGTGGTTCAACCTATCCCCAAAAAGGGAAAGGATATATCCAATCCGGCGAATCTCCGTTCGATAAGTCTCCTTCCGAATATCAGTAAGGTTTTTGAAAAGGTAATCAATAGAGCTCTGTCTAGGTGGGTTGAGGACAAACATATAGTTCCGGATAATCAATTCGGTTTTAAGGCGGGACATGATATCTCACATGCCGCGTCTAAACTGGTGTCCGATATCCAATGGAACAAAGGCAAGAAACAGTGCACTGGTGCCTGCCTTGTTGACTTGGAGAAGGCCTTCGACACCGTATGGTTAGAGGGTCTTTTCTATATGCTGACTAGGCTGGAGATCAGTAAACCACTCTTGTACATTCTCTATAATATGCTAACCAACAGACAGTTCATCGTGAAGAATGGTGATGTGACTTCTGTTGAAATATTTCAAATTAAAAATGGTCTTCAGCAAGGCGCGGTCAATTCGCCGATCCTATTCAACATTTTTACAAGCGACTTGATAGGTTCACTTCCCCATACTATTGCGTACGCAGACGATTTGATAGCGTACAGAACAGGTCCAAAAATCGAGGTCATTAATACTCTCTTGCAGCGTGACTTCGATAAGATAAGACGATTTTGCGATGACTGGAAGTTGAAAATCAACTTTCAGAAGTCGGAAACCATTCTCTTTAGGACGCCGTTGTCTGGAGCCTCTAGGGATACCAGAAAAAATTGGCGAAAGTTCTCGATCATTGGACAACACGGGCACCCGCATGCCTGTCGAAATGTAGTCAGATACCTTGGAATCTGGCTAGATCAGTTTCTGTATTTTGGCAAAAGTGTAGATGCTGCTCTGGCCAGAGCTAAAGGTGCTTTTGCCCTTACAAAGAGACTGTTTTATAACAGCCAACTCGATGCGAGGGTAAAGGTAATCTGCTACATGGCCCTTATCAGGCCCATGCTGGTATTTGGTTGTCCCGTGTGGTTCAATGTACGAGCAAGCTTAATGGAAAAGATTCGGGTGTTTGAGAGGGCTTGTCTTCGCTTGTACAGAACACCAGAGTCGGAGTACAAGAAATTTTATCCTAACGAGGTCCTTTACAACAGGGCGAACCTAATACGAGTGGACAACTTCGTAATTAAGCTGACTCGAAGGCACATTGCAAGAGCAATGACGTCGACGAATAACCTGATATCTGGGGCTTACTACCCCAATTACCTTTACCACGAGAGTGTGCGATCTGACGGCTTCGTTCCACCGGAAGCATTTCTCTACCTAGATCAGAAAGGGTTGATCCAGGATAGATCAGCGGTGCCGTTAATCTTCCATGTCGCTCGGACAGCTGGGGACAGGCACACGGCAGTGTGGATCGCCTCAGGTTCAGTAGGGCGGTGGGGAATTGCGATAAGAGGGATGCCGTTCCGCAGCACCAGCATTTCTGGTGGTTGAATGATGGGGATGATGTTTCGTCGTCGTTTCCGTCAATTACGGACCAGCCTCACTAATGAGGCAGAGCTGACCAATCTATTTGCTTTGTAAATAGCGATGACCAGCTAACTAACGTATGTATATTATTGTGTATAATGTCTAAGTGTGTTTATGTGTATTTTGTGTATGTAGGTTAAGTAGACTAAGGTTGATTTTAAGTTAGATATTAAGTTTTTATAAAAAATAAAAATTGTCCATATGCTAAGTTTTGTTAACAAATTTTTCTCTTAGCTTTAAGTATAGAAAATAAATATCCATAAAGAAAATGTAAATGAGGTCGAAAGACATACGAGTAGATATAAGTATTTAGAGTAGCTTAGAGTGCCTGTGTGGGGCCAGTAAGTTAGTATAAGACTGTTAAGTAATTGTAAGCTAGCATTTAAGCATTTTTTGTTAGAATGTAAGAGTTAGTGATTAAGAAAATAAAATGCATTGAAATCTAAACTAAAACTAAAAGCCAAAAAAAAACGGAAAAAAAGCTGTGAACTTCTAGTTTACGGGAAAGAGAGAAGCCCAAGTTGGATTATTGTGATAGTTCGATCTTTGTTTTGAAGGAAGGAGTGTGGGAAATTGTCCGTGCAACGACATCATTTTATTTATTGCTGCCTTCACTGGTGCGTACTATTTTCATTTGTTTCATACTTTAACTGTTGTGTGGTTCCTGAAATGGCTGGTGGAAAGCATAGCTGCGCTTCTGCAAAATGTCGCAAGATAGATGACGCACAAATGGTTAGCTGTGAGCGCTGTAGAAGATGGTGGCACTATTCTTGTGCGAACTTCGACCCAAGTGCTTATGACACTGCAAATCCGTGGTTTTGCGAAGAGAGTGCCTACAAAGAGGTCATAGACGAGGGTGCAGTTGGTTCTGCAGCAGTTTGCAGTAGTGGCTCAAGCTTCTGTGTCTCAAAAGGATTTGGAGTTGGCTGCTCTTCGAAAGGAACTGGAGGCGATGAAGGTAAAGTTAGCCAATGTTTCAGCTCCTGTTCGAGAGGTTGAACCAGCGTGCAGTGTCTCGCCGTCACCAAGCCGGCCTACAGTGAAGTTGTCCAGTGAGCGGTTAGAGATGTTGCGGAGTTTTCCTGAGACGATTCAACAGGCAGATATGTCCAGTTTGCTGACAATTCTCAATCGGGGGGAATGTGCAGGAGCTACCAATGTTCTCTGGGGCCAACAAACGTGAATGGCCTTATTTCGAGGAAGTTTTCAACGCTACGACGATTGAAGGGAAATTCAGTAGCAAGGAGAATGTAGCCCGTCTACGCAAGGCGCTTAAAGGTGAGGCGTACCAACTGGTGAGTGACAGGCTTAAATACTCATCCGACGACGCAGCCAAAATACGCTGTATTTTCGGGAGATCAGATGTTTTGGTGCACGGTTTGACGGCGGACCTACTGAAGTTACCCTCTTTGAAATCGGGGTGAGATTCGAACCTACACTTATGGGCGGTTAGGGTCAATGGTTTTGTAGCTGACATTCGGGCTATGAGAAAGGAAGAGGAGCTGTTCAATGGCTACGTACTTACAGACCTTGCGGGAAAGTTGAGCGCGGGTCTTTACCAGGACTGGCGTAAAAGGGAATCATCAACTCGAAGTGCATCGTTGAAGGATTTTGCCGATTTCCTTATGGAAAAGGGAATCGACCTGCCCCCGGAGTTGGTGCAGCCCCGTGAAATTACCACCTCGAAGAAAGCAAGTACATCCAAAGCTACGCGAAAAGTATTTACCCACCAACCGGTTGTGGACTCGTCATCACCAGAGCTTTGTGTTAATTGTAGCGGCAATCATGAGCTAGCGCAGTGCGAAAGCTTGAAGGCCATGTCACCAGACCAGAGGTACAAGTTAGCAAAGCAGAAGCAGCTGTGTTTCCGATGTTTAAGTGGAATGAAGCATGATTGGCGATCATGTGCAAAGAAGAAGGTGTGTGGCCTTAATGGATGCACTAACCGACACCATCGGCTGCTGCACCCAGCAGTCGCCAGCAACGAGGTTAGTTTGAATGTAGCAGCCGTTCCATTTGAGCTGTCAACCAACTTTGTATCGGCGCACGCTAAAGCAGACCTTCCAGTCATGCACAAGGTCGCCCCCATTAGGATTTTTGGGAAGAACGGGAAGTACAGCGACACTTTTACATTTCTCGATGACGGTTCGTGCCTGACGTTGATGGAGCGTGATCTTTTCGAGGCGTTGGAATTGGAAGGGTCCGCAGAGGACTTAACGGTGCAGTGGACTAAAGGCGTTTCCTGGTCTGAGAAGACGATGCGGATGCATCTGACTGTGGCTGGAGTCAACCATCGAAAGCGGCATTATTTGAAGAGCGTATACTCAGTTGAGGACTAAGTACCTTTCGGAATGAAGTCAAAATCGGTCATATTTTTGAGGCTGAATATAGAAACAGGCTTTATAGTGACTGACCATAACTTAGTGGCGACTGAACAATGATCGAATGGGTAAATGAGTTACAGCTTAAAACATGGACTAGGCAAGGGTCGCAACGTTTAAAGTTTTCATGAAATTCCTGAATCAGGTAGGCTAAAATTGTAATCGCGATCCAGGACTCACCTTCTGATAAAGGAACAACAAAAGAACACTGCAGATCGTACCAATGGTAATCCAGTTTATTAGCATATTACAAGTTGTACATTAAGGACATTTTCTTTACAGTACCTAGAAGTAATTAAAGCTAAACCTAAAGCTAACTTAGCCCTATATACCCTACAGCGAACAAAATTGTCCCAGTATCACACAGCAATGGTAGCTCGGTCTGACCTGAAATAAGCCAGATGTTGTTGTCTGAGGGCGACCAACCGACCGCACGAACTAGATCTAGTCGACATACTGCCACACAACACTATCGATCTAGTCGTTACACTCATCTTCGGTTGCTCCATATGGAGTATACAAGACCTGCGCGATGAATGTAGAAGAGCAGAGAGATATTTAACATCTAGGGACCAACGATACAAATGTCACGTGACGGAAATCCACGAACTACATACTCATAGAAGAGCTACTTTACACGGTCCTAAGCAAGATTTTTCGGAGAGAGAGAGTAGCTCTGCAAAATCAACGGACATGTAAACTCAATACTTACACTAAACCTGACCAACCGACAGACTAAACAGAAAGAACGAACATCTACAAAACTGAGTCGACGACAACTCTGACGAATCCGCCGTCCTGTTCTTCCGGATTCCATACGATGACTTGCTTCACTTGTGTGCAAGGGAACATTAACTTCCACTGCGTTAAGTGTTGGTCATCTGTCGATAACGACTAGAACCCCAGCGAACCTCGGCGAACCCAGCCATTAAGTATCCCACAGCGTGATCCCATTACACTTACAGCTCAGACGTATCCCGATTCTCCTCAACGGAAGTCCATCCACCAGCGGATATAACGAAGCAAAGAAGCGCGTTTTCGGAGAGAAGTGATAGTGTCTGTAGAGAATTCTAGAAAATATAGAAAAATACAAAGACTAAGGGAGAAATGTGCAATATTCGAATCTGTGACAACCATACGACACGATAATAGACCGTTCACCAAAGTAAATATCGCTGGAAAGGGTTGTCTTCGGTCTGCTGGACGCTAGACTTTTTGAAGAGACATACAATTACCTTGACAAACCGACGACCGATATATGGACAGCTGGTGGCAACCATCAGTAAATACTCGGACGATTTACTAACCCTGTCTCATGGCGTGACAAAACCAGGCGCTTGAGACTTTGGATTTTTAGAAACGTTTCGCATTCCCTCCTAACATAATCTCGGGACTTGCCATCGCCGACCGAAATCGACCCCCCAATTCAAGAGCTCACCCAACCACAAACCGAGCAGTTGGAGAGGGTGAAACTGGGGCTAGGTAAGACCAACCATCTAGAGCGCGTGATAGAAGTATTGTAGACGACTACCAAACTGTTATCAAACAACGACATTACCAGCGATACAAAAACTCGTATGGAAGTGCTGCTCGCATTAGGGGTAATCGAAGAAAGCAGTAGTGCTTGCAGTTCCCCGATAGCCTTGGTGAGAAAACCGTGAAAGAATTTAAAAGTAAAAGTATGATCGTAGCGGCCATGTGGTTTTTTTTTATAATTGGCGCGGACCAAGCATTTATGTACCATTAAGATGTTTGCACATAGCGCGGGCGAAAGGAAGTTAGGAAGGGCATGTGCGTTAGTCTTAAATTTTTGCAAGTTATAGGGACTGGGAAATAAAGAGCTCGACAAGGCATTCCATAAGCGATTTTTAGTGTACGTCCGAAGATGGGCTTGAGGGTGAACTGATGAGCATTCATAGCGAGACGGGTGTTACGATTAAAAACATAAAAGGGCGGAATGCTACTGGTAATTTCAGTGGAGCTTACTTACTTACTTATCGGGCTCCCGACCCTTGGAGAGTCTCTGCCTAAGATACTTCAGCCTTCCATCCTCTACGATCCCGGGCATGCTGCTTCCAGTTATGCAGACCAAGCGCTCTAACATCCGCGACAGCTTGGTCTTTGAAACGTAGGTTCGGTCTTCATTGTCATCTCGAACCTGAATGCTGAGATTCGAAGATTCTCTTAGCTGGAGCATTGTTGTCTATTCGCTCGATGTGGCCGAGCCAATGTAGTCGACGTATTTTGGCTTTTTGGACTACATCCACATCTTGGTTGTATCTTCTCCTCCATTCGCCCTCCTCGCACACAGGACCGTAAATCCGTCGAAGAATTTTTCTTTTGAAGGAGCCCAGAATTAGCTCACCCTTCCTGCTTATCGTCAAGCACTCGGCGCCATACAGTAGAACTGGCAGGATAAGGGTTTTTGTAAAGCGTACATTTCGTCCTTCGAGTAAGAAGTATTGAACCTAATTACTTTACCAAACCGAACTAACAGCGTTTTCCTATGGTAATTCTTCGTCGGATCTCCACTAGGGTGTTACACGTGGAGTTCATGTTTACTCCGAGGTAGATGAACTCCTCAACTACCTCGAAATTGTTGCTGTCAATAGTGAAGTTTTGTCCTAGGTGGTGGACAGATGATTCTTTGTTTGTTGATAGCATGTACTTGGTCTTGTCCTCGTTTACTTCTAGGCCAACGAATTTCGCTTGTTCTTCAATCGCCGTGAAAGCCTCTATCGCTGGAATGCTGCGAGCGCCCGATGATATCAATATCGTCCGCATATCCCAGGAGCTGAACGGACTTGTTGAAGATAGTGCCTTCCGTGTTGACACCTGCCCTGCGCATTATCTGCTCTAGGACGAGATTGAAGAAATCACATGATAGCGTATCACCTTGCCGGAAACCGGTGCACGTTTGAAATAGTTCGGATGAGCTACTTCCAAATTGCACCTTGCAGCGCATGTTTTCCAGCGTCACGCGACACATCTGGATCAGTTTTGCCGGGATCTCGAATTCGACCATCGCCGTATAGAACTCCTGACGATGAATTCTATCAAATGCAGCTTTGAAGCCGATGTATAGGTAGTGAGTCTCGACCTGAAATTCGTTGGTCTTTTCCAGGATTTGTCTTAGTGTGAAAATTTGGCACTGGTTCTTGCCGATTAGTGTGTTGCAGACGGTTTAAGCAGGGATATGCCTCGATATTTCTTGCAAGAGGTAGGATTGCCTGTTTTGTAGATGGGGCATATGGAGCTGATAGTCCAGTCATCGGGCATGCTTTATTCCAGTCATACTTGGTTGATGATTTGGTGCATGCGCCCTACCAAAACATCGTATTTGAAGAGCTCGGCTGGTAAACCATCAGAGGCTGCAGCGATACAACAAGGTGAGATAGGGACATTACGCCGGTGTTCGAGGGTGTCGAATGACTGTGTATTACTGGCATCACCTATGAGTTTTACCGCACGATTTTGGATCCTATCTAGCAGGTGCAAAGAGGTCTTAGGGGCACCTAGACATTTCGCAGCATTTTTGGCGACATCGAATATGTGGTCATTTCAACGTGAGTTGTCGTTGACACATATACCGAGAATGGAAAGTTTTACGGTTTCAACGATGCCAGTGCCATTGATGGACACTGGCTGGCTGATTGAATTGTTTCGCTTTAACGACAGCAGACAGTATTGTGTCTTGAAAGCATTAAATTCCACTCTGTTGATAGTTCCCCAATTGGTTATGCTGTTGATATCGGAATTTAATGAGCTTCTCGTTCTACAGCCGAAGAGCAGGGACGTGAGTCGCATAGTGTACTATCGTCAGCAAAAGAATATATTGGATAACAGACGAGAGATTGATGAAAATTAAAAAGAGTGTGGGAGACAGAACGGAGTCCTGAGGCACACCAGCATTTATTTTGTGAATATCAGACTTGGAACCATCCAAGACAACTTGAATTGAACGTTCCGAAAGGTAGTTTCTAATCCATTGAAGAAGAGAGTCGTCGATCCCAAATGCACGCATTTTCGACAAAAGATGCCAAACTCTGTCAGATGCCTTAGAAATATCAAGTGCAACTATCTTTCTTTCGCCAGATTGAGGTATGCTTTGGTTCCACTTTTTGGTGAGACATGCCATCAAACCACCAGTGGACCTGTTGCTACGAAAACCATACTGCCGGTCATTGAGAAGTTTTCGTGTTTCGAGATATTTCATGAGCTGACGATTGGAAAGAAGGGACGTAAGTGCAATGGGTCTGTATGAGGAGAGAGAAGAAGTTTCGCCTTTTTTAGGGCCGGACTGGACAAATGCTATTTTCCATCTGCTCCCAAAGGATTGATGAAAAAGCTTACGCAGTGGTTTTGCTACCTCTTCAGAAGAAGGGCAGACATGTGGTTCCACCAGTCTCTTGCTCGATCAACCATCAACCACATTATTCTATTTATTTTACTTTTAATCTTTATTCATTCACAGTTTATACAAATTCTTAAAAAATTCTTATTGTTGGCTGTCAGCTGCCAGCACAACCAAAACTATTGTCATCAATGCCCCACAAGGGAAATTCCACCATTGGCTCTATTAGCAGCTCTGTAACATTTATAATCTTGTGCTTGGGGTCAATAAACTTCGCTTCTTTTATTGTATAACGTCCATGTAGGAAACAGCTCTTTCATTCACCGCCGATACACCGTCTTTTTACCAATAAATTACAGTGGTAGCTAAACGGTTTAGATTCCTAATTTTCCGGAATTAAAAGTTGATTTCTCCTGTTTCGCGACAACTTATCCGCGAACACTCACAATTTATCTAAATTATGGGAATAGTTGGCGACGTTTTTATTCAGTGGAATAAATAAAGATAAATGTCGCTTCGGATGAATACAATGTGCGGTGAACAAATGTGTGTTTGTGTCTCGAAGTTCATTCAAATTCAAAATTAATTTTATTCAAAAACAGACAAAACAATGGCATCAAGGCAAAGTGCCATCAAATAATGAAGCGCAATAAAGTATCTATTTCATTGTGAGACACTTTTACTTTTTTTGTTTTTTTTTTTTTGTAAATTCCGGTAGACCTCTCACGATCCGTATACGAGTATTAGCGGAAAGACCATTGAAAAGAGTTTGCAACAGACAGTCGTATAGAAGTTTCTGAAGATGGAGGTGTGAAAGGAAGGGATGCAGACGAAGGTTCCTGTGTCGCTTTGTAGGTTTTAGGGGTCAGAGCTAGGGCTCAGTAACCACCGCTTTTGAAGAAAATTTTACGGACTTTAATGTACTAAAGATGCCTGAACTGCTTTTCGTAAGATATTTCAGAACTTTCCTTTCGATTGGTTTCTCAGGCCATTTACCCGAGAAAATACTCAAATTAAAAATATGTGACAATATATCAACAACATTTAGGACTATCTTCTCCAAGACGATGTTAGAAATTCCATGGTTGCCACAAAAATCGGGGTTGTTGAGGGAGTTTGTTATTTTCAAGAGCTCAAACCATGTAATGGGTTCAAAACAGAAGCTGCTTTACACTACTCGTAGTACGTACACCAAGAGACCAGCTGTGAAACAACAACTGCATGGAAAAAATATTGAACTCGCTAGTGAGCATCGATCTTGTCGAGTTGTAGAGACTGAGCAGGGTCAATGAATCTCGAGAAGAAATTCTCCAGACGAGTCCTGAAACCAAGGGATACCTCCCTCCCCCACTACCACCCAAACCTCTCCCGTTTCCCCTTTGCTGGATCAAGGTGTCATACGACCCGTGCCGAAGATCAGCCAGCTGAGGGCCCAGCATCTCCAAAAATAGCTCAGTTGCGAACGGAGTATCCAGATTAGCTAGCCTTATCTGTATATTGCGGATCTCTGTACGGATGGACCAGCCTTTTTCCGCTACTTGTGGGACCATATTATGGACAACTCTTCGAAAAAAAACAAAACCCGAAGCCGGTACTCCTTTAATACCGGACGGTAGAACTGTGACCGCACCGACTACCGGCAAGGCTCCTGCATTGTCGAGAGGAGGTAAAACTGTGGCAGGCCATGGTGCACCATCCTCCATAGGCAAGCGCAACGCGCCTAAACATAAAGCTTCGGGGAGTGTTAAGACTGTGGCAAGCCATGGTTCTATCACTTCCTCCACCCCTAGCAGCAGCAAATTTGTGGCAGGCCACGGACTTGTAGCTGCTACAAAAACTCCTCCCCCCAAGGAGGATTCTGGAGCTCAGCCTTCGGATCCATTCCGGAGGTTGAGAGAAGTTCGGACGTAAAAAACAAGATTCAGTGGGCTAAAAACATCCTAAAAGGCGGATTACCCGTTGCTTCCACTGCTCCCAAACTTATAAAAGACTCTTCTAAGCGCCAGAGATTGATGAAGGAAACCATGCCGGTATCCAAAACACATAGTACCAAAATCCCTGGGCCATCCAACAACACATCTCTGAGGTCTTTCAGTGAACTCCTAAAGGACGCAATAGTGATCGATAGAAACGATATCGACGGTTCCACAACACCTGAACGGTGGCAGCTGGTCAAGCTGAAGCTTTCGAGCAACTTCTTGGCCATTATGCGAGAAAACCCCGGACCACCTCCCATCACAAGCGACGCTGGCTGGCACCAAGGCCATGTCAAGCTTATCGCGTATGCCAACCAGAGATCTCTTGATCTCTTCACTAAGGCCGTAGGTGGTTTAGGAGCGATTTGGCCAGGTGCAAAACTCGAGTTCGTGTCTAAGGAAGACATTCCTAGCAGACCTCGAACTCGTACCTGGATTGCAGCCGAACCCTCCTCCCCAGAAAGTATTCTGGAACCCATCAGGCTCAGTAACCCGACTCTTCCGACTCATGACTGGTAAGTGGCGAAACTGAAGGAACTAAGGGGTTCTTATAGATGCGCGTTGATCGTGATCAATAAGGAGTCCCTTAATCCTCTGGCGCAGACGAAAGGCATGGTTCAGTTCGGATTCGAGTCCATACACTTAAGGGTCTACAAAAAGGATGAGCTGGATGCTGATAAATAACCTGCTGCTCCTTTAATACCTGAACGGCTCTTGTGTTTAACGTAAGTATCTGCCAAGTGGGCTTAAACTTACGGGATGCCCATATATCCATGGGAGCAAGGGTACGCCTTGCCATCGCTCACCGTCAATCCACTGATACCAATTCGGAACTGCGTTACCGGTATAAGTTCCACCCTTGGTAAGAGTTGAAGCCGACCTAAAACCTCTTACTGCTTTTAGGGTCGCAGCACCCAGTACTTATTGCAACTCTACATTGGGCCGAAACCCTTCCCGCGATTTTGGGTTTAAACCACAGCCACCATGACGCTCCCACAAGGGGGCCTACCTCTAACAAGTCAGGCCCGGACCGAGATCCGGGGGCTCCTGACTCCCATGATACCGTGATTTAAGTCCTGGTAGGGACTACAGGTGGTTCAGCCGCCAAATAGACCTATGACCGGCAACTTGTGACTGATCGAATCGTAGCAACCTTCGGTAGCGTCATCTGAAGATGTTTACGCTAAGACCAGTACTTTGCTCTGCTCCCGTTCATTATTAGACAACGTCATTAAAGGGCGAAGCCTTGATAATTGGGCAGCACCGTGGTGGAGACTACTCTGGAAGACTGCAGCAATGATACGGTTTCTCCAGATTAATCTCCATCACTCAATAACGGCTTCGGCCGCACTCATTCTGCGCAGAAGACATTATCCTAATCTAGAAACCGTGGATTGTAGAAGGCGTGGTTCGTGGACTTAGGACACCCGCATACGCACCGCTCTATACAAGAGACAAAGGTAAGATCATAAACGTAGCCTTAATGTATTTTTACTTCCTAACCTCAGCGACCTCGACTTAACCGTTGCCAGACTAGAGACTGCCGAAGGCTTTTACTGGCTGGCATCGGCTTACCTTGGTCACGACCATGTGGACCCTCTCCCTGGTGATAACCTAGAAAGGGTGGTACTGGGAGCTGGAAGGCAAAAAACTCGCCTCATCATTGGATGCGACGCTAATGCATATCACACGGTATGGGGCAGTACCGACATCAATGACAGAGGTGAGGAACTAACCTCTTTATTTGCAACATTGGCAATGAGCCCACTTTTATAACTAGAAACCGACAGGAAGTGCTAGATATCAATGGATGGTATCGCCTGAACACTCCTTTTCAGACCACAAATACATCCAATTCAGCCTGAGTGGTGTTCGGATTTCCGGATTGAGGAAGGCAAAGCGGCAATCCTGGAGGTCAATCTGTGACAAAATCACAGAAACTTCTGAGGCATCGCTGCTAAGAAAAATCCTCTCTACAAATCCTATGATGGCTAGCTGCTTGAAAACAACCAATGGCTCCTGGACAACCTCAAGTGATGAATCACTCAACCAGCTACTGGACACCCACTTCCAGGTCGCTGACAATTCGCGGCCAGTAGCAACCCAAACAGGCCTACTGCAGCTAGGACCAAAATTCATGGTCGCAGTCGCAGCTACTTGCCTGCGAGGGGTGTCAAATGAAACAGGATGTCCAATGCCGCAGAGGAAGTAGACCGTACGGCTCCCCTTATGCATAGACACGCTGTTCTTTGGACTTTGCTTAGTTTATTGCAGTGGACTGCATTTTCTAAGGCCGTCCACCAGACGACAACCCCGTAGGTGAGTATCGATCTTATGACCAAGATGCATAGCCAGTGGGTTATGCGAGGTTGAACGCCCAATTTGTTCCCAATGGCTCTTTTTGCAAGAGAATAAAGCTATTTCTGCTTTATTGACTCTTTCTTGAATGTTGGGTTTCCAGTTTCGTTTCCTGTCAAAAATGAGATCCATATATGTTGCTGTTTTGGAAAAGACTTAACTGGTACCGTTTACTGAGGCAGGGTCTAAGATTGGAATTTTGTATTTCCTGGAGAAGAGGACAAGATCAGTTTTATGGGGTTTACTCCCAATCCACAGCGATCTGCCTAACGGGTTAATCTGTTGAGATTTACTTGAAGGAGTGAAGTAGCAACCTCATCCGCATAGGCAATCACCCTGCCACCACCTGTTTCTAGGTATATCAGCCGTTCGTTAACCACTAAGTTCCAGAGAATGGGAGAGAGGACACCGCCTTGAAGCGTGCCTCTGTTGAAACATCTTTTAGTAGAAGACCTACCCACATTGGAGTTGATTATCCAGCTATTTAGCATAAGACTGAGCAGCTCCCTAGGTGAGTTATCTATCTGCAGATTTGCCAGCGTAGTCGTGATTGCGGATGCGTTGACGCTATTAAAAGAAGCACGCGCTAGGAACCTCTCACGCATCGTAGCTGCTTGGAAAAGACCAATGACGCTTGGATAAACTCAAGTGATAAATCACTCAACCTGCTACTGGACACCCACTTTCCAGGTAGCTCCCAATTCGCGGCCACCACACCACACCAACTACAACAGGGCTATTGCAACCATGACTTAAATTCACGGCCCGATTACAAGAGACAAGCTGTTTTGAGCGCTGCATAGCTTCGAAGCATACAAGACAGCTGTAGGTCTTCAGATATTATCGTGCCTACGCTAGAGAATATCGAGAGCAGCTGTGTAGATTTGATCGAATATGGATCATGAAGAGAAGTCAATGTAGTATTCATTCCCAAAGACGGAACATGCTCTCATGTTGTCCCAAAGGACCTCAGACCTTTGTCAACATGCCTACTGTAAAAAGAAAGTCGGTGGAAACGGCTCTGCATTCACTGGCTGGCAACATTGAACGATCCCTACAATATATAGAGAGTACACAATGGTCGCATTCCTGATTTTTAACAAGATAGGTAGGAACGACATTAACAATAATAATAATGGTAACAACATCAACAAGGAATCGCAACAGACCAATAGCCCTCCGTGTATCCTTGTCCCTTAGGGACTAGCACATCCCTTATTACCTCCAAGAACACCGACAAATTGACAAATTTATCAAGAAATCTCTTCGGTTCCGTAGGTAGTTAGAGCATTACCCTCCCATGATCTTCCACCGGTATCACAGTGGACTTAAAAAGCTGGTGTTAGTGCACCTCAACGAGGACCACTCCTATGTAACCTAAGCATGTGTGATGAGTACTCCTTCTAATTGTTTTCACAATCCATTAGAGCACCTCATTCTATTCATTTCTCCAAAGGCGTTTGTTCTGTCTTGGATCTGTTCAATTCTTAAAGATGTCATCTGCGTTCAGAAAGGTCAGATTCTTCGGCCGCAGTCCGAAAGACTTAACTTGGATACACATCACTTCCTGCAACTTCGATCAGAAGACATTAGTGCTCTGAATTGATCATGTCAAGCTTCCCTATCTGCTATTGACCCAATCAGAAGTAATGTTGAAGGAAGCTAGAATGTTGCCATAAATCGTCTGGCAACTTCTGCACTATACGCCTCTGCTGCTTACATCGACCTACTATGTACCAGTCCCACTGTAACCACCCTCTTACAACCTCCAACGACCCCATTAGTGCTGTTCGAACATTTCCTTAAAAATCAATTCAAATCAAACTACACAGCATCTTATCAAACGAAACATGTTTCACCACCTTCCATCATGGGACACATGTTGCCGCGAGCGCGCGCGCTCTCAATTTCACTCAATTACAATTCACAAATCCCGACGACGTCCCGACAAGCACACCATGGACTTTCGACAACTACTTCGGCAGGTTCTTGTTGTTAATTTTTATTTTCGAACTCAAAAGTCTTGTCACTGAGTTTGTTTATGGAAATTGAATTGACTACAACAACAAATGCAACAACAAGGCGACAACATCTCGGATGCAATATTTAACATTTAAATCGGAATCGGATTGAGTTGTTGTCTGGGGACACTGGGAAAATGGAATCAATGGGTCGGGTGCTTCTTGCACAAAGCAAACAACTTAATTCCATCTGATAGTGGTGTTGTTGTTGTACGGTCCTTCTTCGAGGCCGGCTTCAGAGGCAACAAACTCGATTGAGCTCAGGTAACAGGTCTAAATTGATATTGTTTTAGGGGGCGATCTCTGTCTTTTTCGGTTGTCGATTGTCAAGTGTCAATTGTCGGTTCGGAACGCGGTTCACAGGTATCAAGAAGGCTTAGCATTTTCGGGTTTTATTGGTTGCGTCAGTAGAATACGAATTCTTAATTGAGTCATCGGCATACCCTAAATTTCGAAAACTTTTCATCGTTTCAACTCTCGTGCGCCGTTTTTAAGACAAAAGCCAAAACAGTTATCAGGTGGTTTATCCAAATTATGAATTATGACCCTGCATCCAGATCACGAACTATAAAGACAAATACTTTCACACCAATGCTTTCTGGCGCTAAAACCCGTTCAAATCTATTGCCATTCACTTAGTTTAGAAATCGCGCTTATGCTAAACAGCCAACGACAGTTTTGGTCGTCTTAATTCAATAAATCATCACAATTTGGTGTGGAACCATCCAAAACTATATTCCATTGTACATTGTCACTTCAATAAATGAGCTAAAATGTCACTAGCCAAAGTCTAGAGACAAAAGAGCCATCGCGGCCAGTCGTCGTCGCTACAAAATATATTTTATTCAATAGGCCCTCGGGCTGGGAGAAAAACCACCATCATCAGCTAATTAGAATTTAATTTCATAAGCAAATACGAATTCCACATGCCGGACAATGTGCGACATAGTCCAACTTAAACCCTCTTCATCGTCGCGTCTTAGAGATAGGTATACCCCGCCGATTCATGATTGATGTGCACCAATTAACGCGAAGCTATCCAAACAATGTGAATCTTGAGTCTTCCTTTGTTAGAGTATCTGTGTGGTTAATTAGTAATTCATACTTGAATACCCCGCGGACGGGGTGTAGACTGTTGTAGACATTTGGCATGCTGTGAAGGTCTTGCGGACCCATACTTGTATACGATTACCAAGTTTGTCTTGTGGAAAAGTAAATGGATGATGAGAGGGGTAACGTCATTCCTTCGGCTAATTCCTAATTGACTAAATTGACCAAAAACAAAGATCGTTTCCTCTTATTGAGTTTTAGACTTAGGAATCCATCTGTCGTCAACAGAACTCCCCTTTCATCCATCGTACTCCAGAGCCAGAGACATAGACGAATCTTGAATCTGATCCCTCATAATCGGGAAATTATTCAAATCCAAATGCAGCGGTAATTTTTCAATTAGATTCTCGTTCAAACTCACATTCAATTCAATTAGGGTCTTTCACACGCATCATGATGACCGGCCGGCGGCATAAAAAAACAAAAAAACAAAAAAAAACACACAAACACTCGTCACAATAAAGCATCTTTCAGTTCCTAAAGGATCCTGTGTGTGTGTGTATCTGTGTTATACAGTGACGACTCACACATAATTTACTCACAATCAATATAGCCAATGTCTAGCTCAGCACCTGTCGTCATCGGACCGTGTTGTCGGTATCAATCGATCGACGATGATCGGGTTGGGATTATTTAAATTTTCCATCGATTGGGATCCGGAATAAGCCCAACGACTGTAGGTTGCCCCAGAGATGGCTTTAAATGAAATTCAAATCCGATTCGGTGTAGTTCACAGTTTCATCGTTGTTGGGCCTATATAATCGTTGGGGTGGGGGTAACGTCTTAATTAAATCGAAATGTTTAGCGGGGAGCATCACACGGACCAGTGTGAATGTAACAAATGCTCGTGTCTTGTTCATTGAATTGTTGTGCGATACATATTCATGGGATGCGATGACAACAACTACTTGAAAATTATGGCATTTGGTTGAGCTTATAAATTTGTCTGCTGTTCTGACCCTTCAATTCGGGAGATGGGGTGGGAATTTACATACTCGGAACGTGAGCTCAATTCAAAGAATGCGTGGTCGCTCGAAGTTGAGGTAGTGATACTCGTAGTTGACAGTTAGAAGTTGAGGATCTGAGAAGTTCGTAATGGAAACTGAACGTCATCAAGGAAGCTAGCTCGTTGTCTTTTTCGTAGTCGGAATCTAACTATACTACGAGTAATACCAGTGTAAGTTGGCTGATTCTTGTGAGTAGAACTATCTGACAGCAAGACTATCCGAGTCACAAACAGCTTTTTTTATTGGAACTGCTGATTGGCTAAGTAATACCCACCACAGCTGGTATCTGGGGATGAAGAAGGTCATTAAGTCGGTGCTTGCAGCTGTGCTGTAAGAAGATAGAGATCGAGTATATCACAGTTCTTCATGCTCTTTATGGCCGGTCCATCCCATCACACTTTTTGGATGATGATTATGTTCATGTTCATCATCCTAACATTCCTCGTGTAGATCCGAAGATCGTTTTTCTTTAAGAGCTTGCCAGACTCGTCAATGTGACGATTTGCTGGTTCGTCACATTTTTATCACATAGAGTTGTGAGCTCTATGACAGCGAATGTCAGTATTATGCTACCGCACTAGCAATTGTAGCCTGCATGCGTAAGGATTTACTGAGCTGTTGCCGGGGATTACCCACTGAGTGGTATGACAAGCGCAATGCAACCAACTTTATTGTTGCCCCGCTGACCCAGTCAAAATTATAGGACATTCAGCAGTTTCCCGATCAATCGCCGCGCAGATCTTCGTCGGTGTCATCATAACAAACTCATTCAGACTAGCCGTGTTGAATTCAAATTTTGTCCAGGAACTTTCGTCTCCTTGCTGTGTAAGGAAGCGGTCGACAGGAGGGTCTATTTTTTCCTAAGGTTCAACATCAGTTCGTCACTGATGCCTTAACCACACTCAAAGAAAGCATTTGCTTAGAGGCTACGTGCTTCCTTTTTGGAGGTTTTTGTTACAACGAACACTGATGTTTCGATGATTTCGTGAGCCAATTTCTTCTTAACAAGCCGTCTGATGCTTTGACATCAAAACTCTGACAGTTGTGTTCTCAGATATTCCTAAGTGGAGATGGTAATACGTAATCCCGAAGCCTGTCGGTGCTGGAAGCCCATGCTGGAAGTCGATGGCTGAACGCATGCAGCTCGAATACATTCTTGAGCTATCATAATGCCACTCATCGCTCACATTCCATTCTGATGTTGGCTTATCGCATTAAAGTCTACCTGGTTCCAGGTTTACTGCGTATCAGATACTGCCTTCAGTGCTCAAACAGCGTGCCGTCAATGGTATCGCTTTTGTCATTGAAGAAATCAACAACAACGTGTTATCGTTTCCAAGGTATTGTAGTACTTAGTTGTCCGTTTTGTCATTGGTCGGAGATTTCACTGGTGCGATGATGGCTCTAAACCGAATATGGACTTTGAATACTATACTCGAGTTCTATACGGCTTGCACTGTGTTCGTGTTAGGAATACTCCACGGATTACGCCGCATTTTCGAATTTTTCGCTCTTCAAGTTGGCTTCTCACATTCTCAAGAGTCAAAGATCCTAAAATTTTGAAAATAATCGAAGCGATACGTCAAACTAGGCGCCAAAGTTGTCCAAAGTAGACGTGAAAAGTTTAATACTGTGGATATGGCCCTCCAAGTGGTACTCGAAATAGCGACGATCCACCCGTAGTCTCTAGATCACGGCTGGGGCTTAGATTTTGTAGATCACTTAAATCCGATGACTCCTGCGGCTCTTCTACGACACGTTCGGTTGATTGGGCTTGGAATGAAGGGGAGAGTACCGGAAAGATTCGCCTGTTATTGGTCATAGTGCTGTTTTTAACGGCTTGTCCCGGGGGACCAAAAATGCCGAACGAACTCCAGAAGAATACTTAAAGAGGTGAGGAAAACGCACGGAGCAAAGACACGGCAAGTGCTATCGAAAGGCGAGTGATCAAAGTCTCACTTCTCCTCTGGCAACACGGAAACCGAGCAAACCCTCGAAACTGAAACTACAAAAACAAAAGGGCTGAAGCATCTGTAACGACAGACAAGCTGCGTTTATAGGCCTGCTGAACCTTCTCTCCAAGCTAGTTCGAGAATGCAAGACTTCATTGAATGCAGTCGGAGGAATGAATTCACTGTGTGTTGTCAGAGTCCCAGGTCACAATGGGATCACGTGAAACGAAGTTGCCAATTAACTTGCTGGACACGACTCAACTAGAACCACCAACCAAATTGACCACGTGATGATTGACCCAAGACACTCGTCAAACATCCTAAATGTGCAAACATTTGGAGGGGCTAATGTCGACTCTGACCACTATTTAGTTGCAGCCCGATTCAGAGCTCGACTAGAGGTACAACATTGGATCTCTGAGCACACCGTAGATAACCAGAGTCTACAGAGAGCAACTGGACGAAAGACTCTGCAATATGCCATTGCCTACCACAAACGCCAACAACATGTGGTTACAATGTTGCACTGCTATTCAGGAAGTAGCTGAAGTAACTCTAGGCTACCAGCCACCCCCGATAAGAAATCCATGGTATGATGACGAGTGCATGCAGAAAAGAAGGCAACAGATGAAGCAGATAAGAAGACGTTGCAAAGAATACCCCGGAAAAAGTTACTGCGAAAAGAGCAGTCTCCCAGCTCAAGGATATCGAAGAATGCATGATAACAAGATGCGAAACTTTTAAGAAAAAAAGCTAAAAGCCTGACTGTGGCTACAGACCAGGAACTCAAGCCCTTCAAAACACTGAAGGTAATCTTGTCACCGACCCGCAGCAAATTGTGCGGATTATTCAAGCAGCAATTCCAACAGATGCATCACGGGCATGACCAGGAAAGAGTGATAGGCTATGAAGAAAACTCAACTCCAGCTGATGAAGTAGTTCTCCCACCCAGCCGAAGACGAAGTCGGCAAGGTCATTCATTAAAAAACTGAAGAACAATAAGGCTGCGGGCTCTGGCGAATTGCCGTCAGAGCTCTACAAAGTATGGGAGGACGAAAGCATGCCCGACGACTGGAATATTAGCTCTATCTGCCCCATCTTCAAGAAAGACGATCATATGTCTTGTAAGAATTACGGAAGCATATCCCTGGTTAACGTAGCCTACAAGATCCTATCCAGCGTACTGTGTGAACGACTAAAGCCGTTTTGCATCACACTCATCGGCACCTACCAGTGTGGCTTCCGGTCCGGCAAATCGACGATAGACCGAATCTTCACACTGCGGTAAATCCTGGAAAAGACTAACGAGTTCCAAGTCAATACTCACCATCTATTCATAGACTTCAAAGCCGCATACAACAGTGTTCATCGCACTGAAATATATAACACGATGGCCGAATTCGGGATCCCGAGAAAACTGATCCGGTTGTGTCGCGCCACGATAGAAAACTCGCAATGCACCATACAGCCAGAAACAAAACTTCCGAATTATTCTGAACATGCACGGGATTTCGACAAGTAGACGCGCAGATAGTGCCAAAGACCGGCGTAAACGCGGAAGGCACTATATTATATATACAGACGATAACGACATCATCGCCCGTTCCCAGCGTGCCATTATTGAGGCTTTTTTGCTGTAGAAGAACACGCCAAACGAGTTGGTCTCACGATGAATGAGGATAAAACAAAGTATATACATGCTGTCGACCAAAAACCGATCCACCGTTTAGGACAGCATCTAACCGTCGACAGCTATAATTTTGAGGTAGTGAAGGAGTTTATCTATCTCGGGACAAATATAAACTCCACAAGTGACATCCCAGTGGAGATTCGACGAAGAATAACCTTAGGCAACCGCTGCTACTTCGGTTTGTCCAAACAACTAGGGTTCAAACTCCTCAAGGGCCCAAAATCATGCTCTACAAAACTCTGATCTTGCCAGTCGTGCTTTATGGAGCTGAATGCTGAACGATAAGCAAGACAGAGGCCCAGATCTTGGGATCCTTCGAGAGAAAAGGAGGGCGAAAGGAGGAGAAGATGTAACCGCGAACCTTACGAGCTGTATAAAGATGTGGATGTAGTCCGCAAGACAAAAATCTGGAAGCAACGTGCCTGGAACCGTGAAGGATGGAAGGCGGCACTAGTTCAGGCTCATATCGTACAAGGGTCGGTGGCCGGATAAGTAAGTAACTTAGCAGTGATGGAACTCGCAGAAAGAAATGTCATAATCTTCACGGAAGGGCCAAGTCTCTCAAACTTCGTCGGCATATTTAAAGGAAACCAAGACTGATCATTAGTCGTAGAGTCAGATAAGAAGAGCAATAGGAGGTATTTCCTTACCACGGTAGATGTAGTGAAGGCGATAACTCGGACAACTTTCTCTGTAAGAACTGGTACAACAGAACGTCATCCTTTATAAAAGCCTCCGATCCAGCCATACAATTTTATTGCTATCATCAGCACACAGCGAACTAGCCTTGAAAGTTTAGAAAGCCAATATTCAGTGGATCTCTGAAAGGACCTATCCTTAGCACGTGACACTAAGACTTCATTAGTTCCAAATGCATAGCCTGCTGATGGAGAAAACAATTTAAGTGTACATACTCCCATGAAAGCATTTCATATAATGCGACCTTAATCCACAAGTTCCAACACTCTCTCTCCATGACCCCAGCCATCTCATTATTTCCAACTAGTCCTCCGGAATCTCTTACGGAATCTTTAATACACACATTCGAATCTAAGAGATACGTACACAGTCTCCTCCATGCAATCATCACTTAATTTTTGCCACAGGCTATCACAGTACCATGGCAAATGGTCGCCTTCAATTAATAAGCAATCAGAGCCAGATAGCCATTTGGATTCCACCCCAAAGCCTGCCATAACGCCGTATCGCTAACTCAAAAATTATGCAAACCATAACGTGGCCACGAAAATTATTCGCAAATTCATTGGCACTAAAAATCAATGGCCTTTCGTGGCTGGTCGTGCAACTGCTTCTTCCTTCTGTCATCTCCAGTCACTCTGGGCGCACCAATTTCTGGGCAACCTCAAAATGTATCCCAATTACCGAGGACTTCCTTCCATCGACTGGGTTACACTTTATGCCAACTCCATTCGTTCAAGTGTCCCTGAGAGATTGTTTGGAAGATCATGTTGGGTTTCACCTCGTTGTGAAAACATTAAACCGGCTCGGGGCCGGGACTCTCCTATACGCCAATAGAAGAACGACTATCTGGTTGGGATGCGTTGAAACAAGTGCTTTTTCTTGTCGTCTTGTCGAGTTGTCTCCTTGGGCTAATTGGATTATCGCTTTATGGTTGCGTCTTTATTCATTCATAGGCAGAATCCGGCTTGGATGATGGTCCAGGTTGGGAAGACCACGATGAAATAATGGAATCGCTTATTGTGGTGATAACATAATTTTTTCTGACCGCGAACGATTGCCTTTTGGGGATTTCTTTTCTGGTTGCGAGATTTTCCACAATGACCAAAGGACTCGTTCGGCGGGTTGAAGGGAAACAAATTTATCAGGCATCCGAGGTGAGTAGATGGTGGCAATTTCGATGCAAATTGTGGTGCCATAATGATTATTGAAATGTGTGCATTGAGGCATTCCTCTAAGTGGCACTTAATTAGAGGCGCGTACTATGATTTTTACTTTTTTGTTGCCTTCAATGGGGCTAAGGTGATGGTGGAGTAATTCTGGATCACTAGTCTGTGCAGGAAAAGTAGCCAGAGCTAGGTATGGTGATAGATTTTATGTTGAGAGGTGCAATGATGAAGGACAGTGACAGTGACCAGCTCGATATCTGTACCTAGCTGCCTCCAATTGCCCTTAAGTAAGATCTTCCTGCATTGCGTTGTCCCACTGCAGTGGATTCGAATATACGAGCATGTCGGACTAGGCTACTGATCTTAATGACTGTAGAGAAGCCTTATAACTTGGTGTATGACGCTGTACAGTCGCTCCAATCCTTGAGAGTGTCAATGTCTCTGTGTCGTGTAACAGGACGGATATAATCAGCTATCCCGAGGGCAGAGAACAAACCAACATACTCGTCTGGTTGGAAGCCTTCTTAGAGAATCAATGACACACAGAAATATTTCTTGGGCCGCACGTAGAATTTCATAGTTCCAGTCAATCTGCAAGTGAAATGCCGCGGACTGCGAAGCATTAGAATCATTCGCTTTGACCAAGGGGACATCTGGGCCTTGAAGCAGAATCTCTGTAAGACTATCGAAGACTCGGGACAGTAGACATATACACTTCCATTAGTCAGACACTGCCTTGTATCCAAAGGATTCTAAAATAAAATGCAAAGTTTCACTTAGGATTGATGAAGGACTTGTATAGCGTCTTCTTCGTCGCATGAGATACAACTTTACTGCTCAATTGACTTCTTAGCTTACAGAAACAGCAGCTGTCAAGAGCTATTCTTGCTCCCTGCGCTCATCTCATTACTATAGTTCACTCAAGGTATTAAAGAAGTTGCATGATAGCTAGTCGCTCTTTATAGGACTTTTCCAAACATAAAAGGATTCGGCGATGTATCTTCCGACTTTGATAGAGCAGCGGGTGTTGACCATTGGCATCCTGCACAACCGAGCGCGTTTGGCAGGCTTCCCAAGCCCAGACATGACTCTATAGAGGGACCTTATAATCGAGGAAGAGGTTGTAGGTATCGATGTGATATAACCAGGTCCATAACCTAACCATCAGGTGGTTGACGAACGGTTTCAGGCTATGTAGTCCTAAGTTCTGTAGTTGGCGCAGTTCAGGAGATCTTCTTTCTTTACCACTAGGCAGACGATGCTGAGATTCTATTCATCGGATACGCGTTCCTCTAGCAAAATTTTACAGATGAGCTAGTGCATGTTCCTCACCAAATCATTTCCTCCAGCTTTGAAACGTTCGAGGCTAGGCGATCAGTTTCTGCGTATATGTTGCATTTGAGTTTGGATATTGGTTTTCTCAATTCGTTTTGGACAAGTGGAAGAAAGTTCTCAGGATCTTCGTCCCGTTCTCTGTCTTTTATGAGTTCTTCTTCTAAATTTCAGCACCAAATAAGCCTTTACTACGGTGTTACCTTAGTCATTTTACAGGCTTTTGTTGCCCTAATATGCAGTTTTTACCTTCTAAGCCACCTGCAGGTGCATCTTCCGATCTCCTGGCGGTTTCCGAACGATACCCCTCTTGTTTGGTCGAGAATTCCCGCCAGTATAGATCCTTGCACCAGTGGTTTCTTTCTTATTTTCTTGTTGTCGCCTTGTAAAAGCTTCCACATCAGAGGTGGAATTTCTAATGGCCTTCTTGCAATATTGCCACTGGTCCATATGCTTACTCGTACTTACCTACTCAGATGGCACTACAGACCAGGGTTAACCAGGTCCTCCACTAACATGCCTCTCCAGTTAACGCGATCTTTTGCTAAGTTGGCTAAGGTCTTCTTCCACTTGTGTGCTCCATCTAAGATGAGCTCGTCCTAAAAAATGTCAGGCCGGGGCTTTAATGTGACTTTGCCATCTAAGCCGGATTGTATGAGCTTTTTTGACGAGGTCGGCATCGCTGTATAGAGACCGATAATTACCTCAAGAACTTTTCATCCATTTTCGTCAGTATCTCAGCTTCTGTGCCATAAAGAAGGATCGCCATTTCAATAGCTGCCAAAGCTCCATTGAGAGCTCGCTATGTTCTTCCCATTATGTCAATGTCGCCTGCGTACTCGAGTAACTGAATAGACTTTTGGAAGATGTTGCCTCTGGAGTTGGCTTGTGCGTTTTGCGCACGTTCTTTCGAGAACGGTATTGAAGAACTCACATGACAACGCACCGCCTTTCTTAAGTCTTTTTTCTGACATTGAAGGTCTTGGATCTGTCATTACCGACCTTGATGGAGCAGTGTTTATTCATCGTCATGCTGCATAATCAAATGAGGTTGACAGAGATGTCGAAACTAGACATGGCTCTGTAGTTCGTCTCTAGATAAAGAGGTGGTGTGTATCGATTTGGAACTCTTGAGTAGACTTTCATGGCCTAAAACTACATTGAGAGGCGCCGGTCGGACTGTTGACGAAGGGTCGTAAACGTTCATATTATACGGGAGGGAGGACTTTATGTGCGGTGCTGGTGATGAGAGAAGTTATCAGAGGATCGGAAAGCTCTGGTGACCCGATTATAGTTACCCGGCATCAAAATGACTTGCCTGTGGTATCCATATTCGTTCCCTGGCTACAACAATACTAAGCAGTGGACCGAATCAATGTTGGCATCACGGAATGTACGGAATTCTATCGGAATATGGTCAACTAGCTTGTATTTGCTACGATTTTGATCCGTCTTCTTGCAAAACTTACCACCCTGTGTACTTTCCTGAATACGGTGTCATGCAAACTGTTCATGACCGTCGCCTTTCCAAAAGTGCCTTTCACTCCTACTTTGGCATTAAAGTCGCTGGGTACAATTCTTACGGTGTACTTGGGATACTGCTCTAAGGCTCTCTGTAGAAGTTCGCAACAGCCTTCCAATAGAGCCTCGGCTTTCTCCGCTGTTCAGACATGCGCGCCATAAGCCCGAAGTTAGTGAATTCTGCCCTGATACGGATTGTCAAGAGTCGCTTGCTTGTCGAAGGCACATGTCTTCATCCCTGAATCTGTTTCCAATGACAAAATCCGCATACAAATATGCGATGCGCTCCTTAGTAGATGTCGCAATTTCTGATCGTGTTCTTGCCCTGTTCAGTTCAGGTTTATGAAGAGGCCTTAAACTTCAGGTACATATCTGAGCGCCGTTGTCCCTGGTGTATTCACATTCAGATGTCCGTTGAGCCAATCCTACGGAAGCTGATGTTGTTTTCATCACATTTTGGTTACACCATCGCCTAGACATGTGGGGCCTTCGACGACTTATTGCTTATGCGCCGATGACAGAGCTTATTGCTCAGTCGTAAGCTTTTGCTTGTTTTTGCACTTGGGCACTATTAAGTTTTGATGCCTCACTCGTTGTGTCCTTCCAACGTTGAAGTTCAGCAAGAGCAGTTCAACTGTAGGGGCTTAGCCAAGCATCAAGCATCACGGTACCTCACTAGACTATAATTATCGAAAAATTCGTAGAAACCTGCTTCAGATGGATCGTTAGGGTCTACTGTGTGGATGCAGATCACATCGAAACACTCGTGTATCAACTTGAAACGAGGTGGAAGTGGATCTGTCTACAAATATAGGTTCTGACCTCCCGGTCAACAGTCCTGCTAGTTCGAAGTACTAGAGTTGTACTCCAGTGGTGTCGACATCAACATCACACCATCTCTACTGGATAGCCATCCAACGATGAGCGTATTCTGAGTTCAGCTGTACATGTAGAATTGAACACTCGAAACAGCCCAGGCTCAGGAGGGTGAATTTCAGCACTCATGTAGCAGACGATGTATCTCTTACAGACCTGGTAGGCAAGTGTCCGTCTAACAATTCAACGATGACGTCCACAAACAGACTAGCAAAACCTTTGTATTCAGGGCTGAGGCAGGGTCTTAAAAAAACAGAATTTGGCAGAGGTGCGCCCTCTACATGCCATAAGTTGGTTACTGGCATCAGAGCAACCGGCCCTTTGTCACCAGGTTGGAAGTTGAGCGTCGGGGTAACCAGAGAAAAACCAAAAACTTTCCGAAATAACAACAAGCCTCCGATATCTATGACCTTACTGTTAAGGACCCCAGCAAACGCAACGAGGACAATGACCTTCCACTCTGAACGTGAAATTTTCGGAACCTTAATAGCCCACATGCAGTCGAAAAATTAGCTGAAGCTCTTGACTGCCATCATTCGATAGAACTAAGGTGGATGCAAAGCTGTATCATCTATGGTGGATGCAAAAGAGTAGAGAAAGAGTACTTATTCTTACGCGGATTTCAAGACCTCATGCCACCACGGAAGACAAGGACGACGCTACCGGAAAATGTTTCTACCAGCTGCCAGACAAGACATATGAGGTTTATTGACTTTGCGGCGGGACGGAAAAGGCAACATGACGGTCTCCCGATCATGAAACGCTAAATCAAATTGATCACATTGCGATCGACTTAAGACATACCTCCAGCATTCTGGACGGCTGAACGTTCCGAGCAGCCAACATTTACTCGGATCACTACCTTGTTGCAGCCAAAGTGACAAACGTTCCCAAAAAATAACAACCACTGTAAGAAGAGGTAACGCAGAAAAGGTGCAATCGCAAGAGAATCTTCGCCGAATGCGTGTCCCGAAATCTCTCAATAACTCCTGTGCCTCTAGCATCAGGTACCGAAGACCAGTGGCAACGCTGTGACGCCGCAATTGATGTGGTGGGTTTCTCCCGACCACCACCAGGAAATCCCTGGTCTGATGAAGAATGCCAGCAGGCACATACAGCTAAACAAGAAGCGTGCAAAGCTGCGCTATAATGAGGGATGAAAGATTCCCGTATGCTCTACTAGCAGAACACGTGGGAACGACATAGATTTTGCAGAAGATGGAAAAAGAGCACTAGACGCGCGCAATCAAATGTGTTGAGAGTTTGTGCTCCAGGAACAACGTTTCACTTAACCTCTGCGGGGAAGAACGGTCGTTGGGTGTATCGCTTTGGGAGTTTATCTTTTCAAAAGTTCTTTCGATAAAATCTATTTTGGAATTTATCTACCGGCATCAATATGTTCAAGCAAGTCAGCAAGCAGTTAGCATTCCAAGCTACCAGGAACTTTTCCACCAGCAAACAGAATAACTTCAAAGTTACTGTTTGCGGTGCTAGTGGTGGTATTGGGCAACCCCTGTCGCTGCTATTAAAGCTGAATCCATTGGTTACCCAGCTCAGCTTGTACGATATTGCCGGTACACCTGGTGTTGCCGCTGACCTTTCCCACATCGATACAAAGAGTTCGACTCGTGGTTTCACTGGCCCAGGAGAATTGGCAGCCGCTTTACAAGGAGCCGATGTTGTCGTCATCCCAGCTGGAGTTCCCCTCAAACCCGGTATGACTCGTGATGATTTGTTCAACACGAACGCTGGTATTGTAAAGGATCTTGCCGCTGCCGTTACCCAAAACTGCCCAAAAGCCTTTGTTGCAATTATCACCAATCCAGTTAACACTGTTGTACCCATCGCTGCCGAAGTCCTCAAGAAGGCTGGAAAATACGATCCAAAACGTCTCTTTGGTGTTACCACCTTGGATGTTGTTCGTTCACGCGCATTTATCGGTGAATCTCTTAGCGCCGATCCACAGAAAGTCGACATCAATGTCATCGGAGGTCACTCTGGTGTGACAATCATCCCAATCTTGTCCCAGAGCAATCCTAAATACAAGGGCGATATATATGCTTTAACCAAGAGAATCCAAGATGCCGGTACTGAAGTCGTCAAAGCTAAGGCTGGTGCTGGTTCTGCCACCCTTTCCATGGCTTATACTGATGCTCGTTTGACCAATTCTTTGTTGAGAGGTCTGAGTGGTGAAAGCAACGTAACAGAAGCACAATTCTTCTCCACACCATTGCTTTTGGGCAAAAATGGAGTCGAAGAGAATCTTGGCTTGCCAAAATTGGACGACTACGAGAAGAAGGTGTTGAAGGAAGCTATTCCTGAACTGTTGAAGAACATCAAGAAGGGTATTGACTTTGTTGGCAAGTAAATGATGTTGTACCGCTACGTTGTTTTGTTGTTAATCATCCCTTTGGATGGTGTTCTCTGAAATCGATGGAAATAAGTAAAATCATAAGAATAAAAATTAAAACCAAATAAAGTGCGAAAGCTGTACCAAAAGGTGAAAAAAACGGATCAAGGCAACAGGACTTACACTAAAACCTGCAGAGATTTAGAACTAAACTTTGTAGGAGATTCGCAGTTGGTGCTAAGTATATGGAAAAACTTTTTCTGCAGACTGTTTAAGGTAGGCAGGCCAAAATTTCCATCAACCTAACCACAACCAAGTAAGGGTACCAACATCTAAGCTGAAATCCAACAAAACAGCTGGAATTGACGGCTTACCGGCCAAGGTATCCGAACTGGAAATGACTTTGCGGAGAGCATACACCAACTCATTTTTCAGATCTGGTCAGGTCTCAATATTGTTAGCCCGATCCACAAAAAAGGGAGGTTAACTCAACTGGCCGTCACCCGTGCGCTCCATGGTATTGAATCGGAGCTACCAAAGTCAGTTTACCGGTAAACGAGGGCAATACCAAGTATCTGCTGTCAAGAAGAAGGGGCACACAAAGACGATGGATTGAATCGGGACTTGTATACGTTTTTTTTAATTTGTTTTGTCGTTGCTTTAATTTTAGCTTTGAAATCATTGTTGTTGTTGGTTTGTTATAAAGTGGACAGCGCTTAATAAGCGTGGTTGGCAATGAACAAAGTTGCATCAGCACCGGCACCGACTACGCTACCGGCGACGTACTTGCCAACAGCTGCTTCACCATTACCCTTAGCACGCTTCAAGAGTTCAGTTGGGCCAGTGCCAACATTTTCCTTCTTACCGGCCCACGCGCGGGGTACAGAGGCTTAGAGAGCACGACCGTATGAGAAGGGTGAGGGTCCACGGTTTCAACAAGGGCACTTGGTTGATGGTGTTCAAGTGCACAGAGGCTTCCTCCTCAAATTGACCACCAGACAAGAAGGTGATTCCGGGAACGGCAGCTGGGACAGTCCTGCGGAGAGCTGTAACAGTAGCGAGGGCAACTTCTTGTGGGGAGTATTTTTTGGCTCACGATTGACCGGCTGTAACCATGTTTGGCTTCAACTAGGTACCTTCCAAGTAGACATGATGATCATTCAAAGCCTTGTAGACAGCAGCCAAAACGGTTTCAGTGACTTTCTGGGCACGTTCCACATCGTGATCACCATCGGAAAGAACTTCTGGTTTAACAATTAGGACAATAGCTTGAGATTGGCAGATGGAAGAATCTCCAAGATTGATTGGTAGCTTGGGGTGTTCTTGCCGATTTTCAAAACGCAACGCCACTTGGCAAAGTGACCGTCCTACTTGTATTGAGCGCAACGAGCAGTCAAGTCATCAAGACCTTGGGTGTTGCATTCATCTTCAGATCCCATCAATGGGACAACACCCTTGTCGACCTTGATTCCGGGAATAATTCCACGCTTCTTCAACAATTCAACAAATAGAGTACCATCATCAGCCTTTTGGTACAAGGTCTCGTGGAGGAAGATCACACCGGAAATATTAGAACCAAGTTGTGGATCAGTGGAGAACAACAATTGACGGTATTGACGACGGAGTTCATCTGAGTTCTCAACACCAACGTCCTTTAGACGCTTGCCCATGGTGGCAACAGATTCATCAGCAGCAAGAATACCCTTGCCTGGGGCTACAATAGCCTTGGCAATGCGGCTCAATTGATCCTTGGATGGGTAGTTGAAATAGGTAGTCATCTTGAGATTCTATTTAATTTGTTGGTTTGTCCAAATAGGAAATTCAATTAACAATTTACAGTTCACAGGGTGTGTTTACTGGAGGGTGGACAGAGTACGATACCTTGGCTCTACTATCAATTCTGCGAACATCTCAGCAGAAATGGAAATATGACTAACTCTCGCCAGTCGCTGCTCCTTTGGGCTAGAAAGGTGATTGAATAGTAAGGCCCTATCCCTAAGACCTAGGAGGACTCTATATAAGGCCTCGATCACCTCTATTGGAAGCAGGTATCCTTAGTCGTTTCAAAGGAAAAGATTTTCATAAGATATTCGGTCCTGCTTGAGTTGACGGGCTTTAGACGGGAAGATTCACTGACGAACTATACGAGCTGTACGGCGATATCGATCTAATTAGAAAACTGCTCTTCTATTGTCCGAGATGAGTAGAGCATGAAGAGCGAATGGACACCTATGCTCCGGCCCGCAAAGTCTTCGAATCTAACCCGGAGGGACAACACAGTAGAGAAAGACCGTAACATGGGTGCGCCACCTAGAAATAGAAGGGGACCTCACGCGACTTAGAGTGCCTTGACTTGGAGGGAGTTAGCTTAGGATCGAGCTGACTGGAGAGGCTTGATAGTTGAGGCACGAATAAAATAAAAGATCCGGTCTGCCCTGATATTTGGTGTATCAACATTCTTATTCTGATCATGGTATGGCTCTCTCCTAATTCAATGCAATTGAAGCTAAATTATTAAGTGATGAGACACTATGTCTGATAAGGAGCCTCAAAAGATCCAACAGAGTAAGTTTTACCCCTAACTTCCTTCGGTCTTTGACATTCTTATGTGCTATACCAACTTCTGCGGAAGTGTCTTGTAATGATATTCCAGCGTTCAAATCAGTAATATGACATAGTGTCCTGCTGGCAAAGACGACCTTAATTTAGAGAATTTCCAGAGAGATTTCCTTAACCCTACCTCACCAACACGTCCTAAGAAACTGACTTTTGTCAGTTCCAACCCCACAAACGTTCACAAATCAATCGGCAGAACATCTAGCTTAAAACATCTCCCAATCCCTGCTTCACATTGAATCCTGAATGCTGTTCTCTCTAAGGACATCATTATGGACTCCTATGTGTATCTACGCTCTTCTTGGAGTCGCCAACTTAACAAAAGCAGCTTCTCTCCCTTTTGTACAGCAAAAGTCCAAATTATTGCGATTTTATCCCCTATACCAGCATGGAACTGAGTTTTTCCCTCTCAAATACACCCCTGGGATGGTCTCCCCCACCATCGATACACTTGAAAGCCACTTTAAACCTTTGCAGTCCATTAGCTGCGACACAAATCGTTCGTGAACTTTATCGCCGGACAAGAAACCTCATTTTTATCGGCATTACGTGGAGCTTCCACTAAATGACCTCTTTGCCCACAACAAAAGCCCTCTCCCGTGCTCCTGCTCGTATGACAATAAATGCGTCCCCACAAGCACTAGTAGTAGTTTGGTTGATGGTATCTGGTGACTGGCAACAGACCAAATGCTCGTCCAATGTGTCCTGTCCCGTCAGTTCTGTCGTATTTTCCTTTTTCTAGAGGGAATGTGGTACCACAGCCAGTTGGGCAAGCCAACACCACGATTTGACATATGAAGAGCGAAATTTCATATTTCCAGAGCTATGACTTTGCGCCGCATTACAAATGGTTGACAGTTATTAGACAACCATCAGCCATCAACTACGAGTATCGTCGACCATTTTTGTATTTTCTGCTTTTTTTTCAGTTTTTTTCGATTTAACCCGGCTAAAATGGGGTGGTTCTAGGTTCTGGGTTCTTGGTGCTTGGATTCTGGTGTTTTCTTCTTTTTATTTTTTGTCCAAAAACGGAAACCATACAAAGGTGTCACTCGATATGTTGTCGCCTTAAGCGATGGTTCTGTCGCCGTCGGTTGTCCGAAGGAAGCGAGCGCACATCACAACACCACCATTGTGGCAAGTGTTTGTGGTCATAAGAGGACGCACAAACGGACATGGTATAAACGACGTCAAAAATGATGATGACTGCGACGATGATGGTGATGACGGTGACTACAATGACGATGATGACAAGAGTTACCAGCTTATGGTACGACTTGAGTGGTTGGGGCCATTCGGTAATGGCTGTCATGAAATTCAATACAATTTTCGAGGTGTTCCCAGGAGGTGTGTGTTGGTATTGACATGGTGCCGATGGAATGAATTCTTGGCACTGGTTCTACTGCACAGCAGGAGTCAAGACAAATTGCCAATATTGGCCCAAGTGCCTCTGCGTATTGTGGTTATGGGCGTTTTGCTAAGAGCACCACCGCTTGCTAGGAAATTTACTGACTGCATTCGGTCCTGATTTGGATAGCTGCAGGTGGTACGCTTTTGGTGGTAGGAGGTGCCTTGTGCCGATAGATTATGATTCATTTAATTGAAGTGGTATGCCATTTTGTCGCTGATTAAAGATTCCTCTGGAGTTTTATGTGCCCAGAGAGTAGCATTAGAAAAGCTCACAGTAGGACACCAGCACCATGGTGGGTGGTGATGTAAAAAAAATAAGGAATGCCACGGTGTCAGTCATAAGGAAGTCGTTTCATAAATTAATAGAAAGTGAAGATGCATCAAGTCTTCCGATTGGAATTTCATTGGCAAAAATGCCAAGTCAGCCCCTCTCCCTTTAGGTCAAACCAATGCTCGAAGGCAAAACGATTTCTTTCACACTTGACGTGTCAAACTACTTTTAATTAAATTTTATTGTTCCTTCTCGCGCCAGCACACCTCATCTGGTGTTATCTGCTGGATGATTTCAGACTACAGACTACAACTTTACAGCAAATCGAAAACTTATCCGGTTCCATTTGCAAACGTCCACTTTATCACCTAATTAGCTGACAAGTCGATCTCATAAGTTACCCACAAATGGCCCATCAATTAGACCATCTCCATCGTCTCTCTACCATGTCTGTTCCATTTTGAATGAGCAGCGCCAACTAACGAAGATTCAATTCCCATGCCAGCAATCCGGTTCCACTGTCCACCTTAAGTCAATAAAAACCCAAAGATCATGGATACAATCTCTCGAATTAATTGATTAAGCAAAAATTCTCGTTGTCGTCGATTCAGATTCAAAAGAAGAAACAAACGATCACCAGCACAATCGACACGATCGTTTGGTCCGTTGTCGATCGGTCTTGAGCGACCAAATTAAGACTGCGCGCATAAATGACCAAATGATTAGGCCTGGGCATAAAGATGTCAAAGCGACAGACAATCAGCATGACAACACGACGACGATCACTATGCCGATCATGATGACGATCATCATCATCATCATCATCATCATCATCATCACCTGGGTAAATTGTGTGTGTGCGGAACTGCCCAAATATAATCATCAAACGGAGAAGATGAAGACATAGCCGGTGAAGTGATTACCATAAGAGAGTCACTCCCTGCTTTTGAGGGCTCTGCCAGTTCGAAACAGACTCAGAGTTAGAGTCAGAACCCAAAACCAAGACCAAGATCGACAATGACTTTAATGACGTCTAATCGAAGTTTTAAGCTAATGGATTCTAATTCAACGCAGATGTCGCATTCGATTGTGCCGAGGAGGGTATTAATAGCTATCGTCCGCCGTCTCCGTCGTCGTCGTCGTCGTCTCAATTGTAGACGTGTAGTGACAGTCAAACAGTGTTCCTCGCAGCTCGGAATGATGTGATTTTGTGTGAGTGTTGCTTCGTTCTTTTTTAGGGGAAAAAATGAAAAACGAAACGCTCCCGGTGAATTATTGGTTTCAAGAAGAGAAGGCCGTGGTGCCGTTCTTTCAAAAAACATCTTACACCATGAATGGCGGGTAACAAAGTGGCTAGCTACGAGCTAAGGGCTTACCATAATCATTTGCTTAAGCTTGTGATTTAAAAGATTTATAGCTTCGCCTGCAGTTTGTCTGGATTAGACCATTGAGTGATTCGTACGCATTTAGCCGATTGATGTTGAGCGGTTTTTTCCTTCATAACTCTCGGGACAGTATGGATGCGCTACTCTTAGTATAATCAGTGTTCAGAGCTTAGTCTAGGTTCAAAGAGGAAACCGGCGGAAGTGGATTATGGGGAAAATTGAGTTGAAAACAATTGGCGTATAGTCGCCCAGGTAAAGGGCTTCAAGATCGCGTGGTTGTTCTTTTGTTCAAACATGTGTGATGAAGAAGGCAGAGTTGGGCTGACCACCGAATGAAAGTGAACCAGAGCTTATGGGCTAATTTATGGGGAAATTTCTTGAACTGAATTTACAATCCAGAGCCGGGATTGCAAACAAGGATTCGAACAGTGTAAGCACCGTCAGCTTGGTGTAATTGTAGCTACCAAATGATGGTATCGGGTACACAAGATGCATAGTAACCCCATATCGTCGGATGATTTTTGTTTAACCCTGACAAGCTTCATTTGCCGAAATGTCCATCGGCACCATGGTATAGATCACCAATGATACCTTGGGCCTTTGGTTAGACACTTCAAATGGCAGAAACTTATACAATCGCTCTGGTGAAACACCCAATTTTCTGGCAAAAGCCAAGAAGACCTTTGAAGTTTCTGCCGTCTAGGTTAGGTTAGGTAAGAGTGGCTGTTGGAAATACCAACCCACTTAGGCCTATTGGCCCATTGTGATGCCACGTGGAACTGTGATCTTCTTACTACTGGAACCAGTTTGAGCTTATAATAAAGCGTAGGAGACTGTTAACGTCTATTTTTTCTAGATCGTTTAGGTCGTTGTAGAAGAAAGCTCCTACATGAAGCTTCCTTCTCTGGGAGAGAGCTGGGCATGTGCAGAGTAGGTGGGGGATTGTCTCCTCCTCTTCCTCGTCCATGCAGCTTCTACAGAAATCGTTAGTAAAGGCGCCAAGCCTTCTTGCGTACTTGCCTATGAGGCAGTGTCCGGTAATGGCACCTATTATGGCGCTGAGATGTTTCCTATCTAAAAGGATCAGACACTTAGATCGACTCAGATCCAGCCTTGGCCAGATCTGTTTGGTCGCTAGACATGTTTGCCCAACAGTCCACCTAAGGTCTGTTCTTTTATTGGCATCTAGCTTTAGTGGCACCCAACAACGGTGAATTTTGAACTGCTCTGCCATCTCCATGAGAGATGATCGGCATTCAAGGGCGGTTTTAGAATATAATGAGACCGAGTCCAGGGACTTGTTGAAGGCCTGACTATCCGAAAATATGCGGATATCCATTTGCAGATATCGCATTATTCTTCAGCCAGGACAGAGCTTCTTTAATCGCTAAAATTTCCGCCTGGAACACGCTACAGTGATTTGGAAGGCGGAAAGAGAGGCTTAGATTTAGCTTATCTGAGAAAACACCGCCACCAACTCCGCTGTCGGTTTTAGATCCATCTGTGTAGAGATGGATTGACTTGTCCTCCATGAAAGCATCCTCCTCCCAGAATGATCTAGAGGGGAAGCTTACATGGAAGTTTTTGTCAAACCAAAGTTCAGGTATGGTGTAATCGGTGTTCTCTGTGAGGATTCCTAATGTATTAAGAATGTTGGCGTGGCCAAATGAATTATTTGTCCACTGTTTAGTCGCTTTAAGGCGAATAGCTGCAGTCGCAGCTACTTGCTTGCTAAAAATGTCGAGGGGTGTCAAGTGAAGCAGAATATCTAATGCCGCAGAGGGGGTAGACCGCAAGGCTCCGCTTGTGCGGTTGACTGCATTTTCCAAGGCCGTCCACCAGACAACCACCCCGTAAGTGAGTATCGATCTTATGATAGAGATGTATAGCCAGTGGGTTATGCGAGGTTGAAGGCCCCATTTGTTCCCAATGGCTTTCTTGCAAGAGAATAAAGCTATTGTAGCTTTATTGACTCTTTCTTGAATGTTAGGTTTCCAGTTCAGTTTCCTGTCAAAAATGAGACCCAGATATTTTGCTGTATCGGAGAAAGCTAAACTGATACCGTTTATTGAAGGAGGGTCTATGATTGGAATTTTATATTTCCTAGAAAAGAGGACAAGAACAGTTTTATGGGGGCTTATTCCCAATCCACAGCGATCTGCCCAGCGGGTTAAACTGTTGAGATTTACGTGGAGGAGTTCTTTAATGGTATTTAGATGTTTTCCTGAGACGGCTATGGCAACGTCATCCGCATAGGCAATCACTCTGCTACCACCCGCTTCCATGTATATCAGTAGTTCGTTAACCACTAAGTTCCAGAGAAGGGGGGAGAGGACACCGCCTTGCGGCGTACCCCTACTGACATATCTTTTAGCAGAAGTCTCATCCAGTTTGGAGTTGATTATCCTGCTTGTTAGCATTAGATTAATCAGCTCCCCAAGTGAGCCGTCTACCTGCAGAGTTGACAGCGCAGTCGTGATTGCGGATGTGTTGACGTTTTTAAAGGCGCCCTCTATGTCTAGGAAAGCAACCATTGTGTACTCCTTATATTGTAGGGATCGTTCGATGTGGCTAGTCAGAGAGTGCAAAGCCGTTTCCACCGACTTTCCTTTACAGTAGGCATGTTGAGCCGTTGACAGAAGTCTTGGATCAACTTTAGCTCGAATATGGATATCAATCAGTCGTTCTAAAGTTTTCAGAAGGAAAGATGATAGACTTATAGGTCTGAGGTCCTTTGGGACTACATGAGAACATTTTCCAGCTTTGAGAATGAATACTACATTGATGTGGAATGTGGATAAGTTCTACACAGCTCCTCATAATATTTTCCAACACTGGTAGAATAATATCTGAGGATCTCTGTAGCTCGGCAGGTATAATACCGGACCAGCAGACTTGTATGGTTTGAAACCATGCAGCGCCCAGAGCAGTTTGTCTCTCGTAATCAGACCATGAATTTTGGTCACGGTTGCAGTAGGCGTGTTTGGGCTGCTACTGGCCGCGAGTTGGGAGCTACCTGGAAAGTGGGTGTCCAGAAGCAGGTTGAGTGATTCATCACTTGAGGTTGTCCAAGAGCCATCGGTTTTTTTCAAACAGCTGGGCATCATAGGATTTGTGGAGAGGATTTTTCTTAGCCGCGAAGCCTCAGAGGTTTCTGTGATTTTGTCGCAGAATGACCTCCAGGATTGTCGCTTTGCCTTCCTCAGTTCTTTTTTGTATAATTTGAGGGATTCTTTATATGAGTCCCAGTCGGTCACTTTTCTTGTGCTTTTTGCTGCTTTGAAAAGTTTTCTGCAGGTGTTTCTGAGCAGTCCTTGTGCCGATGTCCACCAATGTGGCTTTTTCTTGCCTCTTGGTTGAATAAGAGGGCAGGAAGCGGCCATAGCCTTATTGAGAGTCAGAGTAAATTCCCTGACTTTCATGTCGAGCTCATTGGTGTCACGCGGGAGACTTGATAGTTCAGAGGAAAGCATTTTTGACAGTATTCCTCTGTATTTTGGCCAATCAGTTTTCCGGTAGTTCTGGAAAGCTGGTTGGCTGGGGGGAGCATCACTCAGACTGAATTGGATGTATCTGTGGTCTGAAAAGGAGTGTTCAGACGATACCATCCAGTTTGTTAGCCTTTGGGTGATGCTGTCGGAGACAAGAGTAATATCTAATACTTCTTGTCGGTTTTTTGTTATGAAAGTGGGCTCATTGCCAATATTGCAAATTAAGAGGTTAGTACTTAAAATATTGTCTAAAAGTGACTCACCTCTATCATTGATGTCGGTACTGCCCCATACCGTATGATGTGCGTTAGCGTCACATCCGATTATGAGGCCAGTTTTTTGCCTTCCCGCTTCCAGTACCACCCTTTCTAGGTTATCACCAGGGAGAGGGCCCACTTGGTCGTGGCCAAGGTAAGCCGATGCCAGCCAGTAAGAGCCTTTGGCAGTCTCTAATCTGGCAACGGTTAGGTCGGGGTCACTGAGGTTGGGAAGTAGAAATACATTAAGGCTACGTTTCACTAATATACAAGTTCTAATCTTACCTTTGTCTCTTGTATAGAGCGGAACGTATAAGGGTGTCCTAAGTCCACGAACCACGCCTTCTGCAATCCATGGTTCCTGGATTAGAATTATGTCTTCTGCGCTTTTGGAAAGACGCAGAATGAGTGCGGCCGAAGCCTTTTTTGAGTGGTGGAGATTAATCTGGAGAAACCGTATCATTGCTACAGTCTTCCAGAGTCGCCTCCACCACGGTGTTGTTGAGGTCCTCGGATTCTGAAGATGTGCCCAAGAGCTCATCTTCTATCTCTGATCGTGTAGAACCATATAATCTATAAGAATCTTTATATTCTCAAATGTACAGTGGTTACTAAATAAAATAAATGAAAATGAAATGAAATGAAATAGTGATCTGGTCACGTACGGGTTGCAGAATTCTTTGGACCATCTTTTAACGAAGCCGAGTGATGAGCGGAAATTAAGCTGCCTGTCGCATAGTATACCAAGGTCGCGGATAGATTCAACAAGGGGTATAGGTTGGCCGTGGAGATGGTAAATTCGTTGAGGAGACTTCTTGCATTTACGTGAGAAATTAAATCGATTAACATTTGGAGACATTGAGTTCTAAGCAGTTCTTGATGCACCAGGTGGAAAAACTATTTAGATCTATTTGAAGCAGGCTGGAGTCTTGTTGTGAGGAAATGGGTTTACAAAATTTAGTATCATCAGCATAGAGAGAAAGTGTTGAGTGTTGAATGACCCTTTCAAGATCGTTAATAGTTAGGATGAAGAGGAGTGGACCTAGGTGACTACCTTGAGGAACACCTAAAGTGGCCAGGAAAGGGACCGATAGGGCAGTCCTGAAGCGAACACTATAAAAACGATTATCCAGGTAAGAATATATCCATTTTAGCAAAATGGGTTCAAAGCCCAGGACGGACAATTTGAACAGGATTAGTTTGTGAGATATCTTGTCAAAAGCCTTACTGAAATCACTTGTTATAACGTCAACTTCTTTACCACTTTCTAAGGCTGAGAGAACAGAGAAAGACTTGGGATCGTTTATAAGCTTTGATTGCGCACTATCAAGGTATCGCTGGTAGAGAAGGTTATAAATCTGGGTGAATTGAATGTTTAACCCGAGGTAGATGGAATAGTCAGCAAAGGAATTGGATCGAAGGAAAACTGCCAATAATTTGTCTCTCTTGTTACCTCAAGAGCGAAGTTTATGATTATACCACGGGGGCTCGTAGAAGGGTTTTTTTTTACGCGAAAAGGGAACGTAGAGAGAAATAGAATTGAATAATTCTCTGTAGAAGATAGGGAGAGCATCACTGACGGACATATTGACGAAATTAAAATAACACTTACTAAGATATTCGCTAATTTTGCGGAAATTCGCTTTATGAAAGTCGTAAGAAGAGGCAGCTGCAGATGGGGAATGCTCGATAGGAGAGTGGTGGAAAAGAGAAAGAAAAAGTGGCGGGTGAAAGTTATCAATGGTCGATAGTGAAAGGAGACAGAGCGAGACAGGGGAGTTTATGGGGTCAGTGGTGAAAATGAGGTCTAATTGCCTACCCATATAGATGGAGATGGATATAGATGATATCAACGAGAGGATCAGATAAATTAATTACTTGATCAATTGTATCGATAGCGAGTTGGTAGCATTCGATAGGTTGCGCCGGTAGGATGTAAAAACATATAACGTACAGGGACCTGCAGGGGAGTATTATCTTTACTGAAACGTAGTCAAGCTTAGAAGAAGTAGAAACAGTGATTGGAGGAGAGTTTAGGTCATTGTGGACGGCCAGTAGGACACCTCGACACGGAGAATCATCTTTTGGACGGGTAAGATCGTCGTCTAGGGGGGGGGGGGGGGGATAATTCCTGATTCTTTATATCGGGAATTAGATTAGTTTCGGTCAGAGCGTATATCTTTATTACGAGAGGGCGCAGGAGTGGATGGTCGAAACACTGGCAATGGTAGCACGTTAGGGACGAAAAAATTTGTCGTTGTCAGCTCTGCTCCGTTGGAGGTGTGAGATCCTTTTTGAGTGCACATAGTTAAAGAAACATGAGTTAGCAACAACCCACCAAACAGCCAAAATGGCATAAAGTGGTGTACGGATGGTTCTACAATGGAATCGGGAGTGAGAACTGGAACTGGCAACAGTCCCAGTGTACTCACAGAACTCCACGCCATTCAAGTATGTGCCAACCATATTTACAACTCTGGGGTCAAAAGCGCAAACATCCATACATTCACGGCAGCTATAGCTCGCACAATATTGACTCCAAATCAATCACGTTCTGCTTCAAAACCCTCCAAAAACTAAGCTCTAGGAACAAAACTAAACTGTGGTGGGTTCCTGGTCATGGGAACATTGATGGGAATGAAAAGGCTGGTTAACTGGCCACAGAGGGCTCAGAACCCTTCTACTGAACTCCTAAATCAGTATTCGAATTAGCTATTAATAGCTGGGAGCAGTTGAGATGCTTCTCATATTGGAAAAATAGGCAAACGAGCCATACTGCCCTTCAACAAAAATGCCAATAGATTCAGGATTCTGATAGACTATCAACTCTCAGCAGCTCAGCGACCCATTATGCAAGGATTTCATGCCTTATCGATGCATTAACTGCCTCAAACCGGGCCATCAAGCTACTAAATGACCTTAGCTAGGAATCACCAGATGTCCTAAAGGCATCTGTGTCTGCAGAACTGCTCTGTCAGTCCATTATTTCTCCTGAATTCGGTTCCTTGCACTTTGCACCTTTGTACTTGTACATCTCGCACGGATTACTACACCAAACGACATGAGCATACGTAAAGAAAATTTGGCCGCAAAAAGTCATTTAGCTGGCGCATACTGCTTACATAAGGATTGGGTGGTCTCATTTTCTTCAAAGACAGCTACACATCACTCAAAACCTAAATCTTCGTAAGTAACCATCAAATGTCTCTACTTTCAGACACTTACGGCACATTTCACTCAGGCCAAGACCACTTTGAACCTTTAACGCATCGAAATTAGGACAAAATGATTATGCCGCAGTCGTTTCAACCATAAACTAAGAAATCTTAGGTCACACAACCACCCACGTCAATAACCCACTCAAATGGCACTCCAATCTCTCTACAAATCGAATGCACACCAACCAAGCCCGTCAATGTTGCATCTCTCAACTCCAGACGAACTCCCATCAATCATCATCGGCGAGCATAAATTTCCTCAAAATGCCCATTTGGCTTGAGTTTAATTTGCATTTTGTTGAGCGACCTGCGGCGTAGTCGTCGCCGTCGGTCGTTGTCCATTCACGCGGCCCTTAAACACAACCAAACTGACCCTCGTTACAAGGTTTACCCATTTCGATGCAACATTGTTGCAGTGTCTTCTTCGCTAAATAGCTCTTTAAAAGTTGATGGCTTTTATGGGCCCATTTGGCCAGAGAGCATCGCAGCAACGCATGACATGTTCCCGTATTCGTTGCATACCCCTTGTGCCATGTTTTCGTCCAGCAACACAAATAATAAACCAAACGGATTGACCATCAATTGCAAGAATGTTGCTACAACTGCTGCTGCTTGGATATTATTCCTAAAGGGCCAACGGCCCAAGTGCCTGTGTGTCTGTGTTTGGATATCTTGCGTTCAATGTGCGCTTGAATTGCTGTACCGGAATCTTTTGGGACCTCATTTACGAGCGCCTTAAGCAATCCTCATGGTCTGCTATAAATTGGCCATAAAAATGTATCTCAGTTCGAGTGGTTCAACTTGGTCTTAGACTTGGAATTGGTCAGTGTCCTTTGAGAGTAGAGAACACAGCACAAAACGCACTTCCTTGATGGATTCTTGTCGAAGGAGTACTACTCGTACGTACTCAACCCCATGTCAGTGATTTATTTCCTCACTCACGATGTCGTCGTCTCTCACTGTTGCAACAGCCAATAGAACACACTCACCCATACGATCCCGGGAGACTTTATCTTAAGCACTTAAGCCCGTTGGAGGCTCACGCATTTCCATCACGATGGCTTGTACTTGGTCCCTTAATTACTTCAAAAGTGTGCGTTTTTATTGCCACACAATTAAGGTACTACGATGCCATGCGGCGCACAAGTTTACGATTATGGTGGGCTTACGAATACGAGTATATGCAGATATTCCCAGGCAACAATGTTGCACACTGAGCAATCTAGCTTAAGCGCGTAAAAATGTTGCAAACTACTTACTCGTAAGTGCCATAATCCTCTGCGTATAAACGACTTTCGGGACACATTTCATAGTTCATACCTATTACCTGCGGCGGATGTGAGGCAAAGAATGCAGATACAAAATGTGAAGATATGACAAACCGATAACGACGGATGAACAACGTGTGTAGGATGAGATCAAAGAGAATGAATTGAGCCTCTGCCAGTGTAGGTTGTAGGTTCTTCAGTATGAGTGCGCAACATTAAAGGGACACGAACGAATAAGAATCAACAAAAACCAACTGACAAGGAGCATCGTCTCCCATTTGGCCAGAACAGGAGACCAATTAAGAGGTTTCGATTGAGATTTCTGGAAAATTTGGTGCGACCAATTTCGGCAGGCTTATCTGGTGAGACAAGCGCAAGTGTCAGGCGTTCAAATTTCGGCTGTCTCCGTCTCTGTGTTGTGTGGATGATCTGGTGTTGTTGGAAGGAACGGAAACATGTTTGGTTTGTTATCTTTCCATCTGGAAGGTGTAAAGGTTGTTTTCGAAATCGTTTTTCGGGTTTTCTGCTTTTGTTTTTGTTGGATCAAAGGGAAATTGATTTACGATGTCAAAGAGCGTACAAGTGATGATGGGAAGTGTTGGCAGGCTTGGGAAAAGTTGTTAATAGACTCGAACTGAAGAACGATTTATGGCTTGGACGGGGTGTGTTTTTAATGGATTCTTCCCTCTTAACACGCACTCCTAACACCATGTAAACTACCCGTAATCAAACATTTACAGAGATTCAACTTCCAACTGGTGACTGATTTGTGGTCCGCCATCACCGTTCTAATGAAACTATTTGTCATCAGCGGCTGGACTTTTGTTCCTGAATTGATGTCGATTATGATTTTCTTAGCTGGCAAAGCTGATATACCGGGAGACCGTCCGGCTTCTCCCACTGCCTTTGGCCGAACATTGTAGGATGCAAATATAACTTCAATTTAGGCGACATTTTAGGACAGCAAGAAAGGTTACTTACTTAAGAGGCACTGCAACCCTGCAATAAACCTGTTCCATTAGACCGGTCCCTGGCCAATGCACCAGCTCGGTCTGGGTTTGGCTGGTGAGTTTCAACCAACTTACTCACATGACATCACTTCACCATATCCAAAGCCATTTTTGGCATCAAAGGTCTCAGAGGAGGGTTCTCCATCGTTGTTCTGATAAAGAGGGAGGTGGTGTTTATTGATTTGGACAACCCACTGGAGTCGGCAATATTTCGTCAACTGTGGACTTACCAGAAGCGCACAATAGCGAAGACAAGATAATTTGTGCGACGTTTAGGAGACTGATGCCTATACAGATAGTTGGCCCAGTTTGGGGATTCTTGTTTCGTCTGAATCGTACAACCGATGCCAAGGTTTCATTCTCTGACCAAATGTTGGCAATGAGTCTGTTTCTTCCTCGAAAAAGTTCGTATTCCTTCGCCGGCTTGCGTCAACAGCAGTACTCACCTCACTTTTCATCCATGCATGCTGGATCACGCGAAATGCGCCCTCCCTTTTGGTCGCCGTTTGGAACTAAGCTACTCTGACATCTACAGTGACATTTCTGAAGGCCTTCTAGTAATATGGCCACTTATGCTTCGCACTCGGTGCCGGTGATCCGGGAACTAAGGCTACAATATTTTGAGGGAGACATTTGTTCTTGTGGCTTTTCGATGTCAATACTTCTGACGGATTTTTCCCGAACCTGTGGGTGGTTGTCTGGTAAGGTCCTACCAGAAACACAAATAGAGCAGATGCGTCGTTTTGATACTACAGCCCACGTGTCCTAGATGTTGGAGGGCGCTGCTGAGAGCGTGGTTTTCAGATAGCTCTTGTGGAGATCTGAAATTGCAAATAAGTCTTTGAAAAAGGATTTGCCAAGTGTGCGATGCCTGGTTCTAGCCTATGCCGGGCAGCCGCAGAGAAAGTAGAATAGGGTTCCCTTTATGTGTGAGCTGTTACAGCTACGGTAGGGGGAGTTAAAAGGAATACCTAACTTGGCAGCGTGTGCTCCAATTGGCCAGTGACCCGTGCTAACTGATGTGATTTTTGCTGTCTTGAGTTCTGTTGATTAAGGCATTCGTCCCGTTTTTGTTGTCGGCGGGCCATATTTACTTAGATATGATAGAGGTTCCTAGACTGTACCACTTAGACTCAGAAATATAGATAAAGAGCTGGAGAATTCTAAACTTGATGAGTCCCATCGGTGAGCAGACTGACTCAGCCAGAGAGACATCGAAGGTTGAGCCACATTTGGCTAGCACGTCGGCTCTGTCATTCCGCTCTATATTACTGTGCCCAGGAATCCAGAGAGTAGAATATTATACCGAGCGCTTAGCTGCGTGATTATTTCCTTGCACTGTTCTACTATTGTAGTTTAGAGGACGACGTGAGTGGAGCGCTTTGATGGCAGCCTGGCTGTCAATGGAGATTCCTATGTTATTTATGGTAACGAAGCTGAGGCTAAGTATTTTGCAGGTCTCTCTAATTGGTAGTACCTACCTAGGAAGACACTCAAAAACTCTGGAAGGCGATGAGAAGAGACCTGCTTCAAAGCCGCATTCCATCTTGGAGGCGTCGGTAAAGATCGATACTTGATGTTTCGATGAGGGTCCTTTCCCGAATCGATCCCTAGGCAACAGATCAAGAGCTTTGCTAAGACCATATGATTTCGGGGACAAGAATCCAGATTCTCTGAGTCTGATAGAACTACACGAAACGATGTATTTGAGGTGCAACATATGGAGCAAGACAATATGAGAGCTTCTGTTGAGCTCGATCATAGCGCTCCTGTGGTCCCAATACCACGTGTTCATTGGACTATGCTAAGTATTGTGGCGTTGTAGGCTTTGCTTAAGGCGGGCCATCACACCAGCGATCCATAACCAAGAATGATAGTAACTACGGCAGTGTACGTTTTAGGCTGAGGTCCCCACGTTTTGCCAAAGGTCTTGCTGCAGACGTGGAGAGCGATGCATGCTTTCTTTGCCCTGTGTTCTATGTTAAATTTCCAGTTGAGCTTGCGGTCAAGGATGAAGCCAACTTACCTTGCATTAGAGGATAGACTATGTGTTTGATTGCTAAGATGTGGAAGCTTAAAAGTCGGTATTTTGTGCTTGGTGATAAATAGCAGTCGGATTAACGCCAAGTCCGCAACTTGTGGCCCAAACTTAGCTTAGTCAGAGCTCCCTCTGAAATAACCACGTCTTCCGCGTAACACGACTGCCTTGATATGACAAAATCTTTTGTGCGCAGCTGGGGAGCGCTTTTAGAATGGATTCAGTGTGTACATTATTGCAGGCACCTTCTATGAAGATTCCTCAATCGTCCACACCACCTCATGCAGCTCTGTTTCCGTGGACTTACCTTTAAGGTAAGCGTGTTAGGACTCTAATTGAGGAGTCACTACTGTTCCTGTTGGTTATAAGTTGAATACGGCAAAAAGAAACAGGATCAGCCTTGGAGCTTGCTCATCTAACCAAGTAGAGATTTCTGGACAACCAGTAGAGATGGTAGAGCATTTTCAATATCTTGGAGATTTCTTGATATAATCAGCCGAATCGGGAAGCAAAGTTTGCGTTCGGAATGCTGCCCAAAATATGGGCAAAATATGGGCAACTCTATCAGCCTAAAGACCGAGCTACAACTGTTCCGCTCCAATGTTGAATCCGTGCTTGTTTATGTGTGCAACACTTGAAAAGTCACACCCGCTGTCATAAGAAAGCTGCAAACGTTCGTGAATAGATGTTTGCGAAACATCTTGAGGATGAACTTCACGCGTGAACAGGTCAGGAACCCATTGACTCTGTTATGCGAAGACGTAAGTGGCAGTGGATTGGTCATATGCTTGGTAAAGGTCGTAAAGTGCAATGCGAGTCAAGCGATGCAATAGAACCCTCTCACGCAGAGAGGCAGACCCAGCATAATTCAGAAAGCGTACACGATGGCGCGTAGGAGCCTCGGGGAACGTCGCGGACATAATAGGTCCAAGGGCCTAAGTATAGTATAGTAGTATAAGTTTTGAGCGAGTCCCGGATATGCATGCCCTGGATACGTTCTAGGGTTTTGAGGGCTAAAAACCTTATCCGGCTCATGGCCCCTTTTGCCGAGTTTACGAATGAAAACGACTCGATCTAGTCTCCAGGTCGAGGGTTGAGTGGTTGAGTCGAAGGGAGCCACGATAAATGGCCGTTAATTATGGCAGAACCTTCTCCAAGTGTTTTTGGAGCATAATAATTGGTAAAAATCCCGTCAAGTCCTGGTAACTTGTGGCCTGAGAAGTCTTTTCCTCGGTTATTAATGAGTTCATTTCATTCCAGAGTGTGGGTTACCGGACTTGGGCTCCGTGCAAACCAGCGCCGCTATCTTTGCATCTCGGGAAATGAGTGTTCGTTACGAGTTCCTGTGATTCTTCAGTGGAATCTGCCCATGTTCCATCAAGCCGTTTGATGAATGTCGGACTAGAGTGTTCTTTGGACAGGATTAACTTAGTCGACCTGAGTTGCAGAGTTTTAGAGTTTCAATGGAGTGGCAGTACTCTGCCCAAGCCTGTGACTTAGCCTATATATGTCCATAGTCAGCGTTCTTCGATTAGAGGGATCTTCATTCCACCAGAGTGAAAGGCCCTCCCAGACATCACTAATCTTAGCGATGCGCTATATAGTATAAGGGAATCCTTAGAAAACTGATCCGCGCACATGTTCTCTGACGACCGGCTCAGAGTCATGGGCGGGCATAGGTCGAGTCTGGTGGTACGGGATATGGTTCACCATTAACTCGGTGAGCCTATCTTCGATGTTGGCCATCAGTGCGACCTGAAGCTAGTCTCTTGCTACATCTGCGAAGGATGGGGGTTTGCTGTGGTTTTTGAACTTTGGGGCGATGGAGTGACTGGTTGCTGAGTAAAGTAAGTGAAGTAAGCCTGCCTCTTTTAGAGGCATGTGTGATCAATTTCCCTCCGCTTAGATGAACATATCAACCACGACTTGATATTTAAACTCGTCCACAGCATCCTTCCCATGCAGAGTACCCGCCGCTTCATTCATAGCAATCTTCCTGAGGATCAACACGGTCTTCTAGTCTCGGCTCTTCAAGATAGTACCAGAGGACTTGTCCTCCTGTTTTTTTGGCTTGCGGTCACTTTGGCTATTGACCTTGTCCACCTTGCCGCTGGTAGTAGAATTGTAAGCGCGACTGACATAGGTAAAAAGTGCTAAAGTCCGGAGTGGAACCAGGCCTCAACCGAAAATCCTTTCATTTTTACCCACTCCAAGATGGTTGAGGGGTCTTCCTCTATTGCGGTGTGCCTCCGAGTAGAAATCGACGACTCATCGGCCCGTGGCGTGTATGTTATATCAATTTGCTTGACATGTTTTGCCTATATCAGACGACTGAGAGTTCTGAGCAGAGTTCTCTGTTTTATCTCATCTTCCATACCTCGCAAACACGATCGATAAATCGAGGAACCTTCCGTTTAAAATGACCAAGAATACCTAAAACCGCTTTCGCTAACAGCTATTCTTTTGCACCATAGACAAGGACCTGATCTGGTCAGAAGGTGTTTTGCATAGGGAAACCGTTTGCTAGATATGGTGATATTCTACCACGCAGTAAGGCTAATTAGCCTAAGCTTGTTTCCAGATGTGGTGTCATGTAGGCTATACTTTCCGAATGTACTATCATCATTTTCTTAAAGGGGTTTTCAATAGGGACATAACAATTTCGTACCCTTAAACCTTTTTATGATCTGTCAATGTCAAAATGCCAGCCGGGGTTTACATTTTTATCATTGTGAAGTTCAAGAACGTGCAACGTTTGGAAATTATTAAATATTACCGAAATTCTGTGTCTGTGGTCGCAACTTTAAGAGGGCTTAATCCAATTTTTAGTCGTAATAATCGCCACACCAGTCAAGCTATGTGTGCTAAAGTGGATAAATTCGAGTCAACGTATTCACTATTGAATGTTACTGTGCCAGTCTAACAACGCACCAGTCGAAGTACCGAAAATATCGCAGCGTAAGCGCTTCAGTTCAAAATGAGCCAAATCAGTCGATTCCACGCCTTTCACAGGAAAAACTTCTCCGATTGGGTTCTGCAAAAGTTTGAAGACGTGATGTAGCTCATTTTTGGCTCATGTGCATGTGCTTCAATAGACTCCATTGCATCAACAAAGACTGACCGTGTGATGTGGGTTTCATGCCGAATTTGTGATTGGATCGTATTTTTTCGTCGATGAAAATGATCGTCAAGTTACGGTCAATGGAGCTCGCTATCGTGCCATATTGGAAGACTGTTTTTGGCTAGAATTGGATGAACTTGGCATCAGGGATACGTGGTTCCAACAAGGTGGTATCATAGCTGGCCAAACAATTGATCCATTGAAGAAAAAGTTCGGTAATCGCCTAATCTCGAGATGAGTTCCGGCCGAATGGCCACCTAGCTCATGCGATTTAACTCCATTGGATTCCTTTTTATGGGATTGCTTTCAGTCGTGGCTTTATGCCAACAAGCTAACAACGTTAGAGAAGCTCAGGAGCAATATTGAACTCAAAATCTGAATGTCTTCATACGATTTATAGCATTGCTCATAGATTTTGTCGTGGAGCTCGTATAAACACTCCTTGGTAGGGTCGTCCCTGACTTCTGTAGGGGCAGCTTATACATTTTATCGAACTTGGGCCTGATGAAGATTATCGTGAGGCTCTCGCTCAAGTGTCGGAAACTCAAGACTTCTTGCCTAAGTCTGGCGCATATGGTAAATCCGCATCCGATTAAGCGCTGCTTATTTCCTCTATAGCAATCACCATAGTAGACGTCACAGTTGTTCGTCCTCCATATATCCGGCTCATCCCATCACACTTCCTGGATGGCGGTGATATCTTAATGACAGCAGTCAAGAGTTATGCTAATTGTTCGGCTGCTTTAAACGCTTTGCAAGAGCCGTCAACACTGAATCCGTTTATATCCAATTCCATTAGTTGGTTCGTCACATATTTTTTAATCTCTTCCGTATTGGGTCGTATGCCCTATGAGGGCGTAGGCCAGTATTATTCCACTGACCCAGCATGCCCTTGCCATTTTAGCCCGCATGAGTAAGGGTTTACTCACGCAGTTACCGTGCACCACCATTGAGAAGTATGAAAAGCACTTCGCTGCGAACTTGATTGTTGTAATGCTGGCCCAATTCAAATTATAGGACAGTCAGATTGATCGGGAACAATCGTTATGTAGGTCCCCTCGCTCTTATAAGTTTGAAATCTGGTTGGACGGGATCATTACTCGGTGGCTACTACGGGTAGTTAAACCAAACACAATTGATGTGTAGCCACAGTTGCAGAGCTGGACATAGCCAGGTTGACGCCGCTCAGTGTCTTTCCTTGTACAACATCCACCCGCACATTTATGGTTATATTAAGCGATGTGCTACAGACTTAAATTGGCAATGACACTACTCGCGAAATCTGCTTGCTTCCACATAGAATGGATGGACCTGCTCCAAATTGCCCAAGATTTAGAAAAAGCGCCAAGGAAAGTTTGGCTGAAAATCAATGAAATCATAGTGCCTCGAACACCAACGCTCACTTAAGCTTTGCTGTACAGCATCACGAGGAAGTTAACTTACTAACTCCACATAGGTACCGAAGTCTTCTTCCACTTGTATACGCCACCTGAGGTCGTCGTCTATCTCTGGGTTGAAGTTGAATACTTTTCGGGCTAGAGCGCTGGTGTCCACGCGTTCAAGGTGACTAAGTCATCTAAGCCGGCTTATCCAAACTTTTCTGACGAGGTCTCCCGCACACAGAACCGAACACTACCCAAAGAACTCTACAGTCGAAGCGCCCAAGAGCATTTTAGTACGCTTTCGTCAGTGTCCAAGCTTCTGCACCCCAAAGAAGGACTGGCATGATCAGTGTCTTGTATGATGTCAGTTTAGTTGCTTGACAGCAGCGATTAGCAAGAACGATTCTTCGCATGATTTCCGCGTTTGCGTCATTTTCGGAGTAGATAGCGAAGTCGAGATTTTACTACCTCAAAGTTTGGACTGTCTATTGTGACGTTTTGTCCTAGGCGTCGATGTTGCTTGGCTCTCTTTCTTGACAGCATATATTGTTCTTCGTTTTCCGCTGTATTCTTCCCATTGTTGTCTCCATATGCGAAAAACTGAGCAGACTTTTGAAGATGGTAGGTCTGGAGTTGACTTGGGACTTTCGCACAATTCTTTCAAGAACGACGTTGGAAAAATCACATGACAACTCATCGCCCTTGGACATTGAAGATTCCGATTTTAGCAGTACGCACCGTGATCGTCTCTATCTCCATTGCCATCCTGAACAGTTGAATGACCTTGACAGGGATGCCAAAAACTTTAGTTCATCTCTGCTAACGCTGTCATGTGCGGCTTTAAAATCAGTGAAATACTCGTATCGACTGAGAACTCTTGCGGTTTTTCCAAAATCTGCCGTAACGTCCGAATTTGATCTACGTTTCCTGGCCTGAAAACACACTGATACGGGCCGATCAAACTGTTGACGAAGGGTCCTAGCCGTTCACACAACACCTAGACAGAATTCTATATGCGATGTTGAGGACACATATTCCCTTGTAGTTGACGCAGTTGAGGGGACCTTCTTTTTTAGAATTAGACAAACAGCGCTGCGGTTCCATTCATGCATACTTCCGTTGATCTACAATAGATTTTCGAGTCGAGTTGATGTACTCGTATGCTCCGTATCTAATCATCATCTGCTGCTTGACAGTTAAGCCATCGGGTGCTGTAGCTTTGTTGGACTTAAGCTTGAAATTTGGTGTCCTGGCTTCTTCTGAGTCAGAAAATGTTGTCTGTCATCGTCCCGAATAGTTCATTCTCTCTAATTTCGAAAGGTTGTTCGTCGAATCTTCCCAGATTCTCAGCACCAACTGAGGCTCTACTAAGAGATTTTCTTCTGCAACTTGGCAGACTTTATTTTTTGGCACAACTTCCGAATTTCCGAACTTCATTTCTGCTGTTAGCTATGCTCTTCACTTCTCATGATTTCTAGATTCGCCTGTCTGCATTCGTCATCGAAGCAGGAGTGTCTTTCGTAAGGGCACATCAGAAGCGGCCTAGCTGATTGCTCTTTGGCAGTGATACCACTGGTCTTCTACGTTTAATGCTTGAAGCATTGGACTTCTCGAGAGCTAAACGCAGGTATGACCGGAAAAGGCCCTGGCGGTCTTTTACACTTATAGCCATTCGTCGTTGAATTTCATCACAGTAGTCCGCTGCTACGGATATCCGCATCCGTATCTTGGCTACAACGAGATAATGGTCCGAGTCGATGTTAGCTGCTCAGAAGGTTCAGACATCCAAAACGCTAGAGGAGAGCCTTGCATCGATCTCAATATCATCAATTTGATTGACAGAAAATCTCTGGTGGTTTTACGTGGACACCTGGGCTTATTCCATGGAGAGCCTACTCTCATACCGAGATTGAAGTGCGTCAGCCACCATCCTGGAGAAACCCCATTCAGACAAGTACCAAATTCGAAGTCATCGTGTAAGCTAGACTTCCGTTTTGGTCGAGGGTGAGGCCTATCTAAAGCCTCCGTCAATATTAGGGTCATGGTACCTTGTAGTGTTTGCTGCATTTCGGGGTTTTCCTATAGGTTTAAACCACATCCACATCCACCATGAACATCCCTTGATTGGGCCTAACTCTACAAGTCAGACTGAAACCGAAGTTCCAGGGGCTCTTGGCTCCCATTGTACAGAACTAAGCCTCTGTTGGGCTACCAGTGAGACCCCTGCAGATCTATTGTATCGACTGACCGCTTGGCGATCAAATGTTATGTACATTAGTCATCATAAGACCAGCTTTGTTCTACCCCGTTTATATCAGACTACGCCATTGAGGGACGTACTCGTAAATGAGTGTTTTAGTGACTCGCGTACCTTAAGAAATGGCGTTCCACAGGGTTCAGTTCTTGGTCCTGTTCTTTTTTTAATTTATATTAACTCTCTGTTTGCTCTCAATCTTAAAGGTGTGTCAACAGCGTTTGCAGATGACATAGCCCTAACTTATCAGTTTGATATAATATTCAAATGTATTGCGAAGGTCTCAGAAGATCTTGAAACATTGAGACTTCGTTTCTTAAATGCTAACCTAAACCTATGTAAGCTGACCATCGCTATTTACAGAGCAAATAAATTGGTCAGCTCTGCCTCATTAGTGAGGCTGGTCCGTAATTGACGGAAACGACAACGAAACATCGTCCCCATCATTCAACCACCAGAAATGCTGGTGCTGCCGAACGACATCCCTCTTATCGCGATTCCCCACCGCCCTACTGAACCTGTGGCGATCCAAACTGCCGTGTGCGACGTCTCTGCTGTAGTTGAGTCGCCTGTCCCCAGCTGTCCGAGCGACATGGAAGATTAACGGAACCGCTGATCTATCCTGGATCAACCCTATCTGATCAAGGTAGAGGAATGCTTCCGGTGGAACGAAGCCGTCAAAGCGCACACTCTCGTGGTAAAGGTAATTGGGGTAGTAAGCCCCAGATATCAGGTTATTCGTCGACGTCATTGCTCTTGCAATGTGCCATCGAGTCAGCTTAATTACGAAGTTGTCCACTCGTATTAGGTTCGCCCTGTTGTAAAAGACCTCATTAGAATAAAATTTTTGTACTCCGACTCTGGTGTTCTGTACAAGCGAAGACAAGCCCTCTCAAACACCCGAATCTTTTCCATTAAGCTTGCTCGTACATTGAACCACACGGGACACCCAAATACCAGCATGGGCCTGATAAGGGCCATGTAGCAGATTACCTTTACCGTCGCATCGAGTTGGCTGCTATAAAACAGTCTCATTGTAAGGGCAAAAGCACATTTAGCTCTGGCCAGAGCAGCATCTACATTTTTGCCAAAATACAGAAACTACCAGGTGATTCACTGGAAAAATTAAAAAGGAGCGAAGGTGTTGTACAATGCGTTCGCTGCCAGAGGTTCGGGCACGCCGCGTCGAACTGCCAAATGCAGCCTCGATGCGTGAAGTGCGCAAAGAACCACAGTTCCGAGGAGTGTGCTCTGGGTAGGAACGGAGCATCTGATAGGACGCAGCTCTCGCGCGTGTTATGTGGGAACGTGGGACACACCGCAAACTATCGTGGTTGTCCTAAGTTCGCCGACATTAAAAAAGCAAAACGGGCTCGGCAGCAGAAGGTGGAAGTCAAACGTTCTCGTGTTAGGTTTCAAACACCAGCCGTCACGTCCCAAATTTCCTACACCCAAATGGCGCCAGGTAGGGGGGCTACGGTACAGCAAGCGACTGTTGCTACTCCGGTGCCAATGCCGAGAACAACGGAAGCGGCACCTAACATGATGTCCATATTGCTCGCAATCCAAGGGTAGATGGCTCAGCTGCAGCAGCAAGTACAAGAACGGGCCAAGTGGGTGGACCAGATCTACGCGCTGCTGCCGGGCCTAACGCAACACATGCCGTAATGGGTACGCACATGGTGGAGCAAACTTTGAAGGTCCTTGCGGTGAACGTTAATTCACTGATTAGAATCGAACGAAAAGCCGCGATGTTTACATTGCTACAAGACCAAACTCCTGATGTGCTTTTCGCTAGCGAAACAAAGCTAACCGATAAGCACAAACTGGAGTACAATAATTATATTGTTAGAAGAAGAAATCGGCCCAGATCCAAACGTGGAGGCGGTGTCGCATACATCCCGCTCCGCAGAGGAAAGCGGCTGTACTTGGCCTCTGTTTATGCACCTGAGGCTTCACAATCCGCCCTATTCATTACAGAGCTCGACACACTTTTTCGACTTCTGAGGCTGGAATCGGGGGAGAATTATTTTATAATCGGCGGGGATTTCAACGCTAGACACAGAGATTGGGGAAATAATTTGCCAAATACTAGAGGGAACCTACTACTCGATTGGTGGGGTCAGCACGATGTCATGTACAGACTCGGCCTTAAAGCGACAGATAACCCGTCGTTTCCCAGAGGCGGGTCTTATTTGGATCTACTGCTGTACGACGAACGTATACGACTGACAGGTACGAATTTACAAACGCTAAACTGTCTGCGCACATTCGTGTATGACAGCGACCATTGCGGTTCTTAGCACATTCCGGGTTCCATTTTGATTAGAAAGTATGTGACTTATCGTTTTGTCTTTTCGGCATTCAACACATAGCCCCCTATGCTCAAAAATATCAACAGCAAACTCAGATGGATCATGAGGTTTTAACAGATCTTTTGGATTGTTGTATCCGTGCTTTTCATATATATGACACCGTTGAAATTGTTGCTCTATTTCCTCTGACATAGCCGGCCAGTAAAACAATCTTCGTGCACGTAATCGAGTTTTTTCAACGCCTAGATGAGTCACAATTAATTTTTCACCAAAAACCAGGATCCCATCCTTGACACTGATTCTTTCTTAATTTTAAAAAGTTTCTTGCATTGCAATTTCTTGTAGTTTTGCCATTCAGCTGCAGGAAACCTCAAAATTTTAATTAAACATTCGTCATTAAGAGTGGCATGTTAATAAATGAAAAAAACATTGTCTGACATACAAACTCGATTGACAAGACTCTGTACAACATAATCCATATCGGGCTTCTCTGCCCCCGAGGTACTTACACAAGCCCTAGACAAATTTGTAACCCCAGACATTTTAACAAAACATAAGAATACGTTGAAGCCTGGTCGTTACTTTGTCGAGGTTTTTCACTAATTCCTCGAGAGGCTTGTGGTCCAAGTGAACTACCCCGTTTATATCAGACTACGCCATTGAGGGACGTAGCGTGTGTTATTGGGCGGGAGCCCCAATTTGGTTAACAACTGGTTGATCAGGATCAGCTATGGAAAATGAATTACATCGCGGTGTCAAAAATGTGTGCTGCCAATATAACTACGACCCCCGCAATAAGTAAGCCTGTGTTTCCGGAGCCGATGTCGCAGAGGGGTATTACCGAAGACGCCATCCTTGCCTAGCGTACCATTAAAATTGCCGGAGAAGGTTTTCGTGTCATATTTAGGGCATTGCTGGTAGGTTTTGTCTACGAGCTCGTAGAAGTAGTTTTAAGTAAGGTCGTCCCTCTCCTCTGTAGGGGCGTTGGATTTTGGAATTTACCATTCGTCGTCAGGCATTCGTTTAAATGCTTGAAGTTCAAGACTTCTTCCCTAAATCTTCCTCTGACGGCAAATTACGAGTAGCATCCGAAAAAACGCATCAACCGCTGTCACTGTCGCACTGGATGCCTTTGTCGGTCTCCAAAGTGTATATCACAGTTGCTCATCCTCATTTCGTCCGGTTCATCCCATCACACTTTGCGGTTAGGTCTGCTTTGTAGCAGTCGAGAATCGCCGCTAGTTGTTCGGTTTGAGTCCGGCAAGGGTCCGAACATTCCATGTGATGATCCGAAGATCGTTGTCCTTTAATCGTGTGCCAGGGTCATCAACAATAAATCCGTCATTAACGAGACTAGTAGGTAGTTCGTCAGATTCTTATTTCTTCCGAATAGGGCTGTGAACCCTGTAATGGCATAAGCTAGTATCATGCAACTGGTCGATCACGCACCTGCAATTGTAGCCTGCATGGGTGAAGATTTACTCATGCTGTAACTGCGGACCTACCAATGTGGTGACCAATCCATATTGCAAGACAGTAAACTGTTTCTTGATCAATCGCCGCAGTTAACAACTTGTTTCATTTAGGAGGCGCGATGTATCGGCCGAGAGCCTCACGAAACTTGTTGTATGCGGCAGAATTGGAAAGCAACAGCTGCGTTCGGTATGTTCTCCAACGACTACCACTCATATGCTGCATACCTCTGTTAACAAGTGTCTACGCATCATCGCCAGTATATTCTGGTCAAACAGTACCTCGAACGAACAGCCCTCGTCGAGGACGGTCAAACGACTTACCGACATCATATAGGACGAAGGAGGCCCTGTATAAATGCCATGCATTCGAATCCCCTAAATCCCGCTAGAGGCAGGACTTGCCCAATGACAGTGGGAAATATGCTGGCTAGTATAAGTTTTTGACTCCTATGCCTCAAGGAGAGTTGCAGGAACTAAGTAAGCAAGATGATGACAATATGCGGAGTTAGCCACGAGAATTGTTAACTTTACTTACTTATGCACACAGACAAGATGAATACGGCAATGTCGCGTAGTGGCTATGTCCATAAGCCTTCAGCTATACATCTGCAGATGCAACTTTGAACTTTCTCTAACAGAAGGACTTTTAGAGACCACATTCGTCCAGTTATTCCTCGTAGAAACTATGAGCTTACCCATGGAGAAAAGGTGCGGCCTTTGGGACACCAGGATCCGAAATTGTACATAGAAACCAACTTCAACGAAAAGGATACTCAACACAACTTTTAGTTATTTTTTTTATTTTTATTTAACTTTGAGTAAACAGGTTGAAACACTTAAAAGGATAACGGGGCAGACGCCTCACAAACTACTGCATACTTAGTACCTAAAAATTGTCTACAATCTTACAACTATCATCTATCTGTCTATCTGTCTATCTGTCTATCTAAACTCTGCGTCTAGTATCTATGCTTAGTTTTAAAACAAAAGTTATCAACTCTATTCGAAGAATCGTATTGCAAACTGGGGTAGCGTTTAAGTGTTAAACTAAAAACATTTCGCGCAAACGGAACAGCTAGCTTTGGCTCACAAAAAGACAAAAGAAAAACAAGAAAAATTAATAAAAGTATCTCAGTATCTAACTACGGTATCTACGGCTTAAAATTTAATCACAAACACATTCGATTACACTGGTGTAGGAGTACTCGTTTAGGAAAACGAAAACAACAAATTCACATTTTACAGTCGTTAGTAGTTCACGCGTTGAGCTTAGCGATCATGCTTGGTCAGTTGAAGGGGCGCTTTGTTGTTAGCTCCGGCGCTGGATGCGGCCGTGCCTGTAACTGTTAATGGGGCAGCCGATAGTGAGTCATCATCCGAATCGTCGTGGACGTTGATTTCTTCATCGGAATCGGAATCGTTGACTTCTAGATGATGCTGATGCTGATGATGCTGCTGTTGCTGTTGCTGGTGCTCGTGTTGTTGTTGAGATAGTGACGCAGCGACGGCATATTGTCGCGCTAGACCAAGAGCAAAGGCAGCAGCCGATGGTGAACCAGCAACCAGAGATCGGAAGGCACTTCGCTCACCGCCCATTGATAATGGAGCTGATGCTGTGCCTGATGATTGGCTGTGTTGGGTGACTGCTGCCGCCGCTGCTGCTGTGGGAGATTTCTCCACTGCTGAAGTTATTGGAGATGATGGTGCCACTGCTGGAGGTGATTTCGGACTGAGACTGGACGCTCTGACTTGAGGATGGGGATACAGCTGAGGGGGATAATGATGATGATTGAGAAGCAATTGCTGAGTAGGTGGATGCGGATGATGGTGCTGGTGGTGCTGGTGCTGGTGCTGGTGCTGTTGCTGCTGCATGTGATGGGTCAATGATGATCGGCAGCTGTTTGTAGCTTCGGAGGATGGCGCATGGTGGTGCTGCTGGGATTGTAGGGCACCAAGCGGGTGATCCTCGTTGCCGGAAGTACGGATGGTATGCTGGTGATTGTTGGTGATGTTGCTGCTGATGGGTGGTGAATCGGCGATGGATCGCTGCTGCTGTTGCTGCTGCTGCTGCTGTTGTTGTTGGCCCAGCGTTGGACTGGAACGACGCTTCAACAGATTCATGCGTTGGTGCCGGCGCCATTTCGCCCTTCTGTTGGAAAACCAAACCTAATTCGATCAATATGAAAGGATGTTTGGTTAGTTCGCAAAAAAAAGTTTACACTAGCAATGTGTGCGGGAGCAAAGCTAAAGCACAGTTAAAACTGCACCTAGCTAAGCAGAACAGACTTTGAACTAAGTAACAAAGCCTGACGAGAGGTTAGAAACATGAAACAGAAGCAGATGATAGGATGCGTGATCTAACTACCGAACATGAAATTTCTTCTTACCTGGACACGAGCTTCGCTCAGCGACGTCCGACTGGATAGTCTTTCCCTCGTACTGACACAGGGATAGTGTGACTTGTCGAACTCTTTCTCTAGCTCTTCCAATTGCTCTGGACTGAAGGTGGTGCGATTACGACGAAATTTCGGTTCATCATCATCGTCCAAGTAGTCCGAATCTTCAAATAATTTCAATCAAAATCTTCGACTGGGGAGTTTCTTTTGATGTACACTTACCAACTAAACGATTCTCATCAGGCGACTCCAACGTGTCATGACTGCCAGAGCCAGGCGAAATAGGTCTCGACACAGTCAAAGGAGATCCGCCGAGTGGAACTGCCGATAAGCTTGGTCCTGTGGGCCAGAAGTGCGGTTGACTGGATGCGGCAGCTGCTGCCGCCGCCGCAGGATGCCACGTGAAACCTCCATATGGATGTGGTGGATACAGTCCGTACGCTGCCGTACGAGCAAATTCACTTGCAACACGTTCAGCGGCGCGGTTACGTAGAATTCGATTGATGGATGAGACCGACGGAGCTGTTGCATTCGTACACACACCTGAAGGAGACAGAGACGTCCAGATTATAGCCACCACATAGCCAAATCAATCAAACTTTAGTCGAAGGGAAGATCGAAATCTTTTTACTTCTTCATCTTCATCTTCCCTCCCGTCCCAATCCAACAGTAACTTACCTTCTGAGATTAAACGTTCGCGAATTTCCCAAGCGAATATCGTCGGATTCTCCCGTTTGTATTGCTCGATCTTGGATACCACAGTTGGTGTTGCTACCTTTGGCTTCGAGCCACCAATTAGACCAGGTGGTCGCAAAGAACCTGCAAGAACAACAACAACAACAACAAAACACATCACATGAGAAACTCTGACTAAACAAAGCCAACAATAAAGGGAGCCAACGTATAATAGCTTTATCAAGAGTTGGCCATCAACAAATTAATGGAAAGGGGGTTGGCAAGGAGTCCTCCAGTCTTCCTATATCCAAGCCAAACACACACACACACACACACTCGTAATGATAGGGTTGTTATGTCGAATTACGTAAACAAAACGTCCTTGCCATATGTGCTCGTTGTTTGTTGCTGTGTCTTCTTCGATGGGTCTTCTGATTTTCCATTCATTCATCATTTTGCCAAGAAGAAGGTTGACTCAGGGAGGAGGCCATAAATTTCACGCTTGACACCGAAAAATGATGACTCAAATTATACAGTCCTCCAGGGTGGTGTTTAAGTTGGGTTAAGTGTTGTGTTTGGTTATGCTTGAGGAGTTGCTGAACTGAGGGAGGCACTAGCATAGGTAGGTAATCTTTAAGTTGAACTTACCAAGTAATTTTGAGACGGCACCCTGTTGTGTGAGCATATGCTGGGCAATGTCGTAGCCACGCAGTCCGAAGCGAGAAAGTTCTAGTATACGTTGCTGGGAAACAAGTGCGCTGAGTGTTGTTGGTGATGGAGATCCACCAGGAAACATAGCTGAGCCGGGTAGTTGTACGGATGAGGTGAGACCAACTGGAAAATAGAAGAAGAAATTTTTGTTAAGTCTAGGTGATGGAAGACATTGGCTAGGTCCCTGGTAATGAGTTCCATGTCCTGGTGTACTCGTAGGAGCGCAAATGTGATAGAAGTTGTCTAAAATCGACGTCCACTTCCATTCAAAGAAGATCAGTTAGGATCGCCGATCTCCTCGGCCACCGATCAACTAACCGAAGGCACCTTTGTCATGTTGAACTTGTCAAATTATGCCACGATTTAGTCCAATTGCTTGAGAAATAGTTATGAAGGCTCCACCCCACGATGATCGATAGCAATGATCGGAAATGAAAATCTTGTCATCCACGATAGAGCTATGACTTCAATATTGGCCAAATGATCATATAAAAGCGTTCGCTTGCACTCAGAGAAGATCATTGAAGATCACTGATCGAAGTGGTAGACATCAACTAATTGAGGATACTGCTCTCCTGATAACCTCGTCAACTAAACTCATTGTTGAAGGCTTATAAGTATCTGGAGAATAGTGATCGATAATCCACGTCATGATAATCAGTGATCAAAAATCGAAGTATTTTTCTGCATCCTAAAGTGGAGACTATTCTCAATTGAATCGCAAAACTTAAATATGGACAAGCTAATAAGATAGGCACCAACTTGTGTCCTAAAAGATCAGTGAGGATCACTGATCGCGCTGCTACTTAACTACCTATCGGGAACTTCACTCTTTGTTTCGCTCATCAAATTAGCTCACGATGTTCTCGAAAGCATGTACTGAAAATAGTGATCCTTATCTTAGGGGACACAAAGTGACTTCAAATCCTGACTAACTGGTAAGACATATCGGAGAAACTTATCCAAAAAAGGAGTGATTTTTGCAGATCATAGAGAAGGATGTATGATCAGCTCAAATATCATAAGAGCTGGCCAAATTGTAAGGATTCAGTGCGCCTGAATTCTGTGGCATTCAAAGCAGATCATTGATGATCGCGAACATAGTTTAGAAAAAAAGTGATCGATGGTAATCGAAATCCATCTTTGCAGAGAGCCCTTCGTCCCCAATAAGCGAACGCCTTAAATTTTCTCCAATCTGAGACAAAAATCAATCAAATTTGTTTTAAGACAGCAAGTGGTCCGTGGAAGTGATCTTGTCCTTAGTACGATCAGTGCAAAAGCTGCAGCCTTCCAAATTAGGGACTATGCATGGTGCAAACTACCTTATTGTATTAAAACCGAGCCTCGGATAGAGACGGAGTCAGTGTCAGACCGAAAACGAGACGACGAAGCCACAGCCATGGCTGAGGCCCTAGACTGCCATAAAGCCGATACCTCCACCATCCGGGAAATGTGAAACTATGAGCTGGACAGAAAGAAGAGTGAAAAATGGTACGGAATACCGATGCAGCATCTATTTATGTGCTTATCTATGCACGCAGCGGATTAAAGCCAGAAGTGATGGCTCTATGAAACCTTCGACCAATATCCAAAGTACGATGGCGTTAAAATGGTCTTAGGTAATTTGAATGCCAAAATAGGAACGACCTCGACAATGAAACGTAAATGGCCAGAGGTTTCTGTAAGGCCAACTTCAACTTCATTGGACGCAAACGGTTTCAACACCGGATCAGCTTGTTCTGATAGCAGAAAAGATAGACCACGGTCAACGACTAAGACTTTTGCTCATTACCATGGGAACACTCTAACAATTTCCAGAAGCGCGCTATGTGCAAACATTTTAAGGGTACCCTAACCCGTTGAGCGCGCACTAATTTACAAAAAAAGGTTCAACATTGACAGTTTTAGAGGCTGTCAACTCCGGGAAGTAAAAAATTAGCAGATCTGTTTGCACAATGGAAAATATTCTTACAACTGTGGCAGACATAATCAGTTAGAGGCAGCGAAACCGCAGATCTCATTATCAAGGGATGGAACTAAGTACTAAGTACCAAAGAAACCAATCAACCGTTTAGGTTTTTAGCCCAAATGGGCAGGCCTAGTGCATCAGTAGGACCGTTTATGCTACTTCAAAGGATCTTACTTTGACGGATCAATGCTCATATATCTGAGCATTAGCTCAACAACTGAAGAGATTCTCGACAATTTTAAACGATTTGCCATGACAGTAGTGCCACAGTTCTGAATTTGAATGAGCCTTTCAAAAAAATTTATTTACAAACGCACCCTGATGGCCTTCCTCACAAATTATAAAGATCAAAACCACCCGTCAGATGTTAGTCATTGACAGCAAAAGCTTAGTGTCAAGCTAGTGCAACTTATCACACCAAACGCATTGGAAAGTTAGGGTTTCTCAATCCATTGTACTCTTTGTAAGTTCCTTTGAATGGAATCTTTCAGTCTTTCACGTCAACGCCAAATATCTGCAGACTGATTCGAGCGAAAGGCGGACATTCACAGAGGTAGTGCTCCACAGTGTCGTCATCACTTTCATAACAAGCGTCGCAGGAAGTTGTATCACTTATACCCAGCTCATTTAAGAACTTAGCAGAAGTGTAGTGCCCCGTCACTACGCCAGTAAGCAACCTGCAGTCTTTCTTGCTGAGAAACCGCAGAAAGGCCGCTGTCTTCTTAGGGACGTCGGGGAGCATTCGTTTGTTCTGCCTGCAACTAGGGGAGTCATATAATCTGCAGTTGCTGCCAGACAGACAGCCGTAACCGAGAACGCAGGCAGACCTAATGTAGATTCAGTTCCTGGGATTTCATTTCCCGTGATCCCATTGTGGCGTGGGACCCAGACAAGACTCAGTGAATTTAACCACCCGACTGCATTCTCGAACTAAGAGGGTTTGGCAAGGCTCTAAATTCTAGCTTACTTCGCCCCGTGCACCGGTTTTCACAATATTTCATTGCTCGTTGCTATCACAATTACGTATGTCTCTGCTTGGAAGACAGATGCAAGTTTTCCTAACGAGGAGTGAAGTATAATGTTGTCGTCCTCCAGAAAGACTCCATCGGTTTTGGAGTTATCCGTAAAGACCCGACTACACTCCTTTCCTGGCTCAGATTCTGGTCGGAAACTAGTTTTGGGGGCTGTGAAAATCGATTCATCAAAGGTCATCAAAGTTCCAGTGCGTATTGTACCAAAGACCACTTCTTTTTGCAAGGTGATGGTTTGAGAGTTCGTCCGAGGTTTAAATATCAGTAGCAGAGGACGATTCATCAGTGCATCTGGAGTAGAACAAGGCGTGCTAAGGAAAACCTCCATGCAGCCCAAGCAGACAGTTCTTGAAGTCTGATAAAGCAACAGCCATCTGATGCTTAGTAAAGGGATTTCCAATAGAGACTTGACAACTTTGAATTTAATTTGTGAACGCATTCTTTCACTAATCATCAAACTGTCACTGTCAATTTATTCAGTAAACTCAACATAAAGTACACGAACGAGCAACGTCTGCAAATTACAAAAATTTTCTACCGAAATTCGGAGTCGGTGACTGCAACTTTAAGAGCGTTGACTCCAATTTTCGGTCGTAATTCTCGCCCTAGTAGACAGGCAATAACAAGTTTAGTGCAAACATTTGAGTCTACATATTCGTTGCGTGATGTTGCCGTATCAGTGAGACAAAGGGTTGGTCGAAGTGTCGAAAATATCGCTGCCGTTCAGGCGTCCGTTGCAAACGATCCAAATCAGTCAATTCCACGGCGTTCTCAAGAATTGGGCATCGCTCAGACCACATTATGGCGATCAAGCTGACTCAAGAATTGAAGCCGATGGGTCATTTAAAGCGACGTACGTTCTCCGATTGGGTTCTGGAGAAGATGCGGCAAGATGATGAATTTCATCGCAAAATCAACTTCAGTGACGAAGCTCATTTTTGGCTCAATGGGTTCGTCAATAAGCAAAATATGCGTCATTGATCGGGTGTAAATCCACATGTGCTTCATGAAGCACCACTTCATCAACAAAAAATAACTGTTTGGTGCGGTTTGCATGCCGGCGGCGCTATTGGGCCGTATTTTTTCGTCGACGATAACAATCATCACGTTATTGTGAATGGTCAGCGTTATCGCGCCATGACCACAGATTATTTTTGGCCCGAATCGGAAGATATGGACTTGGACGACATGTGGTTTAACAGGATGATGCCACAAGCCACGCAACACACGCTACAATCGATTTATTGAAGAGTAAGTTTGGTGAGTGTGTTATCTCAAGAAATGGGCCAGTCGATTGGCCGCCTCGTTCGTGCGATTTAACGCCGCTTGGCTATTTTCTGTGGGGCTACGTTAAGTCATTGGTTTATGCCAATACGCCGACGACGTTAGAAGAGCTCAGAGCCAAAATTGAACGCGAAATAGTAGCCGCTTCGGCCGAAATGTGTGGCCGAGTCGTTGAAAATTGGGTCCAACGAATCGACCGCAGCTTCTTCATTCTCATAAAGAGTACAACCTCAGTTTTGAAATTTTTGACTGAGAAGAGCTGAATACCATTTAGAGCTAAACATGATCCCACAGATAGTACAGCTACATCGTCCGCGTATGCTTCTAGACAGACGTCAGAATTACTGAGCGCGTTGAGTAGTGAGTCGACCAACATGCATCATAGCAGTGGAAAAAGAACACCGCCTTTCGGGCAACCCCTGTTTACTCCCGCCATCACATGTTGTCCACAGTCAGCATCTACAATCAGTGTCCTACTCATCAGTATTGTCGTCAAAAGTTACGAAAACATCATCAATGTCTGCCCTCGGCTTTGAACCCATACTGTTGAAATGGATATCCTCTTACCTCAAAAACCGTTTTTACAGTGTTCGTTTTAGATCAGCCCACTCCGCTCCATTTTTGGCCACCTCTGGAGTTCCGCAAGGCAGCCATCTCGGTCCCCTTCTTTTTATATTAACCATAAATGATCTCGATATGATCATCAAACACTCGTCTGTCTCCCTTTACGCCGACGATAACAAATTTTTCAAAACCATTTCCTCTCCCCATGACTCTTTCCTCCTTCAACAAGATCTTGATAGTTTTTCGATCTGGTGCCTCAAAAATTCTTTGGAACTTAACATCGCCAAATGCCAATCCATCACCTTCTCATCTCTATCTTCTCCATAACCAACCTATCTCCTCCGTACAATCTCTTCGTGACCTCGGCATTTTGTGTGATAGCGAGCTCAACTTCCGTTTACATATGGATGAGATAATCCTCAAAGCCAACTCTGCACTTGGTTTTGTAAAACGGTGGTCCAAAGAATTCACCAACCCATACGTGACCAGGTCCCTCTATATTACCTTTGTTCGCCCCTTCCGAGAGTACGCCAGTCAAGTATGGTCCCCATATCATCGTGTTCATTCGTACCCCTCGACTCTTCTATCTACCAACCCACCACACCTCCTATGGCGCGAACGAACCAATCTCCCGTATGCCACGTCAAATCAACTCAAACCCTACCGTCTTTGTCTTCCACCGCACCACTCCCCACCCAAATCCGTTCTCCTGCACCACTCCAACCAACCTTAGTTTTAAGTTTTAGTTAAAGTCTAATTTGTAAGTTATAGCTTGTATTAAGCCGAATAAATGGGGGCGTTCGCCCTCACCAAAATTGAAAATGACCAGCGCGCACTGTTTCTTGTCAAGTGCGCCTTCAATTCTGCCCATCAAATTTTGAAGAGCACTCTCTCACATTCGTAAGCGTGTTGTATCGCAGACAGAGGACGCATTCGCAAGGCAGTTTGCACGCTCTTCAACTTAAAGGAGGTCAGATTTATATTTTGATCTGAAGCTCTTGGCGAGCATGGAGTCACGATTCAAGATTCTCTGACCTATATCCGTCCTCATCCTCATCCTCAACCGTCACCACAACCGATGAGATATACCAGCTACGGCGTGTTGTGTTGTTCAGCTCACTGCCAGCTTCGTTGATAGGAGCTAGTTGTGAGCTGGTTCCGATTTGGTTACCTGAGACTAGTGAGACTCAAATATGAGACGGAGAGTCCCTGCCTTCGACTCAGTATAGGTATCACCAGATATTCTGAGTGGTTCCAGCCTGATTGATCTTCCCCATTTGAGGACTTTGACCAGCCTACTGGTTTCACCGGTGTTTGCGATCTTTTCGCAGAAAGCTTTGTAAGAGCTCTTCGAAGTCCGAATAAGACTCTAAAGATTCTTAGTGACCTGTTTACAAGTTTTCTGGATTCTTTACGAAGACTCTGCAGATCTGCGTTGCATCAAGGAACGGGCGATCTGCAGGGTTGCTTTCTAGCTGGAAATGTCAGTTCAAAACACTTGGTGAGGGTAAAGTTTAGGATCTGAACAGCTTTTTCCAGTTTTTGTTTTGCCCTGAGCTTATGAGTAGCACTGTTGGACTTGTTGAGCTCCTCCATAAATCGTGTTTAGTTAGTTTTCCGCTAATTCCTCCTCTTCAACAAGATCAAGACCTCGTATCCGATTCTGAATTCGATGTACCTATGGTCTGACATGCAGATCTCTGGTAATCTCTCTGTTGGACAGAGATTATGTCAAGATTATGTCAACTATTTAGTTGCTGTTTTGCCAAAATTGTTGAAAACCAGGTCAGGTCAGATGATAGCATGAAATGCAAAAGATGATTGCCTCTCACGTTGCATTTGCTACTGCCCCAAACGTATTCTGAGCATTAGCATCGCAGCATATGATGAGTCCTATCACTGTATTCAATGAGTTCGACTACCGCCTTCAGTGCTGGTGGTAATAACGAATCATAGGGAAAATAAGCAGTTGCAACGACGAATTTATGCCATTCTCCGTTCGTTTCGTAGCTTATGTCTGCAGCAGCTAAATTTTGGTTGCAAATTTTCCCAATTTTAGAAGGTGAAAGTGAGTTCGACACGGTGTGAAACCTCTTAAACATCCGAAGCAATAGATCCGTTTATTCCAAACCCATGGTTCCTGTCTGGATATTATGTGAGATTGTGTATTCAACACGGAAAGCCTCCTACATAGGGATACAGCAGCAGACCGGAATGTTGAATTTGCTGGACAAGTCTCAAAAGAAAGTATTTCAGAAGCTGAACCTACATTACGACTGTCTGCTGTGCCTATCACGAAGAAACATCCTTCGACAACTGTGTGGTTTGCGTAACTCCCACTAGTCTCCTACATGTCATGAGATTCCGAGATGGGTTTCGTTAGCATCTTCTCCATATGACACCAGCCGTTTCGTACAAAACAAACCATCCCTGATTGGACCCCATCTTCTCATCTAATTTCGGCTTTTTGTCAAAGAGGAGAGCCGTGATGATGAAGGTGCTTTTCTAGTGCTCTTCCCAACATTTTCTCCATGTTTCATTGGTTTGGGCAGTCCGGATCTGTAAGATCAATGTTGAAAGAACTTGTCTGGAAGCACAACCACATTGAACCTGCCCCTTCAAGAACTTTATCCTACCCAAATGGTACTGTCTCTCAGACCTAATTTACTTCACACACTCAATAGTGTTCCTTCATTCACATTTTTGTAATCGAAACTCATTCTCTGCAACAAAACGGACACACAAAAGTCGACAGCGGTTCCTTGACATACAGACAACGCCACTCCTTTTAATCCATTGATAAACTGAACTTCATTGATTAATACCATTCCGGCTGGCTCAGACCCTGTAAAACAACTCATTCTCATGCTAATCGAACACCTATGTCCAAATTCTTGTACCTTGTAGTCGAGTCGTAAAACAAAACGCCTGTCCAACCCCAGAAATCACCTGTACAAGCAATAAAATTGCTTCCTGTCAAATCGAGCGCATAAATTGCGTCAACAAAGTCGCATTACTAAGACCCCGACGCGCGACGTGACCAGATAGACGCTGTGCGACACATACTCGTACAGTCGTACCACATGTATATCAAACCATATGCGGATGTACGTAAATCTCCCATCCAAATTCATCTCATTAATTCCCTTTCAAAAACTAAAAAAAAAACTTCAAATTTCCATCTCAATACCGTATTTGTATCGATAAATCTAATATATTCAACTTCTGTGCGTTGTAAAACATCTTTCTGTCAAAAAAAAAGAGAGATATGAACGGGGAAAAAAGGAAACATTGTGCGTCTCTATACGCACGCCATCTATGTTACAATACACATCAAAACTAGAAAACTAGAAAACTCAAACACAAATCAAGCAACGACAACAGTGGAAAGAGAATGCGAACAGCATCATTAGATTTGCTAATTTTGCTACTGTCATCCGGATAAGACATCACTGCTCCTCTATTCACTTTGGTCGTATTCCCCTTATCCACTCTATCCGTATCGAATTGTATTTAGCGGTATAAAACAGTTAGCTCTCCCGATAATCTCTCAGAATTATATAAACGTCAAAATTGTTGTGTTCGTAAAACTGTCACATCTCTCAATGGTGTAGCTTTCTCTTAAGTCCATTGCACAATAAATCATTTCAATTGTCAAATACAATTTTTTGACATAACAAAACGTCAAGCCGAACTGTCAGCGATTAATAAAAATGAGAACACAGTACGAATATACACCTCAGTACCTGAACTAGTACCTGAACAAAGGGAAAGATGCTTTTTGAAAAAAAAAAAAACTGACAGTTGGCGCGTTCATAAATTAGTCGGTTAGCGATGACACTATCAACTATATTCGATCAGATCTCCATTCGGTACAATTAATTTGGCATTTGAGCACCACAGCAGGGGAGGGGGGAGGGTTGATTCCATGTGGATCTTAATCGGTTATTTTCGTCTACTTAGTTATTTTTTTTTTTTTTTTTTATTTGATTATAGCGGTCTTGAGACTCGAATCTATGACAATGGGGGACGCATAGCCGATTTTGTAGTTGATTTGGTAGGAACCCTGCAGGGTTTGTTGTATCATCATTAGTCAATGTTTGTGATCGAGATGGAGTCGAGTGATAAGGAGTCGATGGGTTTTTGGAATGGTGTCTCACCATAGTTTCTATCTGCATCCATAAATGAGCTGGCTAAGTGAAGTCTAATTGGACTGATTGATTAGGTTTAAGTGGTAGGCATGGTCAGCAGCAAATGAAATTTAGTAGAAACGGGATCTTTATTGGTTTTCGATGAGGACGGTGCAACACTTGGGGGAGCTGCTTGTTATTAGGTATTCATAGAGCGTGGGATTCTCCATAAGTCAGAGCGGAATATTTGAGTGGACGCATGCGGTGATTTTTGATTATTTAATGGGACATTCAAATTGTCGTCGAGTATGTAGATTTGGACGACACACCATGGCATGTGGACTTTCTTTTCTTTTTTTTTTTTGTGGATGATTGGAAACCCCAATGATACTCGGATTCTTAAGGCAGTGATTCTGGTTTTTATGGTTCAGAGGAGGAGTGGAAATATTAGAATCTCGAACTTCTAACACAACGGGATTTGACCCTCTCTGGTATTACAAATATTTCGTAGATACGAGTATGTAGGCCAAGATGGAGCTCTTTTGTTTGATTTTGTCGGAACGGAATGATGATCCTGCCTTGATAAACTGACAGCTATTCAACGAAGCTGATATACACATCAATATAACGAACGTGTCGATTGAGGATTCCATCGGAAATACCGAAAAATATGTGACAATGGATGAATTTGTTGTGCTCCAAAGACTATGAGGAAAAGTCAGAAATCTATTACCCAGCGACAGCATTCTTCTATGAGAAAACTTGACAGCTGACATCTGGTCAGCTTAATACGTCTTGTAAAGGGAACAACCTCAGTTTTGAAAGGACTGATTGAAAGCCCATTTCTAGAGCCCAATCATCGAGCGATTTAGAGTAGACAGTCGTTAGACATGACCCAATAGACAGTACAGCACATCATCTGCATATAACTGAGTATAAGCGCTAGAACTACTAAGAGCCTTAAGCACTAGGTCGACCGATGTGCATCATAATCATGGAGACAGGGCGTCGCTTTGGGGGCAACCCCTGTTTACCCCCGCCAAACACCTTGCGGCTCTGCTGGTAAGCCCTACTTCACTCTTCCTCGTGGCAGTGGAGAGGACAAATGGCAAGTCTCCTACGCCACAAAACAGGACAAGTGCCAGTTGATCTGGTCCAGCGAACCGCAATCATAAAACATTTTCTTGCTAGGACCAAGGTATGAAGCGAAAGCATTGCGTTCAGACGCGTAATGGGTGTTCATGACTCCAATGTCATGAATATAGCGAGGTCATTGGAGGCACTCTCTTTGAGCACCAGATCAGCTGGGTCTCACCTTATAGGCAGCGAACCTCATACCAGATAAACCACATCGCTACTAGCCGGCCGCTTAGGAGCTGTCTTTACCACGTCTGTAACTGGCGTGGAGCGGACATTGTGATGGACACCAACCATCTTATGGTAGCTAAAATGCGCCTTCGTACTTCGTACACCTTACCAACGTGCTTATTATATTCAAACTCGAGGATCCCGCAGTGCGTCAATACCTTAGGGGCCATCTCAGCTTAGGAGCGGTAGATCTGAGCAAACAACTGTGGATGAACAGTGGATATCAGGTGTACCGGTAAAAGCCAGAGAAGCCGCAGTACACGGTTAACAACTGACTTCTAGATCGAGGAGCGTATTTCACTCAAAATTCAGATTGCATCAGCCCTAGCAACAGAGAAATATGCACTTGAAGCCCAGTATAGTGTGGAAAGAAAGGAAGTACAGTGTAGTGGAAAACGCGATAAGCGCAACAAAATCCATGCGCTAGCTGCACAACCCGACCAACTGTTACCAAGAAGCTTACAAGAGGTCGCAGCACCAAACAGCGTCCTGTAAGAAAATGTGGATGGTTCCCTACTTACAGAGGATGGGGATACGGGGAGCACTTCGCGATGGTACTTCAAAATGGACGATCTGAAGTAGCAAACTGCCGAAATCGCACTGGACCCCCTAGCAATGCAGTGATTGCCGCTGAGACCGCGATATGAACCCTACAGAAGAAAAAAGCGGTAGGCATTGATGGAGTTCCCGCGGAATTCTTCCAATCTGAGCCAAATACAAGGGAAGAGCTACGGGGACCTATTATAGCTAATGCATGGAAAAATGAGCGTTTTCCAGAGGAGTGGAATCAGCGGATGATTGTGAATTTTTCACGAAGGAGCAATCTGATGGATTGCGCAAATTGGTAGAAGATGCACGTTCTACCGGCGGTGGCCAATATAAAAGCGAAGAAAATTCTGGACGGGATCAAAGTGTAATACATTTAGACTTAACTCTCGATGTCGAACAAACAGGCTTTCGTTCTGGGATCATCGTACAGCAATGTGTCGGCCTTCAATCCACTCTACCTGCTTCTTATCGATTTCAAAAAGGCTTCTGATGGCGTGAACCGGCGATTTATATGGAAAGCATTCCGCAGGAGGGGTATTTCTGCTAAAGTCTTTGCAAAATTTAGTGTTCAAAACAACGGTAAGTTATCAGAAGCGTTTGAAGCCCAAAGCGTATTTTATCGCCGCTTCTTTTCTTGGTGATAATGAGCGATTCTATCCACTCAGCGCTATCGGAGGAAAGCAGAGAACGATGACATCTTACCTGAAACATCTTGACTACTCTGATGATATCTGCTTGCTTACGCACGGAGTTTCAGATCTTCAGCCGATGAATCAGAATCTGGAAGCTGAAGTCAGCAGAGTGGAGCTTAAAATAAATGCAGCTGAAGCCAATGTCATTGGTCTTTCAAGCTCTTTCTCCTAATTTAACATTGCTGGACAGGAGGTCGAGAAAGTGCAGAGCTTCCTTATTAGGGAAGTACCATTTCGACGGCCAGCGGCACCTAACTCGATGTTAGTAGCAGAATCGGGAAGGCAAAAGCTGTTTTCGGAATGTTTATGGTGTGAAGTGGAAAGGCAATGATCAGAACACTAAGACCAAGCTGTGACTGTTTCGCTCCAATGTCCAGCCAGTACTGCTGTATGGGTGCAGTACCTTGAAAGTGACCACAGCAATCACTCGCAAGCTGCAATCCTTCGTTAATAGATGACTGCGCATCACTTTCAGAGCATTTTGGCCCAACCGAATCTCAAACGCAGAGCTCCATATCCTAACAGGGCAGGAGCCAATCGACATCACTATAAGAAGAAGGAAATGGCTGTACATTGGTCACACCTTAAGGCGCGAAGAAAATTCCATTGACAAGCATATCGTGACAGGGAAACCGCTTACCCAGTCAAAATGAGTTGGAGAGGCCTGAAGCACGTTGCAGAAAACCGAACGAAATGGCGCGCAGGCGTTATTGACGCCTTATGCTCCCGAGTGGTTAAAGGAACTAACTAACTATCACATAGAACCCGCAATCAGTGTCCTATTTGCCAGCATATTGCTTTTATCCACAGGACTTGTGAATCGCCTACGCCGTGTTGTCTGACCGAGCTGAACATGTCCTCAGGAGTTTTGTTATCGGAAGCACCTTCGATGTCTATGAATGTCGCATACTCCTTCAACTCTGCACACCAGCTTTTCAAAAGCACCGGAATCTTCGGCGCAAAGAGTTGATTGTGATTAGGTTACCTGGAAAAGAACCGAATATCGATTGAAGGCCAACCTTCGACTTAAATGACGGGGCTAATTCCTTTTGTCGACGACAACATTATATGCCGTCTTTTCGTCATTGAACTTGGTGTTTCGTTCGCATTATTTCGAGGGAAGGCTTCATAACGACTCGATTTTCGGAGCCTTGTCTTGCCCGTTTACCAAAACCCGCCTACCAAGACTGTCAAAATGAATATTCAACGTAAGTTGTGCCTATCTGTTGCTTCCTTTTGTTCCAGTGCTTGTTCTTCGTACCCAGTTGGTAATACTTCCTAGCCCTGGTCTTACAACTACTGAGGTCATTCAGTAGACCTTAATTGCGAAAACCAGTTGGCGTTGTTATGTCTATAAACCTTTCGTCATGGGGCCTTGAGATTTGACAAAAATCTCCCGGCAATATCCAGTCGCTGTCCAGGAAAAATCACACACCGAAAACTTGAACGCCTTCTGATTGGCTTCCCGAGTTGGGCAGAACATGAGTTTTCTGTGGAATGGTTCGAAACAGCACTAAGATAAGGAACCAATCCTTGACGCTAACTTTTCAAAGACGTTGGGAAGCATTTGTTCAGCCTTCCCGATAATTGGAGAATCGTGCCCCTTATAATTGTGATAACAGCTTAAGACACCTCAACCGAAGTCGCAAATTCTTCGGTAACCCTTTACCTGCGATCCTATTGTGACCTGTGACTCGCATAGGACTCACTGAACTTTCAACTTTCCGACTGTGGTCAGAAAAGTCTTGAGTTCCCGAACTATATTAGAAGTGGTTAATGTTGAAGAAGTTCCTTCGCTGCCTTCTTAAAACTTTCGGTCCTGCCACTGCATGATGGCTACCCAGTACTGGACAGAAGAATATACATTCAACACCAAAACGAACTCTTCTTCAACCTGGACTTAGTTGTTTACTTAGACCAACGACGTACAAGACACTGTTCCCAGACTAGTGATCCATCTCGTAGTCGTGTAGTTTGAATCTTCGTCGACACTCAAGAAATCAATTTCGCTTTATTGCTGTCCGTAACGACCTTAAAACATCTATCCAGCAAGTGTAGCCTAAGCCGGTTCAAATTTAGAATTTCGGCTTCTTATGAATGGAACTTCTTCGCACTTACTGAGAGTTTGCGCCGGTAGAAGACCGTCAGAAGCTCAAAGCATTCTTGCTCCAGGTCGAACAGTGCTAGTACAGAAGGATTAATGAGCATCGCCTTCTTTCATCATGCCCCGTTCAAATTTAAGGAAAAATCCGCTAAGTTCCAGTTGAGAATGCTGCAGTAGTAGCTGTCTTCTGTGTTATTCTTCAGAAATACCCTCCAAACAAGTTTGCTTAAGACCTCAAGGAAACATCGTAGCTTTTTCAGAAGATCGTCAAAAATTTGCTGACAGTTACCATGTCATCTAGGTACACCTCTATGTGTCACCGGTCTCAGGCGTGATTTTATGACAAACGCCATTCGACGTCTGTAATCACACAGATTTGCTGATAGTTCAAAGCTAAAAGTTGTGAATTCTTCTAAAGTTGTGCAGAACTCATTTCCAAATGAAAACTCAACAACTTCTTCGGCATCGGGAACTTCTCTTTCATTGTCACCTTGTTCAAAGTCTGCTAGTCGATGCACAAACCACGGTTGCTGACCTAAATATTAGTCGGACCAAGACTTTCACCCCTGGACAAAAATAAGTGATGTTGTGGTCAAATACACTAGCAGCCCGTTCACCTTCTTCATAAAGCAATTCTTTCACGTCCAGCTTTCTGTTCAAAACCATTTGTTAGCGGCTCATACCTTCTCAATTCTCTACTTTCAGCAAGAACTTAACGGTCGAGATGTCTTAGGTTTATGACGTGATGAAGGTGCATTTTGTACGATTTCATCAACTCGGTCCAATTACGAGTAACATCAGATATGTTTGGCTCAAGTCAGACACAATTAAAACCTCGCAATGGGAGGTAAGTTTATCTACCATTACTTCGACCAAGACTCTCCAGCAAAAGTCGGCCACCGAACCTACTTAAACTTTCGACAAATTTTATTCCTCCTTCGCCTGTACAACACATGGTGATACAGACGCAGTAGTCAATCAAGACCTTGACTCGGAACCTGTTTACTGTTGTTTACTTTTAGATACTCTTATATCTTTCACCAGCTTAAAACACACAGAATGTCAAAATTGCCTTTGATTTACAACACAATGGCATCGTTCAAAAATACGAGTAATGTTATCATCCCTCAGTGCAAAGTGTCAATTAAAAGCGAAATATCGGTACGATGTCATCAACCACGTTTATTCCCAACTTACACTAGTTTTGAAATATCTTTAGGTGCTCATAAATCACCTGAAACATCAATTAAAATGTCAACTTAAATATAGGTTATAAAATAGCTTATAAATGAAGCTGATGACAACATCCCTGTGATGTGTCTCGGCCATTTTTTATATCTCATTCAGTTGACATTTGTATATAAGCTAAAGGTTTGCGTTGAATTCTTCCAGTTACTACTGTCAAAATGTGACAAATATATCTCACAAAGTGCCTTACAGTACAAATGTAGTTAAAAAGTGACCGTTAAATAAGATACGAGTACATGTGACAGTGACAGTTGTAGGAGAAAACTGACTGAAAACGTCAGAACAATGATTTTCTTCATCCAAGAATTGGAAAAGTTGCCAATGTAAACCATCGAACAACTGTCATTTGTCATTTGTCACTTTCCTGCTGTCAACTTGACACCAACCAAAACTCATTTTCAAATAATCGAACAACTCTCAATAGGTAAGACGATCTTACAGAACAACACTTGTCATCCATTCGCAGAGTGGAATCGGAAATAGAACTAGAATCATGTTTTGCTTAACCACAAAACTTACACTGAGCCATGTAAGACTTCAATCAAGAAACTGTTCCACTATGTACTTCTCGAGTCATGTTCATTGGCAGACATTGTTGTAAGTTATCCGAGAATACTTAGTCGTGTAATTGCCTTGCAAGTGCCAATTGAATAATTAACACATCACCTTTTTTTTCCATCATTGATTAGGTGGCAAGAGTGTGTGACTTGCATGAGTGCATGGTGTTTGTATGGGGCTTAAGTTGAGTCAATAACCGAGGAAACAGAGTTTCTCATGACACCGAGGGGTAATGGTGGATCAATGTCATATCCTGCTTTGTACCGAGTGGTTGGTCCTACTTATAATTACTATCTGTAGATGCACTGGCACTATGTCTTCTTTAAGCCATCTCTTCTTCCATATTCCTCTTCTACAGGCTCTCCTCATGAGCGAGAGAGTGCTCATCTTTTTGTATTTGAGTGATTCAATTGGTTTTCTAGATCCCTTTTCTTAGAACCTGTGCTGGTCACTTGACCCTCTCATGATTTTTAGACCGGATTTTCGCACGACCATCATGGAACATATCAATACTCAGCTGGAAGTTTTGTCCACAATCAGTTTCTTAACATACAGACCTCTGCTATTGAGCATACTTCCAACTTAGGGACGTTTTGATTCACACGCTGACGTTTCTAATATTTTCGTCTCCATCGATTTTTCTTTATATTTCTGGGGCAGCGTTCAACAATGCGATCCTTAGGTAAAAGTCGGACATATGACTGTCATTGTATAACAAACCTTGAAGCTTGAACGGCGTTTTTCGGTAGCAAGATCCGGCGGATTTCTTGGGACACCTAAGCCACTCTATGCTAACCATGTGTGCCCTATCGGAATGGCAATTTTCCTGTTGCGTAGGCTTATGACGCTTACTTAGATGGCGTTACAGTCAGGAGTGGACATGGGCCTTGACCAATAAACAGTTGGCCAGTACGCTTTACCTAGCCTCTCCGAGGTTCCCTTGCCTCCTCCTTCTACTCCGTCGTCTGTCTGGGTCTGAATCGTCTGAATCGAAGGCTCTTCGGCCACCATCAGCGTGTGCAACTTGTTACAACGGCATTTGGAAATGTATGCGTCTGATGGCTGTGTAAAACTCGCAGTTCAACTCCAGCAGCAACATCTTTCAAAAGTGCTGTCAATGGAGCGTTTGCAACCTATTGAACCAAAAGAGAGATGGGTCAATGCAGGGTGAACAAAGTATATGTTTGCTGTCAACAAAAACGTCGACAACTAGGATAAAATGTCAGAAGAGGCAGCTATAACTTTGAGGTAGTAAAGGGCTTTATCTACCTCTGGTCCGCTATCAACTCCGACAAAGACATCAGCAAGAATCAGTCTTGCTAATGGCTGCTTCTTTGGCCTAAAGCCCTCTCTCGAGCAGCCAAAAAAACTCTGATCATCGCAGTCCTGCTTTACGACACAGAAGCTTGGACGCTGTCGAAAGCGAATGAAAATGCCCTCGGTCCCGTTTGTATCAATAGAGATTGGACGAGGAATTTTAACAGTCAACTATACAGTGATGCCGACGTCGTCAGAAGAGCTCGGATAAACGAGCCTAGATGGCTAGGTCACCTTACATACATGAACACCAGCGTCACGGCCGGGAAAGTTTCTACCACCAACTCAAAGGAAAAACGCCGTAGATGACGAACTCATTTTAGTTGGCCCATACAAGTGGATGGAACCTCAGTCAACTTTGCGTTCGCCACATGATGCAGCTGAAAAAAGACCACGCTGGCTGGAGAGGCAAGTTAACAGAGGCACTGGTCGATCTCGCACTGTAGCGCCATCTATGTAAGTGAGATAATGACCTGCGAGTTTTGTCCAATTTTCTCAAGAATGATGTTAAAGGAGTCACACGAGAGTGCTTTACTTTATCTAAGTCCATTTTAGAAAAGTATGAGATTACTCCCGACCTTTACGGACCAGCGAGCGTTCTTCATCCTCATTCTGACAAGCTTGGCAGAACTTTCGAAACTAGACAAGGCACTGTATTGCTCGTCTGCATAAATGCTGCCTTTGCATGATAAAGAGGTGCTGAGCATCGATCTAGACTTCCTTCTACGATTTGCCTCAGTGTGAATAATTGGTCAATTGTGGACTAGTCAGACCGCCGGTACTTTGTATAGACATTTATACAGTATGACAAGTAAGATCTGGTACACGATGCTCTACAGTTCGCTGTTCTAGATCGAGCAATCGATGCTGAAATTGCAGTCGGCATGCATACCTTCTCTGACCAAAATCTTTAAAATGAGCAGGTGTATGCTCTCTACCAAGTCGTCCCCTGCCTTTTTAAATAGCTTGGCTTGTTTAGATATTGATATCTTCACCTCATCTTCGTTAAGTCGACGGAAATCCTGGCTTTCACCACCCGAGTGGAATGGTTCGTTCTGTCCGAAATTTAGGCCGTTTAACAGTCTGCAGAATTGACTTTTCCATATCCTCAGCTTCGACGGTCATTACTTCTGAATTTATCTGCTCATGCCCAGAACCTTCTATTCTGGTCTTGTTGGCTTGACAAGTTCTCTTCACTTCTTTTTCAGATTTCCAAACGTTGTTCCTAGAGTAGCACCTATCAATGTTCAATATTTTCGCTTGTCTTTTGCTCGTAGAGCGCATGAGGCATTTTCGTCCTTCTATGCAGCGCCATTTCATAGGCGTATTGGTTTGCTATATCACTTTAGAGTTCTACTCCGGCGTCTGAGATATGACGTACTTTGGCTGCGACAAGGAATGATCGATTTGGTTGACTGGTTCTATTACAATATCAGGTGACCTCTATGTTCCTTGACACTCAGCAAGTCAATTAGCCTACATACCCGTTAGAGCATGGTGTCGTGTTGGCTATATTGCTACTAAAAATATGATCTTTCCTTTACTGACTTTCAAATCACCTAAAACAATTCAGCCTCCTATTTAGGGCATTGCTCAAAGGTTCAGTCGGAGTTTAGTCGAGGAACTCGTAAAAACAATGTTTGGTAGCATCCCTGTCTTCTTTTTACTTTGCAGGATCATCAAAGGTAGATCCATCCCTATGCCAGGCTATTGATTGCTTTGCAACAATAAGATTTTGATAAAGTCGCCTCAAACTAGAGAGTCAGTCCGTGTCCGGGACCACTACGGCAAAAGCCGCTGTTGGCTCAGACAATTCCTTCGAAATTCATATACGAGTTTAATGGTTCGAAAGTGCCTTTACACAACTGACTCGGGAGCCATTATCTTCAGGCGGCTTTATCTTATTACTAAGACTCCTCTGAAGGACTGAAAAGAAGAGACGTAGTTTCAGTAGTTTCACTTCAAATGAATCTTGCACTCCATTGAAAAAGACTTCGAACATTGGGCTTGGTTAGACGTTTTAACTTTGAATCTTTCAATCATTGCTGCTGTACATTTTCCGAAGCGTCGTCGTGATGTTTCTTCATAATTCTTCGTGATCTTGTGATCTCTTTACAAAAATCGTAAGCCAAGGTTTTTGATTTTTATACGTCTGAAGGTGAGCAACAGCAGAAGAAGTCGATATATGGTACGTTAAGTCTGCGGAGGTGTCAAGTCCTATGGCTCCTCTACAATCGCATACTCGAGGTAATAGAGTATTTCGTCCCGTAAAATGGGAAACAAGTCAGACAAAGTGATGACTATAGCTGGAAAATATACCCAAAGAACTGGGTTCGATTCCGACGCAATATATTGCAAAAGAGAAAAAAATTATTTCTGCCATCATCAACCGAGGGTAAACCTCCAAAAGTGAGAGCTTCTGAGTATGAACAAGCCGCTCATTCTCTTGCCATTTGGAGTGAGCAGAGAGACCTAAAATAGCGGGTTGTAGACATTTACACTTGGAGTGTAATTCCGTGGGCTAACGATCGTATTTCTTCACAAATTTCGAGGCCTTGACTTGATGAATGTTGTTTTTAAATGCATCAGGACCTTGCAATAATGCGGCGAATTAGATTGTTTTAGTGATCACACGCTGCACTTTTGGCACCAACTGTTTTCACAGAGTGTGTGACCCGCTTGGACAGTCATATTCAGACCACATGTTCAGCTGGTTAAGTCCCTTCAATTCTGACCACAAAAAATCGGTTATGATAGTCCCATGCAGACAGCCGTTTACCGGAAGGGTTTTTCTCGATTTTAAAGAGCTACGGCCCAACTCAACATTTTCAGGAAAGTACACGAACGAGCAACGTCTGCAAATTATAAAAATTTTCTACCGAAATTCGGAATCGGTGACTGCAAGTTTAAGAGCGGTAACTCCAATTTTCGGTCGTAATTCTCGCCCTAGTAGACAGGCAATAACAAGTTTAGTGCAAAAATTTGAGTCCACATATTCGTTGTGTGATGTTGCCGTGTCAGTGAGACAACGGGTTGGTCGAAGTGTCGAAAATATCGCTGCCGTTCAGGCGTCCGTAGCAAACGATCCAAATCAGTCAATTCCACGGCGTTCTTAAGAATTGGGCATCGCTCAGACCACATTATGGCGTATTTTGCGTAAGGATCTTGGTTTACACCAATACAAGACCAAGCTGACTCAAGATTTGAAGGCGTTCTCCGTTTGGGTCCTGGAGAAGATGCGAAGATCTTCAGTGACGAAGCTCATTTTTGGCTCAATGGGTTCGTCAATAAGCAAAATAAGCGTCATTGGTCGGGTGAAAATCCACATGTGCTTCATGAATCAGCACTTCATCCACAAAAAATAACTGTTTGGTGCGGTTTGCATGCCGGCGGCGTTATTGGACCATATTTTTTCGTCGACGATAACGATCGTCACGTTACTGTGAATGGTCAGCATTATCGCCCCAGGATCACGGATTATTTTTGGCACGAATTGGAAGATATGGACTTGGACGACATGTGGTTTCAACAGTATGATGCCACAAGCCAGACAACACACGCTACAATCGATTTATTGAAGAGTAAGTATGGTGAGCATGTTATCTCAAGAAGTGGGCCAGTCGATTGGCCGCCTCGTTCGTGCGATTTAACGCCGGTTGACTATTTTCTGTGGGGCTACGTTAAGTCATTGGTTTATGCCAACACGCCGACGACGTTGGAAGAGCTCAGAGCTAAGATTGAACGCGAAATAGCGGCCGTATCGGCCGAAATGTGTGGCCGAGTCGTTGAAAATCGGGTCCAACGAATCGACCGCTGCAAACATGCCCGCGGTGGTCATATGACCGAAGTTGAGTTCTATTCATAAATGTTTTGATTGTACTTCAAGCCAATAAAAAGTTTTTGAAATATCTCAAATGGTTTACGTTTTATTTAAAAAAAAAATTTGTCAAGCCCTTATTGGAAAACCCTATTAACATTAAGAGATACTTTAGTCAGGAAAGGGATACGAAAGGAGGGATAGTGTGGAGGAAGGGAATAGTAAAGAACAAGAAATAGTCTGCCACGTTTGCATGTTTTGCTGTTGTGGGCAGAGAATTCCACAGTCTGGTGGCAAAAACGAAGAAAAGGCACAAGGAGTTCAAATAGTTCGAGGATGGAGTTATAAGGCTGTATGTTCTAGGCTAACGGGTGGCGACTTGTTCTGAATAATTTTGTGCATGAAGATATAGCACCTAACATGCAAGAATTGCTGGAGCGTACAACCAAGGATATTTGTAGCCCATACACATACCTTAACGTATCATTGAATGCCACGGTAAGTTTTTGCTGAGATAAGGAGGCGAGTTTGCAGTACGCTGCTGATGAGTAATCAATATACGGAACAAGTAAGGTTTTAACAAGTCTCAGCCTCGTGTTAACAGGAGTAAAACTAGAGCCAAAGTTTGAGTAGACCTCCGTAAATTCGTCCCACAGTGTAATTGATGTGGCTTACACAGGAGATGGATCGGTTTATCTTAAAACCCAGGTTGGTTACGGTCTCCACGAACTGCAATTGCGTGTCGTTGAGGTAAATGGGCGCCAATAGTTCAGTATTATGAAGTTTTTTAGATATTAAAATCAGCTGAGACTTTGCTGGGTTGAGGGTCAAACGTAGTGACAATTGGTAGAGTGCGGATTAATCCTCATTCAACCTGCAAACAAGATCCTCAACTAGGCCAATAGGTCTAGATAGGTATATTTGTGCATCATCCGCATAGAAGTGAAGACTAGCGTTTGAGCAAACTTTGGGGAGGTAATTAATAAATATGCAAAACAATATTGGACCTAGTATGGAGCCCTGTGGTACTCCTGCTTGTACGAGAGGATTTGTCACCAACCACAACCCTTGGACAACGATTACTTAAATGCCTTCTTAATTTCTCCGAAAGGATTGAATAATTGACTGCCTCGAAAGCTTTTGAAAAGTCAAGGAAGCAAAGTATAGTGAGGAAGTCCAAGTCATAGCTGATCCTTATGTCATCGGGAATTTTAACCATGGCTGTTGGCTCGAAAACCAGACTGAACCGAAGCAAGTAGCTTATGATGATTTAGATGATTTGAGATTTGCTTGGCAAGGACTTTTTCCAAAACTTTTGATGGGTCGAAAGTCTGCATCCAAAGTCGGTTGAGGTTTTTTCGGGACAGGAATTACTTTAGCCAGCTTCCAACTAGACGGAAATGCTGATGACGTAATACAAAAATTAATTACGTGAGTAATTACACGAAGAATGTGGGTTAATAACATTTTGACAAACCGGACAGAAACTCCATCCTCACCAAGAGCATCTGATTTGAGTGACCGAATGATATTAATGACATCAACTTCCGATACAGCTTCGAATTCAAAAACTGTGGGTGTTTCAGAAAAATGTTGAAGGTTGGGTAGAGAAGTTGTACTTTCTAATGAGGTGGATAAGAAAGCATCATTAAGATCATCAAGATCAAGTAAGACGTCTACAACCGAGCGTAAGTTACTCCAGAGCTTTTTCGGATATTGGTCCGATCCCAGCCTAGGTAAAAAATAACTTTTCTTAGAGAGTCTCGTGATAGATGTTGAGAAATTACGTGCTCGACACACGTTTACCCAATTCAGATTTGTTGAATTTCGCTTCCACTTCGAATGGAGTTTCCTACGAACTTTAATGACATTATGAACCTCAGACGTAAACCATGGACAAATTGCGCACCACTACTGTGAAATAAAGAAATAAAGAGATCGGCAGGGCATTTCATAACCCAGTTGTACAGCTTGGGAACGAATCACGATATATCATAGTACGTCCGAAAGTGGGCTTGAGGTATACTGATGAGCATTCATAGCGAAACGTGTGGTGCGATTAAAAGTTTGAAGGGACGGAATACTACTAACAATTTCGGTGGAGCACTGGTAATGAATGTAGCGATAGAACGAGGTGAGGTAGGAGAGATTGCGTCGATGTTCGAGGGTGAAATCGACTGTAGTAAGTGCAAAGATGTCTTAGGACACCAGACCAAATGTGAGCATATTGAGGCCAGATCAGGAGGGGTGAAATTCCTTCTTTCATCGTTTGAGGAATCCTAGATATTTCGCAGCATTTTTAGCGACATCGATTGTCCTTGACACACATACCAGGAATGGAAAGTTTTTTTGGTTTCAACGATGCAAGTGCCATTCATGGATAATGGCTGGCTGTGTTTGGATTTCGCAGCATTCTATTTTGAAAGCATTAAATTGTACCCCATCAACAGAACAGCTCCCCAATTGCTTATGCTGTTAATATCGGAATGTAATAAGCTCACTGGTGGCGTGGCTCAAGTGGTAGTGTATTGGCTTTCCAATCGGACGGTTCGGCGTTCAATCACAAACGCGCCCGAAAGCATTAAATGTTGGATGCCACCCATGGAGCAAAATAGCCACTGCGCTCAAACATCTTTCTTTCGCTTTCTGTCCCATTTTCCGAAAAACTTAACACATGATCTGGCATCATAAGTGTAGTCATACTCACTTGAGTGTTCAGCTATTTAAAAGAAGAGCATGGATGTGAGTCCGAGAACGAACATTTAGCAGGCAAGAGATCATTGATGAAAATTAAAAAGAGTGTCGGTAACAGAACAGAGCCCTGGGGCACACCAGCATTTATTTTGTGAATATCAGACTTGAAACCATCCAAGACAACTGGAATTGAAAATTCCGAAAGGTAATTTCTAATCCATTGAGGAAGAGAGTCGTCGATCCCAAAAGAACGCATTTCCGACAAAAGGGCCTGATGCCAAACTCTCTCAGATGCCTTAGAAATATCAAGTGCAACTATCTTGTACACTTTGGTTCCACTTTTCGATGAGACATGCCATCAAATCACGGTCAGTGAAACGTTTTCGTGTCTCCAGATATTTCATGAGCTGACGGTTTATCAGAGTTTCCATGACCTTGGAAAGAATGGACATAAGTGCAATGGGTCTGTAGAGGGAGGGAGAAGAAGATTCGCCTTTTTTGGGGACTACTGGGTTCAAGCCATGAAATCTTTTACGAAATCCCTAATTATAAATTGCTGCACAACGGCAGAATTACTGACACCTGTGCTGATGGAACTACTGTCTATTGTAACGAGCCTCTTGCTTGTGAACTTATGAAATAATTTGAAAGTAGTGGCATTGAATATTTCTTTTCTGAAGCTTCCGATGGTAACGATAAGTGTTTTATGTGTGCTCGTTACTGTCCGAGCAGAAGTTTTTCATATAAGCATTTGTGATGGCTTTAATGCCGACTGTAGAGCTAGTCATCTTCTTGATTTTGTTGCCGGCGCTGGCTTGGAAGTTACAAACTCTCACGCCAATCGTGAGACCTATCTAATGTAGTAGTTCTTTATCAATTTTTTTTTTTTATTTTTTTTTCATTTAGATCGAGAGCTTATACATTAAGATATAATATCTTTTACAAAATTTGTGATAAGCTAATATATTGCAGAGAAAGCTAATCATAATAGACGGATTCATTTACAATGTGTCATTTTGGCGTAATTCAAAAATTAATTCAAAGTAGATAAATGTATTTTTAATCGATTTTTAAATCGTATCGGGCATTCCAGAGCCGAGTGGTGTTAACAAAGAATTGGCGTTCAGAGGTAAGGTGAGTAAAACGCGGTAAAAGTATTTGCTTAGTCCTATTGGATGCACAAAACGTAATTCGATTAAATAGGTTTCGAGGTTGACGTGTGTGAATGATGTTATGCAACATTGTGATGGAACGAAACTTTAGGATGTTATCAAATGAGAGACCATTGATACGTTTGGAGAAGTGGGAAATATGGTCATATCGACGGCGACTAAAAATAAAGCGAGCAGCATTATTATATGCGACATTTAGCTTACGTCTACTAAATTCATCACATCTTCCGTAGACTTCGCATTCATAAGTAAGAATAGGAGAAATGAGGGTCTTGATTAACAGAGATCGGGTTGGAAAAGGTATAAGGTGTTGTAGAGCCCACAGGGATCGGAGGACCCCATGTGCCTTGGCAACGCAACTTTTTATGTGATCATTCCAGGTTAGGGTTGAGTTAAAAATCATACCAAGGTTTTTGGCATTGTCAACGTATTTGATAGGACCATTGTTAATAAAGATCGGAGGAAGCAGGTATGTATTAAGAGGCTTTCTAGATATAACAATGCATTTAGATTTCTTTGGATTAATAAGAAGTAGATTCTGACTCGCCCATTTGAAAATTTTATCTAGATTGGAGTTTATGAGTTGAATGCACTGGCCTGCAGATTCAGGAGAACAGCTAAGGTGTAATTGGGTGTCATCGTCGTACACTTCCACTGAGCAGTGCGAAAGAGTGGATGGTAATTCATTAACATATAGGGAAAATAGAAGAGGGCCTAGAATAGATCCCTGAGGTACGCCACACGGATTGGGAAGAAAATCCGACAAGGAATTTTCAGTAAAAACCGCTTGTTGGCGTTCATCCAAATATGATGATATTAGACAGACTGCGGAATTGGAAAAGTTGTACATCCTATATAATTTTTTGCATAGAATGGCGTGATTAACAGTGTCGAACGCCTTCGAGAAATCGAGAAGTATCAGAAAGGAAAGATAACCAAGCAGAATCGTCGAGCAATGCTTCTCGACTATGCTTAGGGCGAAAACCAGACTGCCTAGATGTTAAAAGATTGTGTTGGTGAAGAAACCTATTTATTTGCTTTTGCATGATTCTCTCGAAAACTTTCGAGAGGAAGGAAAGTATAGCAATAGGGCGGAATTCGGTACACGAGGGATTCTTTGGCACTGGTACTCGTATTATCTTCGACAACTTCCAGACTGAAGGAAAAACGCTAGTTGTGAGGATTTGGTTGAAAATATGAGTAATGTGTGGCAGGAGTGCGGGAAAGATGATTTTTAGGAACTTGGGATGGACCATGTCCACTCCAACAGCGTTGGATTTAATTGAAAGCAAACTCTCAACTACGTCAACCTGTTGGATACGAGAAAAAGCGAAAGATTCGTTTGGAGGAGATAGAACATGTAAAATTGCGGTATAATTAGAAGCGAGGGAACCGTCACTGGAGGGGGTATGGGATAGGAAATTCCGGTTTAGCTTATTTCCGTCGGCGTTAGTTACATGTCTGCTGCTCTGTTTTCCCACCCCAATCTGCTTGAGATTCTTCCATAACTGCTTCCCGGTTGACGAAGGATTTAACCGTTTTGAGTAAAATCGAATTTTGGCCGCCCGTATATTGCAAACAACTATATTACGAAGTGAACGATAAGTTCTTTGAAACTCTTCCACTCTGAAACGCTTCCATTTTTTGTAAGCTTCGTCGCGTTTTTGCATTAGGTGGCGAATATCTGAGGTCAACCAGGAATTGTGGTTGGACTTAAAAGTTTTCGTTCGTATGGGTACGTGTCTCTCAAATAGTTCAACCATTTTCAACTGTAAATATCTTTGAAAGGGATAACAGACCAAGAACGATCTTGGTTCGGACGATATGTGCTTACAGCAGGATAGCGCTGCCTGTCATGTAGAGGACTGAGGACTCGATTCAAGGACAACTTTATATCGTGAAATGGAGTAGTGAATTGGTCTCCGAGATCTTGTGACTTCATGCCACTCGAGCTCTTCCTAAGCGGGGCTTATGAAGTCGTTTATGTATGCTGATAAACCGGAATGCTGATTTCGAAGCCAATATTCTGTGATTTATTGTTGAGATGTAACCAAAAATGCTCGAAAGAGTGGCCCGTAAGTAGGTCAATTTCTCGAAAAAATTTCTACAGCTCTTATAAAAAACACAATTTACTTGCTTTTGGTGGTGGTGTGCTGCAATAATTAAGTTCGTTGACAACTAGAGTAGAATACCCGGGTTCAATGCGCATGCTAAATACTGAAAACAGAAAAAAAAAAAAACACTTCCGACGCCACACCATCATTTCGGTAGGCCATGGTAAATCTCAAAAAGTTGTCCTCATTCGCCCATCGTCCGACCGTAGGTCTCCCTATGTATGTGCATGATAACGACAGTTCAAACAACGCAGTGAATGGAGAGATAGGCTAGGATTGGATTACTTAAACCTTTAGTAAATGACCAGAGCGTTTGCTAAGACGAAGAAGGTGAATTCGAGGTGTAACTTGTTTTTGGACGTATCTTTCCAATAAGCCGAGTAATATCCTCTTCGACGGAACCAATCGTTGCTCACAAACCTTGGACATAAGTTATCTCAACAAAAAATAATCCATGGACGTTAAGTCGCAAGATGTGGGAGGCTAGAAACGGGCTGAACAAAATTTTGCGACAAAAATAGGACTCAACTTACAATTGTTCTTAAGCCTTTCTTTCACAGTTGGATTTTAGAAGTTCTACAGAATGGTGACGGGTCTTCGGTGACAATAGCTATTCGTTAGTTCGTTTTTTGTCACGTCAAAGTCTAGTACAGCGAAATTGGTTAATTACACGGCGAATAGCACCCATATTTGGCCGATTATGTGGATTACTAAATTCAAGAAATGCTCTTTCAACAATTGGACACCGATTTGGGTAATAAATTTCTCCTTGTTGGAGTCCTTGCATTCTAAATTAATCAGACTTTCAAGAAATTCTGTTGAATAGACTATTCACTTGGCTTAGTAGATCTGCTAGCCGAGAATGAGTGTTCAATAGCACATCATTCCAATGGCCGCCTCGACTTCGCTGGCAGTGCTTCAAGCGGTCGGTCTAATTTTTAATGACTCGGTCCAATATGTGCGGCGTTATTCCTCAAATAGCGTGTCGAATGTTGGCATCGAGCTCGTCCAAAGTGGTTGGCTTGTTAGTGTAGACTAAGGACTTGACGTAGCACCAGAGAAAATAATCGAGTGGTGTCAAATCGTATGATCACAGCGGCTAATTTATGAACGCTCGCCGTGAGAAGACCCAGTCGCCAAATTTCTCTTTCACAACTTCGAGCGTTACGTCACTTGTATAGCATGTAGAACCGTCTTGTTTCAACCACAGCACAGATATATCGATGTTATCAAGCTTTGAACACGGTTAACATCGCTCTATACCTGAGACAATTGACGACAACATTATCATGTTGTAGCCAAGGTACGGTTGCGGATATCCCAAACTACGCCAAGTCAAACTAATGCTGTAAGGAAATTCGATCTCAGACGGCTACAATCGCATGAGATCGCCAAGTCCTTTTCCGATCCAGTGTCTCTTAATCTCTTAAGAGGTCCAATACCGCCAGCTACAGGCATCGAAGACCATTGGAAACACTGCCAAAACGTCGTCAGAGGTACCGCTTCTGATGTGCTGGGTTTCACTCGTCCACCACAACGAAATGACTTGGTAAGGAGCATACACCAACTCATCTGTAAAATATGGTCGGACGAAAGTATGACCGATAAATGGAACCCCAGCATTGTTTGTCCGATTCTCAAGAAATGAGACCCTCTGAACTGCGCCAATTTCAAAGGCATCAGTCTCCTTAACATCGCAAACTAGATCTTATCTGCTGTATTGTGTGAACGCCTGAAGCCGTTCGTCAACAACCTGATAGGTCCATATCAGTGTGGCTTCAGGCCAGGAAAGTCCACCATCGACCAAATATTCACACTACGGCAGATCTTGGAGAAGACCCATGAGCTTCAGATCGATGCACACCACCTATTCATCGACTTTAAGGCCGCGTATGGCAGTATCTATAGAGACGAGCTATACTGAGCAATATCTAGGCGATGCGCTGTCATGCGATTTTTTCAACATCGTACTTGAAAGAATAGTGCAAAACTCACGAGCAAACACAAGAGGCTCTATCTTTCAAAAGTCCGTCCAACTGCTCGCATACGCCGACGATATTGACATAATCGGGAGAAAGCAGCATGATGTCAGTGGCGCTTTCGCTAGTATTGAGACGGAACCCGCGAAAATGTGTTTAGCTGTCAACGAGGGCAAGACCAAGAATATGCTGTCAAAAAGGTCAACCAACACCGACATCTCGGGCAGAACGTCACCCACTACAGGGTAGTTAAGGACTTTGTCTACCTAGGCTTCGCTATAAATACAGACAACGACACCAGCGCTGTGATCAAACGAAGAATAACTCTTGCCAGGCGCTGTTTCTTTGGGCTAAGAAGGCAATTGAGTAGCAAAGCCCTCTCTCGACAACAAAAGTGACCCTATGTATATGAGACCTTGTTAATCCCTTGTTAAAACCGTCTGCATTGACGGTGAATGGAGGAGGAGATACAACAATGAACTCTACGGACTGTACAGCGACATCGACCTAACCAGAAGCTCCAAAGACTGAGATGGCTGGGTCATGTAGAGCGTATGGACACCAATGTTCCGGTCCGAAAAGTCTTCGAATCCGCTCCTGAGGGACAGCGCAGTAGAGGAAGGCCAGACTCAGATGGCACACGCAAGTGGAATAGGACCTCAGCCAATTTAGCGTGCGAAACTGGAGGCAACTAGCTAGGGATCGAGCGGGCTGGAGACGCTTGTTGACTGAGGCCCAGGTGCACCGGGACAAGAAGCATGCACCAGCTCATTTGCATTGGAGGACGAAAGCATGTCCGACAACCTATGTCCTATACCAACTATCAGGCATATCCCTACTTAATGTCGCCTATAAAATTCTATCCAGTGTACTGTGTGAATGTCTAAAACCGCACTACACTGCACAAATCGGCCAATACGAGTGCGGATTCCGGCTCAGAAAATCGACATCAGATCCTGGAAAATACCAACGAGTTCCAAGTCGGCACACACCACCTTTTCATCGACTTCAAAACCGTATATGACAGCGTCCATGCACTGAGCTATATAATCCCGGAATACTGATCCAGATGTGTAGCACAACACGGGAAAACTCGCGCCGTGCAGTGTGGAAGGAGAACCTCCGAATTATTCCAAACCTGCACCGGATTTCGGCAAGGAGACACGATGTCGTTTGACTTTTTCAATTTATTACTTGGGCAGATAATCCACATGGAAGGTACTATTTTCTCCAAGTCCGTCCAGCTTCAGGGATTCTCGGGTGATATTGATATAATCGCACGTTCCCAGCGTGCAGTATTTGAAGCCTTTAAGGCAATTGAAGGAAAGACTAAACGAGTTGGTCTCAAAGTGAACGAGGGAAAAACCAAATATATGCTGTCCCGCCACACATCACCTGGGACAAAATGTCACTATTAACAGTTACAATTTTGAGGTAGTCAAGGAGTTTACCTACATCGGGGCAAATGTTAACTCCATAATCGACACCATGATGGCAACCGCTGCTACTTTGGTCTGTCGAAACAACTTCGAAACATAGTGCAGCGTAGAGACCACACCAAACAGTGATGCATGTGTAATTGAGCCTCATGAGTCTCTTCTCGATTTGCCTCACACCGGAATTGGCAATTCAGCTTATTCACGAATCTTTTGAGCGAAAGTAGAGCCTAAGGGCCGACTTCAAGCTGGTCAAAGGCCGAATTGGCGAACTCCCGTCGCGAGTCATGGTACCGTGGTTCGTTGTAGTTCCTGCACAGCTGACCTGGGTACATCTCAAAATCTTTCGAAAAAATTTCAACATCGTGCATCCATACGTCAAATCTGATCGCAAGGTTTGATGTTTTTAACGGCACACGTGCTCAGAACGTTTTGTCATACGACTGCTATTTGCGGTTTTTACAGAGACTTGAAAAATTCATTCATTTGGCCAAAAAATTGAGTTAATTCGTGAGCGTTTTCGTGCTATGGTATGGATCGAAACGCTCCGACATTTGGTGATGAAGCACAATCCCGGGCCACCGTATTTCACTGGTTTTGCGAATTCAATCGTGGTCGTGAAGGTCGTTGTGCCAAAAAACATCGACGCCGCTGTGACGAAACTGTGAGGACAAGATCGTCATGTGACTTATCGCGAAATTGGGGCACACTTGGGCATTAGTTCCACTCGCACACTTTTAATATTTCACGAACATTGGCCATCAAAAAGATTTCTGCATAATTTGACAATCGTTCAAAAAAGGCTCGTATCGGTTGGCCCAAAGAAATGTTAAAAAAATTCGAACGCGGTGCTTCAAAAGACATCAATAAGACCGTGACAGGCCAAGAATCATGGATCTATGCATATAAGCCGGAAACTAAACGGCAGTTGCCTGTATAGGCAAGACGAGCCAAATCCAACAAAAGTAGTGACACAAAGAGCACTTCGAAGGAAATGGTCGTCTAGTTCTTCGGAAAAACCGGGCATCTCGCCACGGTCCCATTAGAGCAACGTAGAATTGTCAATTCGAAATGGTAAACCACTATTTGTTTGCCAGAAGTCTAAGGAAAAGTAATCGCCAAACACTGCTCATTTTCCACAACGACAATGCGAGCTCTCACAGGTCGGCTCACACAAGTGACTTTTTGAGCACTGAAAACATCGAATTGATACGTCATCCGCCGTACAACTCTGATTTGGCACCCAATGACTTCTTCTTATCCCGGCACATCAAAAATAAATTGGACAGTCAACGTTTTTCGACGTCTGAAAAAGCTGTTGATGCGTTCAGTATGAATTTCGGAGTGGAAAAAGGGCTTCCAAAATTGGTTCAAACACATGCCAAAGGTTATTGATCTTCATGGCGGGTGTTCTGAAAATATTTGTTTTTACTTGGTTTTCTCAAAACTTAAGTAGCAGCCTATGTAGCGGACGGACGTCCGCCAATTAACGACGGATTGTCAATTTCAGATCATCCGCCATACTTTCACTCACAGTGGCTACAGTTTCTTTGTATGCAAATAGCGTTGACGTGGTACGAAATTTATCCACAAGGCGACGAAAGGACTATAAAGCACGAGCGTATAGAACTCCCCAAACTGAAGAGCGATTTTCAAAATAAGTTTGAATGATGCGGAGTCTATTCACGATAATTTGTAAAACAAAACTAAACAGAAATGTCAGAGAGTTGTTAAAAATGACAGCATGACTTGACAGCTATCAGCATTGTAAAAAGTGTAGAAGCAGTCCGCTTAATTGCGCTACCCCAATCAAGCTATTGTGGGAGCTGGACTGAATTGATGTTCTTGAATGTTAAAATTGGTTTAGCATACATTTTTGGATCTAAATTGACTGCATGATGTCTGTCAGAGTGAAGTCTACTAGCGTTAATCCCAATCGCTTAGGAAAACATCGAACTAACCTAACAATTAGTACCTTTCAACGAATTATTAAGTGAAAGAAGGACTTCTTCAGCAGTGAATCGCTAAATTTTAGGAATCACTTGGGACCTTGCAGCTTTTGGTGCTTAGCATTCTACAAAATCATTTGAGTTGTTGGTTCCTTGTCCGATTTCTACAAAGTCGCGGTCCTTGCAGTGATTTACAAAAAAACCTACGGCCTTCTCCGATCTCTAATCTTTTAGTGAAATCGCAATTTCAGTGGCAGCATAGCTTTTACAAAAAATACTTCGAACCAACTAACTGATGTATTTACCGCCACTATTTAAAAAAAATGCGATTTTCAGGTTCACGCCATTTTCCACTGAGTTTTCCGGTGTTTTTTTCCCCAAAAGAGTACGAACAGCTAGTGTTGCCCTAAATGTTCTTTAAGAAAAATTGCTATGTAATGGCAACCGTGTAAGGCAGGTAAATTTTGAAAGAGTCAGTCTGAAGACACTTTCACGAAACCGTTCTTTCACCATTTAAAAAGAAAGAATTAAAAGCAAAACATCATCATCAGCCCAAAAACCTCCTCTATTCGTCACATTCTCCCCGACAATTTCAACTAAAACAATAACAAATCGGTGGTCTATTTTCAGAATTATCTCTCCCAATGGAACGCGATGATGTTTTCTGTGTTTTTTTTTAGTGAAATCGCAATGGAATGGCACAGCACTTGTGTATATCAGTAATTCACAGAGGAGTCCATTTAAGTTGACTAAAGTTTGAAAGGCTCAGAAGACGTTTATGGACATTTTCCCTCATAAAAACGAACTCACTGGTTGATTGCCACATCGATGGGCTTAGTTTCTGAACACAATGGCTCTTCTTAAGAATACGACTTGTCAAACTTGACATTGGAACTGTCACCCCGACATTTTTTTTTGTTGTTGTCTTTCGATCACTGTTTCCGTCGGAGATGTTCGAGTAGAAAGCAATTACAAAACAAAACACTCACCATTAGGTGGAGGTGGCGGTATTGAAGCGCCACCTGTCATTGGTATTCTCGGTGGCTCCATTTTCCACTGAGCTGATGACGGTAACGATCCAAATTCACGATTCACACCCGATTCAATCAACATGACCAGCGGCTGGTTGGCTTTACTCCTGTCAACATGTGCAGTTCAAGTTCTCACTAGGGAATCCTTCCCCGAGATTCACTTGAGAAGAATTTTGTTTTTTTTTTTGCAAAATACTGTCAATCACTTGTCTGTCACTTGAACGTCAAAAGTCAGGAGGACAGGGATTTTGTTCTCTCTTGAGAATTTTTTGTTATTTTTTCTTTTAGTTCACACTGTCACAGTACCGACGAGAAAACACGGAACGGAAGAGTAAAAAGAAAAAAACGACTTAATTTTTGTTTGTTTTTATTTTTGTTAAATGGCAGTCGATGGCGAAACGCGCGACCACAATAAAAATTTCAAACGATCCACACAGGTAAACCACAGTTACTGCACTGAAATCACCGAACGGCTCAGGTTTCACAGTCAGACTTGAGTAAAGCTGGTTCGGGGGAGACACACAGTTGAACAACACAATACACTGACTACACTCGGTTGGATGATGATGGCGGACGAAAATCAAAGGTAAAGAGGAAATTGGTTGAGCATAAAACCAGTTAGGTGGGCAATAGAAGAGACCAGAAACAGTAGTTTACCTGCTCTTGCGCGTATCTATTGAGCGATTAATCACAGTTTACCTACCCAGTGACATTCAGGAGGCAGAGCTACGCGCTCACCCGATGAGCATTTACTTTCAAAAAGCAGATAGTTGTCCCACTCCCGAGTGGGTGCGACAAAGAGAAATGGTCTATTCAAACTGGAATGGAAATTCACTCAATTGTATACTGATTACCACTCAAAAATGAGTGGTTTGTGTGAAATGGAAGAGCAATTGCCATCTCGTTTTGTTTGTTACGGTAGTGGGGTGGAAATGGTCGCTTGTCAGATGCCATTAGGGTCTAATTAGAGTATGTGCCACGTACAGAAGAGGTATGTGCTGAGCCCTGGCATAGGTGTTACCGACAGAGCGCTTGTGACACTTCATTAAACTTAATATGCACGGTGGGCGTGGTTCGCTCTTTCTCTCTTCGTTTTTCATTGTCCAACTGCTGAATTGGTTGGCTTACCGTTGCCAGAGGGAGATACAAATTGGGAAAATGTGGTCTGAGTAGGAAATTAGAAAAAGGTGGTGGGCTGACAATGGGGAGTGATTTTAAGTGAGTTTTGCTTCTTTTTTTTTCTCTTGAGCGCATTTGATTATCACGTACACGAGGGGTTTTTATTTTATTTTTATTTTTTTCTAAATAAAAAGACAAAATGGAATTTAGAATGGAATTCTATTTTAATTGTTTGTTTAGGTAGGCAGAGCTCTAATTTGTTAAGGTTAAGACTTATCTACTTTTTGTTTTCAAGGCTCGTAATGAGGTATTATCGGAACGAATTCAGTGAGTGGTAAGGCAATTCTCATTAGTGGCGTATGGCAATATCTGATGTTTTCTCAATTTATCACATAGTAAGCGGAAAATTATTTATTTTTTCAGGTTGTAAGTGGTCTGTTTAGGTCTTAAGTCATTTGATGTCAGTCAGAGTGCTTCTTAAACCTTCTAGAGCTATTAATTGAGGTCTATACCTAACGAACGAAACCACAAATAAGGTTAACATCACCAAATATTTGGTAGTATTTCCGGGCTTTCGAAGGGAAAGCAAAATCTGATGATTCCTTGCTTGATCACATTTTGTGCCGTCCATTCACTACATTTCCAGATTTCTTAATCCGGCAAATTGACCTTCAGTCAAAAAATTAATGAGCGATGGGATTGGATGTATACTCTGAAAATTTCCATAACAAAGCAGCGAAATTCTCGCACTGACTATTGTACCATCCAAAGAAACAACTGTTAGACATTCTAAGCTGATCTGAATTCATTACCTGCTCCAGAGGGTTTCCGCATTTTGATGTCCATAAAGGGATTTGGCTGGACTGGACTCCTGGTCAACAAATTTTCCACCAAATTGATCCATCACATTGCGGTCGAAGCAAAGCACAAATGCAGATAGGCAAATCTAGAAAAACAACAGATGTACAGAGCGACATTGCACAAAAGAACGAGAAAGCCTCGTGAGCTCTACGAGCAGGAGAAAAAGAGCAGCAAATACTTAAGCTTCTCAGAAGAAAAAAGGAGGAACACGAGAAGCGCTCGATCGAAGTCTTAGAGAGAAGGAAACCACAGTCGGTGCTGAGAATCTGAAAAGATTATTTCTGCAGACTGTTAAGCGGGATAACGCACAGCATCCCACCAGTCAAACTGAACGAAATCAGACAACATTCCTACCAAGATGTAGTCAGGACAGAAATTGCCAAGCTTAAATCTAGCAGGTCTGCTGGACTAGATGGCGTAACTGCCATGTAGCAGGTGGTGGCTAAAATTGACGAAAATATACTACGCGAAAAGGAGTTCAGAATAGTTTGTCCGATCCTAATGAAGTGAGATCCGCTGAACTGCGCCAATGACAGGGGAATAAGTCTTGTCAACATCGCATATAATATCCTGTCTGCCGTATTATGTGAACCCCTAAGACAGTCAACAGTCTGACCGGCCCCTATCAGTGTGGTTTTAGGCAGATCTTGTAAAAAATCCGGGATCTCCAAATCAATATCCACATCTCCTCAGTGATTTCAAAGCCGCATATGACAGCGTCATTAGAGACGAACTATACAAGGCCATGTCAAGCTTTAGCATGACACGACATTGACATAATGAGAAGGGAAGAACACAGAGAGCTGTCTATGAGGCGCGTTAAACGAACGTAACACGAAGTATACAAAGAGTGTCACACAGCATTGACACATAGGGCGAAAGATCACGATAGGCAGCTACAGCTGCGTAAAATTATCGCCTCTGGGGCACTGGAAATGCATTAGTAGAGCATGATGTACCATTTCTACCTGGTTACGGCGTATACGACTATGTTAACGTTTTTAACGTGAACACCTGTCTCGGAGAGACTTAATTTCACGAGGAATGATACGCCATCCCATCGCTCTGCAACCTTCCTGAGATACCGAAGCAAAACTTGTGTTGGATGCACAAGTTCCACCCTGGGTATTGGTCGAGGCCGATCTAAAACCTTTTGCTGGTCTTAGGTCACAGCACTCAGTACTTATTGCAACTCTACACTGGGTCATACCAACAGGAAGACCTTTCCTGCGACTTTGGGTTTCAACCACAGCCACCGTCAGGCCCAGACCGAGATCCGGGGTACCATGGGACCGTGATTTAAGTCCTGGTAGGGACTACAGATGGTCCTGCCAACAACAAGACCTACGACCGGGAACTTGTATCTGGTCAAATCGTAGCAACCTTAGGTGGCGTTATCTGATAACCGTTGCGATAAGGCCAGTACTTTTTATTAATGGGCGAAGCCTTGGTAATTGGGCGGGGGCCCACGGCGTATTCAGTAAAATTGCTGCGACTATTGTACGAGCCGAATTGGATAATGAGATCATGGTAGTTCCAGCAAAATGGCATAACGCACAGTGACAGTGGATCGGATCGGACGTTTTTCGGAGAATTAGTCTTTTTTGACGTCCACTGTTTATACGAATAAGGCACAGATTTTGGTGGCCCTTTAGCGGATCATCCACTATGAAGGGGTGACCGTGCCCGTTTGATCGAAATTATCTTCGCGACTTAATGGGAAAAAAAGCTGAAACCCAATTCTTTTCTTAAGAGATTGGCACTTTGTGGTGTGGCGCCAGCTGTCAAATTGTTCCACTGTCATCTGCAGTAGAAAACAATTTTGCATCCAACTGGATCAAACACCTTGCGATGGTACGAATGGGCAGGAGTCTGTCCAATCCAACGAAACTACTTATAAACTCAATTGTCCGTTTGTCCTTAAAAATATTTTAAAGTTCCCAGAACCCAAACAAACACCCTATTGCTGTAGTAGTATCCATATCCAGTGCCCCAAAGTTAAAGAAGAAAAACTCTTCAACGCTGAGCAATCAAAAGTGCACCCAACTAAAGGCATTTTGACCTTTCAAAGGAGTTTCTTCCCTCATTCCATGAGTCAAACACGCAGATTGCTTCCGAAACCCTCCTCCACCTTCTCTTACATCGATTATCCCGTTCATAGGCTCTTCAGAAGTTGAACAAAGGTGAACATTGTTTAGAAACACTGCATTCACAAAAAAAAACGGGAGCTCCCAACAGATTGCGTGACCCAACTCTGACGTTTTCAAAGAATCGAATCACGAAACCATCAGAAGGGCTACAATGTATTCGTTGTTGCTTTGCAAGGATCCGCACGGTCCAACGACGTCATGACTCTCTTCTCTAGCATTTTGTTGAATGATGCACCCTAAGTACTGTCCTACTTCCATTTAAAGAAAAGAAAATCTGTCCCTAACCACTGTAGTGCTAGTATCCTTCTAGTCCTAAATTACACACGTACAACCATGCACAGACAAATGGTATTGCAGTTCAAAGAAAAGGATAATGATACGTCTTGCTGTAGCTTCCAAGACAAATTGCACCCATCCACATAGACACTCAAACATTGGCAGCCCTCACACTACCAGGTAGTGGAACTCCACAATCGGACTCTAGACCGAAAGCAAACAAACGAAAAACAGGAAGGAAACCTAGTCCCGGGCAAAAAGGCTTCATAAATTCCACATTTGACACCAAAAATGACGCTAATTACATGGAAGCGAACAACAACAATCGTCTCCTCACAGTGGCTTCTTCTATTATACTTCTTCTCCTGGTGGTTCCTGGTCCCACCAAACACTTTTCAGAACCAAGAATACGAATTCGTACTCCCTACACCTAGGGAGTGGGCATTTATGCATGTTTGGGCACTTTTCGTATGCTGGAGTGGGTTTTGTTGAGGGCAACTGAAAAAAGGGGGCGAAACCACTTTGAGGTCTGTTGGTTTTCTCGAAATTTATATTTTCCGGCTGAGTTAAGTGGAGAGTATCTTGCCAACACAGTGCACCAAAGAAGTGGTGTTTAAGCAAAAAAAAACAAAAAGGCAGACAACTCTGAGAGAAATTCTTTGCTTGGAAGAAGTTTTTTGTTTTTTTTTTTCGAAAACAATTTCACTTTTGAGTGTGTAATTAGCGGTTGTGACTGTATTCAAATGAATAATGACACAGTGGGTTGTGAAAATTTAAGATGAAACAGTTGAAGAATAAGTTAAAGAAAGTTTGCCGGATGAAAACTTTTAAACAGCTACCAAAGGGACGGACTGAACTTTGCTTTGTTAAGAACCAACATTGGGGTAGGTTCGTCATTTTTTGGCTGACACGGAAAATCTTTTAGTCGCACGTAAGCCACTCGATATGCCTAAGAGTTGTCGGAAAGTTCTTTTAACAAATTCGTTTGTGAATCTGGAATATAAGAGTGAGGATGTGTATAAGAAGAAAGTGGATGATGAAAATATTAAGAAGGGTAGTTGGCGATGTTTGTGTTTTGAAAAGACAGATGAGTGACACGTGGGTTCTTTGACAGCGGAAAGCTATAGCATTTCAACGTCCATTTTAGGTGAGTTAGTACCTACTCTTCCTAACCGAGCTCCATTTGTCAAAGAAACTAACATCACACCTTGACAATTTATTTTTTTATATTTCGGACAAAGGTTGATTGGATATGAGCACACGTTTCGGCCTGGAGGGCACCTTTATTTCTGTCGAGACAGAGCACTCACATGTAGAACTAATTCCTTGTACTCCTTATTTGTTTCCTTTACTGAAATCTCCCAGTTTTTCGTAGAAATATACGCTTCAGTGATGAAGTACATCCACTACGTCAGCGCCGAATACCTGCAACTGGCTGCGAACGTTCATAAAGCAAGTGTATCACTGCGTCATCATCCGAAGACGAAGGCTTTGCTCCTGAAAAACTTCTCAGGCCTTCTCAAACTATCCTCCGCGAACGCACTTTGATGCGAGCGTCTTCTTCAATGACGCCAATGCAAAGGTCGAACTAAGAACTACGAGTACCAAACCTAATTCCAGTGGTGGTGTGACCGTATAGTAAACCGTGCCTAAGGGGGTCAAACCGACGGTGAACTGAGCTCTCTCAGGCGCCTTGGTGCTAGTCTGTTGTACATAGCTTTACCCAGGTATAGCGGCGCTGCCAGGGCTAACCTTTTATTTCCGGCCTTGCTAGTGGGAATCAAATTTAATTTGAGTGGAAAACCAAAAACAAAACAACAAACATTACAAAAGCAGGCCATCCCTGTCCAGGCGAAATCTCGACTTCATCCATTGGAGCCTTTCGTTAGCGAGAGCGATTTCACCGGTAGGCTGGCACTCACACCGGTGATGTCAAGGCAGCTGGAACATCCGCTGAATCAAAAAAATCAGGGCAATGCTGCGGTGATGGTAAAGTGGGAACAGCTGGCTGTTCACCAATGCTAAGAAGAGTACGAAGAACGCACACCAAAGGGCAAGAGTTTTGTTACGTAACGCTAGGCGTAAAGTAGCAAAATATGAGGGTTGCGATCCCAGCAAACCGCCTTTGAGAGAGCGAAGGCAATCCTGACCAACAAATCACTTACCCAACAGACGACAAGCAAGGGAGATGTTGCTGCAAATGCAGGAGTGGAAGTCGATAAGGCGTCCTCTGCCACCTACGCGGCAAAATTAAAAGAAGCAGCAAGAGAGCCAGGTCCGACGATGTGGTGGAGCCGAATGATGCGAAATAGGTGAAGACTGGTACTTTATCCGCAATGCGACGTAAGCAAAGCGACCCGAAAGACGAGCTTCTTGTTGCTGTGATAAACGAGCTGGAACCTTGAGGTCGTCTGACAATCGACGAGTGGAAAAACGTAGAGGACAAGTTCCATGACGCCGGTTGGGAAGGCGGACTTCCGCAGATGCTTCGTTATGGAGGTGTGCGATGGTTGGAAGGGCATCAAATTAAAATGCACGACGTCGGCCGAGTTGGAAAAGTACACTCTTCCGACGGCATGGGTATATGTTCCATGTCTCTACGCGTACCCTAAGAAGCTCCTGGGACTACTACACGTGCAGAATCGGGAACTAAAAGCGGATACATGGAGATCCTTAAGACGGGGCTTAGACGGTAGTACGGGCAGCATTTTCTGCTGTGCCTAAACAAGGATTGCCTACCATACTTCGAAAAATCGAAAGATATGGAGGAACTGCCTCAAGATGATGGAAGTGCTGCAGATAAACCTGCACCATAGTAATGCGGCAACGGCCTGTCTGACGGAATATCACTAGATAGGATGTCATAGCCGTACACATACAAGAGCCCTGGATTGATTATGACAACAAGATCCAGAAACTCAGGCTGAAGAATTACGTGTTGTTCCTTAAGGCAGAAGATATAATCAGGACTTGTATCCTAATCAAAAATCAGGTGACCTGTTCATGCGAAAGAGAGTGTGCCAAACCACTTTGGCTGACCCCGGCCTACTTCCCCTACGACTCCGACGTAGTTACTTGGCAAGGCAGAAAGATTGGATGCTGGTCCTGGGCTGTGACGCAAACGCCCATCATACTCAATGGGGAAGCAGTGATATTAACAGAAGAGTGTTGAAGAGTGTTTGTATGATTTCATTATATCTTCTGACCTCAACATTTGCAATAGAGGGAATTCACCCACCTTTGTGGTGAAAAATAGGCAGGAGGTGCTAGATACCTTGCTACAAATACAGAAGGGTTAGAAATAAGTGGATCACCGGATCACCGATGGATACTCTTCAAGGTGAACTTCGAGAACAGGGTATGTTGGTTTCAAAGGAATCCTTGGAGGACTGATTGGGTCAAGTATCCAGAAGTGGTAAATAAAGTCAATCCCCGGCATAAGGCACTAACAATGGCGTTCGAGAAAGCTGGTCCGGCTAACAGAAAACCTAAAAAGGCTCAACCAAAATGGTAGGATAGGGAGATCGGTTTAAAAAGGAAAGAGATTAGGAAACTCTATAACAGGGCGAAGCTGTTCAGAAGCGACAGTAAATGGAATGAGTACCTACTATGAATGTAAGAAACAATTCAAGTGCCTAGTTAGGAAGTTTAAAAGGGCTTCATTGCAGAAGTACTGTCTATCACGATAACAGACGAGGCTTCGAGGTTAAGCAAAATGCTGTCAAAGAGCTAGTTTTCCTAGCTACCTCAGAAAAAATGACGGAACCTGGGCTGAGAGTAGCCAAGAGGTTTTGGTAACATTGGTGGAATCCCACTTTCCTGGATTCATATTATCAGATGACACTGGCTTGCTACGGCACACTGAACAGTGTGTCAATAGGAACAAATTACGGTGTGCAGTTCAGTCCTTTAAGCCGTACAAATCTCCCAGTATGGATGGTATTCTACCGATTATGCTACAGATAGTATCGGAGGTAGCAATCCAGAAAATTATGGTAATTCTTAGACACTGTCCAAAAATGGGGTACATACCAACAGCTTGGAGGGAAGTTAAGGTGGCTTTTATACCTAAAGCTAGCAAACAGGGGCATATAACAGCAAAAGATTTCAGACCAATAAGTCTGTCACCATTTATGCTTAAAACCTAGGAATAGGTGCAGTAATGGCTTTTTGATTGAGTCACAGCATGCATACATGAAAGGAAAATCTGTAGAAACCGCCCTGCACGAGCGCACGAGGTGGTGGGGAAAATAGAGAAGAGTCCACACTTAGGAGAGTTTGCGATGGCGATATATGAAGGAGCCTTCAATAACGTGAAGTGGACCGCTGTTAAAAATGTAGACGCTAAGATTGAACACGGCATTAAGAACAGGGTATGCAACATGCTTGCAAGCAGGAAAATAAACTGTTCCATTGGGCAGAACTCGGTCAGAATATCCGTAACTAGGGAAACCATTCAAAAGGGAGTTATATCTCCACTCCTGTGGGTGCTGGTTATCAATGACATCCTGAAAAAGCTTAGTACAATGGGTATAAGTGCCACACCATAAGCAGATGACGTGGTCATAATAGTGCAGGGAAAATACTTAAATATTTTAGGCGAGATTAGGGACGTTGCCCTGAAGACGATCAGCACTTGGGCAAAAATCTGTGGTCTCCATACCAACCCTTCCAAACCGGAATTGGTTCTTTTTGCCAGAAAGTATAAGACACCTCAATTTAGACTCCAAAACTCAACGGAGTCGAATAGTCGCTCTCAAGCGGGAAGTATCTGGGTGTGATGCTGGACAAAACACTGAATTGGAATCTTAATGTAGCGGAAAGAACCAAAAAGGCACATAATGCTCTTTTTATCTGCAAAAGAATGGTAGGAAAAATTTGGGGCTTAAAACCTGCTATGATGCACTGGCTGTATACCGTGGTGGTAAGACCCTTACTTACATATGGCGCACTAGTATGGTGGAAAGCTATAAACAAGAAAACGATTTACGGAAAATTAGCGGCGGTTCAAAGAACGGCTTCCATAGCCATTACAGGTGCACTCCGTACTACCCATACGGCAGCACTAGGCACCTTTTTGCACTTAACATCCCTTGATTTACAGATCCAAAAACTGGCTGGCAATAGTGAGATACGACTCACTAATCTGGGTTACTTCGAGATCAGTAGTTTTGGACATGGTACGGTACTAACGACGGAGCTACTGAAAGGCACTCCAATTCTAAAGGATGAAATTCTTTCCTTGGCGACTTCGGGGAGGGAAGACTAGCAAAAACAAATGCAATAATCAGGTCAAATGAAATGGTATCTACTCACAAGACCCAGAACTAAGGGTGTCTATATGACTACCGGACGCAAGCAGTGTCTTTCAATCAGAGGTTCCAGCTGTCCTCAAGACGTTAGCTCGCAGATGAGATCGGTAACCGGAAGAGGTATCGCTATCTACACCGATAACCAGGCCACACTCAAGGCAATAGAATCGACCAACATCAATTCTGATACAGTCAGGGGTTGTCGGACAGTGCTCAAGACATTATGCAGTCAGAAACGGGTGAGACTGTGCTGGGTGCCAGGACACTGCGGTATAGAGGGAAATGAACAAGCGACTGAGCTTGCAAGAAGAGGAGGGCTACTCGACAATAGTAATGTTGCCAGCACCAAGCCACCCTTTTGCATAGTGAGGGGCTGTCAACCTAAGGTGGTCAAGCCTTGAAGGACACAGGGTATCCAAGGCGCTCTGGCCAATTTTTGACGCAAAAGATCTAGGGAGTTAATAAAATTAAACAGGTATAAGCATAGGATAATAATAGGAACCCTAACACGACACTGTCTCCTGCGGCAACACGCAAAGAGACTCAAATTGTCAGATACGGATATCTGCAGATTCTGCGGTGATCTGAAAGCTGTTGAGGACATAACACGCATACTGTGTGAATGCGAGGCAATATAGCGGAGTTGAAGGAAATTTTTAGGGAAATGCTTTTTCGAAAACTTAGAGGAAATAGACGGCACGAACTTCAAAGGCCTTCTTGACTTTTGCAAAGAAATTGCAAATTTTTGCCATTTGAGGACAAATTAAACTGGTTCCACAGGGATTGCGATGGGCCCGTTATGGTGTCTAGTGTTTATGTGATGGCACATCCTTCACACCCCTGTTTTAACCTAACCTAACCTAATATTCTCAGGCTATAGTGGGAGGGCTTAGCAAGGCTTTAAATACAGCTTAGCTGTCACTACAAACGCAGATTCTTCTTAACTTCTACCGATTGTCCACAATATTGCCATAAGGATTGCATATATCTGCACTGGAAAGCAGATGCAAATCTTGCTAACCAGGAGTGGAATATAACGCTGTCGTCCTCTAGAAAGACAAGCTGTTTGCTAGATTTGTTTTGAAGCTTTCCGTGAGAGCTCGACTTCCGATATTATTTAGCCAGACGGCAAAACTGTCAAAACTAGAATGCAAAATGTACAAAGATGACTGTGATAGCATAGCTCATAATATAAATCAAAGAAATAGGGAGACTCTTTAGTGCATCTAGAGCAGACCAGTGGAGACAGACCGATCTTTAGAGTCTAATAAAAGCAGAAATGATGTATTTTAGGGAGAGCTTGTATCACCAGACAACTGAGGCATTGGATATAATTGGTCTTATCGTAGCCATGTAGATCCAGAGAACCCCCCTTGCTCCTTTACACTCTGAGAAGGCCAACTGTAGCTTTAGCATTTTCGACGCGGCATGCTCAGTCGAAAGAAATTATGTATCTAAGATGACAACCAAACTGGGGATCAATGCCTGGCCATAGGAAGTACCGTATTCGAGCATAAATTTACTACAGAATTTGTTTACTAAATGTGACCAGATAGCAATGATAGTTTTTCCAATTGTAATGTTTCAGCAGCTGTCAAAGTTACCAATGTAAGTCGTCGCACCATGGAAGAGTTTGAGCGTGAGTACCCTCTTTTGGATCTTAAGCCACCAACCAGATAGAGATTGGTGCGAAATGAAGAAAATATAGCCGTCGTAGCACCCAGTATCGAAGAAGACCCAGAAATGTCGATTCGGCACCGACTTATTTGCGGTTGGATTTGGGCCTGCATCCGTATAACATTGTGCTGACGCAAGAATTGAAGCCGGACGACCATAGACAATGCCGTGAGTTGGCTAATTGAGCGCTGGCAATGTTGCCGGAGATCCGAATTTTGGCCAAAAAATCATCTTCTCGGTGGAAAATTGCCGTTATTGGAGCGAACATAGTCCATTCGGCCAAGCATCAATGCATCCACAAAGATTGACTGTTTGGTGCGATATGGCATAGCGGCATCATCGGACATTATTCCCTTCATCAATGGTCTCAGGTATAGAGCGATGTTAATCGATTTCTGTGGACATCTCGACATATCCGAGCTGTGGTTCCAAAAAGACGGCGCTACATGCCATACAAACGACGCAACACTCAAAGTTGTGAAGGACAAAATTTGGCGATTGGGTCATCTCACGGCGAGCGTTCATCAATTGGCCACCGCGATCATGTGATTTGACACCACTCGAATATTTTCCCTGGGGCTACGTCAAGTCCTTAATATACGCTAACAAGCCAACCGCTTTAGACGAGCTCAAGGCTAACATTCGATACGCTATTGCCGAAATAACGCCGCATATATTAGACCGAGTCATAAAAAATTAGTCCAACTGCTCGAAGCACTTTTTTTTCTATCATTCTTATCTGGTCACCCTATACAAGAGCCTTACCATCCTGGTCCTGTTGTATACCGCAGAGGTTTATCGAAAGGGCATGAAGAATCACTTGGTTGTCTCTAGAAGAAGATACCGCGCGTGATTTTCGTTCTTCCTTGTATTTACGGGAAATGGAGGAGGATATTCAACCACGAGCTGTACGAGCTGTACAGCAGCATCAGTCTAATCAGGAATCTATGGAGATGGCTGAGACATGGTGAGTGAATGGAAACCACAGTTCCGGTCCAAAGAATCTTCGATTCCAAACCCGAGGGACGGTGGAGGATTGAACGTCCGCATCTATGTTGACTCGCGCAAATGGAAGGCAGACCACTTAAAGTGACAACAACTGAAGGCAAGGGATCATGATTGATGGAGAAGCCTGTTAAGGCCCAGGCCCACCGCGGGCAGTACTGCCACCTTAAGTAAGGAAGTAAGTTGAGCAAGGGCAGGCATGTTAGAGAAAGTCTGAATGCAATTTTTGATATCTGGTAAGAGCAGGAGTTCTATGTGTACACGAAGATTTGTTCTAAACAGCAGCGGTGACAGGTCCCATGTCTTGCCGACAGCTTCCTTGCACTCTCAGAAGGCCGACAACGCCTTAGAGGCCTTCGACGTAACATGTTTAGTCCAGAGAAGTTTGTTATCCAGGATAACATCCAAATACTTAGTTTCTTTGGAGAATTGGATGGTGGTATTCTAGTGCATCAATCCTCGATCACGTCCAGGGTTCTCTGCGTTTTAGAGCAGAGAGACGCTAGGCATGTTTCAACAGATACTACAGTGACATGATCTGTATATAGCTTAGTAGAAACGTTGGAACTATTGAGAACTCTAGGCAACAGTCGAGTAACATTCACCATAGTAGTGGAAGCAGAACGCCGTCTTGCACCCGCAGTCACCGTGGCCACAAATGAGTGGCTGGCAATGAGCATTTAGACGAGTTAGCTCGAAAAGGATCCTCCCTAGAAAGAGAACTGGTAGATCAAAGTATCAAACCTCTGAGAATACAAGTGGAACGAACAAATAAAAGCCAATGAAAGGTGGTAAAGCCTTCCAACATAGGAAACCTCTAGACAGTTATGGTCGGAACTCAGCAAAGCCAAAACAAGTAAGATTCTCTTTTAAAGCAGAGCAGCACTATCTACGCTGTTGACTCACAGGCCGCAATAAAGCTGCACCTTACTAACTACGACATCTGAATAGACTATGGGGACATAAGCTGGAGGATACCCTCCACTTTTTGTGCCACTGTCCCAGCCTCAACTTTAGGACGTTATTACTTCTATGAACTCTCAGTACTATCTGCTGCCTTACTTACATCTCTTTTCAGATTCATGGATGCAACAAGATGGCTTACATCAGCTCAGGGAACAAACAACCACCAACGTGAGATGCGGAAACCAAAACTAGGAACCACAATCAAATTCCCATCAAGCAATCACAATGGGTCTACACAGACCTAAGTGTGAAGAGGAATAGAATAGACTCGGCTCCAATCAGCATCCGCAATCAGTGTCCGGCATAACTCTCATCCGCAGAACTAATTATTCGTCTAGAGCCCACTAGAAGTCGCGCTGTCGATAGCACCCTCAATGTTGACGAAAATGTCCAACGCGTTCTCATTCTGGTCAAGCGCGTCTTCAAGTCTACTCACTAGATTTTGTAGCGTAATCTCACAGGATCTTCCACGTTGGTAGGCATGTGGACAGACCGACTCAACCATTCTCTCTCGTCAACATGTAGGAAGTCCGACTGATAGGTCTCTAGTCAAGTGCGCCTCCAAGTCATCTTTTTTGATTTTCGTTGTAAAGGCTACTTCTACTTCGGACTCGGTGTGTATGTCAGTGCCAGTAGAGAATGTCTTCAGTTGGTCTATAGCTTTTGTAGCATAACATATGTAAATTCCATCGGCGCCATTCCCCATCCGTCACCACAACCGATGACAGATACCAGCTGTGGGGTGTTGTGTTGCTCATTGTGAGTTAGTTGTGAGCTGGTTCTGATCAGGTCACCTGGGAAGGGAGTCTCATTCTTTTGAAGACTGTAACTAGTCAGCTGGTCTCACGGTCTTTCGCAAAACAACTACTACCTTGCTAATGATCGCATACGGTTGCCAGGTTAGCTTCTATAACTTTGAGTGCAACGGAGTGAATTGGCCCTTAACTCTACACAAAACAACCAACTGGTCCATCTTTCCGGCGACTACAACGAATACTTCGATATAAAACCGAGATCGAGGTTAGAAGCTTGCTGCATTGAACGGCATTGAACGGAGGACTACAACTGACTATGCCTGACTACAATGACGATGCCTACCTTGAATCCAATTTATTCGGTCACATCCAAAGGCCTGAACTTTGAATCGCAAGTCCGACAAATTTACAAAAGCCTAATCGATTAGGTTTAAACTCAATGCCCATTAGTGCCCATTACTTGTCTCAGAATTCCACCACCCACCCATCCACCCACCCCTAATCGTGCATTACATAGCGTATTCCAAGAATTCAGGTGAAGCCCAGTGCAGCAAAGGGAAAATCAATATTACGTAGATTGTCGGACTAGAATTGTGATATGATCCCCTATTGGCACACTGCCGAACATGATTCCATCGAATTCAATGTTGACAAAGTCAAGGGAATCGTACTCGTATCACCGGACTGAAATGTCGAATATGCCAGAGCATATCGTTACGATTGGGTACTTGTTGTCTATGGCTGGCTCACTATATGGCATGTCCATGTTCTGTAAATTCTTAACTTAAGCCCTGCACTTTTGTTCGGTTGGCAACTCAATTAGACCAAATGATTGTGCCGTAAACCTTTTTCATGCTGTCACAACTTCAAAGGTACGATTCCGCTACTAAGTTCTCGTCATTTCGTCGCCTTGTCACTAGTGTTGTCATTTGTCGTGGCATAAGCAGAAACCAGTAAGCATAGCGAAACACCACCAACAAACAACAAAAACAACAACACCAACAACTGCCACAAATCCGATTTGAACATGACACTACACCTCATTGATTAGCATTTTGATGGCTGTTTTGGTGTAGCTGGTGAAAGTCACCCATTGATGGGTGGTCAGGTGCATTCTAGCCACCATCCGACAGTCTTGAGTCGGTTCTGGTGAGTGACTCTGCGTCTGGGGGGTTAGTTCCTAATTGGATTCAGCGAGCTGGAAATTGCTAACTCAACTGGAATCCAAACATGCCTAGACCAGATCCAGATACTGAGATACTAAACGGAAAAACCGTCGAAAAGAAAGTGTAACATACGAGTACTCGTAGGTGCAGCGATACTTAGGAGCTGCTGAGATACGACTCATCGATAGGCACGGTGACATTTTCACATGTCCAACCATCGGATGGTCAAATCGATTTCGCTGCAGTTAAATTCGTTGGAATCTCATTAGGGAAATTAAGCGTTTGCGTGGGTTTTTGATACCCCACAGTGGCAGATGGGTGGTGAGCGTAGGCAATAGGATGGCAATAAACCGATTAGCTTTGCGCCTAATCACGAAATAGGGCCGATTAGCGAAAGAGTGACATGTTCGGCACATGTTCAAAATAAAAATTAGGATCAGCAGAGGATTTGAAATGAAGACCGATGAAGGACCAAGCAATAGCGTTGTGGTAATTTGTTCTATTGTTGGTTAGCACTTTGATGGGAGTTCTTGAGTTGATGAAGTGGGTTCTTCACCCTCATGGTTTGTTGGTTCTGCTGAGAGGAGTTTGTCATTCTTGACATTGAGCTCGAAGCTGCTTACGTTAGTAATCACTCTATTAGAGACTTAAACGGCCGTGTTCTCCATGTGGTTCTTCATACAGGCGTGCTACGAAATCAGAGCTTGCTTGACTATGTAGCACACATTCCTTGGTCTGCCTGGATTTGAGACTGAACGATATATTAAGCCCAATTGGCAGGGACAGTTCTGATGATGTCGTCTCCAAAGGGACCCTCCCGTGTGGTATAGTGTTGCAACGTTAGTTTTTGCTAACGTAACGTGAGCATGACAATATTGTCATTAATGGACAACATTTGCCGTTGGTATGATGTTAACTTTGTGGTGCCGGTAGGGAGTCATATGATTCGCTAGATGACACTATCGAACGTGGACCAGTCACAGGATTGATCTGATAGAGCTATCCTCGCGGCTTCGTTTGGTGCACAATGAAAAAACAAGTATCCCTCGTTTTCTGTGACACTTTCACCACATGAACACCGTTGAAACCGTCAAAACTAAGTCAGATAGAAGTGTTCTTCCTCATGATTCCGTTTAATCCATACACTGATCGCTGGTACAAGCTGCCAGGTCGTAGCACTTGCCTACAAAATCTTTCAGAACCAGCCACAAGTAGTCTTTAATTCAGCTTTACCTACATAGGTGGCGCTACAGTCCGAGGTGAATCTGGGTCTCAACCAACAGGCTAACACTATCTCTCGCCAGCTCATTTGGGTTTCTCCTTGCTTGAAGATGACGTGGCGCTTGCTTTGGGTATTGGTGTGACCATTTGCTCTGCGTTTTGGTGTGACCATCTGCTCTGTTGTAGACATCCCCCTCGTCCCCCCGCCACTTGAAATGTGGCTTCAATTGGTATTACTGTTTTCGTCCTTGTCTCTGTCCGTTCCCATTTGGACATCCGCTCCCATATGGACAGATGTCTCTTGTGTTTAACGTAGGTACCTGCCGTGAGGGCTTAAGCCTACGGTGCGTCTTCGCACAAGATATGAAAACAATGCGTTGATAAGCGCCCATCGGGTAGTACAAGTACCAGATTCGAAGTCGTGTGTAATGCACGAACTTCCCCTTTGGTGAAGGGTCGAGGCCTATCTAATACCTCAGCCATTCTGTGGGTCATGGCACCCGGTTGTAATGCAACTCCACATCGAATAAACCAGTTGGTTCCATAGCAATCCCATGACCCAGCACAGGTCGTAGTACACTACAACATATGCTAAGCCATGAAATGTCCAAGATCCATTCGGTCCATTCTCCCCGCGATTTTGGGTATAAACCTACAGCCACCACGATACTCCCACAAGGGGGCCAACTCCTAGGTCAGGCCAGAACCAATAGTTCCGGGGGCTCCTGACCTCCCGTGGTACCAGAATATAGCTTCCGGTCGAGCTTCGCAACCGTGAGGTTACTTCCAGTTGGGCACCTCACTGCCCAGGACTGGCGGCCTTGCAACAAAAGGAGATTCCTACAAACTTCCCGCTAGCTGCCTACTGCGCCTTCTATTAAATACTTCTTTTGCAAAACTACGGGTTCTTTCAAACCGTACGGTATCAGTGATAATTTCACTGACATCGTAGGTCTCACCGTTTAAGGTGATGCCCATAGCCTGCAAGTTCCTTATGTCCGCGTAATTGGGACACTCACATAGGACATGAAACCAGTCCTCATACGTAGCTCCACATGAGCAGCTCGCAACCTCACTAAGCCCCCTTTTATGCAAGAATGCATTAAGGGAGCCATGCCCAGTCAGCAAAAAGCCCAGGCTGAGGTTAAAATTCCGTTCAGGAAAGATACGCATGGTTAGCACATCCCTTAAGAAGCCATAAGTAACCCTGCCGTTTTCGCTAGCATCCCATCTAGATTGCCATCTAGATAGAACACATGCGTGTAGCAAGGTTTTACGCTGCCTCAGGGACAGGCCATCCACTTCTTCAGGGGAAACCCAATCGCGCTCATTCAGAGGGAGACCTTTTCTGATCTTGAAAGCAATAGCACGTCGCATCACTTCCAGATCCAGAGCAAGCAACTCTGGATCAACACTCCAAGCAACACCTGCATTGCCTCTGTGGAGACAGTGTGGCACACCGGTAAACAGCCAAGCAAGGCGACTCTTTGACAAGTCAGGATCCGCCTTTGGCCATCAACAGTCATAACTCTGTCGTACCATACCGATGCTCCATATGTTGCACAGGCAACAAATAGGCCATCGTATATGATACGAACAGAACGCCCGTTGAGACCCCAGTCAGATCGCAAAATGCGCCTTACCTGGCCTACGGCACTCAGCATACGTAGTCTAGTACGAACCAGGTGAGGCATGAAGTTCATGCACTCACCCATCGTTATGCCCAGATATGTGACCTCAGTCACACATCTAATGCTAACGCCGTTCAAGCGTATCTTAGGAGCCCGACGTCTTACGTTCAGCTTGCCCTTGAGCTTCATTAAGACGGTCTTATCCTGCGACACACTTACCCCTACGCTTTCTCCCCATTCAGCAACGACTGCTAGAGCTCTTTCTCCTCTTGCCTCGATTTCGGCCCTAGACTGGCCTTCAAGGAGGAGGAGCAGGTCATCTGCATAGGCGCAGCACCCACAGAGCTCATTTAGTCGCCGCAAGAGTGGATCCATCATCAGGTTCCAGATAAAAGGACCACAGATGGACCCCTGGGGGCAACCTCTCTCAACATTAATTGAGACGTCGTCGTGTGCACTTACAACACTCGCTTTTCTGTCGGAAAAGTAGCTTCCCCAAAGCCAGCTCCCATATGGACAGCTGTAACTCTCCCAAGTGGCCATACTGTGGGCGGCATATTCGGCTGCCTTATACTCGTATCACGTCGTTAACTCCATTTGAAGCGCTGCTGTAACGTGTTGAGGTACTCGGCGTACCGTCTTTTCCAAAAATGCTGCTGCGTCTGGTTGATGATATTCCATAGCTTGAGTCGGCTTTGTGGCACTTGTCTGACATCTGCTCTCAATGACTGCACGATTTGCTCTCAGAAAATGAAAATCAGAAAATGACCAGGTGTTAGTGCACATAAATCGTCCGGGTCATCTGATAATACGCTGAGAGGTCTTGAGTTGAGATATGCTTCTATGAGCACTAATGTAGTAGTCAATGTCTCAAAGGTGAATATCTGTTTGGCCATTGTTCTGTGTAGATGGCGTTTTACTGCTTTGACATAGGCTTCCCAAATACCGCCCTCCATTTTGTGCCCATATCGTTGATCTGCTTGATCGGGAGCCTATGGCCGCAATCCTTGCCGGTCTGCTCCAACAAATGTAATGGTGTTGTCGCGCCGTCCAGTAAATCTCTGGAATGCAGCTAGGTAGGCCTCCGTGGTCTGGTTGCTCACAAGCTCGAGGTGGATGGCCTTCGTCACCATGCACACGAACACCGCAATGTAGCCCTTTTCGATAGTGTTCGATCAACCAGCTCTGTTTGCTGCTGTGTTTGCACGCTCTTGCTGGCTGCACTCTATCACTTGGAAGGTTATCCATCTTCTGCTCTGCTCTCTTATGGCGAAAACAGGTGATGCCCGTCGAATTCTCACAATCCAAAATTTCTGACGAACATACTACATGCACGGCTGCACTCCGCCATGACTAGTAATGATGTGAACCTCCCTGAAGATCAGGGTCGTCAACTTGCTCTTAGGCGGTAAAATTATGGGATGCATACTATAATATGGAAGCTTAGGATGGTGCTCATGCGGTCTATTTCCCCCTTCCTGGCGATCTGAATCGGCGGGCTCAAGTAAGCCTCTTGCTGGGTGACCTTGACCCAGTGAAGAAGTGCTCGCTCTCACTCTTTAGTCGTTACTAATGGAACAAGTTTCACCTTTTGAGTTTGCTCATGTTGTCTGCCCCCTTTTGCTGTTTTGCACGAACCTTTCTACTAAGTGTTGCCTTGCAATCCAGTAGGCCTACACAATCGATGCTTAGGCTCGTTTCTCCAGGTATGGTTAGCTTTGCCAGGATTACTGTTCTTACTTCCAGGTTCGCTCGCTCTTGTTGGCTTGAATTCAGTTGCGTTGGAAACTGTGGCCAGTTTGGCTCTGGGCTCTTAAGCCATTGTGGGCCATGCCACCATAGGTCCTCTTGACCCTAAATCTGCTGGGTTGTCTCCTGATGACACGTGTCTCCAGGGTTGATTGTTGGACTGCTCTTGGATTGGTTTCACCCGGTTGGCAACAAACGTCTTCAACTCAAATGATAATTTTATGATCCAGTGGAGTACCACTGTGGAATCGCTCCAATAGGTTCTCGGGATGTTTTGAAATGAACCAGCTTCGACAACCCCGGGTGATCAATTTGCTCAGTAGGTTTGCTGCGCATAGCTCTAGCCTCGGTATCGTGACTGTCTTGAGTGGGGCAACTCATGTTTTATATGCCACCAGTATGCACTTATGTCGCCAAGGCTCGAGGTTGAACGCAGATAAGCTACTGCTGCATATGCTCGTTCGGACGCGCCAGGGCCGCACTTACTGTTGCGGCGTCCCTCGGCGTAAGAACCGAAAACTCTTTGGGTCAAAGCTATGGAGTCCATTTGCTTAAGATGTCCCAGTCATCTCAGACGTTGGATCCGTAGTCCCCTGTACAGCCCATACAGTTCGGAGTTGAATATCCTCCATTCGCCGCTAATACAACAGATACGTTTGTACGCGCAGTATCTTTCTCTTAAGACGGCCAAGTGCTTCTTCATCCGCGATTGGGAATAGTTATTTTGCGTCTGATTTCTGCGTTGATCTCATTGCTACTTGTAACTGCGGACAGAAGTGCTTAACTACCTTAAAGTTATAGCTGCCAATGGGGACATTCTGGCCAAACCGTCGGGAGTGAACGTCTTTTTCTGATGGCAACTTGTATTTTGTTTCGTTAGTTGTCAGATCTTTTTGGCCGCTTTTCATCTTGATACTCACGACAGCTTCATTAGCTCAATGTGTTCATCCAATCACGTCATCCGAGTATGCAAGGGTTTAAAAAGTATCGTGTCTCATTGCTGTTCAGTGCGGTGTTTCTAGGCGATGTTAAAAGAGTCGACAAGAGTCGATGTCGAAAACCTTTTTTTGACATCAAAGGTCTCAGTTAAGTCGTTACCGACCTTGACGGAGCAACGAGCGTTCTGCGTTGTCATTCTGCATAGAGGGATGCGTTTGGTATGGATCAGAAAACTATGTAGGCACGGGTTCGTCCATTATGTACGCTGTCATATGCGGCTCGATAAATATCATAGTCACCGTCTATGATGTGTGAATCTGAAATTCCCGGGTCTTTTCCAAAATCTGCGGTAGTGTAAGAATTTGGCCAATGACTGGCCTAAGACTGCACTGATATGGACTAACCAATTTATGCATGAATGGTTTCAGATGCTCACATAATGCGACAGAAAAGATCTCAAGGGCCATACTTAGGAGATTCATTTCTCTAGGGGGCCTGGGTGGCAATTGATCGGGAAACTACTGAGTGTTCTATAACTCGGATTGGGCCAGCAGCGCAATAAGCAAGTTCGTAGCGAAGTGCTGGCCTTACCTCCCAGTGGTGGTAACCGATAAAGGACAAAGGCATGTCCGGGCAGTAGCATTATACTGGCTTACGCCATCATAGGGCTCACAACCCTATACAGAGATATAGGGGTGACGAACCAACTAATGGCCTCGAATAAAAATCGGCTCACTGTTGACGACCCTAGCAAACGTTTAAAAGACCAGGACCTTGCGATCTCCACGTGAAATATTCGGACCCTTAATAGGCCACGTGCAGCTGACTGCTAACACGCCGATATCACCGCCATCTAGGTAGTGCGGTTTTAACGATTTTAACGGATAAGAAAGGTAGACATCTTTGGTAGAACAGTTGGTAAGCATAGCCTACTCGACCCCATGTCTGGTAACGGACTTAGCCCAGACATTGGGACATGGTGTCTCCAGTCCATGCAATTTTTAATCTAAATTGCGATAAACGAATGGCATGCCTACAGTATTCTGGACGTCCGAACGTTCCGAGCGCCAACATTGACTCAGATCTCCACTTTGTTGCAGCCAAGGTGCGAATGCGGATCTCGCAAGCGCTACAACAAAGAAGAACTACTTTGAGAAGATAAAGGGTCTGCCATCTAACGTTTTCAACTAGTGCTTATTTCGCGAATGGTAACACTTAGCTCATGTCTGATTTGACAGATAATTAGTTTTATCCTTCCGCTGAACGAATATGGTTGTGTATACGCTTGAACAACGCTGGGAAATACTGCGACATTACTTTGAAAATCATGGTAATGTTGCAGAATGTGTGCGAAAATTGCGAACGGATTTTGGAAGAAGAGAAGCACCGTCAGCTCCGTATGTTCGTTATCTTGTGAAAAAAGTGAAAGAAACTGGCATCCTCATCGATAAACCAAAACGTGAAAAGCCAAAAACAGTGCGTACACCCGAGAATATTGCTGCTGTGGCAGAAAGTGTGCGTGAAGCGCCATAAACATCAATTCACCGTCGTTCTCAACAATTGAATATTTCGGAGACATCATTGAGACGAATTTTGCATAAAGACCTTGGTATGACACCATACAAAGTCCAATTGGTTCAGGAGTTGAAGCCAACTGACCATCCAATGCGTTTTCGCTTCGCTAAGTGGGCCTGCGATCGACTGATGCCGATTTTGCCAAAAAAATCATCTTTTCAGATGAAGCTCATTTTGATCTTGGCGGGTATGTAAACAAGCAAAATTGTCGCATTTGGGGCACAGAAAACCCGCACGCATACATTGAAAAGCCGATACACCCAAAACGAGTCACTGTTTGGTGCGGATTATGATCCAGAGGCATAATTGGGCCATTTTTCTTCGAAAATGAGCAAGGAGTGTCCGTTACAGTCAATGGCGATCGTTATCGGGCCATGTTGAACGAATTTTTGTTCACAAAAATTGAAGAGGTGGATATTGGCAACATTTGGTTTCAACAGGACGGCGCTACGTGCCACACAGCCGAAGCTACACTCGATGTTTTGCGCCCTGTTTTTGAAGATCGCATTATCAGCCGCAGAGCTGATGTCGTTTGGCCACCTCGGAGCTGCGATTTGACACCGTTGGACTATTATTTGTGGGGTGCCGTAAAAGATAAGTGTTACGCCGACAAGTCAGAGACAATTGACGCTTTAAAGGACAATATTCGTGAAGCCATTGGTGAAATACAGCTGCACACAATCGATAATGTGCTTAAAAATTGGACCGATCGCGTAGGCTACTGTATGTCCAGCCGAGGCAGCCATTTGAATGAAATTATTTTCTATTATTAACCGGAAGGATAAAACTAATTATCTGTCAAATCAGGCATGAGCTAAGTATTACCATTCACGAAATAAGCACTAGTTGAAATAAAAACGTTAGATGGCGGACCCTTTATAACGTAGAAAAGCTGAAATAGCAAGTGACCGCCAGAATCTTCGCCGAACGCGTATCCCGAAATCTCTCAACAACTCCTATGCCACCAGCATCTAGTACCGAAGACCAGTGGCAACGCTGCCAACGTACCATTGGAGACGCCGCAACTAATGTACAGAGTTTCACTCGACTACCACCAAGAAATCACTGGTTTGATGAAAAATACCGGCAAGCACATGCAGCTAAACAAGAAGCGTACAAAGCGGCGCCGCAGCGAATGACAAGAGCCGCTTCTGATCTCTACGAGTAGAAGAGACGGGAATAACCTCGGCTTCTCCAGAAGAAGAAAAAAAGATTACGAGGAACTGTAGAGAGGCTGTACTAAAGGAATAACCCGCGGAAATTTTACCAACAGGTAAAAAGAACATGTCAAGGCAAGAAGACCCGTACAGAAGCCTATAGAGATGAAGAAGGAAACCTTGTAGTAGAGTTACAATCGGTGATGAGAATATGGAAAGACTTTTTGAAAACTCTCGCTGCTGCGGCAAGGTTGGTAACGACTTAGCTGAGGCCTTTGGTTCAAAACTGGTTTAGACAGCCTTCATGTGGCTTCTGTAACATTATTCTTGAAAGAATCGTGCAGAACTCACTGGAGGCTAGTGTGTGCCGATGATATCTTCACAATTGAGAGAACTCAGGGGACTGTCACCATTGCGTTCCCTAGTATTGAAACGGAAGCTGCCAAGTATATTCTCTCAACAAGAAGTGGCATACAACATCGAAAAATTGGACAATATGTCACAATTAACAGCTATAATTTCAATATAGCAAAACACCTTGTCTACTTTGGCTCTGCTATGAAATCCGCAGAAATAAAACGAAAAATCACCCTTGCCAATCGCTGTTTCAACGAACTCAGAAGGCAATTGAGTAGGAAGGTCCTATCACGAAAATTTGAGGAGACTCCTTATAAGAACTTGATCATCCCAGTCCTATTTTATGGAACAGAAGCATGGACTCTATTGAATGCGGATGAAAATATCCTCGTTCGTTTCGAGAGAAAAATCCGTCGAAAAATATTCGGTCCCGTTCGCGTTGACGGGCTTTGGATATGAAGATTCAACGACAAACTGTACTAGCTGTATGGAGACATCGATCTAGTCAGAAAACTGGGCGTCTGTCCCCTAAGATAGCTAGGATATATAGAGCGAGTGGACACCAACGATCTAACCTCCAAGGAAGACCTCACCTTAGGCGGCCCTCACAAGTAGAAGGGGACCTCAACCGACTTAGAGTGTGCAACTAGGCAGTTAGCTAAAGACCGGACTATCTGGAGAGGCTTGTTAGATAAGGCCCAGTTTCACCCCGATATGTAGCGCCACCTAATGTAATGTATTGTAATAATTGACACATAGATGGCATCCCCTCTTATGCAATGGACAAACGATGCTGACGTTCTATGTTTCGAGCAGGCTTACCTCTGACCACATCTTGAACTGGTGCATGTTCCCAACCAGTTCAAATAGATGAGGAAGGAGTCCATCTGCATCGGTAACTTCATTTGACGTTAGCTTCGATATTGATACGTTAACTTCGTGTAGATCGGGGGAATGGTATTCTGTGGTTCATTTTGCATGACTGCGATATTTTCACCACAACACGAGAAGCCTATGTTTGGATGATTTTCTGGTAGTAGAGCTCACGTGCAGCTGCTGTCCTTCGATGCGAAGCGAGAAACATATTAATATTACAGCAAAAGCAACCTCGCTGATGGCTCTTTGACAACATTGTCGGTATATGAGGGCTAGGATTTTGAAAGAGATTGTGGGAAACGCGATAGCCAAAGATTTCAGCGCACTCTTGTGATCGCAGCTTTTCAACGTCTTACTTGACTCCGTTGTGCCTGTGATATCCGCATTCGTACCCTGGCTTCAAAAAGGCAGCGATTCGGGTCGATGTCGGCTCTTCGGAGAGTTCAGACACCCAGAATTCTTTAGGTGTTTCCGGCGTCGATCACAATGTGATCGATATGTGATCGATATGACTGACAGTTAATTGATCAGGAGATGTTGAGATGCGGGAACTGCGTGTTGGTTACCTAAAGGTAACGCCACGTAACAAATTCTAAAAACCCAAATTCATTGTCGGCGTAACTCCAGAAGGAGGCTCTGTTTTCCGATAACCCGCTCAAATATGGCTTCTTTAAGCAGACTTTTGATGTCGTAGCTTGGTTATTGAGTTTGTGTTCGGTCTAGGAGGTCATAAAATTGGTCTTTGATGCTGTCATCCTTATCCTCTGCAAGGTGATGAATGCCTATCAGGCTAAATTTGGCCTAGGTGTAGACGATTATGAGCCGTTGGCTTACGCGCCGAAAGACTGTTGGTTGTCTGTCTGTTGGAAAAGTACCCCCACACGCAACCTCCAACCTGGAGGGCCAGATCCTTAATCAAACCTCTGGGCAAAGGATCCGGTGCGAGTTCGCTGTTCACCTAATCAGGTCCCTTTAGACCTGGTCTCCGAATACGTCGAAGTAGCTCTGAGGGGTGGTGAACACCAAGTTGCTCAAACTGGCTAGCGCTTCTTGATCTGTATGTGGGATTACTCCGCCGCCATCCTGACGAAGTAGATGTGTCATAGTGCGAACACTATTCCCCCATCTCTCATTTACCTCCGCGTAACGACCTTCTGCAGAAGCTATGTACCCAACCCTCAGTCAGTGGTACTATGGCATGTGGAGGCGAGAATAGGATATGATGGGCAGAAGCCTAAGTGCCGATACTTGACCAAAAGTCGAAAAGTCGTCGAAATAATGATCAGTCAACCGTGAGAGCCACTCGAAAATGACTAAAGTGAAACACTATGTTGAGTTACGAGTTCTGAATCGTCCAGGCAATTAACTGAGTGTCGTTCAACGAGTCAAGGATTTAACGTGAACAGCTGTCGGGAAGACGTAACTTCACGGGATGCCCATACATCCATGGGCGCAAGGATCGCCTTGTTATCGCCTGCCGCCTTCCCGAGTACCAATTCGGAACTGTGTTGGGGGCACAACTTCCAGCCTTAAGTCCTGGTAGGGCGTTCCTACCGGAAATAAGGTCAAATCATAGTAACCCTCGGTGGCATGATATGAAAACGGTTTCGGACGGTCTACCCCCGCTTTTTATTAGACGACGTCATTGATGGGCGGACCCCTGATAATTGGGCGAGGCCCTGCGTGTCGTTCAGTGCAACACCAGTACTGGTACGGGCTGATGCGTTCAACACAACTCAAAACTTTGCTGTGACGGCGTGGTATGGTGTATAATGGCCGCCAGCATATTCGTCAGGAGAGGACCACCATTCCATTCCTGCAATCCATTGTTCGCAGTCGATAAGCTCTCAAGACAGTGAAACTGTCACAATGCACCATTAAACGAATACCCGAGCAGTCGATAAGCTCTCAAGACAGTGAAACTGTCACAATGCACCATTAAACGAATACCCGAGCCTTTGCGGGTTACTGCAAAATGGAGAAGAACCCTTCACATTGATCATCGCTAAGGTCATCTCCTGATACCTCATCAAACTCCCAAAAGTTGCAGACGAGCTCCACCAAAGGGAGATCCTCACCTCAGACACCTGAGAACGAAGTGTACGAATAGCCGCCGCGAATACAGATATCCTTGAAGCTAGACCAAAACTACCCATCCAAATTCGATTCGCTGAGCATGTGGTCATTCCGGTTAAGAGCTGATCATTTCCAATGGAGACATCTACAACAACAGTTGTAAAACTCGGATTAGACGGCTCTAGACCAAGTACTGCCACTGAGTGATGTCAACGTGCAACGCTGATGTCCAAGGGAACATCGCATAAAATTAGATTCGAATTGAGGAGTAGCGCTGCCTTTACAATAAATGTGAGCTGATGCACCGATTCCCTATGCAGTTACCTTACATTTGATTCTGCGAAGACACAATTGGTAGGCCAAACGACCTGAGATAAGGTGATGGATCACTAGACTGTGAAGTTGATATCGATGGAACCAAAAGTTGAGCATTGTACGATGCTTATGATCCCGCTAAGGGCATCTACCTGATAAGCACTGTTTTGAAGTCTTCGTATGTCACTTCTTGAGACAGTTGACCCAAATACCAAAGTTATTCAATGGATTGAAGCATTATCCTGCTCTCCGCTGCACTTCCGCTGCAGCCAAACTTGGATTTTTGATATCCACCTGAGTTAAGCCCACCAATTAAGGGCACAGCACTTGCATTGGCTGCCTGTCGCAGTTTTCTGATCTCGTAAGCTTGTGGAAAATTAGCCTCATGAACAAGCGTTTCGAAAAGGTCCCTGAATGTGAGCAAGTTAGAGTAAGATCCGTCAAAATTCAGGACCGGTACTGAGTCCAACCTTATGTCCAAATTGGATGCCGGATGCATTGTCACACTCGATGATTTTGAAGATGGTAGTGAAGAAGCCTTGCGCCCCCACAAGAGCTACCCATGTCTCGTTATGAACGAAGCGATTGTGGTGCACCGTCACAGATTTAAGCTCCAGCACCAATTAAATCACACATCTCAAGCTCACATGCGGAGAGAATAGCTCACAGTCGATAGAATTTCCCTCCACAATTTCTGATTGTGTTTCCTATAAGCACACGTCTCAAGCCTACACACTTTCAACGGACACCCTATAGTCTGCTCATTGCTCATTCTGGTCGTTGGAACATGAAAACGGATTCCCATCTCTGGTTTCATCTTAAATCAATCTGATCGCTGGCTTAATTGACAGATACGAGTACCAGTAGAGCTGAGCACATCAACAATGTTAACACTTGAGTTTTGGCCATTTATTTTTCCGTCTAGCCAAACACGCCATGCACGCCCTACAACACGTTGCCAATGCAACATTTTCATTATGCAAATTCGAGGGCATCAAGCATGAGTATCTGGATAGGGATCCATTCCATCTACTCGTACACCACTGCACCACTCGCGAGCTCGAAATTAATTATATTATTTCAACTGATGAGCACACAACACTCGAAGCACGAGCACCGAGGAGCACCGAGCCCACCAGAAACACCAAAAACCGAAACAGGCTACTGCCACCTGAAAGCCCAAATCGAACACCTCCACACCTCTAGATCTCTAGATGTCCATTACCGCATTGCCATTAACAGACAAACAGACAGATACGAAGATGCGAGTACTTCTCTTGCATTAACAGTAACCAAGGTGTGATCAGAGCTCACTAAATCCCACTTGGTGTACACAGTAAACGATGCGACGTGAACCCCAATCACCTCGAGCATCCTTCAGATTGATTACATTTCCGCCGATCGAAATTCGATTCACTAATTCCACACAAACACACACACACACATACTCGTATATCTGCAAAGATAGTGAATAGTCTGCTGCGTGTCCGAAATGAAATTGACTGACAGACTGTTAGACTGTTAGACTGATAGACTGACTGGCTGCTGTTAGGGTAGTTCCACCAGGCTTTCAAATCGCTGGACAAGTGTTCTCCAGACAAAACTGATTATGAGGCTGCCGGAGAGATACGAGTATGTAGCCATGCCAAGTGGGGCGCGCAATGTGAAAATGGGAATGAGAATGAGAAGTGTCCACTTGGAACGTGTGTTGCGACTGTGGCATGTAGTCTTCGGTCATAAAGTGTGTAGGCTTACGAGTACTACTTGGGATGCCACTCCAGCAATCAGATATTCTGTTGATCCTCTGGCTTTCTGTTTCTCCTGTGGGTAATCCTGCGTCATAACAAAAACATTGGCTTACTGGCCTCGGTTCCTTCAACTACTCGACAACTCGCCTGCCTGGAGTCCAGGTGAACTATGGCGCATTTTGGGTGGCATTTCCACTCTGGATTCGGTTGCGACAAATCTCACTCGCACTCGTATCTATCAATCTGTGTTGGGTGTATTTGTTTCGTCTACCAGTGTCTACCAATGTCTACCGGTGTCTACCAGATGTTTTCTTCAATTTGGATTATGACCACTTAAGTTCCGGAGGCGATGATATCGATGTCGATGATGTTCGATGTTGAATGCTGACGCTGATGCTGATAGAGATGCTCGATAAGCTCGATGATGTTGATGTTGTGGCAGAGGCAGAGATGGGCACGCGTAGGTCTTAAATTAACAAAATGGTTCAAGTGTTGATTACTTTCTCATCAGCTTAGCGATTGTTAAGGTGTGGTTCACAAGTGTTTCTCTCATTGATGAACAGTGACTGAGATGTGCTGAGATACCTACTAAGATGCTGAAACTCTCACTGAGATACTCGTTTGTATTGGGATCCACCAGTGGTTAATGGAGCACAGTTGTGTCTTGTGTGTGCAATGACTTCATTCAATGAATTATGCATTTTGGACACTTGTGAGAGGGCAGGTAAATTGATGTAAAGTATCTGTTTCCGCTTTGGAGAATGTACTTCAAGTACGTAACGATTCTTTTCTCAAGTAAGTGGGACAAGAATGTGAAATTTTGCTTATGGGATCAGTTAGGTCGAACAGCTTTTGTATTTGGCACGGATGCGTGTAGGTGGGTGTAATTTTGGATTCATCCGTTCGTTTGTCGATCTTTTTCTTTTTGACAAGTATCTGTACAATTGTTAGCTGAATTGAAAGTGAATCAGTAGTCCAAACAAGGTCTTCGGTAACCTTCCCTCTCTTTATGAACAGCAACGAAAAATGAAGCAGAATGTAAGCTGGTATCTGGCATCAGTTGTACTGACAGACCCGCTGTTGCTTCCTCTGAACAGGATCTTCACTACAAGCCTGGCACTTGCATACATACCGAACCCGTCGAGAGCAGTGAGAGCCTTTATACTGAAAATAGGGGAAAAGACGACTACATGCTTGCTAAGGAGCTTCAGACCTATCAGTCTGACCTCCTTCTTGTTGAAGACGGTGTAGTGAATGGTTGAGCTTCATGTGAGCAAAACTGATTTGGAAATGTATCCCCTCTCTCCAAGATGCAGCATGTCTACCATTATCTCTTGAATGGCCTGACTCATCTAGGGGTGCTAACTTGGATAACAAATATCTTGGACTAAACATGTCACGTCGAAAACCTCCAAGATGCTGTCGGTCTTCTGGCAAGACATGGGGTTTATCACGAAGAAGAGTCTTCTGGATCTACGCGGCTATAACAAGGCCAGTTATATCCTATGCGTCGGATGTCTGCTGATTTATGAGACCTCTTTCCCTAGCACGTCTTGTTCTGCTCTAGACGCCCTGATGAATCTACCTACTTCTGATATTTAAACCATGGGCTACATTCTTAAAGCCAAGGTGATGGCTTTTTCTTTTTTTTACAGTAGCGTGCGCTCAAGGGGTTAAGGTACCCTTAAAATGTTTGCACACAGCGCGGGTGAAGGAAAATTAGGCAGGAAAGAAAGATACGCACCGATGTACGTTGGTTTTAAATGTCTGAATGATATAATGGTTAGGAAATAGAGAGCTCGGCAGGGCATTCCACAAACGAGTTGCACGGCTTAGGAACGAATTACGATATTTCAGAGTACGTCCGACAGTGGGCTTGAGGTGGAAGTGGCTATAGAACAAAGTGAGACGAGAGACATTTCGTCGGTTTTCAAGGGTGTCGAATGACTGTGTAATATTGTCATCACCTAGAGTTTTATCGCACGATTTTGGATCCTATCTAGCAAGTGCATAGCGGTCTTAGGGACACCTGACCAGATGTGTGCATTGTACTCCAATTTTGGGCGGATGAATGCCTTATATTTCGAGGCCAGCTCAGAAAGGGAAAAGTATTTCTTACATCGTTTGAGGAAGCCTAGACATTTCGCAGCGTTTTTGGCGACATCTAATATGTGGTCATTCCAACGTAAGTTGTCATTGAGGATGGAAAGTTTCGACGATGCAAGTGCCATTCATGGATAATGGTTGGGTGTTTGGATTTCGATTTAACAACAGCAGACAGCATTGTGTTTTGGAAGCATTAAATTCCACTCTGTTGATAGTTCCCCAATTGGTTATGCGGAATTTAATGAGCTTAACATACGCAGCTGTTCCAGTTCTGCAGCCGAAGAGCAGGGACGTGTGTCCGGGAACGAATGTGAGAAGCAGAGAGTACTGTCGTCAGCAAAGGAATATATTGGATTAGAAGTAGCAGACAAGAGATCATTAACGAAAATTGCTATTGACCGAAACTACCGCCGAGTTTCAATCGGATAAAAAGAGAAAAAAAAACAGAAACTCCAAAAAACTCTGGTTCCCGAGAGGTAAACTTTTGTTTTTATTCTTTTCTTTTTATAATTAAACGTTTTTTTTTATGGCCTTAGTCTTCCGACCTCAACTGCTCGCTTTGGACTTCCTTTGGCCCGGCGCCTGGATTTTGTAGATGAGATCCGACAATTGTTCCACAACCTTGGCAGGGCCTTCCCAATCGCTCTGTAGGGTACATACCTTTCCGCCGCTTGGGGTTAAAAAACCAGACTTCATCCCCTGCAGTAAAACTTATGGCATTAGTTTTGAGATCGTACCTGTCCTTCATTGATTCGGCTGCTATTTTGATATTTTCTCGTGCCACTTCGTGTACTTTGAGAAGTCGACTTCTTAATGCTGCTGCATACCCTTGGCTGTCGTGTTCAATTTTTGGTGGTGATCCGAACACTATATCCATCGGCAGCTTCAGTTCTCTTCCGAAGTTCAACATGGCTGGCGAGAATCCTGTCGATTCTTGTTCTGCTGCATGATAAGCGAGTAGAGCTGGTTGTAGGAACAGATCCCAGTCTGTTTGATGAGGGCTGACGAATTTCGCTAGGTAGTCCAGTAGCGTACGATTGAACCTTTCCACCATACCGTCGGATTGGGGCCGCAGAGGTGTTGTTCTAGTTTTGTGACTGCCCAAGACCTCCATTGATCTACGAAACACTTCCGATTCGAAATTTCTACCTTGGTCCGAATGAATAAAGTGCGGGACACCGAATCTGCAGAAGACGTTATGTATAATTTGTTCTACTATTACCTCAGCTGTCTGGTTGGGCACTGCAAAACATTCCGGCCATTTGGTGAAATAGTCCATAACGACGATTATATATCGGTTTCCTGCCTTGGTGCGTGGAAGTGGGCCAAGTATGTCAACAGCAATCCTCTCAAATGGGTGTCCTGTCCGGCTTGGCTTAAGAGGCCCCCTTGTTCGCTGAGCAGGGCCCCTGCATGCCTGGCAAACGATGCAGTTTTTACACCATAGTTTGGAGTCTACCGTTCGACCGATCCAAAAATACCGGTCCTTTATTTTGCTTAGGGTTTTGCGCTGCCCCAGATGGCCTCCGCTCGGACTATTATGGAGTTGCTGAAGAATTTCTGGAACTGAAGTTTTTGGAACTACGTGTAAGGTCTTCTGCTCCTGGTCCTTTTCCCATGTTCGACATATTACGCCGGCATCCATTTTCAACTGCTGGAATATAGCCCAAAAGCTTTTTGTATCCTGATCCTCCTGCATAATGCCTTCTTTTTTTTGTCGATGTCCTTCCTTCAGCCACTTGCTCACCTTTGCTAGTGTTGGATCCTTTTGCTGTTCGATTGCCAAAGTGGCCTCCTCGGTTTTCAAGTGCAGTATCTCGTAGCTCTCCTTTTCTTTGATGTCTGCCTTCGTGCAATGTTTGCATTCGCCACATGGTCTCCTGGAAAGCGCGTCAGCACCATGTCGAGGGCCAGGACGATGTTGAATCTCGTAGTCGTACTGCTGCAACCGCTCTAGCCACCGAGCCATCTGACCTTCAGGTTGCTTAAAGTTGCACAGCCAACGAATGGACGCGTGATCAGTACGTAAGAGGAATCTTCTGCCAAAGAGGTAGTGGTGAAAGTGCTGTGTTGCCGAAACCACTGCTAGCAATTCTCGTCTTGTAACGCAATAGTTTCGTTCGGCCCTATTTAAAGTGCGGCTGAAATATTCAATTACCACTTCCGAGCCCCCTTGCTTCTGACTGAGAACAGCACCTATACCAACGTTCGATGCATCTGTGTCTAGTACGAAAAGGTCGTCGGTGGTTGGAAATGCCAAAATAGGTGCACTTGTGAGCCTACATTTTAGGGTATTAAATGCCATCTCACAGTCTTCGTTCCATGCAAACCGGCGTTTCTCTTCCGTAAGTTCTGAAAGCGGTTTGGCAACTGTCGAAAATCCCTCAATAAACCGCCGGTAATAGGAACAAAGTCCAAGGAACCCTCTCACCTGCCGCTTGGTCTTGGGGTTCGGCCAGAGTTGGACCGCTTTAACTTTCTGCGTATCCGTGCTCAATCCGTCAACCGAAACAACATGGCTTAGGTACTTTACGTTGGATTTGAGAAACTGACACTTACCTGGGCTTAATTTTAAATTTGCCCTTTGTAACCGCTCAAACACCAGTCGCAAGTTGTGTATGTGCTCCTCAAATGTCCGAGAGTAAGCGATGATGTCGTCTAAGTAGACGAGTGCTGTTCGCCATGAAAGTCCTCGAAGAACTTTGTCCATCACCCTTTCGAACGTCGCCGGTGCATTGCAGAGGCCAAACGGCATGACGTTGAAGTGCCATAGCCCATTACCATTTGTGAAAGCTGTTTTCTCCTTGTCTTTAGCATCCATTTCTACCTGCCAGTAGCCACTTTGGAGGTCCATCGTAGAAAACCACTTCGCGCCGGCCATTGTGGAAAAGAATTCATCTTTTTTTGTAACCTCGTTCAGCTGTCGGTAATCCACGCAAAACCTCGAAGATCCATCTTTCTTCTTGACTAACACAATCGGTGCAGCCCAGGGGCTATTTGAACGCTCTATAACTCCTCTGTTGCTCATATCCTTAATTAGATCCTCCATCTCTTCGCGTTTGGCCACTGGGACTCTTCTCGCCGGTAGCTTGATTGGTTTCGACTTTGCGGTATCGATTTTGTGTTTTTCCATCCCTGTTCGTCCAAAGTCCGCTGGTCCTTTTGAGAACACTGCTTGAAATTCCTCCAATAGTTTCTCAAACTCCATCAGCTGCCCCTTGGACAATTCGGGGGATACTTCTTGTAAAAGGTCCTTTATGCATGTAAATTTGCCAGCGGCCGAACTAGTTGGGACTTCGCATACCTCCACCGTTTCCATTTTCCCCACCACAGTGTTCTTGGGTAAGATTGTATCACGCGAGGAGAGATTGGTCATCCTAACGAGGAAACTTTTGCTGCAGGGGTCGATTAGGCTTCTACCGGTTGATACACCTTTTGGTAGTTCGAAACCAGGGGTAGGCTCCACTAACGCTGCTATGCCTTTTATAGCGGGCGGTCGATTAATTTCCACAAGGGTTTCTCTTCCAGCTTTCAGTATTTCTGACGTCGCTAGTTTCGCCAGTTGTGATGCTGACACGGGTGGTAGGTGCAATGGATGCTTTTTGCCGTTCATTTCTATTGTCATCTCTTCAAAATCTAAGTGACACTGATGCTTCAATAGAAAGTCAACTCCTAAGATGTTTGGCACTCCCTGCGGCACTATAGCGAAATAATGAGAAAATTCCTTGTGGTTAACAAAAAATCTCACTTCCGCCATCCCTTGACTCCAGATCTCTTCCCCGCAAATACCCACCAACTTCATCGGAGGATCTCTTGTAATCGTCTTGTTGGAAACATGTTGCGCCGACAGAATAGACACGTTCGCACCAGAGTCTACAACAAAAGAGCACCTTTGTCCTTCGATAAACGCTTCGAGAGAGAGGCTAGCTTCGCCAGTAGTTCCTATAAATGTGTCAGTGACATTCTTTTTTTCAGGTTTACTACGTTCTTTTCTGCAGAACGCAGTTCCGTATTCGTGGTCCGTTGTACAATTCCGGTTCGTCGGTGTTTGCTGTGAAGCGTTGAGGTTTTTAATGGTAGACAACTGCTCCCTGTTGTCTCCGTACTTTAGTTTTTTGGACTATTTCCGTTTTTGGGACTAAACCAGAGTCAGTTTTGGGACCAAAAACTGTCCGACTGGAAGCATGTAGTCCTGAAGCATCGTTCGCAGTTTTGCAGTCTCGCTAGACTCTGAGGGAGTTGTTCTCTTCTCTGGTGCAACTTTCTTCGACTCCATCTTGATGATCGTGGTTGGCTATCTACTGATAGTAACACTACCCCACACCTGACACCAGTGTAACGAAAATTGCCTATTGACCGAAACTACCGCCGAGTTTCAATCGGATAAAAAGAGAAAAAAAAAAAACAGAAACTCCAAAAAAATCTGGTTCCCGAGAGGTAAACTTTTGTTTTTATTCTTTTCTTTTCTTCTTTAGGTTTCGTAACAGAAAATTAAAAAGAGTGTCGGAGACAGAACAGAGCCCTGGGGCACACCAGCATTTATTTTTTGAATATCACACTTGAAACCGTCCAAGACAACTTGAATAGAACGTTCCGAAAGGTAATTTCTAATCCATTGAAGAAGAGAGTCGTTGAATGCACGCATTTTCGACAAAAGAGCCTGATGCCAAACTCTGTCAAATGACTTAAATAAATACGAGTGCAACTATCTTGCTTTTCCCAGATTGATGTACGCTTTGGTTCCACTTTTTGGTGAGACATGCCGTCAAATCACGGTCAGTGATGGTTTATCAACGTTTCCATGACCTTGGAAAGAAGGGACATAAGTGCAATGGGTCTTTAGGTGGAGAGAGAAGAAGATTTTAGGGACGGTCTGGACAAATGCTGTTTTCCATCTGCTCGGGAAGAGTAGTAAAGAGTAGGATTGATGAAAAAGCTTACGCAGTGTTTTTGCTAGCGTAGAAGAACACCTCTTCAGAAGAAGGGGAGATATACCATCTGGGCCAGCGGATTTATGTATGCTGAGATCTTTAAGTACTCTTGGTACTACACGAGTGCGAAAATGGGATTGTCCCATTGAGGATTTGACGCACTCATATTTATGCGGAGGCACAATCTGGAAGTATGCAGCAAGCAGATTGGCTTTGTCCAAAGAGCTGACAGCTGGAATGTCATTGTAAATGAGCATTGGGATGGAGGATGAGGCAGAATTTCTGATATATTTGACAAACGACCAAAAATTGTTACTACCTTTGGGACATTGTAGTACTTTTTGCCTCAGGCTTTGGTCGTATTGGAATCTTACATGCTTAAGGAAGACGTTGGAGTCATTCCTCGGTCGGGTTGGTCTTGGTTGACCGAAAAAACATTTCTCTAACCCTGACGGCCTCTTTACAGCTCGAGTCGTACCATGCCTTTTCTTTTGGTTTGATACTCTTCATCCGATGAGGGATAAAGGATCTCATTCCAAAGAGAATGGTGTCTGTGATCATATCAGCAGCGTCATCCACGTCGTTATCGAGGAAACATAACGACCAGTTAAAATTCCTAAAGAAGCTGTTAAGTCCGCTCCAATTGGCTTTCTCGTACTGCCATACGGTCCTTTTAGGAATCTTTTCTCTAACTGCGTGGTCAATGTACGAAAAATTAGCTGATATAATACAGTGGTTCGGCGAGCCTAGAGGGGATAACACATTGATTTTGTATTTGACAGGGTGAGAGATTAAAAACAAGGCTAGGGTATTGGCGGTATGACTATCAACGTCTGGTACTCGTGTGGGCTCATTTACAAGGTGGGTTGAATGTCTCAACACACCTTCATTCGGGTGTTGTCTGTCTAGAATGTGGAAGCCAACCAGGATTGTTGAAATCGCCCGTAATAACGATTTGAGTATGAGGGATACAATTCTTTGAATGGAGTCAGACAGCGCATCAAACTCGTTAAAAGTCGAATTGCTGTCCAGTTTGGGGTTTCTGTAAATAAAGCTGTAGTGGATAATTTGCTTACGGAGATGGAATTTTAACCACAGAAAATTGAATTCCGGATTGGAACAGTGACTACATTGTGGTGTAGTCGCTGTGTAATATTTTTTTTTCCTTCAAGGCTTCTCTGATATGAATCGGAACGCTGAATTATCTGATGAGTTTGCTCCGAAGAGCTCTGAGAAGAGTTGTCCAATGTCCAGTACCCGAACCTGTGTTATGGCTGCCTGCTTTGTTGATTAGGGCTTCCATTGAGAGCTGATTTTCCTGTTAAATCCAGGTGGCATGCCTGTCCACAATGCCTTCAAACTTAACGAATGCTTCCCGACGGTTTTAAGAAGTGTCAGCAACTTTTTTGAAGTTTCTCGGTAGGTAGCTTTGGACTGCTTATCGGCATCGTAACGAGTAACTAATCATAAGTGCCCCAAGTTCCTGTGATGTTTGTTATGAGAGAGGTGATGACGAGACGGTAGAGTACTATCATTGTGAGTTTTTGGTATGATTCGCATGAGGCTGCAGGTTCTCGGTGCTGATGTGGTGAGTGCTGGTACTTTACCACTGATGCGCTTACTCATCTTCCTACGAAAATCTGACGAAAACCAATTAAAGGGACATACACACAGTACAATGGGCTAATTCTTTGTCTGAGTGCCCTGTAACGACAGAAAAACACTCACTACAATCGATGCCAGATGGCAACTACTGCTGGTTAATTAGTTACCCTGTCACTAAGTGTTTCCAGTCTGACTGATATGCATCTTTTGGAGACCTTATCCAGCCTTCTACATCCGTCCGATATTTTTACAAGTAATACAGAGTCTTCCAATAGAGACTTCCGAACTTTGACAGTTGATAGTGACCATATTGTTGAAGCTGCATCTGTCAAATTGGCTGTCATTTATTCAGTCTGTTTTGCCACCATGGACAGAGATAGCGTTCAAAAACACGTGCCAATGATTAAATTGTGTTCTGTTCGGGCAACATTCCGCGCTCTTCGCCCATTTTGCGATCGCCATAATCGTCCTACCGGGACTATTCGCAGTGTGGTGGATAAATTTGAGTCCACTGGTTCAGTAGACGATAAACCAACACCCGTACGACGACGAAACGCAAACGCAAACGCCGAAAACATCGCCGCTCTCCGTGAGAGTATGCAGGAGAATCTGAGACCACAACTTGACGAATTTTGCATCGTAACTCAGGCCTGCACCCGTACAAAATTCAACTGACCCAGGATCTGAAGGTAAACCACCATAGACAACGACGTGTGTTTGCTAAATGGGCTCTGGAGGAGTTGGAAACTCATCTTCAGCGATGAGGCCCATTTCTGAATGAATCGGTACGTCAACATACAAAATTGTCGAATTTGGGACGATACCCATCCACATGAGATTCAAGAGCGTCCAATGTATCCCGAAAAGTCACTGTTTGATGTGGAATTTGGGCTGGCGCCATCATCGGTCGATATTTCTTTGAGAATGAGCGCTATAGGTCGGTGGTTACCAACTTCTTTTGGCCTGAGTTGGATGATATAGACACCAACGACATGTAAACCACAGCGGCCCTCAAAGCCAACATAACCCATGCCATCGGTCAAATTCAGCCTGATTTATGCGCCAGAGTCATGAAAAATTGGACATTCCGGATGCGCGCCACCCAGAGGACATTTGAACGAAGTTTCACTCGTATTCCACTCATAATGGCATCAATAGGCCTTTCAAACAACACTTAATGAAAGACCCTTTAGAATCCACCCTTAGGTATTCGCGTGAACCCCTTGTCTTCCTTTTGTATTGATGTTCCTCCAAATCACTTTAATGTAATCGTATGAATATGTTATTAGAGTCGCCATCTATGTGTCAGTTCCGGTACTTTTCGAGCCATCCGTTCATCTTTAGATGTTTTCTGATTTCTTTACGAACTTGATGCGACCTTTCCTCCAGTAGTCATATCAGTCTGCAGCATTTGCCGAGGCCACAGTTGAGCTTTTCAAACAGCTTCCTCTACCTATTTTGAGTTTAGACAGAGTTTTGAGTAATTTGTCCAGCTCCACTTAGTTTTTCCTCGCACACCTCCCTGCTTCTTATAGTGCACTTGCTACTACCTCTATTATGTCAGTTCGCATCACAATATATGACCGTCTTCCAATCAATGCTCAGTGACTTCGCCTTCTTCCTTGGTAGTGGCGGTATTACTGAATCATAGAGCAAATAAGTTGACACAACGACGATGTAATCACTATTGCAAATCTTAGGTCCTTCATTTGCTGTTTCGTGAGCGCAAGAACAGTATATTACACTACACACACCACTTCGGCCTTTAGTCGAAGTCTTTAGGACCCAAATTGTCTCCTAGGGCAAAGAAACAATTTATTCGGAAATACCCACCTAAAAAAGCCACTGCCATCCTCAACTTACAACAGTTTTACAGCAGCATGCAAGGCTCCGTCGTTTCTAGAAGGTCTCCCCGTAATCGCAGCCATTTTCTTCATAATTCTCCGTACTTGTCGGCCTGGTCATAGGCCTTCACCTCCTGCTTCCTCTTTTAAGGAAAAAAATAACAAAAAACCAATAATCTACGCCCAAATCATAAAGTCGTGACCAATTCTTAGCAAATAAAAACCTGCAATCCCTGGCTGGAATCATGCAACACACGAGAGCAAAACTCCAACTTCAGGTCTGGTTCCCCTAAAGCAAATTGCAATAATGACGACTCCAAGAACACTGACCAGACCCCTGGAACCAGCCAGGAGGAGGAGAAAACACTAGTGTTCTCCGCTGTTTCGGGAAGCATGTGTAGCCTCTCCTCTGCGTCAGATAAACACTCGTTCGCGAAAATTATTTCTGCAAAAAAAAAAAAACACCACCAGTCCGGCTCCGGGTTCCCCCTGTGTGTAATGGCGGAAGCCAATGCTACCCTTCGGTCGATTCGCCCCCCATTATCTAAAATTAATTGCCCGATGGTAATCTAATCTAATTATCTGCAGCACGCAAAACCTACAACAGACGGACGGATGGACGAACCAAACAAACCGTCAAGATAGTCAGCCTAGCGAAGCGGCCAAATCTGAGAAGAAATCGCTACGATGACGACGACGATGACGGAGGAGCAACGACGGGCTTGGTGTGCAACTATTATAATACCATCTTCATGACCACAACCTCTTGTGGCAATGCTTGCGATTCCAATTGCGATTGCGAGTTGCAACTTTCGGGCGCTGCGCTGCCCTGATTTAATGGGGTAATTACCAGACGTTGTTTTCCTTCTCACCTGCCGAGAAGAAGGGTGCGACGACCGAGGTCGACTTCCAATTTTCATAGGTGCAACACCACTGTTTACATTTTCTTACTTCTTGTGACTTTCCACTGCCTCTGAACTAAGGGTTGTGGGATTAAAAGAGGTTAAATACGGAGGTATAGGTGGACTTCATGTGCTAAAACCCATCATGCACGGCACAAGCAAGTGTTGCGGGTTCGGTGGCTAGTAATGGTGGTGTTTATTGTGAGTTGGGGTTATGCCACCATCAGTGCGGTACTGAGAGGAAAAAAATCGCACAATTATGAAGAGAGATATGCAAATTGGTGGCAATTATCCATGCAATAGGCAGTCTATAGACCAAGGTGTTGCTGAAACCTGCTAATGGGCTTTCGTAAGAGGGGTTTCGAATGCTTCAGCCAATTTTCGCTTGGACGAATAGTTGTAATTATAAAAAGAGCCGAGAGGGGGTGCAGTTTTTGAACGGGTGAATGAGTAATTTCACCCAAAATCGATGGTTGTAGGCATGATATGAATACTCAAAAATCGCCATCAGCGGGCCTCAAGGAGATTCTTGAACCAAGGAGATGACCGACAGATTGTCTTCCTTTTCTAAGTGCCCACTGTGGCAATTGTTGCAAATAATTCCAGGCTATTCCGTGTGGAATTCCACTGAGACGCGTCATGTAGGGATTCTCCTTATCGAACCCAAAACCAAAGAAGTCTTGGATTCATCGTTGACGGGCCTGCCCAAACGATTAAAGGAAAACAATCCTTGGATCGGCACTTTGAATGTCCGGAATTTTAAGCGACCGGCTCAACTATAGCCAGTTATAGCTTCCACACCCCGATATCCATAAAGAGACCATCAACAAACTGTCAAGAAAGTTATCCAAGTCTGGTAAGGTCAATAAGGCTACCCTCATTTCCAGATGTGGTGTCGTATAGAATGGATATGCTTTCCGACTGTACTTCCAAAGGTGCCTCTCCTCTCCTATTTTAACGTTAGATTCACCTTCAACGATTTTAACTTCATGTGATACTTCGGGCAATGCATTGAAGGTTTTGTCGACGAGCAGATAACTGAGACTCCTTCTGGGGACATTGACGCATGAAAGTCTGACGTGTTCACACAGTTGCTAAAAAATCAAGAATTCTAGTCTTAGTCTGCCGATTCTAACAGATCAGCCGCCGTTGAGTCCTTCTAATGTACGGCTCATTTGCCTCACTTTCTGGATGACGGTGATATCTGATTTGTTGCGGGTTCAAACATGGCCTACTCAAGCTCCGAACATTCCATATGCAGATACAAACGTCTTATATCTTACTTCCTTTGCCGAAAATGGTAAAACTAAATGAAGTCCTCAAAGAGCTTCACAGAGGCTGAGTTTGGCTGAAATCCCTAGATGTACTTGTATCTGACAGGTGATTCAATCCCGCTGAAATGTTTCTGATATTCACTGGACTTCCAACAAGGAACCAGAACCGAAGGAGACGGTCTAGAAATGGCCAGGCATATATTTATTTTTTTGACGGAAGGAGAAATACCAACTCAAGTTCGATATTATTAAAATGCGAGCATGCACATGATGAACAGTTGTTTCCCGCCAGCAATTAAAACTCAATTACATCAAAACCTCGCTGCTGTGTTCCACTCGCCACCTCAATAGCGATGTCTCCGATTTTCACTATTTCAAAGATCGCTCTCAGATTATATTGAAACCATCTGCACCACTATCAACTGACTTTCATTTCAGAGATTGTTCGTCTGTTTCGATGACGAAGACGTATCCACTCCTCAACGCATTCTCTTCGTTCACAAAGGATAACAAATAGAGGGTTCAGAGTATTATACTCAAAAAGGGTTCAGTTTACCTTTTATCCTCGCTCCAGTTGCGCTTGTTCAATGCTAATTAAATGTTTTGATCTAGACCCGAGCTAAGGACAACGAAAATGCATATCAGGTGTTTGTCCCTTGTGCCATCTAATTGGCCGCGACGAAACGAGAAAACGAAGAAACCAAGGAATCGAGGAAGCGAGGAAGCAAATACCTAAGGAGCTCTATCTTCCTTTTAAGGAGGAATATGCAAATGACCACTGAACTTCTGTAGTAACCTCAAAATGACCTGACGATATGTTAACAACTTTTATCACATCGTACACCACCGCAAGGATATATAAAAAAAGCCTGCCCAGGACACAGTACAAATTGTAACCGAGGAGTGGCGGTCAGATAAGAGAATACATTGCAGGACTCGGGGGAGCAAACAAGAAAAAAAAAACAGGAAGACGTATGCATTTTAATTAAACACTTTGGCCAGGCCAGCATGTGTGGTGGCTACTGTCCATCCCTACTATCTACAGGGTGGACTTTTGTAATTTTAATTGCTCAACATTTTAATGGATCGATAGGGTTGATTAATGGGTTCATGTATGAGTGGATAACAGATAAAGTTCTTGGGTGTCAAGTGGCATTAAAATGTTTATGACTTGAAGGCGGACTTACATACGCAACTCGGTCTATTCACCTGCTGAGGCTCACATGGAGGTTGGGATTCTGACCACCTCGAACGACACCAGGTATTGGCAAATGGTGTAGTGAATATCGTTAAACTAGCTCTCCCCTCTTGAGTAACTAAAATAATGTAACCTTGCCTTAGCAGCCTGAATATACCGATGTCGCTGTACAGCCCATGCTGTACATTCCGCAAGGTTCATGCCTCTTCGCCATAGCGCAGTACCGGGATGGTGAGGGTCGAATTTGGTGTTACGAGACAGAGCTCTGTTTCTCAATTTATCTACTGAGCCCCCAATTTGCCTGGGAACGGTGACATTTTGTCCAAAGGGTCGGTGGTGAGCGTGACAGGTGTAAGTTCAGACTCGGGACGTTCACGGACCACGAATTGAGAGTATGCTCCTAGAACGTATTTACACTGTACACTCCTAGTCCTCCTCAAAAACTTGAATCTGTCCTCACGCGGTTCAAGGCAGATATTACCGCGATCCATAGGATATGATGGATAGGATAAGCTATGCCAAAACGGATAATTGCGACATTTGTTAAAGTTATCACCAAAGACTGCATATGTTAGGATCCTGATTCGTCGTGCAAGACCGACTACGGCCACTTTAAACCGATAAGCGATCGCCTGGCTGTGATCCGCATCAAGATACCATTCCAAAACATCAGCCTAATATGTGCACACGTCCCTGAAAACTCTATCAAGGAGAAGTTCTATGACCTCCTGGACGCGAACTTCAATCCTAAAATCGGTAGAGGAAATATCTTTGGTGGATTAGTCGGAAAGCACAGCCACACCACCACAAGAGACAACGGCTTCCGGTAAATCCGGTAATATAGTGATAGTAGCACTACGTTTTCAAGCCTGACGATCCACAGGGCAACCTGGAGCTTTCCAGATCGTTGAACCCCCAAAACAAATCGAGAATGTGCTAATAGATGCGAATCATCAGACATTCGGAAAGGACAAACCTCGACTCTGACCACTTTCTTGTTTGTTGCAGCCGAATTCAGAGTTCGACAATCCAACGAGAAGAAGCTTCGAACCGCCCAGAAAATTGGAGGCCTTAGTACAACTGGAGTAGTGAAAGCCTACAGAGACCGTCTGAGCGAGAAACTCTCCGCTGGAACAAGTATCGCGACATAATCAAAGAGATAGACGAGACCATCGTAGGCTACCCAAAAGGAGCCCTTGGTATGATGATGAGTGCGCACGCCGGAAATCTTGAGTAAAAAGAAAAGCATCTACGCAGTTTCCCAGCTCAACGATATCGAATAGTCACGCGACAGAGACAAAATGCGGATGCATTTTGCGACTGGCAGTTGGCTTCAAGCCCGGAACGCAAGCTCTTTGAAGCAGAAGAAGTGAAGAAAACCTAGTCACCGGAGTACAGGGAATAGAACGAGTAGATGTATTTAAGTAGCACTTCCAGCAGCTACTTAATGGGCATCAGGTATAGAGAGTGATAGGACAAGAAGAGATCCCATATCCAGTCAATGAAGAAACCACCCCCAAAGCTATCAAAAATCTGAAGAACAACAAGGCCGCTAACTCTGATCGTCTACCATCGGGGCTTTTCAAACATGGAGGTGATGTTTTGGAAGGGTGCATGCACCAAATTTCGGTCAGATATGGGTGGATAAAGACTATCAGCTCTATATGCCCCAGCCCCACTGCAGAGGCATATCCCAGCTAAATGTAGCATTCTCAAGCATTTCTGCAACATGCTAATCAGCACGTGACAATGTGGGGTCCGGCCCACACACTAGGACAAATCCTGCAAAACACCAATGAATTTCAAGTAGGGACTTACCAACTTTTCACCGACTTCAAAGCCGGATATGACAGCATTCATCATCTTGAGCTTTTGAGCTGTTCCAGCTGTGTCGCGTGATGCTATAAAACATGGGATGCAATGTGCAATTTGGAAATAGTTCCTCCGAATTATTCGGCAAGGAGATGCACTCTCATGTGACTTGATCAATTTACTGCTGGAGCAGATAAAGCACAGGGCAGGTACCAACATGGAAAGCACTATCGTTAACATCGTGATCAGCGGTCTCTCCCAGCGCGCTGTCATATAAGCTTTGTCGGCCATCGAAAAATAAGCGAAACGAGTTGACCTTGAAGTAAATGAGGACAACACCAAGTACATGTTGCCAACAAAGAAGCGTCTGTATACCGCCTAGGATAAAACATCGCTGTTGACAACAGTAACGGAGTAAACATCAACTCTACCAATCAGGCCCTAGTGGAGATTCGACGAAGACCTGCTCTAGGAAACCGCTGCTACTTCGATTTGGCGAAGCAAATGGGTTCAAAACTCCGACGAAATTTATGCTCTACAAAACGTTGACCATGCCGGCTCTTCTCTATGGAGCCGAGTGCTGGACGATAAGCAGGAAACCAGAGCAGATATTGAACACTTTCGAGGGAAAAATTCTTCGTCGAATATTTAGTCCCGTATGTGAGGAGAGCGAATGGAGGAAAAGATATAACCGCGAACTCTATGAGCTATATCAAGATGTGGATGTAGTCCGAAAAGATAATACAAGTCGACTACACTGGTATTCGAATCACAGCCCCTAGGTTCGAGGTGAAAAGGAAGACCGAACCTTTTAAGGACAACACCATCGCGGATGTAAGAGCGTTTGGCGTAGACAACTGCTGCGAAAACGGCTATGTTTCAGACAGAGACTCTTCACGAGTCGAAAGCCCGTTAAGTAAGGTCAGACCCATTTTAGGAGCTTGAGTCTCGATACTCACGACAGCTTAATCGCGAATTCATTGTGTTCGTCCAATCACATCGTCGTCATCAGCGTACGCAAGGTGTAAAGCAGGATTGTGTCCCTGTCACTGGGCAGGGAGTTTTGAACTACTCTTCTTCGAACAATGTTAAGAGTCACATGACGCCATGTCTAAAATTTGTCTTGACATTGAAGGTTTCGGTTAAGTCATCACCGACCTTGATGGAACAGCGAGAGTTTTCCATAGTCATTCTGCACAACCTGACGAATTTTTCAAATATGTCAAAGCTAGACACGGCTTTGTAAACTCGTTCCTATGCACGCTGTCATGGGCAACTCGCAAATTTCAGGGTCTTTTCCAAGATGGCGGATTTCGCTGGGCTGACACTGCACTAATATAGACCAACCAGGCTGTTCGGGAATAGTTTCAGATGCCTAAGTTGTTGGCGCAGTCAATGATCCACAATAATTTTGTGTATCCGTGTATTAGGCAGGCCTTCCTCTGGCCATATCTGACAGATAAGCTGGTCATCTTCAGTGGTGCGTCCGTGCCAGCAGCTTTTTTAGATCTTAGCTTCGATAAGACCACATAGAATACAGTCTAGCTGACCGAGACGAAGTTAAGGTAGCAATAGTCAGAACTAGTCCTTCCATATTCTCAGCACCGACTGTGAGTCTATTACTGGTTGTCCATGTTCATGTTTGCAGGCCTCCAATTTGGTTTTGTAGGTCTAGGAAAGCTTTCGATCGCCATTCGATCACGCGTCTCACATGCTTCTCGTGCATTTACTTTCCGAGAAGACTGTGCTCTTCTCTTCTTTTCTGCTCGAAGAGCTCACGAGTAGCTCTCGTCTTTCGATGCAGCGCAGATTTATATGCTTCTTGTTTGGCCAGACCACTGAGGTTGCTTTGCAACAGCTCTTTGAATCCAACCACATCAGAACCAGCTTCTCTGGCGGCTCGTTGACAACATTACCATTGGTATTCCACGGTTCATGGGTATGGGGGCTGGGATTTTGAGAGAGCTTGAAGGAGATGCAATAGCCCTAGATTGTAGCAGTCTCTTGCAGATTGCAGCTTTTCGACGTCAAAATTTGATGGTCTCGCTTGACCCCGTTGTACGTGTGATATTTGCTTTCGTACCAAGGATACAACAAGGCAATGATCCGAGCCGATGTTGGCTCCTCGGAAAGTTCGGACATCCAGCATGCCGGAGGAGAGTCTCGGGTCGATTGTAATATGATTAATCCGGTTGACAGTTGTTGATCAAGGAATAGCCAAACCCCTTTGTGGATGTTGAGATGTGGAAACCGCCTGCTGGCAACTACAAGGTTATGGCCGTGGTGGTGGTATGCAGGCTGTATTTTCTGATGACCCACTTAGAGACGGCATCTTGCCAAACCTTGCGTTAAGATTTTCTGGCACAATTTTGGTGTCATAGCTGGGTCACACTGAGCACTGTCGTCGCTATCCTCTATAGACTCATGAACGCAAATCAGGCTTACATTTCCGAATTTTTGTGAGGCCTTAGCTTACATGAGACTTTTTATCTCATCCACATCCAAATATATGTATGTTGTGTCCCTTCTTTGTAGCAGTCGTCCTAGTAGATGTCGTCGTTTTCCATCCGCTTTCTAACCGACCCATTGGACTTTCTGGACAGCGATCAAATCTGCTTTATAGAAGCGTAGGACCCTCACGAGTTTTTCGGCAGTACTTGGTCTGTTAAGAATCGTAACATTCCATGTCGCAAACCCAAATTCGTCCTACTTAGAACGTGTGCTGGGATCGTCAATATTATATCCGTTCGTATCCCAACCTCGGTTGGCCAGGACAGTAGGGGAAAGGTTATGTGGATTATGAGAGCCGCCGTTCACCTAATGGGGTTTGTTGCGCCGCCGTCTCTACTGGAGGATCTCGATATAACTATGGAGCTCCCTTCAGACTTGGACTCCAAATATGTCGGAGTTGCTTTAAAGGGAGGCGTGTACCAAGTAGCTCAAACTGACTAGTACTGTGGGTGTAGAAGTGCCCCATTCACCCACTTCTATAAGGGGTTCGGTATCCTACCTTCAGTCAAAGGTGCTAGACTCCCTGGCTTCACCCCGTAGAGCTAAAACTAGGAGTTGATGGGCATGGGCTAAGACGTCGACACGTGTACCTTCAAAAAAAAAAAAAACTCTTGCTACCCCACATTTGCCCAAATTATATTGCAACCAAGGCAACCTTAATTGCGGCACCCCTTTTACTTTCACCAGCAACCGGCAATCAATCAACAATTGTAGAATTTCACACAAAACAAATGCTCTACGAGTACCTCACCTCATCGACATACATACTCAACTAGGCCACAAGGATCTAAATTGAAAAAAAAATTATTAGCCTTCGACTTAAATTGATGTAATGACCACCAGCTACGTAGCTTGACGCCCTTCCAATTATCCAGAAATACAATAGTAAAGGAAAAAACACCCGCACACAAACAGCATATCACTTCCAGCCCTGTATAGCTTCACATATACACATACGAACGTCCTGCCTGCCCCATTTACATACCGTCCTCCTGCTCGAAGGGTTGAAATGCAAACATGACAGTCAAAGTGTTTTTACAAAATTACTTCCATGTGCTCGACTGGCTAGAAGCCTTTTTGTCGTCCATTTTCCATGTCCAAATGCTGTTCTATTTTTTTTTTGTTTCCCCCAAACACATAAACCCCTGAATCCTCCCCTCACAGAGTATGGGTAAACGCTCTGCTGGTATTGCTGTTCAAGTGCGTGCGACTCTGACCATCAGCTTAGAGATTGCTGCCCAGCACTCAGTAGCACGCTATAACAACAACCCGGCGATTTATATGCCCACAGCGTTAATACACAATGAGTCCTGTCTCTGAGATACTCGTACTCGTACAAGTAGAAGAGTCCTAGCCTGGCTGGCCAATGTCCATGCTAAATAATGCATCCCCTGAAGGTAAGCAGTTACGTGCATGACATCGTCGTAGTTGTAGTTGTGCTCGTCATGAATAAAAGGGCAACAACGTAGCCTGCAATTACATGTGCGGGTTGGACTCCTAATGCATTAAGGATGTGTATACACTGTCCTGGTATTTTTGGATCTAATTTGCATACGAATACGAGTATATGCGAATACAGAAATAAGGTTTACTACTCCTTTTAGAGGGTTGATGTGGATACCTAGGCAAGCGTAAGCTAAACGAATGCATGCATCCCTTTGTAATAAATTCAATAGGAATCGATTCGTCCTTCGTGTTGATGTGTGCACTCGTATCTGAGTATATTTCTAGCTTCGATGGCATGTTCGTTTTGTTTGACAGTTTTTTTTTTTTTTTTTTTTAATGAGTGGGTGTGCATGAATACACATTGAACAGATGCCACAGTGATGGCTATGACAAAGGACACAGTGACATGTTCTCCTACTGTCTGTCCGTCTGCTGGAATGTTTAATTGAAGGATAGTGCATCTATTTGGTTCTCATTTTTAAGAGAGTCTCTGTTCGACTTTTGTGGTGACTAATTGGTGGCCTCGAAACACTTTAACGAATGGGGATGGCACAGTGGTTTGGTAATGATGACGATAATGGTGGGTTGCAACCTCAAATTGTCGTAAATAGATTCGGCAAAAGACTAATAGTAACCGACGCTAAGAGGAATAGGCCACAGCATTCGTACAGCTGTATGAATTCAGTGCAAAAGCTCGGCCAGGACGGGACAAAGTACTTACGTTTTGGCGTAATTTGAGCTGATTCAAAATATTGGGGCTCTCTTCAATTGAAGACTCGTCGGGTAGCGGCGTTTGGTCCTCTTGAATCAGTTAGTGGCGTCTATGCGCTTGAGCCCCAGTTAGAAACACCATGTACGCGTAGTTCATAGTTTTCTGCGAGTTGCACTAAAAGATTCCTTCTTGGGCGGAACTTTGTTATCCACTAGGTCAAGATAACCGGCTTATGACGCTCGTGATTCTATGTTGTTCTATCTAATACGTCGATCACGCAGATCAGGCTGGAGGTCTTGCGAAGAATTTCATTCTCAAAAGTTTCCAAGATTTTCACATCCGTTTTGCTTATCGTCCATGATTCGGTGCAGTTCAAAATTTCAGTTGTCCGGTGAGCCTTTTTGGCTGGATTTATTCTTCATTGTATCCCAAGATTGTTGGTGACAGAGACAGAAACCTTGATACATCGAAAGATTAGTTGTCCACGGTAACGTTTTGTTAAAGACGCTGGAACTCTTTCTTTCTTTCTGTCGATTGACAGAAGGCAGTTTGTTTTGGCCCACTTGACGTTATTCTTTCTCAGATCTGTAAAATACTTAGCTAGCTACAAGTGTGTTGTTGCTGAAAGGGCCATCGGCGAACAGCCACGCTTAGGTAGAAGATAGTGGAGATGTCGAGTTACATTGTGTGAAACCTCGCTTCCAAATGGCTCGGAAAGATCATTAGCAGTCGGATGAGCTTTTTAGGGATTTTGTGTCCCGCTACAGCAACATACAGGTGACCTCTTATCATACTGTCGACAAGATGTAGTCAGTTCTTGGCGATGGAATTCTGTCTCTCACACAATATGCCCGATAGGACCTTATACGATAAATGGCATCATTTTCTGGATTGGATCTCTGACTCTTGAAATGCTCCTTCTTCGCCATAGTCTTCAAACGCTCCACCGCCTAGCTATTGTTATTTTACAGCCACGCTATGGCTTTTAAGACTACGCCGTATTCAATTGACACTAACATCATCACCAGCTACTGGATATCTTGTTCGAACCATCTTCTCCATTAGCCGCATTCTTAGCTTCATTGATATGAAGCAGTTTCGAAAAGTGCTCCATACATCAACAGGCTCTTGGACATTGGTTACCACATTGCTGTTTTCATGTCTACAGAAAGAGGCTCTAGTTTTCGAGGAAGACTCATGTGGATTGAAAAAATATTCGGGTCCCATTCTTGCCACTAAACATCAGACGGTTTGCAACTGATTGCAAAGTCGCTTGAAATGACTCATCATTTCGATGCGGTAGTGTCGTGACGCTTTGGTCACAGTACTGGCTTCTCCGTTGGCACTAAATTCAATCACTTCTTTGGCTGTAGGCTTCTTAGACCACCATCAACTGACCACATATATCATTAAGTTGCAAGCTAGAGTGAAGCGGAGTTACAGGTTTTCCACGCCGGACCTTCTTTCTATTGGAATCCGTACGTTTATGATGCGCTTAAATGTGTGCGGACCTTAGCTCTAACAAGGTAGTAATCCTGATCGATGTTGGCACCAAGGATTGTACGTTAGTCAATCGCATCAAGGCTAACATGCGCCCTTCCCCATACAGAAGACACGGGCGACCCTACCAAAGAATGCTTCGACAAGCTCCTCGACAAATCATATGACCAATGTCCGAAGTATGACGTTAAAATCGTTCTAGGCCATAGGAAAGGAGGACATCTTGAGAAGTAAAGTTTGTACGACACCACGTCTGACGTTGCGTCGGAACGAAAAATCACTGCAGCAAGCATACGGTTTTCTCATCGCATTCTTCCAGTATTCTGGAGGTCCAAACATTCCGGGTAACGGATTTCCCAAGCACCACAACTACTGCGATATAACGTAGAAAGCTGCAATCGCAAGACACAGCCAGAATCTTCGCCGAACACGTATCCCGGAATCTCTCAACAACTCCTATGCCGCCGGCATTAAGTACCGAAGATCAGTGGCAACGGTGAGAACGCCGAAACTAATGTGATGGTTTTCAGCCGACTACGACCAAAAAATTCCTGACTTGATGAAAAATGCCGGCAAGCACATGCGGCTAAACAAGAAGCCTACAAAGCGGCGATGCAACGAAGAACTGCTCGTGAGCTCTAAGAGCAGAAGAAGGCAAGAAGTCCCGTACAGAAGCCTGTAGAGATGAAGAAGGAAACCTTGTAATAGAGTCACAGTCAGTGTTGAGAATATGGAAAAACTTTTTCTCCAGACTGTATAATGGCCACGAAGCTCAACATCCCGCCATCAGGCAAAATAGACCTGCTACTTTGAGTTAATAGGGCCTAAGGGGACTCTATATAAGACCGTGATCATGCCGATCCGTTTTTATGGGGCTGAAGGATGGTTTCTATCGAAAGCGGATGAAGATATCCGCAGTTGTTTCGAGGACACCAACTCTGCGGCACGCTGAGTCTTCGAATCCAACACGGAGGGATAACGCAGTAGACGAAAACCTCACCTTATGTGGCGCACGCAAGAGGAAGGGAACATCAACCGACTTAGAGTGTGCAACTGGAGGCAGTTGTTAGTTGAAGCCCAGGTTCACTCCGAACTGTAGCGCCACCTAAGTAAGTAAACAAGGGGTGCCGTTGGGGTGTATTTGCTCGAGAATCACTTAGAAAGCATACTTGGCCACACCGTCCTTCTCATCCGTCAGAGCATGGCCTCATATAAAGTTATAGTTGAAGTACCTACCCGTAAATGTGACTCGTTCATTCACCAATGTGAAGCAGTAGACAACGTGATTGCAACTCCTACACCACCAAGTACATGTCTGTTCACATGACCGCAGTAGTAGATTCCAAGGGACTCCGTGTTTGAGCTCCATGTTCACCGAGTCTCCTGTAGTGCTGTGACATCGTTCTTATATTTTATGAGGACATTATGGAGCTAGATATCATAGAATCATCTGCCCTATTAAGGGTGCAATAGTTCTTGTTGCATGTCTTCAAATTGTTTTGCAGTTCACGTTTGCCGGGGGTCAGCAACAGAAACCATTAGCACAACTTTAGCTAGGGGATGTTGAAGTAACAACCCAAAGAAGAGCGTGGATGGTTCTGGTCACCACCAGTCGATTGGTATTAAAGACTTTGTCCTGAAGATCGGACCGTTGACCACTGAATCCAAGTAAAAAGTCGGCAAACTGTCAATCCGTATTGAAAACAAAATAAGAGCAGTGCTCCTATCTCCAAAGAGGTTTACTGACAGTTGAAAGCCATCTTGTCCTCCAGGTTATCCTCTGATATCTGAACCATATTCAGCCGATACAATGTGGATATAACTGCTAATAAACAAGTTCCATGAAGTGGATATGATGAAACGCAAGAAAGGCAAGAAAGACAAGATTGCTTAAGCTTCTAGCAACGCTTGATTGTAAACATGCGTTTGTATCCCATCAAGGGACAATATTTTCTGACACTACTACTTAGTTAGTCGCCAAGGTTCGAATAAGGACTCTGATCGAGTTTCCTAAATTTGTTCGTGAAGACCAGTGTTGCTAGTAACAGAAGTAGCAAACTAGTGACACCATTGTCAGTGGACAACGAAATCACTGGTTTAATGGAGAGTGCCAATAAGCGCATGCATCAAAGCAGCGGATGTTCAGGGCTGCATTAGTAAGCGATCTACTTGCATTTCTATTTCAGGCAGAATGAATCATTCATCGCAATTCCGATAACTTGACGAAGAATGTCCAGTCCAATCCATTAACCAGTCAATACGCCTTTGGGGAAGAAAGTAGATGTAGATGACGATGAGGGGAAAATGAAAATGTCACGAAGTACACCTCTTCCGGCAAGTCTTCAAGTCTTTACTATGCGTAAAGACCGTCATCGAAAAGACTTGTCCGGGGGCCGCTTGAATCTTAAATTTCAAATGTGTTTACGTAGGTAGGATTGGTTGGAGAATCCTCATCTTCTCTTACTTAGAGCAGCCGGAGACCTATTGCGTCCATAAAATAGTCGGATTGCTACGAGAAACCTATGAAGAGATGAAGCGATACTGCTAGTTTGGACCCACCTAAGCAGGTGAATGGAAGTTTCTAAGGCCAGTGTTGAATACGCGTTCTAGTTCTGTGGAAGGGTACCTACTCAGAGTTCGCATCCATCTCTCAATGAAGTAGTCACACAGAAGGTGGTAAGTTTAACTAGAGAAGATGATCTCTTCTTTCTGAATGTCGACCCAAGGGTTTCTGCTACTACGCATGTGCCAAGTAGCATCCAGGGCGTAGTTGCTTTGGATTTTGACAGAGTTCTCTTTTGTGGCCTCGCCAACTTCTAAACTCACTCGTTGTCTCGATATCTATGCGTCCTGGTTCGTAGTGTTGGGTCCCTGTATTGTCATTCTGTATTGAATGAGATGTATTCAGGAGATATCTGCAGGCATCTTCCTGCAACACTTGATCTAATTATCGCGTAATCCAGAGCCTCGACAGGGACAGAAATTGACTCTTCAAGGCTGAGGATAACATGATAATACTCGTAGCTGTTCTGAAGAAGAGTTTAACTCCAAGGATTTAGCAGCGATATCCATCCCCCGAGTCGATGTTTTCCTTAGAACTAGTAAGCCACTTCTTCGTTGTTGGAGATCTGAAATTCTGACAGAGGATCTCTTCATCGTTGCCTATGGGATGCCGTATCTATGGATCAGCCTGCTTATACGTATAGCAGAATAGCTCTGTAGTCTTTTGAACTCGTGAAGCTTACCTTACCTAGTTTGGAGACGAAAATAGCATGCTTTTTCCACCAAGATTTCGAAGCATAATTCATTGTAGCTAAAGGCGTTCAGCGTGAATTTGCCAAATGTCGCCCAAGACCAATCGCTTTCCCTGATGCAAGCAATGGCGTGGAAGGCAAGCAAACTCAATTTTTCGGAGGCGGCTGTGGTGTAGGTTGATTCGCACTGCCTGCGTCAGTTGTGGCAGAGTTAACCATCATAGATGACCGATACGGGTTGAGCTGATGAATTCCGCGCTTTGTGAGCTTAAGGGCATCCTCTCCAGACCAGTAGAACGTACTCTGCGTCCTCGTGGCGATACCAAGGGCTTATTCAATAGGATGAAAACCCCTTGGCGTACTTATTTCCAGACACACTTCGTGTAATTTGATGTGTTCTCAGCCTTAAAAGGAACCAGTTTCTGATAATCCCCCAATCTGGTATACAGAGTTCGCGTTTAGGTCTGCATGGGATCTCCTCAAGAAATACTTCCCGAAATCTATCTCCACCCTTGATTTTGAAAACTGTTTTGTGACTTCGAGAGATTAAACTTAGCTTGGTCCTTCCGAAAGTGGAAATAGTAGAACGTGATTGTTCTAGATTCTTCGGTAGACGGTCGAAGACTCCTTTGGTCAAGGTTTCTCAAATAACTCTAGCGTCCGATTGGCAATTGGGCGAAGGATTCTGTAGGTCTACCACAGCATATTGTAGCGTTCACCGTCCGGGTTCTTTTTATTTTTTAAGGTAATGGCGCTGTTCTCTCAGGATATCATAGTCTTTGACGTGACCAATTGTTGCACTTCAAATAGCCCACATCACGCAACACCTTAACGTAGTCGGCTTCTTTCAATTGGGATCTCCCATAGATGCAGCTACCTTTATCGAAACAATTGGATTAGCCGCTCGCACCTAGGTTCTGTCTTAGGGGTAGCAGTCGTAAAGGTTCTCTTGTGCCTTTTAAGAACCCGCTTTCTCTTCTTTCTTGGGCTTTCTTTATGTCAGAGACCTTTTGATCGGCCTTTGGAGGTCTAGTCGCAAGCCCTGTCAGCACATTTTTGCATTTTTGTCCATGGTAAGCCTGGAGAGGTAGACAAAAACGTTTTTTTTTTCGGAAATTAAAGAGGGATCTATAGCATGCTTGAGTTACAGAATACCGACCGTCTTCATCTAACCTTTCCGGGGACTCTCAGCTAGGTAATCCTCCACTTATCTTAAAATTTCCTCATTGAAGGTATCGATCACTTTTGGAAGCTGGTCCACCTCCAACTTATGGCAACTTCAGTGCTTTTTTGTCTGCGTTCCAAGACCATAGTAATGGTCAATTGACAACAGAGCCGTCATATCGGACTACTCCAATTGATGCACGTAGACCTGGCTTGGGTATCTGCCGGAGTTCGTTAAAGATTGGCTTAGACTCAATCTTTCATCTTTCAACACGGTTAGCTCACTCAGTCACTGAGATTGAGGTGACTACTTTTGGAACTTTTGACACATACACAACAGCGTGTGTAATTACTCTGAGGATCAACTGATCAATTACATTTGAAATTCTGCGAAGAGAGTCGGTTTGGCCTTTACAAGTTCCACTGATTAGCCTTCCTCTCAGGCAGTTCTCATTGCTCTGTAATGTTTCTTCACGTTCGCCAAACAATGCGTTTCATTTACATATTTGTTCTCGGTCTTCTACCCCCGTCCGCATACAAATTTCGCTTCAGTGTTATTCGTGCAAATATTTGCTACCTCATTTGCGCTTCCAAAGTATCTCGGAGCTAGTTTATCTCAATGGAAACGCAACTCTTCAACTTGGTCTTTCCGTGCCGTCATTCAGCTTTAATCACCAAAAATGCCGGCGATATACATAGTGGCAGCTCCGTACCTCTTTTGTGTCAAAAGGTCCATTGTTGTGTTGCGGCGGCAGCGACAAACATTTTATCTTGTATGGTATACTCGTACCTAACGGCTACTGTCACTTTGCATATATTTGTCCAAGCAAACCAACTGAATAGGTTATTTGCTGCTTCCTGTCTTCGTATGTACTGTATAACTCGTCATCGTTTCAATTCATTCCACTCAGCTACTGACTTGAGAATTCATCACTGGCCATTCGAGACGAGGCATCTCTTTGATAGAGGTGCGTGATCTCCGATGAATAGTGACCACAAAACCTAATAGCAAATCAAATCCCACCAGTAGCATCAGCATCACCTGGAGGCATCAACATACACAAATCCGAATACAGAAGCTACAGGTTAATGCTTCCAGCGCCAGCCTGTGTAGTGTAAACCAGCCACGATTATCATTATCCTGTCAAATGCGAGCTGAACAATCAGAGATTTCGTGCATCAGATCATTCACCTGTGGCAATCATCTGCAGATTCATCTCCATCTCCATCTCCATCTCCATGTTCCCACCCTCCATCTAATGGCCATTCAAAGGAACAAAACAATTAAGTGATGTGTTGGTGTTGGATTTTGTATTATGTGAAATGTAGTCGAGAATACCGCAGCAGGAAAATTGCAAACATCCTTTCGGTGTTCCTGCCAGATCAATGGGAATCAAATGTGCATGTCAACTAGGGTAGCTGTTGCCGGTAGCCTGACTGGACTTGGACTGCAGATCATGCGAAATCTTTGGAAATGACATTATAATGAGTCCGTGATTGCTTCTGGATACTAGTGGTGGTGATGTTGTAGTTTCCCATTTGTGCCACGCACAGTAGCGAATTCCTTTCGAGCAAATTAAGTGAAATGTGATCGGAGTTGAGCTCTGAATTGATCTGTATGTGATGCCTAGATATTCAGTTGCCAGGAGTTCCATGGGATGCAACGAGTTTGGCAGGATTCAGGAGTGGAATAATTTGCGGCATCTTAAAGTGGTTTTAATCGACGAGTAAGGGGGACGCCGGTGTAATTATTACGATTTCCCAATAAGTGAGAGTTTATTGCGCAGTAATTAAGGATTAAAGATGAATCCACATACCTAAACCGTATTGGCCAGGTGGCCTACATTCAAACATATGTCTTTGCCTTGAATTATCAGTCTATGCCACCTCGCAACCAGTTCCGCTGCCAACCACTTCGCCGATCTCATATTAAATCACCAATCAACCAAGCAACCCATCACTTCGTCGGTCATAAAATCAAATCACCTCAATCCACTTAAACTCGCAACATGTTAATGAACATGACTTCTGGTGTCCATCATCGAGTCCCCAAAGAGAATGCCAACTTTACGATCATGTTAACCACATAACTCAAGACGTAATTTGATTCCTAAATGTCAACCTGATTCCGTGATTGCTGCTACATGGAACGTCCACAACCCGCCGCATCTCTGTCTCTCGGTGATTTATCAAATAAACGATCCTCGCGATGCCATTTTGCCAAACAACACACCAACTGTCGCGCATCAAAATGCAAATTCGTCTCTTGTCGATGGCAATTCGATCGCGATCAGCTAAATCATGTTCGCTCGTAAATTTACGATCGCATAACTTCCGATAAAATTTGAATTTTTATGACTTCATATCGGTGCGGCGCAGCGGTGGCGCGAACGCATGCGTTTCTTGTGTTTTTTTTTTTTATGTCTGTGATCGAGGTTACCTTCTGCTTCGTCAAGCTCATCATGGTGATGGTGATCTTCTTCGGTGGACAGGGGATCTCCAACTGTAGCAATAGATGATTTCGGTCATAAAAATCATTGACCAGATGAGTCTGTGACTTGGTTGGGTTGGGCTTGGTCTAATGAACGATCTGGATGGAGTGGAAGGTTTTTAATCGATTTCGGACTTTAGTGGATCTAGTTGATTAGCCGGAGGGTTTTTGGCTGAGACATACAGACAAGACGTTCTTGAAGGAATGTCCTTCCACCAGTCCGCCATATAGTGAGGAATTAATTTAATAAACGTTTAGTTTATGATCGCGCTTGGTAACAGATACATGGATGGTTGGGCCCGGAACGGTCTTGGAAATGAGCTCGTCTAGGTGCAAATGATCGTAATTTTGCGCAATATCAATTGAGCGGGTAATGTCTTTATTGACGTTGTGATGTGACGATGGGTAAGTATCGCAGGAGCAAGTACATCGTCAATTGTTATTGGATGTTGTGTGAGATTATTGAAGCTGACTTCGAGATGGTTTAATGGTTGCTAGAGGGGCTTATCAAGAAGAACGAGTTCTTAGAGAAAACATTTGATTGGAAGTGAGGGAATTATACTATTGATGACCTCGGGTTTAAAATAGCTTCGAGGTAATTGCAATCCTCAACTAGATATACCAAAAGACTATCAAATCGGTCAGCTAAGAGCAAACGAAACCAACTGCAAGGGATTTGTAAGATCAATGATTAGACTACTGGGACCATCAGCATCTGTTTTAACTGTGATTGGTTCCTACTACACTTACTTATGATCCTTTCAGTGCTGAACTCTGAGTTAAACCAGAGTTCACTAACTTTGGATTAATATTAATCTAGAATTAAAGTCCCATTTACAATACTGCGAGATGCGATACGAGGGTCGCATTCGAATTCAAATGCGAGAGCTCTTGCATTCGAACATCGGACGTCTGTTTACAATTATACGTCAAAACAGTACTCACAAATGACAAGCTCAAAATGAAACCAAAAAAAAATAAGCTGTCACGCATTGCGAGATGCGAGAGTTTTCCAGAATTTTCGAAATTGACTACGATGCTTGCTGCAAGACTCGCATTATTGTAAACAAACACATTGAAGTACATGTTGCGGAAATATTTTTAACAGTTCATGCGCTCCCTTTTTCGAACAACGTATCGCAGTATTGCAAATGAGATTTAACTCATAAAGCAGTTTTTCAGTTTTCTTGCCTTCCTCCATTGGGTTTGACTTGGTATCACTGCTCTTTCAATCTGATTTATCGATTCAGCTGTCAAAATGTATCGAAACCTATCGATTCTCGACATCTTGTTTTCATTGTTATTCTTTTCTCAGATTTGCATTGTTTTTTAGTAAAATTTGAAATAAACATCTTCGCTTGCGAAGTTTCCCGAGTTAACCTACCAAATTTGCTAGGTTAGAATGGAGTTAACTTGTTTCTGAGATTAACTCCAGTTTAATCCCAAAACTCGGATGATCTCGCACTGAAAAACTGGCGCTTACTATCAACTTGTCTACTGTCTACTGCATACCGTCTAGTATAGAGTCTTTCCCTGTGACAAGTTTCGACCTCTACGATCGTTTGGTCCTTTGAACGGATTTTAGGACTTTCCGTGTCATCTCGAACCTGAGATTCAAGAATTTTCTTTGCAGAAGCATTGTTGTCCATTCGTACGGTGGCGGATCTAATGAAGTCGAAGTGTCTTGATTTTTTTTTGACAAAATCCACATTTTTGTACAGCGGTTATAACAGGTGGCGCATAATTAATCACCCTATCGGAAGATGGTATAATTTTTGCAAATGGAGTCGTGCGTCAATCATATTTGACATTTGTGAACTAGACAGCTGCAGTATATAAACAGACAAGCAATGGAGAGCGTGGAATAATTGTGTCGATGTTTTTGACCAATAATCGGTCGGTGGTGTTAGCGCAGCGTGAATTTCGGCGTTGATTTCCTAATCGTGTCGTGCCAACTGAGCAAACATTCCGGCGCTTAGCCACTCGACTCGAACAGAGTGGAACCACAGGAGACCATGCAGGGCGTGGCTGTCACTGGACTGGTCGTTCTGCCGAGAATATCACGGCTGTGGCTACCGATGTCGCTGAGAATGAAGAAACACCAACCAGCCTACGGGCCACGCAATTGGGCATCACCATGATAAATGACTTCTTACTACAGGAATTGGATGAGCGGGGCTTGGCAAACATGTGGTTTCAACAAGACGGTGCAACCACACACACAGCACGAGCCACAATGGATATTGTGAAGGAAGCGTTTCCTGGTCGCGTAATCTCCCGTTTTGGCGATTTGGCATGACCAGAAAGATCGCCCGATTTAACAATCCCAGACTTCTTTCTTTGGGGCTACTTGAAGTCGCGAGTTTATGCCAACAAGCCTCAGACAATCGGAGCCCTAAGGGGAATGTTCGACATGAATGCGAACAGGTATCACCGGAAATCTTGCGGAAAGTCATGGAAAATGCGATAAAATTTGCACAAATGTGTATCAACAGTGGCGGCAGCCACATGGCGGATATCATCTTTTCCTCTTAACAGAAACAATTATAAAGGTCCAGATAAAGATTCCCATCCCTCAAAATCATTGTTTTTTAATTTAGTAAAAAAGTAATTCAAAAACAAAATTCTATGATTAATTTTGCGCCACCTTGTACATATCTTCTCCTCGACCTATGTTATTCGAAGTAACTGGTGTCAATAGTGACGTTTACGGCGTTCTCCACACGAAACATTTCGTCCATGAATAGGTCAATACCCAAACAGCTATGGATGGTCCAAACAACAGCAAAGCATATATTGTATAGTCAGAAGTACATTAGGATGTAACCAGCCCAAAAGGAGAATAAAATGCAGTCTATTGGTTTCGGATTTGTTGCATGCATCAGACCAAAGCCAAAAGTCTTGAGCTCTCGGGAAGCATGTGAATGCGATGTATTAACCTGCGTGAAGGTTAAATTCGCAAAACATCTGCCTGACATTAGCTGACGCCTCAAGGAAGAAAGAGGCGATGCTTCCAAGGAATGTGTCAACAAGCTGCCCGACAAAATCTACAAGCAATGCTCTAAGTATGACGTTAAAATCCTTTCAGGTAACTCTAAAGTCAAAATAGAAAAGGACGGGTAGTACAGTCAGAAGGCTAATGGACTTTGTTGCGGAACTAGACAACGGTTTCTTCAACCACTCACCCAACTACTCCCACGTTGACAGACCTTTGAGGAGATAATATAACGGCAAACCTTTTGAGCTGTACAGCAATATCGAGCTGGTCTGAAAATAGCGCATATGTCGCTTGAGATGGCTGGACATGCAGGGTGAATGGATATCAAAACTTCGGCTTGATTTCTGTATTCGATTTCTACCGAGAGGGACATCGTTGTACAGGAAAAGCACCCCTTAGTGCTCATTTCTATGATGTTGGCTGATGATAGAGGTAGGTAGAGAAGTTTATTGAATTTAGGCCCAGGTCCATCCGGACTTAGCGACATCTAATTGAGTAAAGGAGTAAGATTGGGAACTACGAGTATTTTCAGCACGTATCCTCAATTTGTACATCTTGTCGTTGGAGATTTCAAAGTGAATTAAGAAATGTTGAGTATGGACTCGTCTTGTATTCAGGATCTGCCATCGTTTCACCGTGGCTATCATATTTTTAACGAAGGTATTAATGTAATCACATAAGAGGCTGAATCCTCGAAACTTGGCAACATTGAAGAGAACGGAAAAACGATGCTAATCCTAGCCTCTATTCATCAGGCCCATCTGATGACTTCTTAGCAATGAGCTTCTGACTGCTCACAACCAGGTCCGGCGTGATCCCTTCAGCGAGCTAATCATTATTTAAAAAAAAAGCGTCCTACACAAGATTTGAGCTTGAATATTTTTGTCATTCGGACCAAGTTGGACTTTGTCCTCTACTATGGAACCTAGTCCACAATGGGCTGCCTATCAAATTAGAGGATGGGGAATGCAGTGACTGATGCCATCACTCTCTAGGTGTCGTGAAAATAAGTATTCTACAATATGCCTTCGGCATCCACTTTTGTAAACTGGCATTACTTTCAATCCGTCTACAATCCGTCATCCAACCCAAGCTAAATGGCACGATTTTGAACATTTTCGAGAAGAGCCAGGTATCTAGGCTTCACCCTGTTCAGCAAACTGTCGAAAAGCAAAACAAAAACGCTCTAGTTACTTCTCCAACCTTTCCAAAGTTAAACTTGACATCGTTGAACAAATGACAGACTTTCAACTGCTCTCTAAGGTCGGTCATAGGTGGACTCTATCAAAATAACTGTGAGACATGTAGATTAATATGGCCCATATTCGATCCTAAGCGTTCAAGCTTATCGACCTCAGGGGAAGATATATCTCCAAACTCACAAACATAATCACAAGATACTGACCAATGGGAAGATACGCACAACAATTGAGTACCTATTCGTCACAACAATTTCTGCAGAGGCTTCAGAAACGAAGAGGATGAGGATCCTGTGGCGCACTAACTTTCCAACTGTCGTACCCTGCCATGTATCAGAGTGCACTCGCTAGGTAAGTACCACTTCCGAGATCTAAATGATCTCTACTCTATGAGGATGACTGAACTTGCTGAATTCGTTGGTTGCTAAAGTAGGTAGGTAATCGTCCTCCTACGCTCTCCTAGTGGTATCCTATCTATGAGTACAATAATAAACTTGGAACTGGTTTCAGTGTAGCTCAATAAGGACGACTCTAACTTTATCCAACTAACTATGCATTAATAGCCCCCAGATTCTTACCTTAACAACTTTATCGCACAGTTTCTCTTGTAAATAACACCTGCTAACTACGTTGATACATCGCAGATAAGGTAGGTGGCTGCCCGGTTGGGCAAACGCGGTGATTTTGCCCAAAATATGCCCTGTCACTGAAGATGATTTTTTCGGTAAAAATCCGAATCTTCTTCCATCTGCAGAGGCTGCAATATTATCTTAAACGGACTCACTGACAAGACTTTTCCCAAAAAAACACCTCAAAACACTCTTGAGAACGGCGCAACATCGATTTATTGCGGTCTTGACTTGTCGAATCGCATACACCTGCAATATCCTCTTCACTTCTAGGCGTTCGCTGTCTCACTGGCATACAGCTGCAATATCCTCTTCACTTCTAGGCGTTCGTTGTGTCACTGGCGATTAAGTCGTTTCGAATTTTTTCACCATACGCTCAATTGTTCAGAACGATTATAGCGGCTGAAAATTGAAGTTAGCGAAAAACGTGCGAAGAAATAAAAGCGAAATTGTATACTGTCTATGAGCACATCTAAACGTAGTCGTACATCTGTTTTTGATGAGGAGAAAATCATTAAAAAGGTCCGTGGCATGATTTCTGCTGATCGCCGGACGTAATTACGCGAAGCAGGAGCTTCCCGTAGGCGTATCGCACGGAGGGCTGTCGTTACGATGGATGCCACGATTGCTCACAGTGAGCAACAAACGGATACGTCTGTCAACTTCGAAGGAGTGTTTGGAGCTCTGTAAGCGAAATCCGCAGGAGTATTTGCGTCGCGGCATCACCGTTGATGAAACCCGAATTCATTACTCTACCCCAGAGACAAAGCGATAATTAAAACAAACATTTTCCAGGCGAATCTACTCCAAAAGAAGAGAACGTTATGGCTACAATTTTTTCAGATTTGAAGGAGATAATATTCATGGACTTTTTGACGAAAGGATGTAAGATCACAGGGTAGTACTACAGTACTACATTTGATGAATTTGATGAGAAATTGATAGAGACATAGCCCTCATGACGATACTATTCCACTACGACAACGTGCCACCTCACTCATTCGAAATTGATGTGGCTAAGATGCATGAATTTCAGTACGAACTGTGCACTGTATTCCCCCAACCAAACTTCGTACGAATTTTTTTCATTCCTTTTGGTTGCATGGTTACTTCTTGATCCACCCACCTATTTTGTAAATATTTGTAAATAATTTGAATTCCATTTTTGTAACCGACTGTTTCATCTTTCCAACGAGTATCCGTTATTATGCTTCATACCACAACCAGCTATTCATTTTTATTTTCATTTCAAATGTTGGCTGCTCTGCGTACCTGTCACTTGTCTGTTTACATTTATTACATTTTTTTGAGCTCTTCAATCGCTCTCTGTGAATTCACCAAGAATTATTTTCAATGGATTGTCGGCGGAAATTGTTTGTTGTTTTATAAATGAGCACTGTGCCGCCGATGCTTCTATTGTTTTTCCCATTCTACAACAAACCTAATGTAAGAGTCGATTGCCTTTGAAGTAGAATTAATGAAGTCCCGTCTTTCAGGTTCCTACTGTCTATAAGGAACTAGTCACACAAACCGGTGAAAGGTGCATCGGATTGTCCAAAAATTAATTGCAGAGACCTGCTATAAGGACCATCTTCTGGTTGGTTCTTACTTTTTATTATATTTGCAAGAGTATGTACCCGTAATGATTGGATTACTCACCGTAGATCAGTTCGGGTTGCTTTCCGTCCAAATCGATTCAAAACATTTCACAAATTAGTGATCTTGTTTTTGATATTCTTCTGGAGAAATGACAGGATACGAAGAGATTTATTTCATCCTTGTCTAAGCTAACTTAGCCGGAATCAATCATGCCCTACGAAGTATGTTTTCAATGTACATTGCCTATCAGTTGACTTAAGCAGCCATCGAAGCAGGCCTAGACGTGACAGACGATTGGTGCACTAGAAATATGCTTTCAGAAAATCATCCCACAATTGACGTTCCCTTTACGAGAGGGAAGAAGTTGATTTATTTAGTGCTTAAGGCATCTCCGTCAAATTCTCCAACTAAGTAAGCTAAGTATTTCGATGTCATCCTGAAGAACAAACATCTTTGGAATAATTATCACACATCGAAAGCCTCCAGATTTGTACATTCTTTCATTCACCACAATCCCCATCAATGGAAACGGGAACACGGATTACTCCAAGAATCAGTGTTCAAATTACCAAGCTTGTGGTTTTACCCCACAAATCAGGACAGAGATTAACAACCTTATCAGGTTTCCCTTTTGGGTACCACCGATGTGTTACGTCTCTTCACGTTGATAGGATATAAATTGTATTTCACACATTAACAGCTTAACACATTCTTGCCGCTTCTGTTTCAATACCAGGGACAGCTCGCAAATAGTTGCACAGACTTCTAAAAATTGTACCTCGTGTTGGCTAGCGAGTTTCTCAACTATAATGTTAAGGTAGCCACATAGAACGCATCAATCTGTCTAAATACTTTATTGACTTCAAATGTGTCAGTGGAGTGATTTTTTCTTCATCGTTATTTAGCGCAATTTGACGAGTTTGGCAAGGATGCTAGAACTAATAGTTTTGTACAGTTCGTCTCTATAGATGCTGCCATATGCAGCCTTAAAATTGTTAGAGGTGGTGATCTGGACTTCTTCAGATTATTGACGAATAGTTCATGTACGCGATGCCAAAAGACTAATACCTCTATAGTTGGCGCAGTTTGATGTGCCTTGTTTCTGGTGGTCATGTAGTTCCTATTTTTACTTCGGATTGGTCGGATGAGAGAAAATCTTGACTTTCATCGTCCAAGTCTTACTAAACTGCCGTGCTCATCTGGACAGGTTTTTTTTACTGTTTTGCAAAACTTACGACCATTGTGCATAAAGCAGCTCCTCGTATGCTTTCTTTTTTCTGCGGAGAATCCTTTCCTCCTCCTTTGGTCGTATACCGCACGAACCTCTATCGTCTTGTTAAGAATAGGAGAGAATAAGGAACATCTAACGAAAGGTTATTGTCAGGTTGTTGGTCGATTGTTGATTCCTCTTACACCAAATGGTTGAGAATTATGAATTATGAAGCTAATAATGCTGATTCGAACGCTTACGGTTATAATCATCTCCCAGCATACGACGAGCTACGGCAAAAGCAGTTGTTGTCCGGGTTAGGAAAGAATCACAATATTTCAGAGTACGTACTTCCGAAATTGTGGGTACTTGAGGGTAAACTGATGAGTACCCACAATGCGACGGCTGTAACGGTGGAAGGTATGAAGGCGCTTAATGCTACTGACTATTTCGAAGGAGCAGTCGTGGTGAAAATAGCGATAATACAAGCTAATGCCTAGACATTACGCCGCTGCTTAAGGGTATCTGCTAACAGCTCGTATCGTACCACTTCTTTACTTGATACTCTTGATACAATGAGGAGTGAAGGATCTCATTCAGCAGAGAATAGTGTTTTTGATCATATCAGAAGTGTCATCCACCTCTTAAATCCGCTCCGATTGGCTTTTTCGTATTTTCATACGAAAGATGTACTCGTATCGTTTCAGTCCTATTGGTATGACACATACTCGTAAACATGGACATTGTCTGAACCAGTCGAGAATGCGCTATGTTGCTTCGAACAGTAGGATAATCAACTCAAAACTGGGTGATACTTCTGCTAAAAGATGTGTCAGCAGAGGTACGCCGTAAGACGGTGTCCTCTCCCCTTCTCTGGAACCCGTTTAGTATTTTCCGATACAGCAAAATATCTGGGTCTCATTTTTGACAGGAAATTAAACTGGAAACCTAACATTCAAGCAAGAGTCAAGAAAGCTGGAATAGCTTTATTCTCTTCCAAAAAAGCCATTGGGAATAAATGGGGCCTTCAACCTTGCATAACCCACTGGCTATACATCTTGGTCATAAGACCGATACTTACTTACGGGGTGGTTGCCTGGTGGACGGCCTTAGAAAATGCAGTCAAATGCATTAAATTAAGGAGAGCCTTCAAGTGCGTTACGAGTCACCATTCGGTGGCACAGTTGATATTTAGAGGTTTTGCATGTGAAACCACTTTGAGACCACTTGCAGTTCCGTACGTTCTCGGTTTGGCCCGGGAAAACATTTCACATCTGGGGCACCGCAAATCCACGAGTTATTCAGGAGATGCCAATGCGAGTAACAATTGGGTGCGGTTTATAGACCGGAGGTGTTATAGGGCCGTACTTTTTCGAAAATGAAGCAGGAAAAACCATTAGTCAGTGGAGCGCGCTTCCGAGACATGTTATACAGTTTTTTGTGACCAGAGTTCGAGGATATGGATACGGACAACTTATACTTTCAATAGGATGGTACTACGTGTAATACAAGTCGCGAAATAATTATTAGAGTTATTGCGTACGAAGTTTCTTGGCCGCGTAATTTCGCCTTTCAGAGACATCCATTAGCCGCCAAGATCGTGCAACTTAACACTGGTAGACTTCTTTCTTTGGGGCTATGTTAAAACCAAGGTCTACGACAACCATCCGCAAACAATTCCAACTCTGAAAGCGAACATTAAAGCCGCCATTCGCGAAATAGAGCCCCGATTATGTGAAAGAGTGATCGAAAATTTCGCAAAAAGGATGAGGGTCTGCAAGCAGAATCGAGTCGGTCATTAGGAAGATATTGTATCCGATTCGATCACCATCCGCACAATCTTGTTTATGGTAATTTGGATCAGGAGACTGTCAGGTCCCTTTGTAAACGTAAAGGTCTGCTGGGTATGGTGCATTTTAGAGCTGGTGTCGTGTAAGACATGTTTTCCAACAGCGTTACCAAAGATGCTGTCCTTTCCTAGCATATAATTAAAACCACCAAGAACGACGACGTGCTTAGGATCCTCTGAGTGAGAAAGGAATCTTTGGCAAAATTGTCGTTTTCCTCTGTGAATACATATCAGGCTTTTGCGGGCAAATTAAGCCTTGACGCGGATCGTAAGCACAGATCTTTTTACCTAAACCTTCATGTGATGACAAATTCACATCTTACCAGTAGCAATCGTTATAGTAGATGTCACAGTGTTTCATCCTTCCTCTGCTTAGCCCTTTCCATCGCACTATTTGGATGGCATGTTATGCGCTTTGTTATGCAATCTAAAGCCTTCCATAATTGCTGAGCCGAAAGTACTTTGTCCGTTTTCCGTTTGGGGTCGTATCTTCTGGAGTCGTCAATAGTAAGTTCGTCTGTCTGTCGTTTCACAATATATAGTGTCTTATGTGGTTGGGCAGTAAAGCCAAACCTCTAACCTTGAGGGCCAGATCTTTCAGAATATAAAGCCAGTGGCCCTCCACAGGGATATGAGATGCCATTGATCCGCTAAAAAGTCATCCGTTACAATCTCTATTTCGGCAACATCACATGACCTGAGCTACTACCCTGTCGAAGTAGCCTGTCTACCGATTGTCGGCGACTCACACTTACAATTTTCTAATACGTAGTCCAAAGGAAATAGCCAGCTACCTACTTCATACGAAATTTCAAGGATTTACTGAACGTTCGTACTGTTACAAGTAACAAGCCCAGCTCTAAGATATTTGATTGATTTCTTCCGCATGTTACGCCAACGCTGTCCGTCTTAACTTTACAGACCGCCACTTCCTACCCTAAAAAGGTAATGGAATCTTTATTCCACTGCCATCAGCTCCACGCAATGCGCTGTCTTTAACGCTCATTTCAAGTCAATTAACCCCTGAATAGAAACATCCTTATACAATGTTTGTGATCATATTTAATTGCTTTACAATACAATATACAATATACATTGCTGTCATGCTGCATGTACGTACATATGTACGTATTACCTATGTATGTATATATAAAAAGGAATTAAATAAAAACAATGATAACGCTTGGACCAGGTAGCTTTCCTCGTCCAAGAAAAAAACAAAAACGTTGGTCTACAACAAAGGATTAACTAAACATTGAACCTATGTAAAAGGAAATGAATAAACACTGTCTATATAATATATGTATGTACACATGAACAACAATAGATTGCAAGTGAGAATGAACAACGTGATGGACCTAACTAAAGAGCCACAACAGCAACCACGGTCAACCAACACCAACGACTTGCGGGGCGGGAACAATTTCAACTATGACAATAATACGTTGACTTTCTTTTTAAGACGCTTTACTATGAATCTCATTCTGTGCACACTTCATTACTTCTAAGGCACCTTTGCTAATTAAATCATCGGCAAGAGCTTGTCCCAGCTTTTCACTTTTCGCATACAACTCATAGTCATAGCACTTGTGACGGAACAACCCGCAGAATAAGTTAATTGTGTCATCAATCAAAACAGGCAGCACTTCCGTTGACTGTGGTTTCTCCTCATCACCATAGTCGAACATTTTAATTGTCTTTTGTAGGAACGGGCAACTCTCATGACCCGGAAGTGTTGTAGTTGTTTGTTTTGCTCCAGTGAAAGGACATTTACTGGAGCTAGGTACACAGTCGATTGTGTCGGCTTCAGTCTTTCCGGTAATCGGACATTTATCGCATTGAGCAGCGGTTACTTTAGCATCAGTGCCTACATATGGGCAAGAGCCCATAAAGTCCTGGCCGACTGGAATTTTCATCGGACATTCGTCTTTGACGGGAGTTTCGATGGTATTGCCATTTTCTTCGTTTTCCTTCACATGAACCGCACTGAAGGGGCATTTCTTGAAGAGTTCTCCATGAATATTGATCAGTTGTTGGATGTCGGTGATTTTTTCAAGAATTCCCGCGTTCAAGTCATCATTGATGACCGTGGGACTGGTTCGTTTACTTTCAGGGCTTTCACTGCCATTTTGTCTTGAACGCTTCATTGGTGGGGAGCCTTCTCTATTGTCACCATTTGCATTGATGTCGTATTTAGCTCGATCCAGTTCTAAAGAACATGATAACACATTTCGGATCTCTGTAACTCCGTCTAAACTCCAAACAGCACCGATAACTCTCAGTCCAGCTCCGCTATTGTAATTGTCATCGAACGAACCATTAAAAGTTGAGCACACTGCAACCGGTGCACTGCACCCACCACCAAGAGTTTTGAGGAAACTTCTCTCCGCCAAGATGCGGCATGTTGTTGGTAAACATACCAACGTTTGCAACATTGTTAGGATTTCTTCATCATTCGATCGGCACTCAACAGCCAAAGCTCCCTGACCAACGGCATACAACAAGTCAGTGGGTTCTAGAACCTGACTAATGCGATTCATCCAACCCATTCGCACGAGGCCAGCTTGAGCGAGTATGATGCCAGCAAATTTCGATGCAGGTGCATCCAATTTTGCTAGACGAGTATTTAAATTTCCACGAATGTCACATACTTCCAAGTGAGGGTAGTCCCGTCGAATTTGTGCTGTTCGACGAAGGGAAGAGGTTCCTAAAAGACCAAACTCGTTAATCAGTCAATTTGATCGATTGCATATGAATTCAACTTACCTATGATGCTTCCTTTTGGCAGTGTTCTTATAGTGTTTCCTTGGTATTTCTCATTCAGTACGAGAGCATCACGAGCATCTTCTCTTTCCAATACAGCACCGATTGCCATGCCAGTAGGTAGTGCGGTGGGCAAGTCTTTTAATGAATGTACAACAAAGTCTACGCCTCCGTTTCGAAGAGCATCTTCCAAATCACGTGTGAATAGGGATTTCTCTCCGATTTTTGGCAGTGATATGTTAAGTACGCGATCGCCAATCGTTGACATGGTATCTGAAAATAACAACAAGCGAATTAAATGATATTTAAGACAAACCTTTCGTGTTAAGAATTAATTGTGGCCACTCTAGCACGACATTCATCAATTCAATTACGTTGGGAGGGATGAGGACGCTGTTCATTGCAACTACGACTGAAGTACGGATGATTAATAAACTCCTGAGCAGGGTTGATAGTCGATGGAAGTAAAAGAAGGTTATCAAGCGGACTGCACGCAACATGTTATTTTGACACGAATTTAATAGATAAGCGACGTTTGCCAATGAGTATTAAAACTCAATTGTGCCCAGCTAGGTCATGCATCGTCGAGAGGAAATTGCGACTGACACGAACAATAAAGGCATTCTGTGTATGAGGAGCAAGACTTAATGAATCTAAAAGAATACGACTGTGACGAAGACACGAAAAGAAAAGTCCCTCGAGGTCAGATAAACATCTCCAAAGAAGCGATTGAAATCGAATTATGGTGAGTACAAGACAACTGAGAAATATTTTAAATAAAGAAAGGGTGCAGGACTTTAAATCAAAAGATTAAACGCCTGCTATTAAACGCCTGTGTATTATAAGTAGGCAAGACAAGAATTTTGATCCAACCGTGCTCTGGTTATTTTCAAAGCCTACTGCACCACTGAAACTGAATTATGTCAATTCTTGCATAGAGGTTCATGCACTTATATGTAACCTCTTGGATTCATTCACAGTCACCGGGACGCTGCTTTCAGTTCGATATACCGAACCGCTGATATGAACGATTGATTTATCTTTAGATCCGAGGGTCAATTTTGCTTTTCCTCTCGAACCATGGAATTGAGAATCAGAACTCCTCTTAGCGAAGAAGGCTCTATTCTATTCAATCCTCTGTTTTTGATCCCTCCCTCCCTTGGCGCTTTACTAATCACATATTGCTTGCGCTTGGTTCTTTTTCCGTTGTCAGGATGTACCTAAGGATGATTTCTGCTACTTATTTCATGCATTACCTACGATCAAATTTGGGAATATCTGTGGTTGGGAAATGAATATTGGGGAATCTTTCGCTCGAATGCGCTCTGCAGATTCTCAGGGTATTTCCGGTGAACGTCCAATATTGAACTTATTTTTTTGGTTCTCAGAACGGCCTAGGAATTGCAGTCTTATACGTACTTAAACAGGGCAGTTGGACAGGAAGTTCACAACAGATTCATTTTCCTCATACAACTCAAGCAGAAATCATTTTGAAGACTACTTAATCGATGACACAAAGTCCTGCAATTAAGACGTATCACAGTTGTCCCGATGAACCTATCTTTGGCTGGCATTAGAGAGAGCTGGAGAGTATGTCATCTGATTAGCGTCATCTGGTGACTTGTCCAGTCTGTACAATATATCAGCGGCGCAGAGTCGAACAGAGTTTGGTTCTGTGCTGTATGACTATCTCGTTAAGAATTATTCTGTTCGAAGTGAAGAACATGATGTCTATTTGCCTGTTTATGGATATTCCAATGTTCTCGAGGATATTGAATTTAAGGTGAGACACAGACGGGCCTGATGAATAATCCTGTTTTCGACTTGGAAGTATGTACATAGGTGGGATACAAAAATGTATGTATGCAGAAGTTCTTAGAGAAGCGTCTGTGTGACGATTAAGAGAATGATCTCACGTTTTCTTCATCCATTTCTGAGTTTCTCAAAGACTGAAAACAGAGTTAGTGGTTTGCGGCACGTCGAAAATGTCTGGGTAGTCACTTAAAAAGGGTTTGAAGGGGATTCATTGGCAAGGTTCTCAATGCGGCGGAGATGTTAAAGCAGGCAGCACTATACGTTTTTTTAGCCAGTCCCCTAGCTGGTTCTCTTTTCTAGTGCAAGCCCCCAAACGACTTTTCTATAAGTAAGAATTGCTCCCACGACCGTGGTGTAAACCCAGTGCATGACTTTGTCAGAAATGAGACCTAGATAGGGCACATACTCGTATAGAGGCATATTAAGACTGCCTACAAGTGATTGTTCAAAATGTAGGGAGTGATGTCGACTGCGTAAGCTACCAGACCATATCCCGCAAATTCTAATTCGGTAGGCAGTGCTTTGTGTGGTCACCTTCTTGTGGAGCAGCGATCAGATTATTTGACCTTGGGCCTTGTATGATTTAAAGGTGCAAATTGACCAAATTTCGCTTTTTTCATAGATCCTTACATGAAGTACCAATGGGCCTACGCCGGTTCAAACCACCTCCACCTGAACAGACTGACTGGTGTTCACCGCGGGACGGACATTCTATAAAGCAGTCTTATCCCGTCAAAAACTAAATCAGCCGTTCCTCCGTGATCCCTTTTAATCCTTTCCTCGATCACTGGTACTCGTATAAGACGACACGTCCATCTTCCTCTTAAAAATGAGTACTACTACTCCCATTTCTATAGTTTTTTCCCACCCTTTTCGGACTCGCTTGCTTTTAAGTCTTTATATTCCTTTAGCGAGTATATCGATAGGTAACATTGAAGGTATGACGGGAATGCCTTTATGCGAAACGGTTCGAAAGGCACAAGCAACCATTAGTGCACTGCGTACATGGTTAACATAGGTCTCGCAGTTACAGCAAAAAGAAGCCATTTATTCTGTTTGCGACCTCCAATGTTACTCATCAGCCTTGAAAGCGCTCTAATAGTTTTAAATTTTTCTCATGTGTGTCGTAAGCGAAGCTTAAAACTTTGACGAACGTCAATATTAAGTCCGAGGTACTTAAAGAACTGTTGAGTAACAATTGTACGCCTTGTAACTCTAAAGGTTATTCTTTCGAGGGCATTTCTACGACGTAATAAAGACTGCTTCAGTTTATGGTTGGGAAGTGGTAAACCGGCGCTAGTTAACCAATAAAGTTAAGTCTCGATTGCCTCATTACTATCGATTTTAACGTTTTTGTCACAATCTCCACGGCGATGTCATCCGCCAAGTCTATAATCGAGGCTTCACTTAGAATCGGTAGGCGTAGAATTTTGTTATACATAGCTTTCGGCAATAGTGGATCTAAGACCGAGCTTTGTGGCACACTGGTAGTTATTTTCGAAGCTTTAACTCTCACGTCAGAGTCATGGAAGAGAATTCTATTCGAAAAGTAGCTCGTTTTCATTGTACGGAGATAGTCCGGTATTTCGATCCGAAAGGCTGCTCATTAAGCATCTCGAATTCATCGAATTAAATGCGTTCTTCACGTCAAGGGTTATAATTGCGCAATGTTTCTTGAAGCCTTCTTTGCACCGCCTCCTTTGCGTCTTGCTTAGACTGTGACTTATGAAAACCGCATTGGTACTCAGATAAGGCCTTCTGTTTTTTTTTTCTTGATTACTGGCAAAGTCCATTGTAAATGATGAGTTCAAGGATTTTTCCGATCGTGTCAAGTAAACAAAGTGGACGATACAACAAGATTCATTTGGATTCCCTTTTTCTTTTGGCAAACGCACCTGCTATCGGCGCGCTCCCAAGTTTCATGAAAAACACTTTTGTAAAGAACGGTGTTAAATATTTCAGCAAATAAGTCAGATTGTTTCAATCGTCTTCGAGTTTGTGGTGTTCCCGGCAGGAGACTACAGCAAACATCGAGGATTCACTAATACTGCTGTCCCTTTCGCAAAAATTATACCAAGCTATACTATGAGGTTTCATTACTATACAGCAGCATAGGAAGAGAGAGAGAGAGAACGTAAGTTCTTGCGATACGATGTGTTGTTCAGATGCCGATTAGGGGCCTTCGCCAATTTGGTGCACTGTTGCAAAAGTGCGTAAGACCGCCTTAAGTTTAATAAAAAAATTATTTGTTGACGCGACAGTTCCGGGGGAGATACGGATTAAGGTTATCCGTAACAGCCCAAAGCTAGGGAACCATTATGGGGGAGTTCAAGGTCAAGGGGGGCAACTCTATCAAGCTTATTTGACTGTTCAAGATGTCGATGAAGAGGACTTAAATAGGGCGATGCTTTGCCAAGTGATTTTTTCAATATCGTCCTTGAAAGTTCGCAAGTCAACTATATGCAGATATGCAGACTCACTTTGACATACTTGTAAGAACACAGCGAGCTGTCAATGCGACTACTGAACCAGAAGCGGCAAATATGAGTTTAGCGGTCAACAAAGAGCGACACACAACATCGACGCCTAAGACAAATCGTCACTATAGGCAGCTATAACTTTGATCTAGTAACTAACTTTATCTACCTCGGCGCCACTATCAACTTCGACAACGACACCAGCTCGGAAATCATGCGAAGAATTACTGTTGCTAATCGCTGCTTCTTTGGGCTTAAAAGGCAATTGAGTAGTAAAGTTGAGAGACACTAATCATCCCAGTCCTGCTTACGACAAAACGGATGAAAATACTTTCGAGCGCTTCAGGAGAGAAGTTCTTCTGGTAATTTTCGTTTAGATCAATGGAGAATGGAGGAGACGTTTCAATAGTGAATTGTACGGGATGTACAGCGATAACGACCTTGTCAGAAAATCTCGGGTAAACCGCCTTAGATGGCTAGGCCAACTTGAGCGCAAGAACATCAGCTTCCCGGCTGGGTAAGTTTTCAACTCCAACCTAGAGGCGCAACGAAGTAGAGGACGACCCCATCTTAGATGGCGCACACAAGTGGATGGGAACCTCAACAAACTTCGTGTGTGCAACTGAAGGCAATTGGCGAAACACCGCTCTAGCTGAAGAGAGATGTTAGTTGAGGTCTTAGTCCACATCGGACTGTAGGGCAATTTAAGGAAGGATATGTGAAGTCGCTGATTAACCAGAGACAATGGACGATCTAGAATTGGCGTTTGAAATAAGTGGGAAGTGGATATATATTAGTCGCTCTCTCCTTGTGTCTTCGGTTTGCACGTATAGGACCCAAACATCGGGTGATCTTGCGGCCCAGTACAAGTCGCCGAAATGCGGTTTCAGATTACCTGGAAACGTCTGCTTTAGAATGCCGGTTGAGGTTCATGCAGTATGCGCCGTTGTTCCTTTCAGCTGGAACCACATGTCCAATGAAAGATTCATTGATCATGACTCTGTAGCGCTCACCATCCACAGCATCGTTCTAAAAAAAAAATGTTCCAATGACTTCTGCAGCGTAAACAGTACATCATGCAGTAACTTTGAGTGGATGCATGGGGCATTTTCAGTGCCCCAGAACAGGAAATTTTGTTTGTTCATGTATCCACATAGGGAGAAATGGACCACGTCACCCATGATTATTTTGATGCAAAATCGTCCACTTCGTTGTTGACATTGAGCGTAGGTTAGACGTAATTCACGGTCAAAACCCATCAACTGATGGAATCTCTGCACTTTGCAAGGAAACATCTTCAAGTCTTTCTCAAAAATGCGCCGCAGACACGTGCGTGGAATGACCAATTGAGTGGCACGTCGTCTGGTGGATGTCGACGGAATCTATATAAAATCTTCAGCGATATTCCCGGCCGAACGAGAGCTACGAGGCCTTCCAGGTCTAGCTCGGTCCCGTGTTGTTCCAGTCTCTAAGCGTCGTGGGGCTAAACGCCGCATTGAACGACCAGCGGGAGCCGGGCAGTCAGGAAAATGGAACTAAATGCACACCAAAATCATTGACGAATTGTTCATCAAAAACATCGTGACGATTATTCCGCGTTCTTCAAGAGTATAACCTTCCATTGCTGGTTCACACAAATTCTAATTCTGTTTGCTTCACAAATGTCAAAATCGAATTGACATTCGACGTCGTTTCTAGCATTTATGAAACTTTCCGATAGGGTCATACATAATGGCACACATAGTAGAAGGCATAAGATGAGGAAAATTCCGACACAATGTCCTTATTGAGGATTCAAGACGAGGAATCAGAACGATGGTAGCCTATTCATATGGAATTATCACCTCAGCTTATCCAACTGAGTTTCCACAACACCTAAATCAGGGCTCAAGACATGAGAACGGTCTCATCGACGAAAAATTGTCAACGAATTTTACATGGCGCACCGCAGAAAGATAACGATATGATAAGGCCTGTCTGTGTCCATCCAACAATAGAATAATCAGACCCCACACTTTCGTTTTCACTTGATTATATAGCACACGAGGGGAATCCAACCAGAACAAAAAAACAATCGAGGATTATGACAAACTAATGAAAGCGAACACCGTGACACAGTGACGTATCACTGTTTCAAATCTAAAGCAATCAAAAGGCGTTAAGACTTCTACGAGATCTTAGCTCGAAGAAGCTTTCTAGAACTTGTGACATGATAAATGCCCATCGTCGTAGACAGACCTCATTTCTTACTATTACAACTTTTCCAGCTAATTTCACCGCAGAAAGTGTTTACAAAATAAGTTGTCATTCTACATGTGCTACGCTTACGTAGAACGTAGTACTATTATGCAACATTAACCTCAGCGTTTATCAGCTGCAATTGAATAGTTTGTTTGAGTTTAAGCTTTTATCTCTAGCTATAAAGTTTTATTGTCAAATATACCTGCCAGCTCTTACTGCAATCTTATCTTGAAATTTGAACTCAGTGCTACACAATTCACTTTAGTCCAGCAACAACCCCCTTGGGAAACAAGTCAGCCACTACAATTAAGAGTGAGAAATGGATTGCATAACTAATTTGTTTCCAAAACAAAATAAATTTAAAAAACTTCAATAATGAAAGGTGGTAATTAAGAGCACAAAAGACCGCTCCGCTCCACTTGAAAGGCGAAGCAAGATGTGATTTTGCAATTTATCTTGAGCGACTTTCGAAACAGAAACCTAAACCTTCCCAATCATTCCCCGATCTCACAACTTTGTTCAAAGTCCAATAAGACCGCTTGAGTCTCATTGCAATTTTGATTAATTTTTTGTACAGCGTCTGTCTGACTTCTCATGACAGTATGAGGGACGATGTGAGCACGACTATGCTTGTGACGAGTTCGCTTATTACGATAATGATCGCACTGATCATGGTAATCATGATGATCGTCTGGATTATATTTTTCATTTGTCACGACATCCAGTCATAGGATGTGGTACTGTCGCATAGAGTGTGGATAGTTTCATTCATATCCAACCATACACGTGCACACATTATTTCATTAGGCGGCTACATCAGCCAGCAAACTTAAAACGTCACCCCAAGTGATGCATAGGAAGGCACGACTACCCGCTCAAAGCAATTCATCGTTGATAAGCCTGGAAATCACTGATAAGAGTCAAGTTTTTGGATAGAAGTAACATAGCATGCTTACTACGAGTATCTATTTGTTTTGGAATAAAGATGATTTGCGATTTTATTGTCGAAAATAGAAAATATAGTCGTAATCAAGTCAGGCATGAGTTGAGAATTCATTATAAACGAGGCAGTGGCTAGATGACTTGCAAATGAGCTTAAGGTGGCGCGTAGTTCACATGGTTCATGTCGGCTGAGTGTTTTTTACGAGTATGCTTAATGTAATTTGTTATCCATGTTTTTTTTCCAAAATGGGTATGAAATGTAGACTTTGTGGCTATGGGGCTATATTTATTGTAATTTTCTGTCTCTGTTCATGGCGCTTTTACTGATGTTTTTGTTTGGTATTTAGAGTGTGAAAAGGTCGCAAAAAGTACTCGTACTCGTATAATGACCTTGTAGCTACATGGAAACCGGTTCCTGAATTGTTTGTGAGTTTTGCAGTCATTTAAAGCTTATTGCCTTGAAAATTAGAGTGCAATGTTCTTGTTAATCCATATTTTACCACTTCAACATTTTTTTAATTACTATTTAGTTGAGGAGTCATTTTTATAATTTGTAAATTTTCAGTGGATGCATTCCATTTTTCCAATCTCTGAACTTCTGCATACCATCGTTTGACAGATGTCATATTTGTGCTCCAGATTGTCAGCCATTTAATCATGAGCTTTGTTCAATGAGGAAAAACTAGCATTCAACAGCACAGATTTGTAAAAAACGTCGAATCAAATGAGAACAGAAAAGATTTTGACAATTTTCACAATTGTGTTGTACTTCGAAAGTAGGTGCAAGATTTTCTGTTCCGAACAGATTGGAACAGCCTCACTGAACACAGAGCAGAACAGATTCGGACAGAAGTTTATCTCACTGAACAGGAAAGCTTGTACTTTTCGGTTCGGAACACTCCGAAAAAGCCTCACTGAACAAAGCTATGGAAAGGTATGCGTTTCAATTCATCCACATTTTTATCGAAATTCGCGTTCAGATTTGACCACGATAAGTGAGTTCAATTTAATTTTCGCCCGTCAAAATCGCCCCGATTAACCTCAATTAAGCGTTTAGTGAAAGAATTCGAATCGGCTTATTCACTCCATAATGTTGCCGAGCAAGTGAGGAGAATATGGCGGATGTACGCGTGTAGGCGCCATTCTCAAGACCTAAGCATTTCCCGAACGTCTCTGTGGCATATTTTGACACATAATGGCTGATTGTTTAAGAGTTGGGTTTTTAATTGTCAAAAAAACACAGGAAAATTGGTATATCGATTCGCGTGCTGTGTGACATGTAGCGCAGTCTTGCTAGAACCACATGTCGACCAGATTCAGCTCGTGCATTTTGGCAAAAAAAGTTCGAAATCATTGAACGATAACGGGCGCCATTGACGGTAACGTTGTTCTCACGGTCTTATTTGAAAAAATACGGGCCAATGATTCCGCCGGACCATAAATCGCACTAAACGGTGCATATTTCCGAGTGCATTGGCAGCTCTTGCATTGCCTGAGGTTGCTCATCAAATACGGCAGTTTTGTTTATTACTATACCCATTCAATCAGAAATGAGCTTCGTCTCAGAAGACAATTTTTCGATAAAAAAGCGGATCTTCTTCCAGCTTTTCTAAAGCCCAGGTAATTCGGCTTCAGTTCTTGTACGAGCTGTATTTTGTTAGGTTTTAGACCAAGATTCTTGAGTAAAATCTTCCACGTAGTCGAGGAACACAATCCCAATTGCTGCGAACGGCGACGAATGGCCAAATCACGGGCTTCATTAACACTGGCGGATACAGCAGCAATATTTTCCTCTGCACGCACTCTACGCATACGGGTAGGTAGCTTGATGTCAAATAGTATGAAATTGGTGCGAAATTTGGTCACTACGGCTTGAATTGCTTGCTCAGTAGGTCGATTATGACGACCGTAAAATGGTCGATGTGCGCGAAAAACATATTTCACAGAGCACGAATTTTAATAAATGAAATTCAATGCATTGTTCGGGTGTAAGTCCCTCCATAATGAAATGGCAATGCTAACTAATTTGACACATGTCACGAATCATGCGCGAGCTGTCAAAAATAGAACGCTGATAAACCAAACAGCACAAAAATCACCTTTTACACCGCGTCTCCACGAGACATCGCTGGTGTTAAGTAAATTTTGCAAGCTTTTGGTAGCTTGCAAACAAGAAATGAATGTCTGGGTTTTATTCAAGACATCTCTGTAGACATCAAACCTGAAATTTTTTTGACAGCGCTTGTCAGTTTGACTTTGGGATGTGAATGTTGGTAAAAAAGAACAAGAAATCTACATCCGCGCCGCCATTTTTCTACTATAATGTATTTGCTTACCAACTAACTTACACTTACAGAATGAAATGTCATGAAATAATTTGCATGTTAAGCTAAATTAAAAGAAAAAAATGTCAGACGAAATGTCTGAAATTTAGTCTGACATATTTGTGTCTCGTGAAGGCGCGATGTTAAGATCGTATTGCCCCACAACGTGGCAACGAAAGCAAACACGGAAATAGTCAGCGAGGAAATGTATTCGTTACAACGTAGAAACAGTTCCCTGAAAGCCCAACTTCACCAAATCGAGATTCGTTATGTGTCCACCTCCAGGTGGAGATACTCCAAATAGAAGCAAACCAGAGGAAAATAATAGTTCATTTCCAACACAAGAAGGTTCGAATGCAGCGGAGAAGACGAAATCTCTATATTTAATCACATTGTGCAGCTGGTGCGAAGCGAAAAATCACATACAAAAATGACACGCCGAAATCGTAAACGAAAAATTTCGTTATGCTTTAGGTTTTGCTGTACGCTGTTTCGCAGCGAAATAAATATTGTAGTTACTCTACTACAATGATGTACTAGATTAATATGTAGAAGTTTCCACTCACTTTTCGCAAACAATTAATTAATTGTCCGGGACAATAAAAGGCAGCGAATATTTTTTGTTCAAATTTTTTTTTAAAAATATGACGTTCAACTAATAAATATAACGGGAGACCGGATAGCAATGATAGTTTCTCCAATTGTTATGTTTCAGTAGCTGTGAAAATATTCAGTAAGGTTTGCCGTTTTATCATGCATCGTTTTACGCTTGCATATACGTAGCGTGAATTTCGTCGTGAGGTCTGTCGTCATCATGGCTTCAGTGTGCAGGTAATTTGTCGCACAATGGGGCATCACCAGAGAGTCAACCCGGCTTATATTGAGGTTGGGCGTACATCCTTATAGAATTGAATCCGGATGATCATAGACAGCGTTCTGAGTCCGCTAATTAGGCGCTGGAAATGTTAGCCGGAGATCCGGATTTTGGCCAAAAAATCATCTTCTCGGACGAAACCCATTTCTCGTTCAGCGGCTACGTTAACAAGCCAAATTACCATTTTTGGAGTGAACAAAATCCACAAGTTTTTGGCAAAGCATCAATGCATCCACAAAGATGGACCGTATGGTGGGGTTTATGGCATGGCGGCATCACTGGACCTTATTTCTTTCAAAATGAATAAGGGGACACCGTTACTGTCAATGGTAGCAGGTATAGAGCGAGGCTAACCGACCTTCTGTGGAGAGAGTTCGATAACATCGATATATCTGAGCTGTGGTTCCAACGAGACAGGTCTACATGCTATACAAGCGACTTAACGCTCGAAGTTGTAAAGGAGAAATTTGGCGAATGGGTCATCTCACGGCGAGCGTTCATCAATTGGCCGACGCGATCATGCGATTTGACACCACTCGATTATTTTCTCTGGTGCTACGTCAAGTCCTTAGTCTATGCTAACAAGCCAACCACTTTGGACGAGCTCGATTTATCCCCTCTTGGAGCTCTTCCCGACTTGAAATCTCAGTCAAATGAACCCTTTCTTTTATGGCTCCCCAGAAAAAAAGTCCATTGGCGTTAGGTCAGGAGATCTAGATGGCCAAAGAAAGGACCAAATCCGCCAATTCACCGTCCATTACATTTTTGATTTAAAAACGAAGTTACATTATTGCTACCATAGCAAGGAGCTCCATCCTGTGTTGGAAAACCATTTTTTTGCCTCTGAGCAAGAGGAACATTTTCCAGGAGTTCCGGCAACTGGTCTCTCAAAAATTCTAAATAGAATGATGAATTTAGGACATGTGGATGTATGAATGGCCCGATTAAAGTACTACCTAATACGAGTATGCCGGCCCAGACATTCACGCTAAACCTTCTGTAAAATGGTATACAGTTAAGAAAAACATCTGCATTTCAACTGAGTCTTTACATTTGAGAAGATGTTGTTTGTGTTAAGTGAGGATTAGACACTGCCCAATAGTGGGAATTTCGTTGGTTGGTAATGCACATTCTCGTCAACTGGACCGCTCATTCTTCTCATCTTGTTGATGCAGCAGACATTGGCAAAATTCAATCCTTTGTTGGAACTCTTCTGGCAATAGTTCCTGTACGGGCGTATAATGAAAGGGGTAAACGCGGTTGGCTTGAAGAACTCTATGGATTGTAGTTCTTGGATTTTGCAACTGTGCTGCATTCTTACAGAATTTAAAATTCTTTCTTCCTCTTCTGCTGCTGTCATGTTAGAAAATCTTTTTCTTCTTAACCCATATGCTGAGCCGACGGTTGAAAGGCGGTGAAAAGTATTGATAAAAGTTGACCTAGAAGGGATACTCCGTCTAGGATATCGCCGTTGGTACTGTAATCTAGCTAACCCTCCCCATTACAGTTGGGCCACCGCCCAATTATTAAGGCTTCGCCCATCAATGACGTTATCTAATAATGAACGGGGGCAGAGCAAAGTACTGGTCTCGTAAACATCTTCAGATGACGCTACCGAAGGTTACTACGATTTGATCAGTCACAAGTTGCCGGTCATAGGTCTTGTTGGCGGCTGGACTACCGGTAGTCCCTACCAGGACTTAAATCACGGTACCATGGGAGTCAGGAGCCCCCCAGAACTCGGTCCGGGCCTGACTTGAAGAGGTAGGCCCCCCGTCATGGTGGCTGTGGTTTAAACCCAAAGTCGCGGGAAGGGTCTTCCTTTGGTTGACCCAATGTAGAGTTGCAATAAGTACTAGGTGCTGCCTAAGAGCAGTAAGAGGTTTTAGGTCGGCCTCGACTCATACCAAGCGGGGAACTTGTGCCGGCAACACAGTTCCGATTTGGTATCTCAGGAAGGCGGCAGAGCGATGGCAAGGCGTATACTTGCCCCCATGGATGTATGGGCATCTCGTAAACATAAGTCTACATGACAGGTGGTTTACGTTAAAAATCAGACACTATCCCCAGAAATCGTAAACGAAAATTATATCGTCGTATTCGCGAATCGAAAACATTTGCTAAACATTTTACTCGTTCACTCTTAATCAGTGACTAAAGTAACATCGGCCCATTTCAAAAGTTGTCACCGAATTAAACAAAAACATTCCACAAAATACGGGAAAATTTACCGTTGGCTTAATTCTCCAACTTTGTTTTACTTGTTAACTGACAGCTTTTAGTCAATTGTTTTTTATTACTATTTATTTTGTTACCCATTTGACTGAATAAAATAGTGGTTTGAATAACTTCCGTTGTTCGTAGGTGGAAAAGTCATACATAAAAATCGTAGATAATGAAGAGAAGAAAAAAGTTTTGATAAAAAAAGTTAACCTAAAAGTTGAAAATCTCGGGATAAACGCATTTTTCTGATGAAATTGGTGCAATGATTTTTCAAAATGTTAGCTTAATATGCCATAATTTTGACTGGCGTTCATCGAACTCGACGAAATTTTAGTATTTTATGCACACTGAAATTCTCTTTCAAAAATGTGCACAACGGTTTCTTACGCTGAATCCGTTAGAAAGCTATGACTTTTTAAGAAGTTTTACCTAGAAATCAGAGGTTCCTCACCTTAACGGCGTATAACTTGGAGTAGGGGTGAAAATAGACCCCCCTTTGCAATACAATTTTTTGTTTGTAATAACTTCAAGAATCTTCAACTATCAGGACGAAAACCTAAACTGGGACACGCTGTATATCAATGAGATGTTTTAATGGGAGTTGTCACTCTGGCAGACGGCAGTGCCAACCTTTTTGATTTTTGGAAACTAAATTGTGAACATCAACAATTATTAAATCTATTAACCAATTGACCCAAGACCTAAAGACAAATGTCCATCGTGCACGTCGGACTTGCGCTGATTAGGCTCTATTGGAGATGGAAGAAGATCCGGATCTTTATTGACGTGCCACATTTTTAGTTAAATAGCTTTGGTCAAGCAAATAGACAAAAGAGTTCAACAGCAGCCAAAAAATTCACTGTTTTCATGCCGAAAGTGTCATTGGGCTGCACTTCTTCCGAGATGATGCTAGCGAATCGGTGGAGTCGATGGAGGACGCCCTCGCTCCATGCTAACCAATTTTCTTCTTTTTTTTTTTTTTGATAAACTGAAACTGAAAGGTTAGTAGTTTATGGGGTTTCAATAGAACAGTGGCACAATCGAGTTATTAAAGACAAATTTCGGTGATAATCTTATCGCCAAACAATTAGCCGACACGCTTGTGTGATTCAACACTTTAAACTCTTTCCTTTGGGGCTACATTGTAAGTCACACACTCTTTAAGTGCAACAAAAGAGCGTCGTAAATGTTCTTCATATCTTATACACGCTTACTAGGCTAAATTTAGTTTTTTTTTTTCTAAAACTATTTACTCTCCATACAGTGCGGTAATTTAATAATATTAAATCTGACGAAATTAGGCACACCAACATGGGTACGAGCATCTTATCTTACTTTTAGATTGAGCGAATGATTAGCACTTGTTCTTTATCAATCTATTATATTCGAAATTAATTTCTGAGGAAAATCGAATCAAATCGTTTCCATTTCGTCCCATAGTCCACTATGATATCTGATATCACCAATCACAGAATATCTTGAATCAGATTTTGTATACCAAGTCAAAGTACTCTTCCGGGAGTGCAACATCAATCTGAAAACCACAAGCAGATATCGATTTCCATTTCATTAACGCCGCAAACTTTCATGGAAACAAACTGCACGTTTCTAATTTGAGTCGAGAAATTCCCCACCTCTGGGTCCGGATCAGAGCGCCGGTTAGCTATTTATAGAATGTACGCGTACAAACATTTTATCTCTATTGGCTTGTTGCTTTATTCGTTTTGTTTGTTGACGTAGTTTTAATTATTTGTCAGCAGTTGTAGAAGATGATAAATAATTGTGAGTTGTAAAATGCGTACAAAATAAACATTCAAGGAGTTAAGATCGTAAAAAAATCTTTCCAAACTAAAGCAGATTACCATAATCTAAAAAGCGAAATACCAAAAGGAGTTCTTGAAAAGATGACATCACTTAGGAACCACGGACTCAAATGGGCGGCTTCGTTTAGAACCATGTACTTCTGATAGGCTAAATCAACCTGGTTTACTAGTAATTTTAACAGACGTTTTTTTTTTTGCAAAAATTGTCCACTTATCTGATTCTCAGAAATAGAAAGATCCTGCCCACGCACCTCGGATCACTAAGATCTGAAACTACAAGGTGGCACAAAATTAATCACCCTATCGGAAGATGGTATAATTTTTGCAAATGGCGTCGTACGTCAATCATATTTGACATTTGTGAACTAGACAGCTGCAGTATATAAACAGACAAGCAATGGAGAGCGTGGAATAATTGTGTCGATGTTTTTGACCAATAATCGGTCGGTGGTGTTAGCGCAGCGTGAATTTCGACGTTGATTTCCTAATCGTGTCGTGCAAACTGAGCAAACATTCCGGCGCTTAGTTACTCGAATCGAACAGAGTGGAACAACAGCAGACCATGTAGGGCGTGACCGCCACCGGACTGGTCGTTCGGCCGAGAATATAGAGGCTGTGGCTACCGATGTACTTGAGAACGAAGATACATTAAATATCACCAGACTTAAAAGACTTACACATGTTCCCGTACAAAGTGCAAACAGTGCATCAGTTAATGCCTCCTGACCGTCAGTCGCGTGTGAATTACTGTAAAGCCATCCTCAATCTCAACAACGAAGAGAACGGTTTTGTGTCGAAAATCTTCATGAGCTAAGTACGAAGTGCATTTCCACTTAAGCGGTTACGTCAATAAGCAAAATCTTCGTTTCTTGGGAACTGAAAATCAGCCTATGATGCACGAAGAGCCATTACATCCACTCAAAGCTATTAGAGAGTGATTGGGCCGTATTTTTTGAGGACTGGCGAACGCTACAGGGCCATGATAAACGACTTCTTACTGCCGAAATTGGATGAGCGGGGCTTGGTGAACATGTGGTTTGAACAAGACGGTGCAACCACACACACAGCACGAGACACAATGGATATTGTGAAGGAAGCGTTTCCTGGTCGCGTAATCTCCTGTTTTGGCGACTTCGCATGGCCAGCAAGATCGCCCGACTTAACCATCCCACACTTCTTTCTTTGGGGCTGCTTTAAGTCGCGGGTTTATGCCATCCAGCCTCAGACAATCGCAGCCCTTAAGGAGAATATTCGACAGGATCGCGAACAGTTATCACCGGAAATATTGCGGAAAGTCATGGAAAATGTGATAAAATGGGCACAAATGTGTCTCAACACTGGCGGCAGCCACATGGCGGATATCATCTTTTCCACTTAACAGAAATTGTAAAGGTCCAAATCAAGATTTCCATCCCTCAAAATCATTGTTTTTTAATTTAGTAAAAAAGTAATTCAAAAACAAAATTGGAAGATTAATTTTGCGCCACCTCGTGTCATACTTGGATACGAACTAGTGCCAATATTTTTTTTTCTCACCACGGTCTCATTATTTACGCTCGTTTCTCTGTTTCAATCCGGAATTCAACTTCATGTGGTTAAAATTCCATCTCCGTAAGGGAACTATTCACTAATGCTCTATTTATAGAAGGACCAAAGTGGAAAGCAATTTAAGCTTTAACGAGTTTGAGTGCTGTCTGACTTCATACAAGGAATTGCATCCCTGTATCCTTATACTGAAATCTTTACTGCGGCTGATTTCAATGTACACAATTCTGGGTGGCTTCGACATTCTTGACAGACAACACCCGAAGGACGGTGCGTTGAGATCTTCACTGCAAAAGACACCTTGTAAATGAGCCCATGCCAAGATCTGGCGTTGTTAGACATACCAATAGTAATGAAGTTATCTGAAATATAGTGGTTATTTCCTAAGCCGTATAACTCGCTTATGAAATGCTATGCAGAGCTCATTATACCCAGCAAACATTCAAAACCGACGTACATCGCTACCTCTCTTTTTTTCTCCATAATTTTCCTTCTCTCGCGCTGTGTGGTAAAATTTTGAAGGTACACTAAATTTCTTGAGCGTGCACCAATTATAAAAAGAAAATCGAATTCCTTATTGAAAAAAACGACAATAGGCAAGATGTGGGTCTTTCGCTTATAACATAGGGGTCATCAGCATACATATTAATGCTCTTTAGAAATTCAATATTTAAAAAAGCATCATTAACATCACAAACGGTGATAACTCTGGCTGCTACTAATCAATCTGTTTGACCCAAAACTGGCAGACAAAAGAACAACCAATGATGTCTGCTTTTCAACATCTTCCACGTTTTGAATACGATTCATATGCTCTATATTCAGTCGTAGAATTAACTACACCAGACACCGCTGACAGCACTAACAATTATCCATGGCACTTCTCACAAGGTGTGATGCTGGGACCTCTATTTTTCTTCCTACGAATTGTTAAGTTGGTAGAACAGATGGTTTACAGTGCAGCATACAGTACGATGTTGTCATGCTGGACTTGGAATGAGGTAAATCATTTCCAGGTATTTTATCGCGTTTCTTAGCCCAATAATATTCTTTCTACAGTCGGGAATGAGGAGGGAACATCAAATTTTACGTAATATGCGGTCGACGAGGTTGTAAATAGGATAAACCAAGGACGGGCGATCAGATCAGGTCATGTACCTTCCGATCGGAAATTTTAGATCGACATGGCTCGTGATTTTTTTTCCATCAACTGAAGAGGGCCGATCGATTTAATCAAAATATGATCGTAGTAGATCTACGTGACTCAAGGTCAAATATTACTTTTTTATAAAACGCGCTGACTCAATCAGATTGCCGAGAGCTTTTCTGATCCCTGCTCGGTTTCGCAAAATTTCTGCCAGAATGCTGATATTTCGTTGGAGAAACATCATGAGAGTACGGTGTACCAGTATTTGCATAGTGACGCATGAGGTATGGAGCCTGGCATTGACATGAAATAGAATGAACCCATGATTTGGCTTTCCAGTCAACTTTGCATGCACAATACTTAGCGGCGTCTATCAATTCTCCTGATTGAACTGAATGAAAAGTGGATTGGTTCTTTCGATGTCCACCAGATTGTGATCATAATCTGCTTTGGGGTGCCCAGGTTTTTTAGGGTTTTCATACAGAGTTCACTTTTCGTCACAGGTGATTATCTCTTGCAAAAACTACACGAACCGGACAAGAAAACTGGTGCAAACTGTGTTTCTTAAGCTGAGCGATACACACATTTCCAGGCGCTGTAGTTTTTGGGACTCGTTCAGTTTAAGGGGTACGCACTTGTCGATAGAGATACGTAGAAGTGTCGACTTATTGTCATTGGGGTACTCCCGCGTTCTGTGCAATGTTCCGCACCACATCTTGCGCCTGCATCTACCTGTGATCTTAAGACATCGGCGTCGGTATTAAGACATCGGCGTCAATTACCGTTTGCGGTTTCCCGCGTGGTTTATTTTTGACGCTGAAATCACCATAACCGAAATATTGCAAACCAACGTCGGACTGTGCCTTTATATGGGCCCCCGCCCAATTATCAAGGCTTCGCCCTTTAATGACGTTGTCTAATAATGAACGGGGGTAGAGCAAAGTACTGGTCTTAAACATATAAAAAACATAAACATCTTCAGATGACGCTACCGAAGATTGCTACGATTCGATCTGTCACAAGTTGCCGGTCATAGGTCTTGTTGGCGGCTGGACCACCGGTAGTCCCTACCAGGACTTAAATCACGGTACCATGGGAGTCTGGAGCCCCCAGATCTCGGTCCGGGCCTGACTAGTTGGAGGTAGGCCCCCTTGTGGGAGCGTCATGTGGTTTAAACCCAAAATCGCGGGAAGGGTTTCGGCCCAATGTAGAGTTGCAATAAGTACTGGGTGCTGCGACCCTAAGAGCAGTAAGAGGTTTTAGGTCGGCCTCGACTCTTACCAAGCGTGGAACTTGTGCCGGCAACACAGTTCCGAATAGGTATCTGAAACAGTGAAATGACGGTGAGCGATGGCAAGGCGTATCCTTACTCCCATGGATGTATGGAAGTTTAAGCCCACTTGGCAGGTACTTACGTTAAACACATGAGACGTTCTGTGCCTTTATATACTTCTACATCCTCAAATGCGTTTTTAATGTTTCTCTTCTCGCTGCTTGAACTACCGAAGGCATGTTAAACAGTTCTAAAAAGCGTCAAACCCACGTATCACTTTATCATATAAAAAGAAGAAGGACTAGAGGAAAAATCGGACATTTAGTGTGGAACAACCTAATAGACGAAGATGTGGTCACAGAATCAAGAATCAACATAGGATGTCAGCGACAGAGCGACGCGCATTCGGGAGATTCTCCATATTACAAGACCTATAGTTGAAAATCTCCGTCCTGAGCGCATAAGATATTTGGTATTTACATGAACAAAGACGAACGTTGAAATGAAAATGAAAAAGTCTGTGCAAAAACACCAGCAAACTTTAGGCCTCACTGACAAGATGATCCAAAATAGACTGTATAATGGCAACACAGAAACGAGTATACATGTAGGAGAAATAGGTAGCATTAGATGCATTAAACGCGATACAGATTTCAACGGTTAACAAAAGTAAGCTACGTGTGAAGAAGCTGATATTCAAACTCAACGCAGCCATCTTCGTTCACCGTAAGGCCGCAATTCAGTCTTTCAAACCGACCGCAACTACTCCAGTACCCTTCGGATTGCAACACACTGGTTTTTGCCAGCATTCGCTTCAAGTTCACTAGGTTTCCGTTTACAGAAAAATAGAGGGAACTGAAAGAACCAATGAATTAACGAGAAGAGATACAATTCTTGAACCATAGGGGAGGAGGTTTGGCCTCTGCTAATTTTTGGTGAAGAGGAAAATCTGGTCAAATTTGCCGAACTGTATCATTTAACGTGGATAAGCTACAATCGCAAGAAACTGAAAAAATCTATGCCGCTCCTATGCCGCCAGTATCAACTACCGAAGAGCAGTAGCCACGCTGCCAACGTGCCATCAGAGACGCCGCAACTGATGTGCTGAGTTTCACCCAACTACCACCCTGGTTTGATGAAGAATTCCGAGCACATGCAGCTAAGCAAGATGCGTATTGAACGGCGCTGCAACGAAGGACGAAAGTCGCTCGTGAGATCTACGTGCAGAAGAGACGGGAAGAGCATCGGCTTCTCTAGAACAAGAAAAATGAGCACGAAAAGCCCGAGATCAAAGATGTTGAAAGGCTGTACGAGTACCTACTCCAGGAATAACACACGGAAGATTTACTGAAAAGAACATATCAAGGCGAGAAGCCGCATACAGCAGCCTGGTCAAAGGAGTGTATGCCTAATCAATGGAATCTCAGTATCGTTTGCCGGATCACAAAAAAAGGAGACCCAATCAAGTGCGCCTACTATAAAGGTATACTCCTCAACATCCCATACAAGATCTTATCTACCATTGTGTGAACGTCTGAAACTCTTCCTCAACAACCTCATTACTCCCCAAGAAAGTCCACAATCGACCAAATCTTCACACTCTGACAGATCCTGAAAGAAACTCAAGAAGTCCAAATCGATACCCACCATCGTTTCACCGATTTTGAGCAACACCGGAGGCACAATCTCTCAAAAATCTGTGCAACTATTAGCGTAGGTCGATGATATCGACATCGTGGAGATAATTCGTTCGCTGGTATTGGAAATGCCAAAATGGGTTTACCGGTAAATGAGGGCAAAACCAATTATATGATGTCAACAAGAAGGGACACACAATATCGAGGAACTAGACAAAACGTCACAATCGACACAATTTCGAGGTAGTAAGCGATTTTGTCCACCTTGGTTCTGCCATAAATTTTGCCAACAATACCTTAACAAAAGTAGTACTCTCGTCAATTGCTGTTCAATTGAATAGTAAGGCCCTATCCCGAAAAACTAAGGAGACTCTATATTAGATCTTAATCATCCCAGTCCTACTTTATGGCGCTGAAGCATGAATTCTATCAAAATGATATCCTCGGTCGTCTCAAGGGAAAAATCATTCGAAAAATATTCAGTCATTGACGAGCTTTGGAGAACTCAACGACGAACTGTAGGTACAGCGACATCGATTTAGTCAGAAAACTGCGCATCAGTCGCCTGAGATGGATAGAGATAGAGCGAATGGGCACCAATGCTCCGGTCCGCAGAGTCTTCGAATCTAAACCGGTGGTGCAACGCTGTGGAGGAAGACACCGTCTTAGGTAGGTGCCTTAGGGCACAGGTAGAAGTACTCCCCGACCAAGGTAAACCTTAATTAATTTCCTCTTTGGGTTTTTGGCAGAAGCAAGAACAAGATTTTGAACACTACATTAACCGTTCATTGTAGGTCTGTCGGGAATCTCAGACAGCAAAATCAAAAACATCAGAGAGTTCCAGTGTGGGCCTGAGCTCTCACATCAGTCGTACCAAAACGGCGGAACAGTGCTAATTGTGTTTTTCTTTGTTAGAATCCCAGAAATTGAAGCGACTTTTCCTACTATTCTTCGAAATGTTACTGAATGAATGAAGTCTCTAAAACCTGTATGAACTTCACAATAAGTACAGTTGAAGAAAAAGTTTCATTCAATTTCATTAAAGAATCAATAAAGATGAATCAACTAAAATCTCGAAACAGGTTTCACATTTTCCCTCAACCAAAAAACAAAAAAAAACTCCAAAACCTCCAATCTAAGAGCACGTGCTTCCAGCTTTCCGAATCCGCTTTCACATAAAGATCCGCCTTAGCTTGTGAAATACAAAACTAAAAGCTCTCTCATCCGGAACAGGATCTTTGCCACAAATGCAGTCCACTGCCATTAAAACCAATAACCAACTCAATATAGAGACGTGCAACAATTTTGTTAACACAATTACTCATTGCCATAACCGGTTTAATGTTCGAACATTAGGTTCTCTTTAGTATTCCAAATTGACGTCGAAGGTTTTCCCAAATAATTATGTCTACCGAAGTGGTATTAACCCACCAAATTCTCCAAAACAGATCCCAATCGCTGGCTGATAAGTCTAAAAAAGCTACCTCCACTTTATTACACATTCTGTGTATGGCAAATCAGAGACAATTGAATTCAGAATGCTTCTTGAATAAATGTTAATTGAATAGACTTCTCGCAAATGAATACCACATGGCAAAAGTAATGTCTTACCCTATCCCATGAATAAAATTCAAATAAACATCAGATTCGACTGCGAGCACTCATATACATATGTACGTATAACTGCTACTGCTCGAACGACAATTCCCGCCTGACCTGCATTTGAATTTGAGAGTTAATTCAACTCTATTCAAAATTAAACTTATTCATCAGATACCAAGGGAAAAGAGGTACTATACTCGTAGAGTACACTCTACTCGTGTGTATCTAATTGCAGTATTTTTTTGTTTTTTCTTTTTTTGTCTGCTTCTGCTGAATGTGGTAATGAAACGCCAAATCATAAGACAAAGATCATAAGTCCAAATCTGTGTGAAGGTCAAATTACTTCAGTCGAAGCACGAGTACTCTCAACTCAACCGAGTATTACTTGGCTACTGTGAATTATTTCAATCAAAAACACCGAAAAAATCATAATCGCTTCACAGTACACTGATTGTACGTCTGAACCCAGATATCTGTACGAATACCTACAAATCGGTCAGCAAACAAAAACCAAAATACAATTGAACTTGGATTTCGAGAGTGTATTGTATATGGGCGCTCCAAATACCTCACTAACCGTCTCGCCCGGATAAGGCGTACTAGTAGTCGTATGTGCAAATGGAATGGTCTAAAGAATTTGCTCGTGGATTTCGAAAATGACTTTCTAATCGAGCAGTGCAAGTCACGATGAGTGCCTCTGGGCTCTAGTAACAAGCTGTCGACACTTGTGGTGTTTTTTTTTTTCGTGAAAAGTCCAACTGAGTCCACACGATTTGTTGATAAGATAAACCTCCAAGTGCTAATGAATTGATGAAGATCAAATGAGTGTGTGAATGAATTTCAAAAGGGAATGACGATTCTGTGAGTTGAATATACTTACGGATTTCGAATTTCTTGTGCGGATGGATTTTCTGCAACCTGGCGATGACATGTTTCGTTTGAATCAAAGCCAACTGCAAGTAAAAACAAACAAAAGACAAACTATTAGTTCTCCACTTGAGATCAAACCGAAATTTGTTTTCATTTTGAAGGTTGAATTATCATAACAATTGCGATCAGTTGATACCAGTGAATTGTCTCTGGCCTCTCTAGTCTCTAATTAGACACTGTTACTCAACGAAATTTCGTGCGAGTGATATAACACCACAGCGCTGCACAGCGCGCACGCATAAGCTATCAGAGGCGAATTGGGATTGCTTAAGCGATTATACTTGTTCGTTGCTGTTCGTTATTGTCGCTCGATTGGGACAGTTTTTTGTTAATTTTTTTCTCGAGAGACCCGACCGCACTCTGTTTGAATGAATAATTCAAAATGCAAAACGTTTTTGGACATGTATGAGGATTTGGATGTGGAAATGCAGTGGCAAGGGGCACTGTAATTTAAGAGTAAATGCATTTCTGTGGGGCGCTGCCATAAACGGAAACACTTACTTCACTCTTTCTGGATCCAACACGGATTATTTTGTCGTCTTTTGCTTCACTCATTTTGTATACTTATTTGTGTTTCTTCTGTTGTATCTTCCAATTGCACTGTTGGAGAGGAGACTACAGAAAAATCCGGTTTAAGTTTTTTTTCGATAAAGAGTGAAAGTTAACTACAGCGTCAGTGGGTATGGGTTTTTTCAAATTTCTTAAATAAAACACTTTGTTACATTTATTGTCACTGGTTGAGAATCACTTGAGGGCCTTAAATTGATTTCATTTTGTTGGATTTAGTGGTGTTTAGTTGCGGAACTTGGAGATTATCCACTTGTTGGAGGACAAGTGCCAAAGAAATCCATACACTTGCACGAATGGGAGACGAATGGGAAAACGTGAGTTTTACGTAATTTGCTTGAGAGGAGGGATATAATCGGCTGGTGTGTTACGTCGTTACGTTTTGACAGTTACAAATTGACTTAGGGTCGCATCGCAGTGGATGTGGGAAATTTGAACAGACGAGGGAACAGTTAACAGTTTGCTAGGGACTGATATGTTTTTCGGGTTATGCAAGTGGTTGCTTGTTTTTGTTCTCTATCGGAGCAGTGTACTTAGACCAGGACTAGCTCATTTGATAGCATTTTTCAGTGTTTAGTACCCGCCACATCGAGTGCGCCGAGTACTCACAGACTAATGCGAGCGTAAGCCGAATACTTACAGATCACTATCCACTGTGTCGCTAGCATTCTCACAGCAACCATCGCAGGTTATTGTGTCACTAAAGCCTCCAGCTAGAAAGCGGAAAGCCTCCGACCTCTTAGAGACGTTGGGAACCCTTTGATTGAGAAACCCTACTCTGAACTTTGCCTGTCAAGCTCATTTCTCATGATCCCAGTGTAACCTATTACCCAAACGATACCATGAATTCAGCTTCCTATAAGGCTTCTGCACTCTTGAACTAGTTTGGAAATGGTGAGAGAGTTCAGCAAAGACTTAGGCGCAGTTGCGTATCGCTATAGAAAAATTAGGGAGGAAAGAAACAGAGATGCCGATATACTTTGATTTTGAATTATTGCAGGCTACGTTGATTAAGAAATAAAGAGCACCACAGGGTATTTCCATATCGAGTTTTGCAGCTTCGGTAACAATCACGGTATGTCAGAGTACATACGAAAGTGGGTTTGAAGGTAAACTGATGATCTTAGCAAGACGATCTACGGTTGAGATATTTCGTCTATATTCAAAGGCATCATTTGTACCCATTGATTCTGTGGGATTAGCATCAACTATGAGTTTAAACACACGCGTTTTAGTCTTATTTAGCAAGTGCAGCGAGGTGTTCGAAGCCCCTCACTAGGTGTGGACATTGTGCTCCCATTTTGGATGGATAAATACCTTCTACGTAACGGGTAAAGTATTTTTCACATTGCTTCGGGAAACGTAGAGATTTCACAAAATTTTCGCCGACATTGAATATGAGTTCATTCCAACGTAGATCATTGGCACTTATACCGAGAATGAACATTCTTTCGGTTTCATACTTCCACTGAGCCTTCACTAGATAGTTTCTTGCCATCAGGATTGGATATATCTCCATTTGGAAGACCGTTGTAAGTATCCCTAACAAGGAGTGAAATCTAGGGTTTTCATCCTCTTCATACCTTTTCTAGCTCATATCCTAACCGAAACCATTCCTGGGCACAGAGAAAGTTGAATTAGTGCTTTTGGAGCAATAGGAGTTCTGGTGTCTATAAAGCCAGAGTCAAAAGACAGTCGGCTCGTAACGTTATTCTAGAAGAATTACACAATGTAGCCAGGCTGACATGGCTATGGAGTCAGGTAAAAGAAGCAGTGATGTATTCTTGTGAAAGCTTGTTCCACCAGGCAACCGATGTACAGGACATACTTGGTGTTATCATGGCCGTGTATATCGATAGACTTTCTTCGGCTTTGGACTTTAAGTGTTTAGTCTAAAGAAGTTTGTTTTCCAGGATGGCACCCAAATACTTAGCTTCGTTGGAAAAACGTATGATGATGTCCTTCAGCACAGTTATAATAGCTTCCTCTTTCTCGTAAATAAAACAATTTAAATTTTAAGAGGACTATTTCCAGTGCACAAATTGCAGTTCAAGTCTAGGGATGTCCTGCCATTTTGTTGTAGAGAGATTCCGGTCGCTGGAGTTGAGCCCAGTGTTAATGAAAGCTCGAGTTTGTCGGTTCAGAAGCATACACATGCTCTTAGCTTTATGCATCTATAACTCGGAGGATTTTGGGAAAGGCAAAATTGGATTCAAGGCTCACTTATGGCTCAAGATGTGTGAGTGAGTTCATGTATCTGATTCAATTTCACTATTTTTACTGCTTCGCTTGCTTCGGTTTTTGGAGGATCTGCGGTTTCCTTTCTATACGCAACACGCGTTAAAATACTCTCCAATTATCCGTTTTCCAAATTTCGGTGTTCTCCTGCTCGTGTTCAACATACCACTTTGATCGGAATAATCATCGTGTGGCGCTCTCATTGTTCCGAATTGAGTTCTGTTTTTTTTTTTAAGTTGGTAAATCTGTTGTTGACATTCCCTCTAAATCTTAGCATCATAGCTTGACATTTGCAAAAGTTATGTAGCCAAGAGTACATATATCTCTGTGTGTGTTGGCGATTTTTTTAAAATTTTAGAAATGGATTTAAATTTGCAACAACGAATTCTGCGTAAAAAACAGATTTAATGATGCGCGAACGTTGGAAATGTTGGGAAAAAGTGTTTCGGCAACGATTCTCTAAAGAAAACGGTCGTTTACCAGTGGCACGAGCGGTTCAAAAATGGTCGTGAGTCAATCGAAGATGATGAACGCAGTGGCATACCATTGACATCGAAAACCGACGAAAACATTGATGGAGTACAAGAATGTTGGTCAATAACCGCAAATTAACCATCAGAGAGATAGCGGAGGACTTGAACATTGAATATTAATCCGTCCAAGACATTTTGGTTAATGATTTGGGTTTCAGTCGTGTAGCAGCAAAGTTGGTGCCAAAAGACCTCAATTTCATGCAAAAAAGAGACCGTGTTGACGTCGCAAAAGATATGATTTGCGAGGTTGAATCCGGTCCCACATTCATCAAAAGGATCATTACTGGAGACAAGACGTGGGTTTATGGGTACGACACGCAGTCCAGGCATCAAGCAAGTGAATGGCGTTCACCAAATGAGCCGAGACCAAAAAAACCACGTTGTTGTTAGTCAAAAAAGAAGGCAATGCTCACGGTTTTCATGGATTACAACGGTTTAGTGCATCATGAATTTTTGCCAGAGGACCGTAAACAAAGAGTATTATTTGGGCGTTATGAGACGTTTGCCTGAAGCACTTCGCCGAAAGAGACCAGAATTGTGGGCAGAAAACTCGTGGATTTTGCACCATGATAACGCACCGTCGCACAGTGCCATCATTATTCGTAATTTTTTCACGAAAAATGAAACAAATACCATCCAGCAGCCACCGAATTCACCTGATTTGGATCCCTTTCTGTTCAATCGAGTTAAAAAACCACTACGGGGAACGCGTTACAGCAGCCGAGAGGAAGTAATGGAAAAATCGCAGGATGCACTGATGGACATACCGAAAATCGAATAAAAAAAATGTTTCGAGGATTGGATCAAGCGCTGGCATAAGTGTGTTGCAGTCGATGGGGATTGCTTTGAAGGGGACAATATAGATTTAGATGAATAAACTTGTATTTTTAATTTTCTGAATAAATTCCGGAAACTTTTTGATCAAAGTGATATTTCAGCAATCGAATCTTCTGTAAGTTTTCAGTTCGCTGTGCCACGTATGCCTTTTCAAGCGTAACTTCTCTATTGTTTGTTGCCTGTGCATCGCCTGTGAAAGTATTTCTTCTGAATCCTTATACAGTGCCTCACTGCCAACGCCTGCGGTTAAATTGGCCTCGTTTCCACATCATTCGCTGTCTAATTTAAGACGCACTTTATCGTCGAGCTGTACATTGTCAAATCCGATAGTTTTCTCCGAAATAGCTTGAACCTAATGATTAAAAGGCTCTGCATCGAAGGTTTGAAGGGTTTGAAAAAATAAAAGTTCAAGCGTTGGACGCTTCTACATGCTTCTACAGGCTCTGCAACGAAGAGATAGAAACAATGCGACAAAAATATCAAGCCAGAGGGTGTAAGAAAATGTCACGTAGCGACCTAGCTACATCTGAATCTGACGACATCGATTTTTCGAGAAAAAGTGAAAAAAAAAATTCATATAGTACATGAATAGAAGATTTGTCTAGAAACGGGGATCGGCTACTTAGTCATTGGGATAAAAGGTCAACGTCGAAGGCTGTGAAGTTTACCTATGGAGGAGAAATGAATTACATTTTAGGGAAAACCCGACGAAAGCTGGCCGTAGCAAGGAGTAGTTGCGTCTTTGAATAGGAAAACTAATGCCTAATAACTAATATACTAAGGTGAGGCTCTGCACCTACTTACTCGTACCTTGATCGTAGAAATTCCACTTTTAGTGTTGATTATCAGCAAAAAGTAGGAGAGATTCTTTGTCGAGTGCTATGTCCCATCGCAGAAATCGCCACTGAAGGAAAAGGCAAAACAGCGAACCCTTTGAACTGTTCATAGGAATGGATGTAGTTGGATACGAATCCTACGCTAAGCCTATGGTTATTCTATGACCCTAGTTCTGGACGTAAAGAAACTCTAGGTTCAAGGGGTTAAGCTGCCCTTAAAATGTTTGCACACGGCGCGGGAGAAGGAAAATTATTGAGGAAAAAAAGGTACCGATGTAGGTTAGTTTTGAATGTCTTAATATTCTAGGAAATAGAGAGCATTCCACAAGCGAGTTGTTAGGCTTAGGAATGAATCACGATATTTCAGAGTACGTCGGTAAGTGGGCTTGAGGTGGAAGTAGCGATAGAACAAAGTGAGACACGAGACATTTCGTCGGTGTTCAAGGGTGTCTATTGACTGAGTGATATTAGCATCACCTATGAGTTTTATTGCACGGTTTTGAATCCTGTCTAGCAGGTGCAGATGTTGGAGACAGAACGGAGCCCTGGGGCACACCAGCATTTATTTTGTAAATATCAGACTTGAAACCATCCGAGACAACTTGAATTGAACGTTCCGAAATGTAGTTTCTAATCCATTGAATAAGGGAGTCGTTGATCCCAAAAGCATGTATTTCCGACAAAAGAGCCTGATGCCAAACTTTGTCAAATGCCTTAGAAATATCAAGTGCAACTATCTTGCTTTCACCAGATTGATGTAAGTTTTGGTTCCACTTTTCGGTGAGACATGCCATCAAATCATCAGTGGACCTGTTGATCCGAAAACCGTACTTTGAGATTCTTCACGACCTCGGAAAGAAGGGACGTAAGTGCAATGGGTCATAGATGTCAGAAAACATTGTGTGTCAAAATGGAAACTGGGTGTGCGAAAGTGAGATAGCTAAAAACTGCTGTATTTTATCCTTCCAATAATGGCCGTCGAAAAAATTTAGTTGCACCCACTATGAGTAACGCGTTTTGTGAGCGCACCAAAAGCAATGTTCTGAGCTTTGTTAGATGGCAATATCTAAGAAAAATTGTCAAAGGTTCGCCTTAAATGGGACATTGCGTAACATTAGCGAAACTGACCGTTTCTGTTAACCGTAAATACCTTTAACATTTTAGTTGATTTCTGCATTTGCCGTCTATCTCCTTACATGTTTTTGAAGAGCTCAGGCTCTGTACTATAAGAAAGGACTGCGATGATAAGGGTTTATTGCAGTCAAAGTCCTTAACTCAATTATGGAATTTAACCAGGTCAATTTCAGGTTTTTTGCAATCTAGACCTGTGTACAGAACATGTTCTTATAAAAGTACATAACGGTGTTCGATGTGCTGATCGCAAACGCCATCGATTTTCTAAGGATCTCTTGAAAGAAGGTTCCCTCAGGGACTGTTGTATCAACAGCAAAATGACACACCTTAAACTACACATGGTGTATTCGAGGCTTTATTACAAAAAACAAAAACGTAGAGAAGGCCCCTTGCTCCTGTTTCTCTTTAGCCAAATGATTCATGGGAATGTAATCCCTCTGACTCAGGATGTAAAGAGATTCACCCTTTGGAATATGAAGCCATACATCCCCTAAAAATATCTGGCTAAAACCACAAAAAAAACATTCACCCTCAAGTGCTGTTAAAATTTCCCTTATACAAAATCCAGATGGGAATGAAATTTCCCATCTTCTTATTCCACTTACATGCTAATCAGAAAGAGAAAGCTACAAAACAAAACAAAACAACACTCCCCCACTACTACGTGTCAAACAAAACTACGGATACGATAAATGTCATCTGCGAGATGATGTAAAGCTTAAATTTTTTGTAAACAATTCGTTTCGCATCCGTTTTCCGTGTGAATAGTTTACTTTACCTCAATCAAAGTGAATGTACAAACAAAATACTCTCCGAAGCACAAGCAATAAATACCGTGAATGCTGTTCCAGCTGTGGAATCGGCCATCGGCAGCGACTATCAGGGCTGCTAGAACTAGAGAACGCCTTGGTGAAGATTTGATCGATAAGCTCGATGGACTACACGATGGAGCCCTACGAACTGGTGTCGTCACAGAGTCTGACTTACGAATGGCCTACCGCAAGTCACTGGAACAAGAACAACAAAATCAAATCAATCCATGGTATGCGATTGGGATTCTTTTGTTCATAATGCTGGCCACGCCTGTATTCTTCGAGACGATACATTTCCTCTTGGGTGTTCGATGTTTCCTGCCAAATAATTACCTAGTATGGGAGGCAACACGTCCCATCAGCGATTGTAGATTTTGCAGGTTGACCTTTTGTTTCTATTTTTAAAAGTATTTTTTTCTATCGAATGACCTAGTTAATTTAGTGACATGTTGCCATTGGTAATGGGGATATTTGTTTTTTTTTTTTTCTGCTTTCAGTTCAGTACATGGTCCGTTGATATTGCAAAATCTAACGCGCGATGAATTTGCACCGTTTGCGTACTCATCTCAGCCAATAATTATCAAAAATGCAGTGGCCCATTGGCCGGCTGCTAAGAGTCTGAATTTTACGTATCTTAAAGATTTGTATGAGCGCACACCCGGTGCTCTGGATGAAGACTGCCAATTCTTGCATTTCCGATCAGATTTTAAGTCACTGAAAGAAGTCTTCCTGATGTCAGATCAGCGGGCTAAATTCGTCGGTGGCCACCATCCGTGGTATGTGGGTTGGAGTAATTGTCATCCGGCTGTGCTGGAGGAGCTTCGCAAACTCTATCCACGACCACATTTCTTGCCAGAGGATGCTGAGATGCCGAATACGGATTATATATTCCTCGGCTACGAACAGGGTGCTTTTATGCATGTGAGTATTAAATTGAATATTGAATTTGAATTCCACTGTACTCGTGGAATCTATATCTATGTAGGTAATTGCTGGCGAACGTGTTTGCGTAGGTGTTTTTTTTTTTTTGTTGAAAACGTGAAAAGTATTGATCATTTATTTGCATAACGGATGGGCGTTCAAATTCAATAAATGTGAGTCACGCCGAATATTTTCAGATAGTTGAATAAGAACAGACTTTTATGTAAAAGTCTATTTGAGGGATGTTGCGGTAAGCGATTCTTAAGTACTTTAATTGAACAATTTAAGTATCGTTAAGGTAGTCGATTAGTGGTCGTGGTAATGTCATATTTTCTAATTGATTTTCTGTTCACACCCTTTTGGTCTTTTGCATTTAATATTTCCTTTCATGCGTTTGCTTCGAAAGCCATATAATAGTGCTTAAGTCATTCGTTTCTCTTTCAGGAAATTACGGTGGCAGACGAAGGATTTGCATTGTGGTGTACCGATTTCAAACGATTCCGATTCTTAATTCCGCCCTACATCACATGCACACTTTCGTGTTCGGTTTTAAGTTCTCTCAATTCAGAGTTTGACTTTTTTATTCAACTGCCCTTATCCACGGACCTGTAGAGTTACAGTCGGTGCTAAGAGAATATGGAAAAACGTTTTCTGCAGACTGTATAATGACAACATCCCGCCGTCAGGCAGAGTAAACCACGCGAGAAAAATGAAGTAAAAGTAGCAATTTCTAAAACTAAAATCCAACAAAGCAGCTAGACCTGACGGCTTTCCGACCGAATAATTCAAAGCTGCACAGGAAATGAATGTGGAAAGCATACACTCATTTCTCAGATCTGGTCAGAAGAGTGTATACATAAAATGTGGAATCTCAGCATCGGTTACGCGATCCACAAACCTGTCAACGTCAGAAATTCTTCGTCAACAACCTGATTGGCCTCTATCAGTGCGGTTTCAGACCAGGAAAGATCAGTATCGACTAAATCTTCACACTCCGACAGATTCCTGGAAACAATTCAAGAGCTCCAAATCGATATCCACCATCTTTTCATTGATTTTAATGCTGCATAGGACAGCATTGAGCCGTGTCTAGTTTTGGCATCCCTGACAAGCTCGTCCGTCTGTGCAGAATAGCGATTGAAAACGCTTACTGCTCGCTCAAGTTCGGTAACAATTTAACCGAGGCCTTTGATGTCAAAAGTCACACGCTGTCATGTGACTTCTTTAACTTCGTCCTTGATAGATTTGTACGGAAATCACAAGCGAACATTGGAGGCATAATCTTTCGAAAGTCTGTACAGCTACTAGCGTATGCCTATGATGTCGATATAGTGCGGAGAACTGTTTCCGGTGCGTTCGCTAGAACGTCACAGTCAGCAGCTATAGCTGTGAGGGACTTTGTTTACCTTGGCTCTGCTATAAATATTGCCAACAACACCTCAGCAGAAATAGAACCAAGAATCACTCTTGATAATCGCTGTTTATTTGAGCTGAGAATGCAATTGAGTGGTAAGGCCCTATCCCGAAAAAATGGGGATAGTTTATAAGACATTGATCGTCCGAGTTCTACTTTGTGACGCTGAAGCATGAACTCTATCGAAAGCGTATGAAGATTCCTTATTCTGTCCCGTTGCGTTGACGGACTTTGGAAGAGAAGATTCAACGGCAAACAATACGAGCTCTACAGAGACATCGATCTAGTCAGAAGACTGCGCCTGAGATATTTGGACATGTGAATAGACATCAATGCTACGGCCCGCAGAGTCTTCCAATCTAATCCGGCAGTTAGGTGGCCCGCACAAGTAGAAGGGGGCCTCCATCGACTTGGAGTGCGCAGCTGGAGGCAGTTAGCTAAAGACTAAACTAACTGAAGAGGCTTGTTAGTTTAGATCAAGGCTTACCTGAACTGTAGCGCCACCTAAGGGCGTGTAATACGGCAGAAAATATCTTAGGTGCGATGTTTAGGAGAATTATAGTTATAGTTGACGCAGTCATAAGGGTCTCCTTGCTTGTGGATCGGACAAGTCGACGAACCCGTAGAAGACGAGCAGTGTAGCTTGGTTGAATTCAGAACACTCATTCCCTCCCCTAGGGTATCGGTTCGAATTTCACCCAGTCCCCAACCTACTTACAAACATTTTAAGAACAATGTGTACAAACATTTTAAGGGTACCCAAATCCCTTGAGCACGGGTTAACTACAAAAAGAAAAGGCATCTTCCTGCAGCAGAACAGCCAACTATTGAACGTTGCACAGAGCAAAATCACCGAGTGAGACCTGAAGTTTACTGGAGAACGGTGTGGTTCATTAGTGAACTCGTTCCTAGAACGGGTCGAGGAGCTTTGAGAGGCGCACAATGTGTCGGAATATCACTTATTTCGCTCAGCATTTGCATTTTTTGATGTTAAGGCGTTTCTGTCGTATCGGGCGGTTAGGACGACGATTTCTTCTTGGCAGTTTAGTTTAGTTTAGTTTACTTAGGGAGTTGAAGTTAGAGTTCCTGGGTCCAAATTACAATGACGCACTATTGGAGGAAATTCGTCATAGGACCCAAGGGAAAGAAGAGTCGATTGGAATCTACATTCTCGGTAGGTTTACGGAGCCTTTTAGAGCGATGGAAGCTGGTATAATAGTGCAAACAAACTTCAAACCTTTCTACCAAACTCAATTGGAGTTGGCAAATCCCAAGTCTATCGCAGATTTGGTCGCTCTGGGACGGAAACTAGAGATGGTCCGAGCGAATGTAGAGACATTTTTGCCATCTCCTACTCGGTCACGGCAACTCTTGGAACCCGATTTGGTATACGTGACAGTTGAGGAACCCAAGATAACAGAGCGGTGGTCGAGCCAAGGTCGGCTAAACCAAGTATATCGGTTTTAAGTAGGGAACCTAAGCCGAATAGACGACTGAATCGTTTCAACATTTAATGAGTAGAGAGCGAAATTAGATTGATTACCTGCTGGCAGGACTGAGGGAAGAGGTTTACATATGTTTCACACTTGAGGATAAAGAAGATGATGGTCGCCCTTATTTAGATGTTAGCGTTTACGGCATTAGTTGAGTAGGATTATTCCATTCAGGAGCGCCGGTACCATTATCTGTAGGGTGGAATTTTTTTTTTAGGGCTTAAGTTGGGAACAGCTGGGATGAGTATGGTTTCATTAGCGGATAGAGCCAGAGTAGAGGCAGTAGAAAATGTGATTCTACCTTTTGTGGTGCAATATAAATCAGTGCTGCTAAAAATCCTGATATTAGGAGCCTAGCGAGCAGTGTCCCGGATTTGGTGGCAGTTTTCTAGCCAAAAGGAGGCGGCTTCGAATTCGGCTTTTAAGGGGTGAATCGAGTTGGACGGCGGAGAAAGCCAGCAACTGACTGAAGTGCTGGAAAGAGTTTTCAAGGATATGCCGAAGATCATTGGGTACACACATCTAGTAGAGCACAAGATTAGTGCGGCTTCTGAAACAATAAAGCAGCGGTACTATCCAGTATCCCCTACGGTTCAAAGTCACATAGATAGGGAATTAGAAGAGATACTTAAGGATGACCTAGTTGGAAAGCGCAGTAGTCCTTTCGCCTCACCTATTGTCATGATTAAGAAAAAGGATGAATCGTTTGGGTTTTGTGTAGAATACTGGAAGTTGAATAACGTCATCGTCGCGGAGCGTGATGTTTACCCACTTCCTTACATTTGTCCGCATGCATACAGTCTAACCGTTCCTAATCGGGTACATTTCCAGCTCAAGAGGATGCCTTTCGGTCTGCACAACGCCCCAGCAACATGGCAAAGGTTTATGGACACGGTGCTTGGTGCCGATTAAGAACTGCACGTTTTCGTATACCTCGATGGCATTGTGATCGTCGCGAATAACTTATAACAAAACCTGTAAGCTCTGGAGGAAGTCTTCAAGCGATTGAGTAAGACGAAGTTTAGCTTCTGTAGGGTTAGGGTGATGTTAAACAGGGGTGTGATGGATATGCCATCACACAGACACTAGGCACCCAACGGGCCCATCGCGGTCCCTGTGGAACCAATTGAATTTGTCTTCAAATGGCAAAAACCTAAACAATCGCCCTGGTGAAACACGCAATTTCCCTGCAAAAGTCAAGAAGGTCTTTGAAGTTCGTGCCATCTATTTCCTCTAAGTTTTCGAAAAAGAATTTCCCTAAAAATTTTCTTCGACTACGCGATATTGCCTCGCATTCACACAGTATGTGTGTTATGTCCTCAACAGCTTGCAGATCACCGCAGAATCTGCAAATATCCGTATCTGACAATTTGAGTCTCTTTGCATGCCGCAGGATTCCTATTACTGTCCTAAACTTATCTCTGTTTAATTTTATTAACTTCCTAGTTCTTTTGCCGTCAAAAAGCGACCAAAGAGCCTTGGATACCCTGGGTTCTTCAAGACTTGACCACCTTAGGTTGGCAGTCTTTGTGATTTTTTCCTCGATAGCAACCTCACCATTGTCGAGTAGCCCTCCTTTTCTTGCACGCTCGTCCGCGCTTGTTCATTTCCTTTAATACCGCAGTGTCCTGGCACCCAGCACAGTCTTACCCGGTTCTGATTGCATAGCGCCTTGAGCACTTTGCTCAAGGACCGTGCCATGTCCGAAACTACTGCTCTTCTGTAAGTTTTTATAATTTTTTTTAGAATACATACTCGTAGTGGATAAGACCGGGTTGCACGTGGACCCGGAAAAAGTAGAAAGTATAATTAGGACTCCTGCACCGAGGAATGCTTATGAAATTAAAAGTTTTGTAGGAACGGTATCCTGGTACAGGAGACTTATACCGAATTTCGCCAATCTGGTAAAACCTTCTTCCCGCTTGTTATTTGAAATCGTTCGGGAGACGGATAAATTTACGTATTGCGTTCTTTGAACATTCTGCTTGCAATTGTACACTATTTTCTCTCGAATGTACTCAACAGTGTTTTAGAATCCCTAATAAGTTTCTCTTGATTTCTCACCTGTATATTTGTATTTTTAACTTTTAGTTGGACTATATACCACGACTAATGTGGCAGGCACAATTACAGGGCAACAAAAGTTGGATTCTTGCCCCCACACCAGAATGTGATCATTTATGTCATTCCTTTTCATTTTACGTGGAACCCGGTGATGCTGGTAAGTCAGAAAAGATTCGAAAATATCCTTTAAAATTTCTCAATTCAAAATGAAATCTTCTTTTTTTTTTGATCAATAAAAGTACTTGTTGACACTCGTATCTGGTACCATGGAACATCAATACCAAAAGGTCAATTCGCCCTAACCATTCAATCCGAGTATGGTTAGTTGTTAAATATTTCCATCACAACGTTGGACCTGTATTTAATTGTTTATCCGATCTTGTTCCATATGATATATACTTCGTACGTATTTATTAACTAAGACAGAAAGATGAATTAAATCAGCTTCACCAAATATCTTGCCTCAAACAATGGGTAATACATTTATTATTTTGATAATTCTCTTTTTTATTTATTTATTCAATTAAATTAATTTAAATTTTACACGATAGGTTAAATGATGGTTTACAAGTTGAACAAAAATATTTAAACTTAAGACAGCTAAATATGTATAAGTGTAGGCCGTTTACATAAATTGTTGTCTCGAGAAACAATAAGAAATCTCTTAAGTATATCCTGTTGATCTGTCGGAGATACGTTTCAATCAATTACATTTTCATTCTTTTTGCTTTGAATTGTTGAATTTCCTTGACTCCGTTTCTGTTGTTGGCTTTAAAGACAGTGTGTAGAAGCTCATTTACTTTTTCGTTTGAAAGTGGCATGGGGTGATTACAAAACGAGGTTTAGTTAATTCAAAAGCAATAATAGAAAGCCAAAGTTACATCAAGTAATGAAGCGCAATGAAATATTGATGTCATTGTCTTCAAAAATGTTGGTAGAATTCCAACGAAGACCATTAAACAGTTTGCAGGAAACAATCGAGTAGAAGTTTCTAAAGATTGCGGTGCTAAAAGTAGGAATACAAACAACGGATCCTGTGTTGCTTCGCATGCACCCACCATTTGTGGTACAATTTATTCAGAGCCAGCTGTATAGCCTCATGGTTATGACAAAAAACTTCGCTCGCTTCTAATTTTTTTTACTGAAGATACCATCTCCCAATCTTCTGAACCATAATGCCTCCCACGCCGTCGTTCTAATCGTCATATACTCGTATTCAGCCTCCCATGAAGATATTGCTGACTGTCTCTTTGATCTGCTCGAAATCTGTGCTTTTCTTCATCTTGATCATTTGCAGTTTCGGCATATCAATGTAATATCACTTTGAAATCACCTTTCTTGTTAATCAAATTGTGTGAGGATTCTTCTCGTCGTTTTCCAATATGGTTGTCCTGGGTTAACGTACTAAGCATATTCACTGTATAGCATTTATTGGGCACTATTCGCTGGTTAACTTTGTATTGATATCCATCGTCTTCGTTACAGGATTATACAAACTCATTCATTGATTCCAAATCGCTCAAGAACCTTAAGAATATATTGCTTTTGAGATATGTCTTTAGATGATTCACTAAAGAATTCGTATGCCTTTCATTCATCAAAGAAACTAGAGTATCATCGGCATAATGGATTATCACTTATAAATTCACTAATCAGCTTTTAGCTTTGTCATACCAAACCTTAACTTCATCATAATCATGTAGCCTGTCTGGTCCAAAGTCGGATGTAGGCCTCTTCTAATTTTTTACACCTTTTTCTATACTTTGCTGTTTCGATCCAATTTTCTGGAACCTCTCTTTTGATATCGTCAGTCCATCGTTCGTGTTGGTGGCCTTCCTCTGCTTCTGACGTATTCTCTTAGTCTCCATTCCATAAGACTTTTTGTACACCTGTTGTCAGGTGTTCTGCCCACCTGCATTTCTTCTCTGTAATATGTCTCTTTATATCAATGACTCCAGTTCTTCTTCGAATTTCTTCATTTGGAATGCGGTCCCTTAATGTTATACCCAGCATTGCTGTTTCCATTGCTCTTTGGACTATTTCGAGCTTGTTAATAGACCCTCTTGTAAGAGTTATGGTCTCAGCTCCAAAAGTTAAAACGGGCAGTATACATTGGTCGAATTCCTTTCTCTTTTTTTCCCTTTTGTCGCTTACTTTGAGGAAAAACTAATACAGATTCATCTTTGATTGTTTGCTTCTTTAAAATCGCCAGAAGTAGCCCCAAAGTAATCTTTTGATTTTCTTATAAAGTATTTCAACGAGAGGTGTAGGATTTGTTTTTTTTGAATAAAACGAACAATTGTTGAGATATCTCTGAAACATTTATTGCTTTATAAAGTAGACACATAGGGATTATTCGTGGAATACAATATCTTCCAAATGACCGCCCCGTCTCTGTTTGTAGATCCTCATCCTTTTCTCAAAATTTTCAATCACTCTTTCACATATTATCTCGGCGATGGCGGTTTCAATGTTCGCTTTCAGAGTTGGAATTGATTGCGGATGGTTGTCGTAGACTTTGCTTTTAAAATATTACCAAAGAAAGAAGTCGAACAGTGTTAAGTCCCACGATCTTGGGCGCCAATGAGTGTCTCCGAAACTCGAAATTCCGTCTTGCGCCATAACTCGATTGTTTCGCGACTTGTATTGCACCATCCTGTTGAAAGTAGGGATCGTCCGTATTCATATCTTCCAGTTCCAGCCACAAAAAATTGTTTATCGCTTCTCGGTACCGCGCTCCATTGACGGTAATCGTGTTTCCGGCCTCATTTTCGAAAAAATACGGCCCTATGGCACCTTCCATCTACCCATACAAACCGCATAAACCAGTTGCTCGCTCTGGGTACACTGATATCTCCTTAATCACACGTGGATTGTCGCTGCCCCAAATGCGGGAATTTTGCTTATTAATGTGGAAATGGGTCTCATCCGAAAACACGATTTTCTTGCAATAATCAATGTCAGCATGCATGTTTTCCAAGACCCACTTCTGCTGGTGGTCGGCCGGCTTCAGTTCTTGGGTTAATTGAACCTTATACGCATGGAGAGCCGAATCTTTCGTCAAAATTCTGTGCAATGTGGCTGTGGAGAGATCGAACTCCTGAGAACGGTGACGAATGGAGGCGTTTGGGTCGTTTTCGAGACTTTCCTTTACTGCGGTTATATTTTCATTGAACTTCCTGTTGGAATTTGTTGATTATGCTGCGCACACACTGCTCGGAAGGCACATGATTACGTGCCAAATTGGCACGAATTTTTCGCATCGATTCATAAAAAAATGCAAGGATTTGGCTTTTTTCTTTCACTGTGTAGCGTTCCATGGTAAATTTCAAAAATTTATAGATGACATCTGTCACAATATGCCAACCTCGTTGAAACACTCGTTTCATCCATAGCAAGCGTAACGAAACTACGCATATCAGATAGATTGCGTATTATTGTTGACATTTGTATGACTTAATCACTGTTTGCTTGACGTATTGGTATCTGCTCCAAATAATGCCGCTTACACTGTCAGCGTCAGCGTCTTGCAAATTTATTTAGACTTTGATTGCGATTTCTACTTACATTAATCCTAACTAAATCTTGTTGTTGTTGATTTCTTCTATGTCTGATTAGAAAAATACATCTTATCTTCGATAAACACAACATCACGCCTGAGGTGTTCTTTTCTTGCAACGAGATCGTTTAGTCTGTACGTTTTTGTATTTTCACAGTATTTTACATTTTTTCGATTTAGGGTCCCATTTGTTACGTTTCTTCTTGGAGTTAAAAGAATCACCAAACACCCGAAAACACATATACACATATACATATATTTAGGACTAGGCTGTGTCACACTGTAAACCTGCTCTGGTAATTTATTGCTGAGGTAAGAAGTTCGTCGTTCGGTTTAGAAGATATAATTTTTTCAGACTTGCATCTACTAATAACGAACGTGCTTTTTCTACAAGACTCCTATTCAATCGTTCAGCCTTATCACTTTGTTGTGGAGGAAACGGTGCTGGTGTCTGATCAATCATTCCATTTTACTTCATATATCTTTCATTGTCGCATTGCAATAGTTTAGTCTATTATCTGATCTTAGTTTCTTTTTATTTTTCTTTCATCATGCGGACGAAAACTTTCTTTGAAAAATCATCCAAAAAAGAAGATAGTATCGCGTAATTCCTTCAACTTTGTTTCATCGGACCATACGCATACTAACTGCAGCACATCTGATGTGTTTGCTTTCCTTCAAATCACGAAATGTAATTTTTCGATTCAGGACTCTTACTAGTTTCAACTCCATATGATTTGGCCGAACATAAGCGCTCTATATTAAATTCTGATGTATGTCTCATGCGCCTGACTCAAGAGCTCCTTGAAAATTTGTATGATATTTCGCAATATCCAAAACGAACCCGTTGTCTACTACTTTTGCCACTGCGGTTATTTCTTCGTTTCTAAAAATTGTACTCCCATTGTTTGTAAGTTTAGCTGCTAAACGTTTTCGTGTGAGTTGACAACACAAATTCCAAGTACCAATAAAACATACTGAATTTTCAACCACAAGAGTTGAATTCCCTTTATGCTTTTGCATTGGAATATTACCTTTTCCAATTGCTTCCAAATTTGTATTACTTGCAGCTGTCACAGATTGTTTTATGGAAAATTATTGATAATTTATGAATTCATCTCGATATTAAGCCATGTGCCATGATGCTCCTGAATCCACCAACCAGATATCTGAATTCCCAGCAGTACCTCGCTATGTGACACGAGAAATTTACGCCTTTCAGCTGCATCTCGGAAACCTTTTTCCTTTTTTCCTACTGTGTACCGCTGTCTCACAACTGTTGTTGGAGCCATGTTGATTATAGTTGTCATAATCTTGTTAAAATTTGATTTTATTGTGTCTCCTGTAATTTTTATTCCGCTGCTCTCTATCGTTTATTGAGTAGCAAGCTTCCAACACATTCCCAATCCACTATTATTCAAATTTGTCAGGCCGGAATAGTCTCAAGTGGACTTTAATTCTTCGCAAATTAACTCCGCTGATGAACCATTCTGAATGTGGCCAATACAAATTAGGTGGCCTTTTCATTGATGTCCGCTTTCGTCTCAGTCTCAAGAACAGGCTTCCAAAAAATTCTGGAGCATCGTTGCGTCCTCCACCGAAAATAAGAGGGGATTGCAAAAAAGAAAGTGAAATATTCTTTAATTTATTTTTTACTCAGAAATAGCGTGATTCTTGCGATCTCTATTTTCTATTCATTATAGCCTGCAAACATTTAAAACCAACGAACACCGATATCTGGGTGGCCGTGGCTCAAGTGGTAGTGTATTGGTTGAATACCAGCCGCTCACGAAAGACATTCTTTTTTTCAGGCAATTAAATCCACGTAAAATGACAACAACAAGTCCATGGAGCGAAATAACCACTGAGCCCAAAAATCTTTCTTTCTTCCTCTGTCCTATTTTCCTAAAAACTTAACACGTCATCAGGCATTTCAAGTGTTAAGTTCTTGAAAAAAAATCTCTCTTTTTTGCCTTTATAATTTTCCTTAGTCCACACAAAACACAGCGCAAACATTGCTTAGATAGGACTCGCCTGCTGTTGCGGTCGCCTTTCACTTGTATGCGCCACCTAAGATGAGGTCGTCCTCTACTACGTTGTCTCTCTGGGTTGGAGTAGAAAACACACCGAGCCGGGACGATGGTTTCCATGCGCTGAAGGTGACCGGCATCCCTGTACAGTTTGCTGTCGAAACGTCTCTATATAGAAGAACGCCCGAAGCACCCGAAAGCATTTTCATCCGCTTTCGTCAGTTTCCAAGCTTCTGCGCCATAAAGCAACACAGTGTCTTTCGTTGCTCGAGAAAGGGTTGTACTACTTGGCTCAAAGCAGCAGCGATCAGCAAGAGTGATGCTTCATTTTCGTGCTGAACTCGTCGTGGGATAGGTTGATGAAGTGCCTTATTTCCTCAAATTTGTGGCTGCCTATCGTGACGTTTTTTCCTAGGTGTCGGGCTCTGCTTCTAAAAAAATAAAACTGTCCGTCGCAGTTCATGAAATTGCAATTTTTACTTTCCACACTTTAAAATCTGGACTAGCTGTGTGTAAGAAACTTTACGAGATGAATTTCTTTAAAATTGTGTAAATCAAATGGAAAGGTATTAGGGTAACTTTAAATCAAAAACAATTCACATAAATAAATCTTGTAAACCATCATTTAGCTGATCCTGTATCTAACAACTAAGTCTAGTGTATAGAAGTCCGAGCCACATTTGTTAAAAAAAAAAAAAATAAATACGAAAAATAAGAAAATAATTATTTCTGAGTTCAAAGACGAACGAAACTAAAAGCTCTTCTAAAAAGCAGACACAACTACGATCAAATATTCAGCCACAAAAATTATCCAGCTCTGAATGTATGCTCGTATTTGTCTCCATTTTAAGAAGTGTGCCATTATGAATAATCCCACTTGAATCCTACTCTGCATGTTTGGAAAAAAAATAAAAAAAAAATATAAAAAAATCTCTATGGAACATATATATCAACTAAAGACTGTTTTCGAAAGTATGTTTTCAACCCTATTCCTATGTTTAATACATACTCGTAAATGCCTTGTTTTGTTATTCTCATTTTTAAAGAGCTTGTATAAATTGTTTGAGCACTTTTTTCCCACTAGTCATGGTATTATCTATTTTTGTTTTTTTGTTTATTTAATGTATACATTTATATATATTTTAAAGAAAATAATAATTTATTGAGTATACTCAAAATATTGTACAGGAAGTTTAAAATTATAAAAAAAATACAAATTAAAACATTCTCAACCGGAAAGATGTATGAAATTGTATTTTTTAGCAAACAAATATTGTGATTATGTAGTTTTTTGCACTGAATTCGAAACAAAAATGAGAAATGAAAATCTGCCGATCAATTGAATTAATGAATGCAATGAGATTATGATTTTTACCAGCATTCTACATCATCTTTTCTTTTTTTTTTTAATTTATTTTCATTTAGCTAGAATGAAAGAGTTCCAACAAACTCGAAAGGAAATGTTTGTTTACAGGTTTATGCAAAATATACCATATATTGTAAAATAGAAATTACTTTATTTATCGCATTTATTTTAGTATTAAGAACAATAATAATGAAATGGCATAAGGTTTTGATTATTATATAAAAAAAAACGAAACTATGAAACATATTAATTAATCTTATATTTCTCTGTTTGAAATAAAACATTTTTTCTACATAGAATTCATAAAATTTTAAAATTTCGTGTTTTGATTTTCATATGGTTTTTTCTACCTGACAGAACAGAGAACTAGCCCATTGTACTCCTTGTACGAGTTCACCAAATGGTGTTAGACGACCGCCGAATTAAAGGGAGAGAACGTGAAAGAACGTGTTTGTTACATATTCAATTCAATTCAATTCAATTTTCAATTTATTGGATAATACAAACTGTACAGATAAGACTTTGTCTTTTATTGTACTAAGATATGGCAATAATATATAGGGTCCGCCAAAATTTTTTTTTTTTATTTGAAAATGCTATAAAAAAAACTACTGAATATTTTCTCAAATTTCTTTTTGTATTTGAAAGTACAATCCTTCCGGTTAATAATGTAAAATAACTTCATTCAAATGGCTGCCTTGGCTGGCCATGCAGTAGCCTACACGATCGGTCCAATTTTTAAGCACATTATCGATTGTGTGCAGCTGTATTTCACCAATGACTTCACGAATATTGTCCTTTAAAGCGTCAATTGTCTCTGGCTTGTCGGCGTAGCACTTATCTTTTACGGCATCCCACAAATAATAGTCCAACGGTGTCAAATCGCAGCTCCGAGGTGGCCAAACGACATCAGCTCTGCGGCTGATAATGCGATTTTCAAAAACAGGGCGCAAAAGCTCGAGTGTAGCTTTGGCTGTGTGGCACGTAGCGCCGTCCTGTTCAAACCAAATGTTGCCAATATCTTCCTCTTCAATTTTTGTGAACAAAAATTCGTTCAACATGGCCCGATAACGACCGCCATTGACTGTAACGGCCAAAAAAAAAGAAAAATGGCCCAATTATGCCGCTGGACCAAATCCGCACCAAACAGTGACTCGTTTTGGGTGTATCGGCTTTTCAATGTATGCGTGCGGGTGCGACAATTTTGCTTGTTTACTTACCCGCCAAGATCAAAATGTGCTTCATCTGTAAAGATGATTTTTTTGGCAAAATCGGCATCTTCTCTAAGTCGATCGCAGGCCCACGTTCCCAGCGTTGCTCAAGCGTATACACAACCATATTCGTTCAGCGGAAGGATAAAACTAATTATCTGTCAAATCAGACATGAGCTAAGTGTTACCATTCACGAAATAAGCACTAGTTGAAAAAAAACGTTAAATGGCGGACCCTATATAATCTAACAAAATGCTAATAAATTAATATTTGAATAATATAACAAATAATATACAAAATGTTCTTCCACCGCGTCCAACTCAATTCCTAAGCGCGTATCTTTCAATCTAGATCCACCTCCCAGTCATTTACAAAACCCAACATCTCCTCATTCCACTCATACAAAAACGGCATACCCCAACTTTATTCGATCCCATACTTTAAATCCCTCCCCATGTTCTAAGCTAGACTCCCACCCTAATACCACACCACCTTCTTTCTTAGACCCCATTCTTCCTCCAAAGGCAAAGTTAACCAAGCACCTTATCGATTCTGGGGAAAGATGGCAGATATGTTCTCTCTCGTTTAAGAGACCGCAGATTATATGATAATGTTCGCTTATATCTCGCCTACCTACATGACAAACCTGACTCTGTCTGTATCGACGGTATAACGAAAACCAATGCAATGGTTTCCATTCTGCAAGAAGACCTCCGCACTAATCATAATGATCTGCGGCAACTTTTTATACGTTTTCATGAACAATTAGATATGACTCCTGATGACGTGGCTAATGATCTCTTTTCTTTCGCGTCTCATGTTAGCTCCAAACGGATACTACACCTCCAGAGAACACGGTCTAGTTTCAAAAACTACCATCGCTCCTAACCCACCACTCAATTCTTTGCCGAAGCCTCCCAAATATCTGTCCCTGTATTATCAAAACGTAAGAGGATTACGAACTAAGATTTCTGCTATATATCTTAATTCGCAGATTCTGCCATACGACATCTTTGCCCTCACAGAAACCAATCTCACCCCTGATATTAAGAATAATGAATTATTTTCCCAAGACTTAGATTTACACCGTGACGATGGTCTAGATAAAGAGGAGAATTTATACGGCCGTGGTGTACTTCTAGCTATACACTCTCGTCTCGAGTCTAGACCCTTTAAAAAATCGCTAGAATTTCTATTTGCAAACGCAACCTCTATATTTGTTGCTGCTATATTCGCCCCTCTCAACCAATTCAAGGTTACCAGCTAGCTGTTGATGCAATCGACTGCATTTTTAATGCTGCTGATCCCAATGACGTTGTTATTTTTTTAGGTGATTTTAATCTACCTAAACTTCTATGGACTCAGACTGATCAGTGCTACTATACTGCAACAAATCCTACCTCTGATAAAGAGAATCTTTTCATCGACTGCCTAACTGACTCTGGTCTATATCAATTAAGTGGTGTCACCAATAACATCGGCAGACAACTCGACCTAGTCTTCGCCACTGATACAGATAACTGCGTCGTTTTAGAAAGTAAACATCTGCTTTCTAAGTTGGATAGTTACCACCCTCCCCTTTCTCTTACGCTGACATATGACAATGTTCTTAATCCCGTTTCCTACGAATATTCTTACAGTTTTAATTTTCATAGGGCTAACTAAGCCAAACTGAACAACCTCCTCAGTATGGTCAATTTTAACTTTCTCTACAATAACCCTAACCTTACGGTTAACGATGCTCTTGCATCCTTTTATACCGAAATTTTAAAATGTCTCTCCCAATCTGTGCCTTTTTTACCCAAAAGGAATCCCTCATCGTCACCACCCTGGTATAATAAAGAGCTGCGATCTCTTCGCAACAAGAGAAATAAGCTCTGGTATTCTTACTTAAAATCGCGTTCCGACACCGATTTCTTCTACTACCAGTCTGCCCAAATAAATTTCTCTGTACTTTGCCAAACTGTCTATAACAACTATTTAAACCGAATGGACCACACACTCATTTCCGACCCCAAAAGATTCTTTCAGTTTATCAAAACTAAAAGCAAATCGGATAACTATCCATCATCCCTAAATTTTCTTGATAGGTCCTCGAGCGATCCCCAAATTATTGCAAATCTCTTCGCAATCTTTTTTGGTCAAGCGTTCGCCTTCCATTCTCAAGAGCCAGACCATTCTTACTTTTCCTACTTAAACAGCTGCCCACAAACAACTATGGAATCGGTGTCTATAACTTTAGAGCAAGTTAGAGATAAAATAATAAAACTCAAAGATGATTATTCTGCTGGCCCTGATGATCTTCCCCCTATATTTTTAAAGAAATGTCAAATGCATCTAGCCCAACCTCTTACAGCTCTCTTTCAGCTTTCTCTCACCCAGGGATTATTTCCATCAACCTGGAAAAGATCGTTTATTATTCCCCTACATAAAGAAGGTAGAAAAGACGATATTTCCAACTATCGACCTGCTAAGTTGTCGTGCATACCTAAGCTTTTTGAGAGCATTATCTATGACATAATGCTTTTCCATTGTAAATCTTTTGTTTCCCTAAACCAGCACGGATTTTTCAAAGGCAGATCTACGACCACCAACTTAACGGAATTCGTATCAAGCACTTTATGTGCACTGGAATCTGGAAATGAAGTTGATGTGATTGCCACCGATTTTAGCAAAGCCTTTGATAGAATTGCTCATGATATAATCCTTCTAAAATTAAAGGCTCTTGGTTTCCAAATAAACTTCATAACATGGGTTCAATCCAATTTAAATGAACGAAATTACCATGCCCTATTTAGGTCCATGGTTTCTGACCCAATTAAAGCCTCCTCTGGTCTCCCCCAAGGCAGCCACCTTGGTCCCTTATTATTTATTCTGACCATTAATGATGTTGCTGGTATCATTAAAAATTCATACATATCTGTTTACGCAGATGATATGAAAATATTTAGATATATATCATCTTCCTCAGACAGCCTACTTCTGCAGCAAGATCTAGACAGGTTTTGTACTTGGTGTCAGAAGAATTCTTGAGCTTAACGTCAATAAGTGTCAGGCTATAACTTATACCCGTAAACGCCTCCCTACTTCACCTTGTTGCTATCTTTAATCTGCATGTTCCCTTAGTGAATGAGTTGCGTGATTTAGGTGTTATCTGCGATTTGCGTTCTCACATTGATAGTATAATAAAAAAAGCCAACTCTGCCCTTGGTTTTATCAAGCGCTGGTCTAAGGAGTTTTCCAATCCTTATGTTATCAAATCTCTTTACATAACCTTTGTTAGGCCTCTTCTTGAATATGCCAGCCAAGCTTGGTCACCCTACTACAGAACTCACATCCTCCGGCTAGAAGCTGTTCAACGCAGGTTTTTACGGTTTGCTTTACGTGGTCTTCCCTGGGATGATAACCAAAACTTACCACCTTACACTGACCGGCTGAAACTTATAAATTTACAATACGCCGAAAAGTTGCCGACATTCTCTTTATTCATCAAATTTTAGTAGGTAATATCGATTGTCCTTCCTTACTTCAAATTATTTCTTTTAACACCAATCCCCGCAATCTTAGGTCTGTGCCACTTTTCCGGCTCAATCTTCACAGAACGAATTATGGACACCTGGAGCCAATGTCTAGGATGCTTCGCGAAGCTAACTATATTCTGCCTCTCTTCGACTACCATCTCAGCAAACTCTCCCTCAAGAACATACTTATTTCCACCTATGCCTCACGTCCTAACTTTCTTTAACCGCTCCCACCCTTTAGTTTTTAAGTGAAAATGTTAGTTTTAAGTGTATGTTTGCTTGCAATAAGCTTAATAAATCTGTCCGGGATTGACCCGGGCCGCAAAAATCAATAAAAAAATCGATCGCGGTGAGTGAACGGTTTACCTTGAATCCAAGATTGGTTAAGACATTTGTGTATTAAAGTCTTACATTATTAAGGAAGACAGGTGCTAGATCATCAGTGTTATACTGTTGCTTGGAAATCAATATTAACTGCGATTTTGCAGGATTAATAGTTAGCCCATTGCCTTGAGTCCAGCTATATATACTAGAAAGGTCTTCATTTATCCTATAGATAAGGTCCTCAGTTAGTCCGATTGGGCGGGATAAGTAGATCTGTGCATCATCGGCGTAAAAGTGAACACTGGTACTGGTGCAAGTTTTTGGTAGGTCATTGATGAAAATGCAGAATAAAATTTGACCTAAAATTGAGCCCTGGGGTACCCCAGTTAACAAAGTTTTAGAATTTGAGGCAGTATCACCAAATATCACTCTCTGGCTACGATCACACAAATAACTGGATATAAGACATACTGATCTTTCACTAAATCCAAAGTACAATCTGAGTTTTTTGCAAAGTATTTCATGATTTACTTTGTCAAAAGCTTTGGAGAAGTCGACCAAACAAAGTAAGTAGACATTGTCTAAGTCATATTCAATTCTAATATCATCAAGTATTTTAACTATTGCTGTGGAGCAGCTGTGTTTTTGCCGAAAATCGGACTGAGCGGGTGACAATAAGTTATGACGATCAAGATGACTGGAAATTTGTTTCACAAGTATTTTTTCCAGAACTTTTGACAAACATGGTAAAATACTAATTGGGCGAAAGTCATTGGTAGACGTTGGCTGCTGTTTTTTTTGGCACAGGTAACACCTTAGCCAATTTCCAACTATCAGGGAAAGTTGAACTGAGAATGCAAAAATTGAATACATGCGTTAGTAGTTAGAAGTTTCATTTTAATGAATGTAATGGGAACGCCATCTTTCCCAACTGCATCGGATTTGACAGAACGAATGCTTTCAATGACTTCAATTTCTGTTACAACTTCGAAATCAAAATCACTTTCAAAAAAGAGCTCAGTGTTTGGGACAAAAACACAGTTGTTGGGCACACTAGAAACAAAACTTTCGTTGAGATCGTTTATATCTGGTATTCTGGTTAAGATATTTTTTTTTCCGACCCCAATGGAGCGTAAATTATTCCAGAGTTTTTTGGTCGATTGGCTGGTGCCTAGTTTAGACAGAAAATACCTTTTCTTCGCATTCCGAAATTACTCCAATTTAAGGTGGTTGGGTTTCGCTTCCAAACACGAGTACAATTTATTTCGGACTTTCATAGCATTATGCACGTCAGACGTGAACCATGGGCAAGTTTCACTGCGAACAGACACAGTCTTTAAGGGAACATGTTTGTTGAACAAGTCCAACAATAAAGATCTTAAAAATGTTACCTTAGCATTAATGTCTGTATATAAATAGCAATTTTGCCAAGGAATCATGCTGTTGCAGTTAACTATTATTTACAGCAGCATAATTTCGGTATTGGAAAGTTGAAGATGTAGGCGAACGAGATAAGTTAATATTGTATGTACAGAACAGCAAGTCATGATCAGACATAGCTTCAATGGACAACTGATCCTGAAGCAGAACGTTGGAGCGATCAGACACAATAAATAGATCAAGAGAAAGCTGTCCGCGCGTTGGGTGCTGCGTTAGACCAAAAACGTGTACGAATGAACATTTCCAACGCTCTGTTGGCGCAGTTTAGGCGCAATAAATCCGAGTTTTGGCGCCGATTAATTACTGTAGATGAAACTTGGATACACCATTATACTCCCGAAACAAAAATTCAGTCAAAACATTGGACTGCAAAGGGCGTGTCGGCTTCAGAAAAAGCAAAAACTGTTTTTTCGGCTGGGAAAGTGATGGCGGCTGTTTTTTGGGATAGTAAAGGAGTTATCTTAATAGATTATCTTCAAAAAGGAAAGACCATTACAGGAGTTTCGAAAAAAAAGAATCACCCACAACCAGCTTCCGCAGCAATTATGTGCCGGTGAATGTAAATACTCATATTTAATCAATTCAAAATAATTTCAAATATTTCCTTATTCCTTTGTGCCCGGTCGAAAACAAACTCAAGGGATGTAGTTGTTGATAGCATAAATGATTTTAAAGACCTGAAGAAACTCATACGCACGAAAACAAATGTGCTCATCATGTTTATATCCGGCAACAAAGGAGCTGCGTCGAACATTCGGGTATTTCGGGAAACAGCTGAAGCCGTCCAAGGTGTTGGAACGATGGTACTGATTGATTGTTCTCAGACAGAGAAAAAGAAGATTTGAAAGAAGCTTAAAGTCACAACATCTCCGGTAACCCTGAAACACTACAAAGATGGTGATTTCCACAAAGAGTACGATCGCCAAGTGACTCTGAGTAGCATGGCGAATTTTATGCGAGATCCAACAGGTGATTTACCATGGGAAGAGGATCCAAAAGGTGTAGATGTATTTCATGTCCCAGATTATGCTACATTTCAAAAGTATATGAAAAAAGATCCTAAACCAACCATGGTGATGTTTTATGTTCCTTGGTGTGGATATTGTAAACGGCTGAAACCGGATTACTCAGAAGCAGCAACGGAACTGAAACCAAAGTACATTTTAGCAGCCATGGATGTGGTGAGGACGGAAAATGCCATGGCTCGAAAGGTGTACAACATCAGTGGCTTCCCAACGTTGCTCTATTTCGAAAATTTCAAAGTAAAGTCCACCTACGAAGGTGAGAACAATAAGGCCGGACTTGTGTCGTTTATGGAGAATCCCTCAGCACCAGCCCCAACCAAGCCCAAAGAGGAGGACTGGTCATCAGACACAACATCGGAAATTGTCCACTTGACCACCATGGGCTTTGATCCGGCGATTAAAGGCGAGAAGTCGGTTTTGATAATGTTTTACGCACCGTGGTGTGGTCATTGTAAACGAATGAAACCAGAATACGAAAAGGCTGCGGTTCTGATGAAGGAGCAAACGATTCCCGGCATTTTGGCTGCATTAGATGCGACTAAAGAAAGCTCAATTGGCCAGAAGTACGCAGTGAAAGGATATCCCACCGTGAAATGCTTTGTGAATGGAGAATTTCAATTCGATGTGAATGTACGTGATGCTGATAAGATTGTTAGCTTTATGAAGGATCCAAAAGAGCCACCACCACCGTCGCCGCCAGAGAAGCCATGGGATCAAGAGGAATTCGATGTGGAGCACTTGAATGAGGAAACCTATAAGACGTTCCTCAAGAAGAAGAAGCATGCTTTGGTGATGTTCTATGCGCCATGGTGCGGACATTGTAAAAAGGCCAAACCAGAATTCACCGCAGCTGCCGCGGAGTTTAAGGAAGACCCACGCGTTTCGTTAGCTGCAGTAGATTGCACAAAACACTCCTCTGTCTGTTCTGCTTACGAGGTTCGCGGTTATCCAACTATTAAATACTTCAGCTACCTTAAGACCGTTACCGACTACAACGGCGGACGAACGCAATCGGACTTCGTTAAATTCATGCAAAATCCCGAAGGCAACCACCAAGAATCAGCAAAACCCGAGCCATTTGGTTCATTCTCCGGAGTTGAGAACATCCTTATGCTAGACGAAAACATCGAAGGCAAAACCTAAGGAGTTAAGCGTGTTCTCGTAATGTTCTACGTGCCTTGGTGTGGCCACTGTAAGACATTGAAACCAGATTTCGCTGCCGCTGCAGCTAAAGCAACCACCGATGCCTACCGTTACAAAGCGGTTACAAAGTATAAAATTCAAGGATTCCCCACCCTGTTGCTGTTCGAGAATAGTAAACAGATTGATAAGTATACAGGACCACGAACCGCCAGTGATATGTTGCAATATGTTAGCAAGAAATCAAAAGATGAATTGTAACTGAAGAAGAGAGGAAACTTATGCATTTATTAATTTTTAGTTTTCCTTTTGTTTAAACAAAGAATCTGTTGTAAAGTGAAATTATCAAATGAGTATGCCGTACTATTCGTAGGATCAAATTAACAAATCAATCGAATCGCTAACTTCGAACAAAGTTCTTTATGAAATCTCAATTCTCAAATCTTTCCTTATTGATGGAAGTATTTTTTTACTTATTTTATACTGTGAAATTTTAAATAAAAATAACTGTTCATGTTTCGTTGCCAAACTGAAGGCAGAAATTGCGGAAAAACGGCCACATTTGCAGAAAAAGAAAATCCTGTTTCACCAAGACAACGCGCCGTCTCACACCTCAACGGTTGCCATGGCGAAAATCCATGAATTACGGTTTTTGAACTGCTTGACCATCCGCCTTATTCATCAGATCTAGCCCCAAGCGACTTCTTTTTGTTACCTTATCTAGAAACTGCGCTCGGAGGACAGAGATTTTCGTCAAATGAGGAGGCAATCACCTTCGTGAACAATTATTTTGCAGAGAAAAAGGCCAAGTACTATTTGGACGGGTTAGAGAGATGGGAGCATCGCTGGGAGAAGTGTGTAGATTTACAAGGAGACTATGTGGAAAAATAGAAAAAAAATTTGAGAAAAAATGTCTTGTATCATTGTTCGGTCGGAAACTTTTCAGGCAACCCTCGTATGTTCCTTCTACTGATAGTTCTCAGTCGTTCGTAGAAAGTGAAGTGGCAAGTTTATTTAGAATCGGGACTAACCGAGTACCTGCAGCCTGATTTGTAATATGTAATTTCCTTTATTTGAATTCATTGTTCATGAACATTTGAAAATTTTTCAATTTTGTGCAAAAAGAAAGACAAAAATGTATAAAAATGTAAATAAACTGCTGAAAGTATCTACACGACATGGATATGTCTTATAGGCATACGACGATTGTTTTACGAGTGAAGATAAATAGAATATAGGGTGGTTGTACAAAAAAAAGAGATGGTTTAAAGTTTTACCCCGGTGTACAAAACAAAAAACACAAGTTTTTTAAGTTACCGCCTTGATCCGATTTGAGTTCTGTTTTATTTTTATTTTTTTTTTGTTAAGTTGGTAAATCTGTTGTTGACATTCCCTCTAAATTTTAGCGCCATAGCTTGACATTTGCAAAATTTACGTAGCCAAGAGTACATCTATCTCTGTGTGTGTTGGCGATTTTTTACAATTTTAGAAATAGATTTAAATTGGCAACAACGAACTTGTATTAAATTTTTCGTAAAAAACGGATTTAATGATGCGCGAACGTTGGAAATGTTGGGAAAAAGTGTTTCGGCAACGATTCTCTAAAGAAAACGGTCGTTTACCAGTGGCACGAGCGGTTCAAAAGTGGTCGTGAGTCAATCGAAGATGATGAACGCAGTGGCAGACCATTGACATCGAAAACCGAGGAAAACATTGATGAAGTAAAGGAAATGTTGGTCAATAACCGCAAATTAACCATCAGAGAGATAGCGGAAGACTTGAACATTGTCTATGGATCCGTCCAAGAAATTTTGGTTAATGATTTGGGTTTCCGTCATGTAGCAGCAAAGTTGGTTCCAAAAGACCACAATTTCATGCAAAACAGAGACCGTTTTGACGTCGCAAAATAGATGATTTGCGAGGCTGAATCCGATCCCACATTCATCAAAAGGATCATTACTGGAGACGAGACGTGGCTTTATGAGTACGACACGCAATCCAGACATCAGGCATCAGGCGTTCACCAAATGCGCCGAGACCAAAAAAAACACGTCGTTTTCAGTCAAAAAGGAAGGCAATGCTCACGGTTTTCATGGATTACAACGGTGTAGTGCATCATGAATTTTTGCCAGAAGGCCAGACAGTAAACAAAGAGTATTATTTGGGCGTTTGCGTGAATCAATTCGCCGAAAGAGACCAGAATTGTGGGCAGAAAACTCGTGGATTTTGCACCATGATAACGCACCGTCGCACAGTGCCATCATTATTCGTAATTTTTTGACGCAAAATGCAACAAATACCATCCAACGCCACCGAATCCACCTGATTTGGCTCCCCGTGACTTCTTTCTGTTCAATCGAGTTAAAAAGCCACTACGGGGAACGCGTTTCAGCAGCCGAGAGGAAGTAATGGAAAAATCGCAGGAAGCACTGATGGACATACCGAAAACCGAATATAAAAAATGTTTCGAGGATTGGATCAAGCGCTGGCATAAGTGTGTTGCAGTCGATTGGGATTATTTTGAAGGGGACAATATAGATTTAGATGAATAAACTTGTATTTTTAATTTTCTGAATGATCAAGGTGTATATTCTAATTTCAATGAAAACGTATTCTACGAGTATAAACTCGGATGGTGATGATTTTTTAACAACGTGGAACTTATGCCACTTTTTTATATAAATTCCAACAGCCCCTCCACCTTTACGGTACCTGTTACCTCGAATAAGATTCATGTTACTGATGCGAGCGTGGACCAGATGAATTGCTTGGCGGTGTTGTAATAACTCTCAAAACATCGCAGGATGATTTGATACTTAGCAAAAACGTAGTGCAATCTCCTGCAGCGGGACAACATGATAGTAGGCAGGAATGCCAATTGAAACCCTAACCGAGGATCAGGCAGTAAGAAACTCTCTTCCTCCTGTAACCTGAAACCCAAAAAGACATTGGCAGACGCAGACACTTCGTCCTATCTATTAATTCTTCATAATACGAGTATACCAGGTTTATGTATAAATCTTTTTCGGTTTAACTAAAATATGGCGCCAGCAAAAAGCACGCAGCGTATTAATTTAACACATATCTTCGTCATTTTGTTCGTCTGACATTTAACTACAAACACACACAAGTTAAGTCCGCCATGTCGAGTTTTGTGCCTGAAAAATAACTTTTGCGGCACGCACTGCTTTTCTTATTTAATCAAAAGAAAAAGGCTGGTGGAAGTCATGGTTTGCTGTTAGAAACACGTGAAAATATGTGAGACATGGGTTCGACAAATTAAAAGTGGTGATTTCAATGTGAAAGACAGTGAGCGCACTAGTCAGTTTTCTCAGTGCAACCTCAGTGCATCTTACCGTGATCCAACAGAAAGTATAGCAACATCATCTACACATGCTTGAGGGTAGACATTAAAACTATTGAAAGCCTTAAGCAGTGAATTGGTCAACATGAACCATAACAGTGGAGACAGGACATTTACAATTCCGATTTACACCCGCCATCACATGTTGGCCGCAGTCAGCATTCTCAATCTTGGTGATATTCACGAGCATTGGTTTTATCCACAAAACTAGTGATTGTCTGGCAGAGTTATTCATGCCGTAAATAGTTCCATGGCCGAAGGCACTCCTAAAGTCGATGAACCCCAGAGCGTATTCCTTCTTATAGTGTTGTAGTGTACGCTTTCAAATCTGCCCACCAAATTTTGAAACGCACTCTCGCAGGTTCTTCAACGTTGGTAGGCAGGTTGCATCTTGGACAGAGGATACATTCGTAAAGAAGCTTTGCAGATGAAGCTCGACCATTCTCCCTATGCTCTTGACGGGCGTTATTTTTTTTTAGTTTTCGATGTAACTGATATGCTTACCATTCGCCAGTGCCTCGGTATGTATGCCAGTGAAGATTTCCTTCAGAGTTTTCAACAGCTGGCCTATACCCTTTTGTAGGAAAGCTGGATATGTGCCATTGGTATTAGACGACTTGAAGCCATCAAAGAAAGCGTCATTGATGACCACATCCGTCTTCACAATCGATGGCAGACGTGTCGTGTAATAGGAGCTGGCTCCAGTTACCTGGGAAGTGAGTCTCTGAGTCTGAAGTATGAGATGGGAAGTCTCTGCTTTCGATTTACTTCTTTTGGGGACTAAATCAGATGAAACCAAAAGCTTCGATTTTATAAGAGGCACTCTCCGAAATTAGACTCTTTTTTTTAACCTAAAATATCTTTTGGACCACAAAAATAGTATTAGGAAGCCAAGAGACAGTCAACTCTTTCGATGAAATAGAGAATCTCTCCGGTGGAGATTTTGAGATATCCACAGGCATTCAAATTTCTCAGAGGCAGTTGAGCCATGCATTCACATAAAATGTGTTCCGCAGTTTCGTCATCTTCCATGCAATGGCGATATGCAGTTTCCTGACTAATATCTATTTTGTGTAGATGATGTCAAAGGTGGCAGTCGAGGCCGATCTAAAACCTCTTACTGATCTTAGGGTCACAGCACCCAGTATTTATTGCAACTCTACATTGGGTCAACCAAAAGGAAGACCCTTCCCGCGACTTTGGGTTTAAACCACATCCACCATGACGCTCCCACAAGGGGGCCTACCTCTTCAAGTGAGGCCCGGACCGAGATCCGGGGGCTCCTGACTCCCATGGTACCGTGATTTAAGTCCTGGTAGAGACTACTGGTGGTCCAGCCGCCAACAAGACCTATGACCGGCAACTTGTGACTGATCAAATCGTAGCAATCTTCGGTAGCGTCATCTGAATATGTTTACGATAAGACCAGTACTTTGCTCTGCCCCCGCTTTTTATTAGACAACGTCATTGATCATTCGGCGGGGGCACCCTGAGATATACACATTTTGTTCTCCCAACTCCCAAATCTTTATTTTTAAATTAATTGCTGAATTCGGCATATTACAGAGCTGACGAAAGAATCAGCCGAACCGTATCTAGCCAGTTCGTAGCCTATTTCATTCCAGGCAATACCTTTATGACCAAGCATCCACCGAAATGTTACTTTGTTCTGGGAGAGATTTTGTAGTGTGTTGAAGCAATGCAAGACTAATTTGGAGTCAATGGGGTTTGGAGCCTAATGCATTAATAGCAGCTTGACTGTCCGTTAGAATATGGATGGGGACATTCTTGATTCCCTTATCGAGGATGAGATTTGTGCACACCTGGATGGCATGTTGCATCCAACGCGGTGTCCATCTTTGATCCATCCGTATACCACTTGATACCTTTAAGAGTTGAGGTGGCGTTTTTATAGTTCCATGCTTCTCGACCTGGGACCACTATATTGAACCTACTGCCGCAGCTCAAAGTCTTAGGCCGGCGGTAGTTTACCGCGTAGATTATGTCAAGCTTGGGATTTTCAGAGAGAAGATTCAGTTGATCCATGTGATCTGAGTGATTAATCTCTCTCGTTTGTAGTAGCCTGACCGTGATGCGAGATGAGTGGCGTAAAACCAGTGAAGTTTTCTATAGCTGCTGTGAGGCATATGTGCATTCCGCTGGCGATGCCGAGGCCTTGAAATGGATTCAAATTATCGAACTCACCTTCAATATCTAGGAAGGCACATAGTTCGATCTCAAAAAAATTTGTCTCAAGTGACTTGGTGAGAAGTTTTGAGGCTTATTTACGTAGGAGCTGCAAAACTCCGTTCCACCGTAGAACGAGCCATCTAGTCTTTTTTTTTGTGGGTGGACAGGTCAGCTTAAAACAGCTTGGTGAACGCACCGTTCAGGTTCTGAACAGCTTCTTTTATCGAACTCCACCTTTAAGAGCGACATATTGTTTTTCTTTCTCTTCAACGAGGCCGAGACTTTGCACCCGATTCTAACGTCAATATCTGACGTAGAAGATTTCGATTGCACTTACTAGCCGGTAATTTGCTTCTAGTTCCTGGTGGATAACATGCTATCTCTGTTGGATGAGAGCTAAAATTAGTGGAAACCAGGTCAACCAAATTGTCTATCACGTTTACTACACCCCAAATGTATTCTAAGCACTACAACTACCTGTATCACCAGTTGGGGTTTCCATTTCTAGTTGGCACAATCGTAAACGGCATGACTCTCCAGACCAAAGGAATACTTACCAAAGCGGCTTTCTGCTATCCCTCAATACGAAACACTTTGGGCCTCTTACTGGCGTGTTTAGCATCTGAATTTGTTAGGCATTTATGGCACCATCTCTTGCGACACTAGATGAGATTGAATATGGGTATCTTCTTTGTGCTGATGTCCTGGTACTATATGCACTTTATTAGTGAAGCAATTGTTCAACTTTATATAAAAAACAACGGACAAGCCTTTGCCTGAGCGCTCTATTCCGACAGAAAAACGAGAATAAAGACGACTGAATGACATAGTCTAAAAAATGCAATTTTTCAAATTAAACGCCACGCAAGTGGTAGAAGACTGGATTCCAGAACTCTACCTGATTTAATGAAAAAGAGGACACGTGCACAGGTCAAACAAAATCATGTCAGGGTAATCAGATCTCAAAGAATCACTTGCTAACGCTTGTAAGTATGTCGGCGTGAATGATTGATTGATAATCAATAACACGTACTCCTTTGAAAATATGCACATCCTCAACAACAACTGAAGTGTCTCCCCTGCTTTCATTGATGAAAGCAATTTCAACCAAAAGAAGACAATTTCTGTACATCTAAGGCCAATTGCTCTTGACGTTATGTCTACAACTCACTGCAAACACTAAATTTTCATTGTCCAGTAAGACAGATCGAAGTTTCCCTACTAATCCCAACTCCCCGTGGCCAATGCATCAATCTTTTTGTCTCAAAAGAAAATCTGTATGGAAAGGTACAAGTACACGGTTTGTTACACAACCAAAATTCGAAGAAAATCGATTTGTGAATGTACGTCTGCTTGTTACGAATGCAAAACATTTCTCCATTCAGTTAGGTTCGATGACCTCCTTCAGAGAGTCCTACATAGGCCATTGGATTCGGATCAATATCTACACTACTCATTCACATTTTCTTCCATAACCTCACACACATCCACTTGTCAGACAAGAACCACTGCAACGCCAACATAGATACTTACCCCCTCCGACTGCACACCGTTGCATAACGATGAAAACAAAACAAACCTAACGTAGCCAAATCAATTGCATCACCTTGCCGATTGCACACCCCAAATTCGAGGCCAAATTACATAAATACCTTCAGCCACCCCTTCGAATCTGAGGTTATGTTCTTTTTACCTTTGCATAACACATCATATGAACCGCTGATTACATAATAAACTCTGCGACACAAGAAAAAACGCAATTTTCTACTGTTTTTCTCGCCAAAATTCTTCTTTATTTTTCACTTTTTCTGGCCTGGCTCACATTAAATGCCTAATTATTAGGAAATTAAAAGAAAAAGGTAACGGGTTATTGTTGATACTTATTTATACGAAAGAACTCCACTGTGTAGGTAGGTGTGGCAGCTTGAGAGCACCCATCTTAAGCGGCTTCCTTAGCCAAACGTTCGGCCTTTTCGACGACCTCCTCAATGGGTCCGACCATGTAGAAGGCAACCTCGGGCAAATGATCGTATTCTCCGCCCAAAATTTGAGTGAATCCCTTGATGGTCTCCTCCAAGGGGACCAATTTACCGGCATGACCTGTGAATACTTCAGCGACCTGGAAGGGTTGTGACAGGAAACGTTGGATCTTCCTAGCACGAGCGACAGTCAATTTATCTTCCTCAGACAATTCATCCATACCCAAGATGGCAATGATATCCTGGAGTGACTTGTAATCTTGCAAAATCTTTTGTACACCACGAGCAACGTTGTAGTGCTCTTGGCCAATGATGTTGGGATCCATGATACGGGAAGTGGAATCCAAGGGATCGACAGCTGGGTAGATACCCAATTCAGCAATAGCACGGGACAATACAGTGGTGGCGTCCAAGTGAGCGAATGTTGTAGCTGGAGCAGGATCAGTCAAATCATCAGCTGGCACATAGATGGCCTGCACTGAAGTGATGGAACCCTTCTTGGTGGTGGTAATACGTTCCTGCATAGAACCCATGTCAGTGGCCAAAGTTGGTTGATAACCGACAGCAGATGGGATACGACCCAAAAGGGCAGACACCTCGGAACCGGCCTGGGTGAAACGGAAAATGTTATCAATGAACAGCAACACATCTTGTCCTTCTTGATCACGGAAATACTCGGCAACGGTTAATCCAGTCAAAGCGACACGAGCACGAGCGCCTGGGGGTTCGTTCATCTGTCCGTAGACAAGGGCGACCTTAGAGCTCTTATCCTTCAACGAGATGACACCACCTTCAATCATTTCATTGTACAAATCGTTACCCTCACGAGTACGTTCTCCTACTCCGGCAAATACAGAGTAACCACCATGGGCCTTGGCGACGTTATTAATCAATTCCATGATAAGTACAGTTTTGCCGACACCAGCACCACCGAACAAACCAATTTTACCACCCTTGGCATAGGGGGCCAATAAATCGACGACCTTAATACCAGTGACCAAGATCTCCTGTTCGACACTCATCTCAACGAATTCAGGTGCCTCAGCGTGGATGGGGGCGGTCTTATCGGTTGGAATGGGACCCCTTTCATCGATGGGCTCTCCAATAACGTTAATGATGCGACCCAAAGTCTCAGCACCAACTGGGATACGAATTGGGAAACCAGTATCGATAACCTTCTGGCCACGAACCAAACCCTCAGTACCATCCATAGCAATAGTACGGACGGTGTTCTCTCCCAAGTGCTGGGCTACTTCCAACACCAAACGTGGGCTCCTCTTATCGACTTCCAAGGCATTCAAAATTGGTGGTAAATCCTGATCGAATTGAACATCGACGACGGCACCAATAACGGCGACGATTTTTCCATTACCACCGGCAGCAGCAGCAGCGGCCTTAGCAGCATATTCACGATTGACTTGCTGAAGTAGTGATATAACTTTTTTGTCCGAAGACTTTGTGACGGCCGACCGTACAGCAGAGAACATTTTCGGTAGATTTTCGTAAAATTCTCTGGGAAAATGCAAAAATTCTTGTTAGTAACACCTAAATGAGAAGAAATTTACAATTTTTTATGATTTTTAGCTAATTTTACTATTGAAAATGTGGAAGTGAAAAAAGAAGAAAAATTTTTTTTCTCAATCTTACCGATTACGAAACCACAATTTGCGAGCAGGGTGACCGAAGAAGTAGAAGTGTCACTGTATTTTCTCGTATGCCCATGCCGTTCGGTGTAAGTTGAGCTCGAATATCCCAATATTTTGTTGCACCACAAAATGGCCGATGGACAGGACGAAGAGAAATTCACATTTGGGTGGAAATGTTTTTAAAAGAATAACGGGTTTTGGGGGAAATTGTTGTTTTTTTAAGAATTTTTATTGCGACAATTCGAATGGATTTTCTTATTATGAGGATTGAAGAGTTTCAAATTGGTTTCATGCTTTGATATTATTTCGGGTTTTATGAATATAGCGCCGTGGAAGTAAGGGCAGGTTCTATTCCTAAAGATGAAAGAACGTTTTCGTTAAGTTTTGTAAATTTATAAAAAGTTTGCAGTTAGGCACTGAATGGACGTCAACCTAGTGATGCTATAAATCTGACTAAACATCAATTGTTGGAGCTAGATGGTTCTGGTTTCATCCAACTCGATTTGATTTGCCAAACTTATAAACACGAATTTTGAGTTGGAGAAAAAGCAACACTGTAATGTCCTCTCAGAAATTGCTGGACATCAGATGGGGACAAACGGCGAAGCTGGCTTTTAACTCTGGAACATCCAGCCCCTTCCATCACATGGAATGAATATACGGAATTTGCCTGGCAATCATGCAGCAGAGCATGTGTCCATAAGAGGGATATTGCCTCTATCCAGGACGAGCTGGAAGAAGAAAAGCAAAATGAAAAGCTAAGGCGTATATTATGGAGACTGCTGCAGAGAACAGATGCAGGGTTTATTTGGGTGTAGATTTGTAGTAAGCGGAGGACTAGGCACGATGTCTAGTGATTTCGCCAGGTGAGCGGACACATTGAAACAATTCTCATCAAGGCTAAATTCGGCAACATAAGCCTGATATGGTCTCATGTCCGCACAGAAGAACTCCTCGTCAATACCTATTTATGACATTCACATCCTTTAGAGCATCTCAACACCAAAATAGGAAGAAAAGCTCGGATAATCCGGCTTAGATGGCAAAGCTACGCTAAAGCCCAGGCCTCAAATATTTCGACTCCTATTCAAAGGGTAGTGGACGACCTCATATTAGATGGCGCACACAAGTAGATTAGGGCCTCAGCCAACTTCGTGTGTGCAATTGGGGGCAGCTTGTAAAAGACCGTACTAGCTGAAGAGGAGTGTTAGTTCAGGCTCCGATGCACCCAAGAGTGTAGCGAGTCGATCATATTGCGATCGACACTACTCCAGTATATAGACCTCCGAATATTCCCAACGTCCAATATACATAGATGTATATATACATCTATAAAGGGTGACCAAATAAGGACGATAGGAAAAAAAAATTTAATAAAACAACAACGGTGTGAGATATAAAAGTGATTCTGGCTTTATTTTGAAGCTGCGTTCATGTCATTATGTGGAATAGCACATCAGTCAAATAACTGCCTCGGCTTCGCTGGCAGTGCTTCAAGAGGTCGATCCAATGTTTGATGACTCAAATGTCAAATGTTGGCCTTGAGCTCGTCCAAAGTGGTTGGCTTATTAGCGTAGACTAAGGACTTGAGTGGTGTCAAATCGCATGATCGCGGCCGCCAATTGAAGAACGCTCGCCGTGAGATGACCCAGTCGCCAAATTTCTCCGACACAACTTCCAGCATTGCTGGAATCCGAATATCCCGCCAACATTTCCAGTGCCCAATAAGCGAATTCACGATTTTGTCTATGGTCGTCCGGCTTCAATTATTATAATAATTTTCGCACGTTCGGCAAGCGTACAACGATGGATGATGAAATGGCAAACCTTACTGAATATTTTGACAGCTGGATGTCATTGGTAGCTTTGACAGCTGCTGAAACATGGCAATTGGAAAAACAATCATTGCTATCTGGTCACCCGTTACTAGCTGAGACGCCACAACAGCAGCGAAATACTGTAAGGAGATTTAACGTAGAACGACCGCAATCATAACAAACCGTCACAGCGAGTCCGTAATCTTTCAATCTGTCATCAACACAGCCTGCATTAAATGTATGAATATCAGTGGCATTGATGCTTCTCAGAGAAATAAGAAAGAGCGTGAGAGGCGAGCGACTGATGAAACGGGGAGCTGCTACTCTAAAAAGATCGATCGGCAGTTTTAGCAAAATGTGAGAAGAACGTGTGAAGCCAAAAATACCCGAACAAAAGCCTGTAGGGATAAGCAAGGAAATTTAGTAGTTAGCTCACAGTAGGTGCATGCATATGGAAAAGCCACTTCTGTAGGCTGTTTAAGAGCAGAGGCGAATCAACTATTCAGCCGACTAATGTCAAGTAAAGATAGCACCACACCACACCACACGAAATGCCTGATGTAGGTCAAATATTCATTTTTTGCAAAAGGAAATCCCCAAAAACTTAATCACTGCTCGGTTTCGGAAGATGCTCTACCAGCAAAATGACTCCAAACTCCAAATAGAGTTTATAGTCCCTTTTCCCCTTCAGGTGAATACGGTGGATTGGAAAGGATATCAATTTCCAGCTGAAGAAGTTATTGTAAAGTTACGCGGCCGAATGTCTATTGACAGGCTGCTTTTCGGTCAACTTTCTATGCACTCTGTTAATTTCCTCACAATACTTGGCGGCGTTTATTGTTCCTCCTAGCTGAAGACATAAAAAGTGAAGTCGATGTCCTCCAGACTGTTCTGGACGAAGATCCTACTTGATAGTGTGTTTTGGTTTCTCGTCCTCATCCAACCACCACCCAGGTCTTTTACGGTTGCCATACCGAATCCACTTTTTATCACCGGTGATTATCCGGTTCAAAAACAGATCACTAAGCTAAGCGATGCAGAGATCTGTAGCCGCTGTAGTTTTTGGGACTAGCTCAATTTATGGGATAACCTGTCGATATCTCGACTTATTGTCATGGGGGATACTTTCCCTTTTCGTTAGGACTGCAACTACCGTTCCTATTAAGACATCGTCGTCAATTCTCGCTTCTTGTTTCCCGCACATGGCGGCATGTGCAGAGTGGTTTGTTATTTCAGAGGAGACAGTGTGAAAGGTTGGGGTTAATTTGAAAGAAACACGTAATGGCTTCGTATAAGGCATACACCAACTCATTTCCAAGATTTCGTCGGAGAAAGGTATTCCTGATCAACGTGACCCACCGATTTACAAGAAATAAGAAGATCCAAGCTGCGAGAGTTATAGAGGCATCAGTTTCTTTAACATTGGTCTCCTAAGATGATAGCACGTTTAGAGCGATTGAACACCACCTTCGGTGGGACAACGCAGTACAGAAACACCTTGCATTAGTGCGTAACTTTAGGCAGTTGGCAAAGGATAGCGCAAACTGGACAACTCTGTACGTTGAGTCCTTATTTCAGGCTGGGCTGCAGTGCCGTTTAAGTATGTAAGAACAAACTGTCTTTCACCCACAGGCTCAATTCGAACTTTATTGACCTTTGAAATGTTGTTTTAATATGTGCTCCACCAACTTTGTAGAATCGGATACCTCCCACAATTTCCTCATATTTGCCATTTCCAAGCTAACGGGTCTTCCCGTTATTATCTATAAATTATACCGAAATTCATCAATTCAAACTGTACATTGCCGTGGAAAATTTCCCCTCTAAAACACAAAAATAGAAATTCCCTTCCATTCCCCAGTTATCTGTCAATTTTAAATTGAAAAAAAAAAAAAATGTCCAGAGCAACGTCCAACGTTAATTTTGATGAAATAGCCAAAGTAATCAATTCCAACTTCGACAAACACAAAAATAAAATCCAAGAATGTTGCGTCAAGACATCCATCATACCCTTGAGCGAGTACTACGAAGCTCTTAACAAGGAGTACAAGGAAATCGAAAGTAGAAACCCACCTTCAAGTGTTAAACCAGATCCACTGGACTACCAACACCTTTTCAAGTTGTTCGACGAGTATCCTTCGAATTTGCAAAAACCCAAAAAGCAGCCGCTTAAGGAACTCCGCATGAACTACACAATCAAGGGCTCAAAGCAAAATAGCTTGTCATCTTCAATCAATTCATCCAAACTCTTTCTGGATCAACCGTCAGCCACAACAATTTACAATGGATTCCTCAAATACATTCAAAAGTTGTCTGCCTTCGAAGAGGAACTGCGGAAGCAAACCACTTCTAAGGAGTATCACGAGAAGCTGGAGAGCATCAACACGTTCGCCAAGGAATTAAATAAGCTTGTGTTGTCTATGGACGATGGGGTTGATGCTTTCACCGAGGAAGAGGAAATGAAGATCAAAAAAATCTCCGAGAATATGGAACACTTTGTGTATATTCAAGAGAACCAGGATCTCTACAGCGTGGCCGACGAGGATGATGGGAATTCCGCCAGAATTGGTGATTTAGTGGACATCGTCACTGACGCGCTGCTTGCTGTTAATTGTTATAAATCGTGTTAGAAATAAATTTCAATTATTACGAAGTAGCTTTGTTGTTTATTCGGAACTATTCGCTTCACAGGTGCCGGATGAATCCAGGTCACAATCGTCACTGTCGTTGTGGAGTTCACATCCGATCTGGTTGACGGTATCATTCAGGGCTAAGAGCTTTCTTACAGCATTTGCTAGAAAGTCGATCTTGGATTTGGTTTTTGTGATGTACACCTCAAAGTCTGCACACTGGCGAGTTGTGGTATCCTTGTTCATGAGGCGTTCAAAGATCTCGATAGTTTTCGCCAGAGCGTGAAGCGTTTCCTTACAATATTTGTACCGAGCAGCTGAGACATTTTCCTGCAAAGATTTTGCCTTCTGAGAAGCCTCGATTTGGAGGAGTATGTTGTTGGACTTTTCACAGATGTCTGAGATACAGTCTTTCTGAGTTTGGGTGGTAATTCGGGCGCGTTCTATAAGGAAATTGAAGAGCCGTCAGATGAATTTTGTAGAAGAGACTACACCTTACCCAGTTCCTCGATCATTTCATCGATTAAATCCGAATTGTGCGTGTTGTTCATTTTTTTTTTATAAAAATTCGTGAAGATCGATCTCTGTGGGCCAAAAATTTGAAATTTCAAAACAAACCACAACAAATGTCAATCAGAAGAATGTGGCGGAAGGGAAATTTGATAAATCTGATACAATTTGAAACCATGGGATCTAACAGGGTGCACTGTCATATTTGAAAGAAAGTTGATCTCCAATTTGCAATGCTTGTGACTAAATACATTTTCCAATTTGAAATCTTAAGAATTGCTACAGTGAAACTTGTTTCTAATACGTTCTTGACCTTACTGGTGTTCCAACTGTCGGCTCACAGGATAAAGTTGAAATGCAGGGAGATTCACTGCCTCGAATTGGCGGACATCGGCATCGGCAGCTGTGTTGCAGCCAAAGTCTTCCCTCGTCGGACTAGCTCTGATAATGTTTTCATTTTCTTTCTTATCTCTTTGGGTTCTCGGAACTATTCCTTCGGAAACCTGGAGACAGGCAACATACTTCCGACTAAAGTGAGCAATGTGGGGAGTTAACCTCTTAAAAAATCTGTAATCCAAGGTGAAACAGCATAATGTGAAAATTTGATGTTTGGTGAGCTTTTCTGGCTTAAAACCAAACACGAAGGGTCTTAGGCATTCACGTAAGATGGCAGACAAGATTTTATATGCGATGCTGAGGAGACTATTACCCTGAAGTTGGCGCAGTTCAGGGGATCGCCGTTCTAGGACAAAGAATGCTGAGGTTCCATTCGTCGCGCACACTTTTATCAACCCAGAGTTTAGAGATAAGTTAATGTATGCTCCGTATCCTATCACTACCCGATACTTTAAGCAACTTGACAGTTAAGCCATCGGGTCTAGCAGCTTTGTTAGACTTAAGCTGGAAATTGCTGTCCTGACTTCATCTTTATCGGGTGGACGGAAATGTTGTCTCTCTAGTGGATGGTAAAACTTTCGAATTTTATTATTGTGATAGCACAACTGTCCTTGTCGCGGACAAGGATATCACAGTTTTGAATCATTTTTTTTTCCGGACCACCCAATCGGATTTCTTGGATGTCGGTAATGTCTGTACGCGGTCTGTTAAGGGTTCGAACATTCACTACAACACCTAACCAACGTATTCCCAACTAACGCGACTTTCCTTATTGATTTTAGCATTGAAGCCCCAATGCAATTTGACTTTGTCCTCCGTACAGGCTACTTTAAATGTTTCGACAGTCTGCCATTCAATACCATTGCTCATTGAAACGTCCTTTTCATTGGTTTTCTAAATTTGTTGCACAAGCCATATCAAAAGAATTTTCAAATCAAATCAAATAATTAACAAAAGCAACAGTTTGCTGAGTTAATTTCCCTTTTATCAAAAAATTGTAATCTAGTACAATCAACATGTCCCATTTGACAGCTTAAAATTATTTAAGAAAACACCCAAGAATCTCCTGAGATGCCTTGAATTACACAGCTTTTTTTGTTTAAATTCGCCCAACAGGATGAGTAAACGACTTAAATCCCTCTCAGCTCATAAAAACAAGCTCATACGGGTCGAAGGCAAATATGCCTTCCATCGCGGCGATATATTCAACAATTTTGAAGAAGTAGCCGATCGATTGCAGGCTCATACACAGGAATCCCTGGTCTACTATTGGATCCGCGATAGTCGACTCGTTAAGTATGCACACACAAAAGTCTCCCGGAAAATCGACGAGAAGCTACAGTATTACAGCATAAAGTTCTCCTGCATATTTGGAGGGCAACGTTTCAAGTCCAAGGCAAATGGCATCCGTCCCTGTAAAAGGCAAACTCGACAGATTGATTGTCCAGCGTTCATCTCACTTCGGGCAACGAAATGTGGTCGCAAATTGGAAGTGATCGATGTATGCCATGATCATACACATGAGATCTCAGAGCAGGCTGTAGAGGAGTTGCCACAAAAGCGGAGACCGTCTCAGGCGATGTTAGAGGAGGTGAGTGCGTTAAGTAAACTCAACTATAAGTTGTAGAGAGAATTGTTTTTTTTGCAGATTCAAGAATTGTTACATTTGAATGTGGACAAGAAGATGATTATTGAATATGTCAAGCAAAAGGAGAACAAGAACATCCTCAGGAAGGATCTCTTCAACATGGCAACTCATATGCGATTGGGATTACCTCGAACTCGGAGCGTAGATGAGCAAAAGGTCATCTTACAAAGAATTAATTGTAAGTTAAACTTCATGCCCGTAAGCTTTTCCACAACGTTGCTCTTTCAGTAACTGCAACAGAGGAAGCCATCCAGCATGCCGTCTTAAGAAGACTTATCCAATTCGACTCAGTCTATCCAATCAACACGGTCGCTTACCAGGAAAGTCTAAAGTCAACTCAAAACACTCTCGATGTATTCGATACGAACAACGCCTCAGCAATTGATTTTACAGTTTTATCACCTGAAATCGATTTGTTAAACTCCACCGATGGGATAAAAAATGAAATCGAATACGACGAGCTCTTAAGCAATCGTATCATAGTTGATTACGAAGAGGAAGAAGTGCTTGAGAAAGTAAAATCAAGCTCAGAGCCCAACAACAGCTCTTCAAATGAAAAGAACTGGAACCAGCCTTCTAGACCAGAGGGAATCTATAAAGATTTCATTTGTGGTGACGATACCAACTACACCTATGACGACTTGCAGTTGAGTAAGGAAATTTCCAAACACGACGATATGGCGCCTTCAAGTCCTCATTCACCTGTTGCCGATGCTCCACCTGATCTAGATGACAAGGAGTATTTTAATGATCTGATTCTCATCTGCCCGGAAGAAGCTATCTGCTCGGCAGAAATGTCTTTAAACAGAGCTGAACACTTAGGTGAAGATGAAAGTATTATGGATCGCATGCCATGTGAACGAAGCAAAAGCCCTATAGCTGGAGTTGAGGACACGTCCGAAACGACCAAAGAACCTGTTAAAATGTTACGTCGAAAGAACTTGCCCAAGTTTCTAGCTCGAAAGACACGTCAAACGATTGTGAATTGTCGTACTTGCGGGACCAACGCAAGACTGATTAAAATGCAAATCTCTTACCTGAGGCAGCAGCGAACAAAACTAATTCAGGAAACGGAGATTCTGAAGTTGCAGAAGCAAAAGTTGAGCGCCGAGATTGGCAGTTTTACAAGAAACCTTTTACTGTGATTTTCAAATTGATTTTATGAAGTTTTTAATCTTTAACTCTTAGATGCACTTAGGATGTAAATGTAAGTCTTTGTCGGTTATATAGTATAGAAGTTTAGCAATTCATTGTGGCTTAGTATGAAATACAAAATAAGTTGTAGTAATAGATACGTGAGTTTGGATTCTGTGTTTCAATTGCATCGTACCGGGTATTAAAGCTGTGATCTGAGGGAGCAGACAGTTCATGGTAACGGTCACATCATGCTAAATGCATTGGCTCTCAATAGCTCAACAAAATCAAGCAACGTTGGGAGCGGTTGCTACAGGCAAGTTCTGCTGGTTGAAGGCAACGGGCACTCCATGAAACTAGTTCACGGAAACAAAGCAAAGAAATAGGAATCGTGTTGCAACCCTGTACCGTTGTTGGCACAGAAAAGTTGTGACGATTAAGCTAAAAACCCTTCTGAGGTACCTGCATTATCTGGTCTCAGTCTTTCCACAGGTTGCGGTGTAAAGGTAGGTAGGTAGGTAAGAGTGGCTGTTGGAAACACTAACCCACTTAGGCCTATTGGCCCATTGTGATGCGACGTGGATCTATGATCCTCTTACTAATGTAACCAGTTTGAGCTTACGATGAAGCGTAGGAGACTGTTTACGTCTTTATTTTTTAGATCGTTGTAGAAGAAAGCTTCTAAGTGAAGTTTTCTTCTCTAGGAGAGAGCTGGACATGTACAGAGTAGGTGGAGGACAGTCTCCTCCTCTTCTTCGTCCATGCAGCTTCAACAGAAATCATCTGTAAAAGCGCCAAGCCTTCTTGCGTGCTTGCCTATGAGGCAATGTGCAGTTATGACACCTATGAATGCGTCGAGATGTTTCCTATTTCGAAGGATCAGACTCTTAGAGCGATTCAGATCTAGCTTTGGCCAGATCTGTTTGGTCTCTAGACATGTTGGTCCAACAGTCCACCTAAGGTCTTACCTAAGCTTTAGTATTAATTTACACGTAGCGACCAGGAAACCTATGCTACCTATGCTCGTGGTGCACTCGAAAATTATAGTGTGCTGCGCAAAGAAAACGAAAAAAAAAAATTAATAAATAAATATCACACAGTGCGGGTATCCCACCTCTCCCGCTAATGATCGAAGTACTGTTGCTAGCACTCAATCAATCACTGCCGTTACTATATTCACCATACGGTACGGGCAGTGACCGATTCTATGTAACCACTGATGGATAGCGGGTTGTGAGTGAAAATTTTGTTGGTGCACTGTTTCTTATTGTTGTAAGTGCATAGCACCTACAGCAATTTGATTCGGTAAACCAACGTCAGAATTTTCAATTCGCAGCCTTGCTTAGTATCATCGGTGTTTCTGTTTTCTGTGTTTGTCTGTGATTACGACTAGGGAATTCAGGGTAGACTTAGCCAATATACGCAGGCTAAAAAGTAATTTCGGCACTTAGTGAAACACGGATAGATCCCCGCTCACACCTCTCAGACCTACGAATTAGTGCCATTATTCTTCTCTCACCGCGGCTTACTACAATGTCCCAAAGGTAGTGATTTTTGGTCGTTCGTCAAAAACATTAGAAATTCTGCCTCATCCTCCAGTCCAACGCTCGTTTACAATGACATTCTAGCTGTCAGCTGGAAGGCCAATCTGCTTGCCGCATACTTTGCGCCCAGCTCAACACTTCCAGATTGTGCTTTGCCTCCGTCTACACTTGAGTGCGTTGATTTTTCAATGGGACGAATCCACTTTCGCACTCGTGTAGTAGCAAGAGTACTTAAAGATCTTAACATTCACAAATCCGCTGGCCCAGATGGTATATCTTCCCTTCTTCTGAAGAGGTCTTCTTCCACGCTGGCAAAACTACTGCGTAAGCTTTTTCATCAATCCTGCTCTTTAGGACTCTTTCCGAGCAGACGGAAAACAGCGTTTGTCCAGACCGTCCCTAAAATCTTCTTCTCTCTCCTCCTACAGAACCATTGCACTTACGTCCCTTCTTTCCAAGGTCATGGAAGCGCTGATAAATCTTCAGCTCAGGAAATATCTCGGCAATACGGTTTTCGTAGCAACAGGTCCATTGGTGATTTGATGACATGTCTCACCGAAGAGTGGAACCAAGGACATCAATCTGGCGATAGCAAGATAGTTGCACTTGATATTTCTCAGGCATTTGACGGAGTTTGGCATCAGGCTCTTTTGTCGAAAATGCGTGCTTTTGGGATCGACGACTCTCTTCTCCAATGGATTAGAAATTAATTTTCGGAACGTTCAATTCAAGTTGTTTTGGATGGTTTCAAGTCTGATATCCACAAAATAGCTGCTGGTGTGCCCTAGGGCTCCGTTTTGTTTCCGACACTCTTTTTAATTTTCATCAACGATTTCTTGTCTGCTAATATATTCCTTTGCTGACGACAGTACTCTCTGCTTTTCATATGCGTTCCCGGACTCACGTCCCTGCTCTTCGGCTATAGAACGGGAACGGCAGCGTATGTTAAGCTCATTAAATTCTGATATAAACAGCATCACCAATTATGGGAACAATCGACAGTGTGGAATTTAATACTTCCAAAACTCAATGTTGTCTGCTGTTGTTAAAATGAAATCCAAACACCAAACCGAAATACACTCCATTCTCAGTATGTGCGTCAAAGACAACTTACATTGGAATGACCACATATGTGATGTCGCCAAAAATACCGCGAAAAGTCTAGGTTTCTTCAAGCGATGTAGGAAATATTTCAACCCCTCTGACTGACCTGGCTTCAATATATAAGGCGGTCACCCGCCCGAAATTGGAGTACAATTTTGCACTTGCTTGATAGGATTCAAAATAGTGCGATAAAACTCATATGTGATGCCAATGTCACATAGTCGTCCAACACCCTCGAACACCGGCGTAACGTCTCCTGTCTTACCTTGTTGTATCGCTATTTTCACCACCAGTGCTTGAAATTGCCAGTAGCATTCCGCCCCTTCAAATTTTTAACCGTAACACCCGTCTCCCTATGAATGCTCACCAGTACACACTCAAGCCCATTTTCGGACGTACTCTGAAATATCGTGATTATTTCCTAAGCCGTGCAACTTGCTTATGGAATGTCCTGCCGAGCTCTTTATTTCCTAGCCAGTATAATTTGCATACATTTAAAACCAACGCACATCGGCATCTCTCTCCCTAACTTCCACGTTATTAATGCAAAACCGCCAATTTTAAATGATATTTTCGCACACGCCCCTGACTAAATAGTGACACCTCTGCGATTATTATTAAGTTCCGGTCTACTTATGATAGGAACTTCGTACTCTCCAAATACCGACAAAACAACAAGAAACAAATAAACTTATGCGAAGTTGGATTAAACTCGCACTCAAATGTTTACCTGCGCGAGTGTCTATCGAAATCCAACAACAATTTACTGTATCTTGCTCTCCAACTAAAGAAACAAAAAGAACTCTCATCAGCTTTTACGATGCGCGGACGTGTGTTTGGTAAACGTCAGCCCATTGATGAAGCTCTGGAAATTAACAAAGGGCTGTCCAGAATGTGAATCTGAAGCTTGAATCTGTATCTGATATCGAACTGTCAAAAGTTGAATACATGTATAGCCGTAATAGGGCCCATACACTACACAAACTGTCGCTGCAGAAATATATATTTTGTTGTTACAAAAATGTGTATCCATGTCGTCTGTTTGCAACGACGGTCTGAGCAAATACAAAATATTTTGAAATTTTCTTGGTCTGTGCAGACGTGTCTGGGCCCTATAAGCGCCAACACAATGCGTATCTGTGTGTTCGAGATTGACGTGTATCTGCGTTTGACAGCGATTCAAGCTTCAGATTCATATTCTGGTCAGCCCTTAAGGCTATAGAAACGATAACGGTAAATCCAATCATCATCTACTGATTCTTCGATGTGTTTAAACAATTGTTTGCATGCAAAAACTTGCAAGTTGTAATTAACTAGAAGGGCATAGTTGACACTATAAGCACAGATAATAAATCTATACAGATGTCTCATCCCTGTAGAAAAAAAACGGTTCACTTTTGGTCGGCTAGCCGACACGAGCTTTCGGAGTAATATAAAGCTTTTTTATTTTCTCTCTTTCTTGCTTTGTTTACTGAAAGATTTTTTTTTTCTCTCGCCGTAAGTTGTGGGCAGTAGCACCAGGAATATGAAAAACATATGCAAGGGGCTTGAGCGAAGGGATATGAAGACTTGGCTGTTTGTTTTCATTCAACTGCAACAGGAAATTATATAATTTTTCATGAATTGGTATTTTATTTGAGCGTATGGGTATGTATGTAAGAAAGAATAATTAAAAGTCCAGCTCGATACCCACCACCTGCTTATCGATTTTAACGCTGCCTATGACAGCAATTATTGAGACGAGCTATATAGATCGATGTCTGGTCTTGACATCCCTGCCAAACTCGTCCGTCTGTGCAGGATGACGATGGATAGCGCCCGCTTCTGAGGGATATGTTTGCCTAATGTCGGCTATATGATTCTATTCAGTGTACTGTGTGAACGCGTAAAACCTCTTCGGTCCATAAAAATTTACCGAAAGCAGTGTGACTTAATTCCTGGAAGGAAAATGTTCTTAAACGCAAGCTGCGAAAGTCATTTGTTCGAAAACAACATCATAAATCACACTACATTTGCAGCATGTTCGATAATGCAGTGTTTGTAGTGCAGATGTTCATAAACGTCAACTGCGCTGCAAAAAAGCAACCACAAATCTGCGCTGTGCATTAAAAAAATTGGAAAAAAAGATTGAATCCGAATATTCAGGGGATGAGTGCAGTCAATGTGCCTGTTTACCTTGGCGACGGGATGTCCTCACCATGAACGTCGTGTTCACATTTTCATGGGGTTGAAAGACTTTTCGACAAGTGGAACACTTGAATCGGAGCATTTTTAAATTTGAGCAATTGGCCTGAAACATACCTTTTTTCCTATTCTTCACACTTCCTTTCTCATCCACGATCAAAACTAAAATGAAAAAATATGTCAGAAATGGAACGATATGGAAAAAAACGATGTGTTGCATCACTTTAGAAATGGATTCTCGATGGAAGTAACCCTTCTTCTTCCGACTTCAATAAAAAGCGTTCCCTCTCTTTCGGACAATCTTACTGGCTTCGCCAATGTGAACAGGCACAATGGAGCCTACCACGTTCGGAAAACTATTAGCCCCACGCAAATAGTTAAATTGGGCGACTATAGAATCAATTTCTTCATTAGAGGCAGGCCATTTCACAAAATTTTTGTCAATAATTTAACAATACTCTTGCAAGTTTTCACAACAATTTTAAATACACTGCTGATAGATTTATTAAACCGGTCTCCTATTTCCCTGTATGAATTTTTATTTGCTAGCGTCCAGAGAGTTATGTATAGACATTCTTCCAAATTCGTACACGGCCGTCCTGTCTTTGCATTTGTCCACGAAGGCTGTAATTCTTCTTTAAGTTTCTACAATTATGTATATGTGTATATGTACCACAAATAACTTACAGAAAAAATGCTTTTGGACATCCTGCAGTGATCCTAGAAATTCTCGTCGGAAAATTTTTTAATCGTATTCGGAATTATCTGAACTTTTGGAATTGTTCGTCGTGCATTTAGCAATAACTTATTTTTATTTAATAGTCTGTTTCTTACACGTAAATTTTTATAATTGTTATTACTTGTACTCTCATTAAGATTTTCCAACACAATTTTCTCAATAAATTTTGTTAAGGGTTCCATTTTGCTCTGTTCGAAAATGTCAAATGCTCTTGCAAGAATGAAATCATGTAGATGAAGCCCCATTTACAATACTGCGAGATGCGATACGAGAGCCGCATTCGAATTCAAATACGAGAGCTCTCGCATTCAGACATCGGACGTCTGTTTACAATGATGCGTCAAAACACAACTCACAAATAACAAGCTCAAAATGAAAACAACAACAATTTAGCTGTCACGCATTGCGAGAGTTTTCCAGATTTTCGAAATTGACTGCGATGCTCGCTGCGAGATTCGCATTATTGTAAACGAACACATCAAATTACATGTTACGGCAATATTTTTGACAGTTCATGCGCTCTCGTTTTCGAACAACATATCGCATCTCGCAGTATTGTAAATGGGACTTGACACATTGCAATACTTAAGGGTTGCGAACATCAAACTGCAAACGTCATTTGGTATCGTTGATCTGTGTCATCTACATGATTTTTTTCTTGCAAGAGCATTTGACGTTTTCGAACAGAGCAATCATCCTTGAATGCATGTTATTACGCAGTGCAAATTTCTGGCTGCTTTTTTGCAGCGCATATGACGTTTATGAACAACTGTCCTGCAAACACTGCATTATCGAACATGCTGCAAAGGCAGTTTGATTTCTAATGTCGTTTTCGAACAAATGACTTTTGCAGCTTGCGTTTAAGAACATTTTGCAAAAGCAATTTGATGCAGACGACGTTTTCGACTTTGCATGTGTGAGTGTGACAAAAGTGACAAGTGACTAAAGCAAAACACGAAAAGAAATAAAATGATTTTTCTGCTCTTTGTAAGCACTTGCAGCTTTTTAAAAAGCTTTTTTTTTTAGCTCGATTTCATTTTCATATGACACAACTTCCCATATGAATGAGACATCTGTATAGATTTATTATCTGTGCTATAAGCACTATAATGTAGGGACTTACCTGTATGCGTTTTTATGAATTGAAGGAAGGCATGAGATCCCACAGATTCAGTATATTTCAGACGTTTAAAGGCAACAAAAATACAAAACCCTGTGCATTTCAATTCTCTGCCGAAATTTATTAAATGCCAGCCTAACAAATTCCATCTAAATTAATTACAGTTCCTTTGCGTGTCTTAATTTATGGAACAATCAATAAAACTGAAAAATAAATTCCAAATTTCAAAAACAAAACACTAGAAAGCGACAGTTATTCTGACAGAGAACTTATTTTCGAAAGAAACGAAACAATTTGTTGGATTTTTGCTTCTTTTTTTTTCTCAAATCAATTCGATTCAATCTTTTGTGAAACAAGAGCAATATTACATATTTAGTGTTGTTTGTTTTAAATGTTTTTTTTTGTTTTTAAGATAATTAGTTTATTACGGTAAATTACAAATTTTTACTCATATACATCCTCTTTGTCGGCGACGTATCTGATTATGTCGGCAGGTCTAATTAGCTTCTCGGCATCGGAATCTGGAATCTCGAAACCGAATTCATCTTCCATGGCCATTATGACTTCAACATGATCCAGGGAATCGAGACCAAGATCAGTGATGAAATGTGAGTCAACCGTAAGCTTTTGTGAAATAGAATAGAAAGCATTGTTAGGTTTTAATTTGTATTTTCTTAATTTATTGAAAGGAAAATAGAGTTTGTGGCAATTGCAATCGATAGATGTATTGTAGTTATATGTTTACACACACACAAAAGAAAAATGAAGTAGGGAAAGAACTTAACTAAGTGTTTACCTTTTTAGGATCAACTTTATCGTACAGGTTCAACACGAGTAATACGCGTTCTTTGATCAATTTTAACGATAGCGGTGGCTTATCCGAAAATAGACGTATCGATTGCGACTGCCAAATACTCCTATCCTGAGACACCAAACGAAAACAGAGAAAAAAGAAGAAGAGAAAAGCATGCATTAGTTTTGGTTGTCTTTTGGGAATTTACCTTATCAGCTGTGACTTTGTCGTAGGCAGCTATTACTTTAAGAACACGTTCACGAATGTCTTCTTTTGTTATTTTCGCAGAATACATTCGTTTTGATTGAACTAAATGCTTCAGGAAATACAAAAAAAAAAGCAGAGACATGATTAGTTTGTAAGAATTGTTTGTTGTTTTTTTTTACGACGAAGAAATTAGAAAAAAAAATGTAAATGAAGGCGGAAACTTCTTGTTATATACACGACGAGTTGGGGTTAGAAAATTCACAGATTAAAGATTTAGAAAAAAATAAATGCCACTCGTACATTAAGTTGGCCATGATACATAAGTCTTGTCCTAGCCAAATAAAATACAATATAGAGAATTCAATCTACCTACAAAAATAGTGCTCAAACATAAGAGGATAAATTTTTTGAGAAGAAACTCATTTACATATTGTTTATACTCGAATGCAAAATTTGATCTTTTAACCATTCATCTCATGCAGTTTTAGTTGTCCGAAAAAAATAATGTTTGACGGGCCGCACCCGGGAGCCTAATGCCAGATCGGTTGTAATGAACCCCAATACACTACAAATTGAGTCCAGCCCATATATGAATAACATGAACTTTGTTCAACAATCAGGCAATGAAACCACATCAACCGACACACACGCAAGCGATACTAGTGATCAGTCAAACAATTAGGTTGGGGAAAAAGCATCGGGCTTTTGTTGTCCATTCTTCTGTACCCTCTGCAATTTTTCTTCTAGAACCATCAGTGTAGAATATTTTCGGTTTCTTGTCTGAGTCATATGATTTTCACATGCCTCTTCTGAAGGTAATTCTACGTCAGAAGGAGAGTGTTGCAGAGATCGGAACAAATCATAATCTGACGATGCAATGTCAGGACTATTCGGTAGATGCAGCAAAATTTTACAGCCAAGGCCTTTAAATTTTTGCCGAGTCATCATCTGTGTGATATGGCGTTGTCATGATAAAACAGAACACTTTCCTGTTGATCAATTCTGGCCTCGTTTTATTTCAATTTCTTGGTTCAAATGCATTAATTGCTGGCAGTACACATTCAAATAGCTTAACTAGGTGGTAGTAGCCCATGATGTATGATAGCATTCCGATCCCATCAAACAAACAGCATCACCTTTCTTGCCGTCAATCCTGGTCTTTCTCCTTTTTTTTTTATAATAATTTACGCGCACCTAATGGGTTATGATACTCTTTTACTGTTGCCAGGGCGCGGGCGGAAAGATAGAAGGAGGAGAAAGGAAAACATTGTTGTGATGTAGTGGTTTGAAACCCAGGTATATTTGGTTTCGATATTAGCTCTCCGGGGGGTGGAAGTCCGAATAGGACGGAGAGTTTTTTCTTCACTCGGAATGATTCAAAGGTTATCAATTTTCACGCTTGTTTTGTGCTTGACACTCTACAACAGCCAAATCTACGTGTCAGTGTTATGCCTTCACACAGAGAATTCTTCTGACTGAGTTCCAATTACACAAATGAAAAACTTGAAAAACTTGTCACGAGTAGGATTCGAACCTTGACCCTCCGAGTGACAAGCGATTGCTAATACCACTACACCACAGTCACCCACTACTGTTTATGGAGCTACATCATATTTTTTCGAATAAGACCGCTTTCGCACAACATTGTCGTATGTGACCCATTTTTCATCACCCGTTACCAGTTGCCTTAAAAATGACTCGATTTCTGTCAACAGCTATCGCTCGTCGAGTTTCTTTTTCTATCCAACCCGTTCCAAATTTCTCACAAATATTTTGTGGTCGATCTCAATTGCTTTAACGATTTCATGACTGCTTATGTTCCGGTCTCGCTCAGCTTCTTCCACGATTTGTTCGACTTTTTTTCAGTGTTAGGTCGACTAGATCGGGGTGCATCTTTCACACCAAAATTTTCCAAACGAATTCTCTTGGCAGTAGTTTTCAATAGAATTGTCTTACACGCCTGCGCCGAATTCTTCCCTTTATCGTATAAATTTTCATACAACACACCAATAGTAATAAACTTGATCATCAATGATCAGCTGAACTGTCAGCTGTCAAACATAAAAAAGAGTTGGCAGGTGCAATCAACTGTTTCAAAGTTATGATATTTCAAGGAAAAATTGATGCCAAATGAGGCCTAGTTAATATTTTTCATCTTTATTCCATTTATTGGGTCACTTAATGGCCTACAAATCATAGAACACATTATTCGAAATAACAGCGAATTTGTCTTCCACCACGAAGTAAGACACTCTGGTCATTCATCGATCGCAGCACATAGCACATACATAGGAAAATTTTTCCACTGTTCGGTTAAGGGATCGCTTTAAAGGCTCAATATTTCGTTGTCGAGGAGACCAGATCTTGCTCTCGAACACAAAGCAAAGCTTGTTATACAACTGGATGAGGTGTGGACTGTTAGGGAACAATCCAAGAGTTTTTGTTTTTGAGTGTGGTTTGGGATTCGTGGACTGGATCACAATCTTATTGGCGAGTACTGTTTGGTTGAGGAGCTCCTCAACACCTGCCAAAAAAAAAAAACTGTAAACTGGTAATATTTCACCGAAGTTTTGGAATATTTCTTTCCTTACGTAATTGCATCAATGCGACGGTGAGTAAGTATCCTGTATCTTCTATGCATCGAGTGACAAATCTTTCTTAACCATAATCTCCTAAGCAAAGAATTCCTGTTTTTGGGATTGCGCCGCTTTAATGGCACTCGGAGTTCTTGCTTTTCGCCTTTTTGATGTTGCATTTGTTAAGGTCAAGTACAATAACATAAGTTTCGAGAATGTTAAGTTGGGTTCCAGTCATAGTACTCGGCTTGGTATGCATTATATGCGCCAGGCGTCATAACTGCAAATGCAAATTTTTGGAATATTTTTCCTACCAAACGAGCCCAGTTGTTGCCTGGCTGTAGTGAATTCTAGACAAGCCCCAGATAAAGTACTTAGAGGTTTAGGTGCATGATCGTCTGTGTGTTTCTCTGGCGAGTCTCTACGCTTCTTTTTAGGAAGACATTTTTTTCACAGCTCGTCCTTTTTACAAGGTTGACTCTTGTAAAAAGGTTCTCGCCGTGACCGCTCCCCTACAATCTAGCAAGTTAGCAGTGAGGGACTGATCCTTTCCTGACAAGTTCCATAGTTTTTAAAAAAAAATGTAAACATGTACCATAATTGCCTAGATTTCGTGGTGAGGTGACGCAGGGTAACGTTTGTCGACTACCACGCAAGAATCGAGAATTAAACTTCAGATTACATCGAGGAGTTGTCACCGCCGTTTGGAGTCGGAAAAATTGTAGGTTTTGGAGATCATTGTGCAAAAAATTATAAAACAGACAGCGTAGTGGGTGAGAGACTAGCCCTTGATTGACCCGGACTGTTGGGCCAACAATTAATTTGCTTGTATAACTGAGACTTGATACCAGCTCAGCTGATTTGGCTTGATTTGATTCCACGCTTTTGAATGGCAAGCAGGCCTGCCTGTAATACACTGGCAGTATCCGAAAGTCTGTAAGATTTTGAGGTGGCCAAGGGTTCCGAAAACACATCCACAATGAAGTCATCTTTAAATCATCCTTGTAGAGTTTGTATTCTATACACATGTTGAGTCGCAGTCCCAGACCACCTTGCTTGTTATGCCGTTCCGCCTTGTAGGGAATTTTACGTCAAAGAGTCTTGTGAAACCTAATCTGCCACCATAGAGTTTCACTTCAGCTTCTCAGAATCTGTTCACTATATGCACTGTGATACTTTCATACCTAGTTCTAAATGTTGAAGATATAATCTGGGGTTTCGGTATCAGTAAACATAATTTAGAAACGTCAATTTAGTGCAATCTCAATAATGAATAGCTTTACACCGTAATAGTGACGCTGTACATTGGAAATAATATCGTGGTCGTTTTGCCCCTTCCGGCAACACAATTCATCGTTTGACATCAAATTTTATTGAGCACGGGTCTCTAGAGAATAGCCAAAAACAGGTTAGATAGCGTCCACACCGTTCCAATAAAGTTGTTGTTAGAGAGTGCAGCCGAAAACCCAAACGTCTCGTATCATCGATGACAATCGGTATCGGTGGATGTTGGCGTACTTAGTGTGTAAGCAAATGCGTGCAAAAGGTCTACAAAATCACAAGAAGCAAACAAGAAAATTTCTATACCGAAAATCCAGATGACGCACACTGTAGAATGTTTGGAGTATCTACCGGAGTCGACGACAGAACGCCTTTGGAATGAAATTTACTCGATCTTGTCTCCCTGAATCACGGGCGTGTTTATTTAAGAAACAGCGGCTAAAAATCGACCTGAGTCAAATTCTACTGAGGTTGAGTTCTGTTCAAGCCTGGCGATTTGTAAGAGCCCAGAACATTTTTAGTAATAAGGAGTGTTATATTTTTTCAGGAGCCAGGTTGGAAGTGCCACGAGTCGAGCTTTGATTTGCTATCCGTGCATCCATTAAAGTTCAACAATTGGGTATGCCATAAACTGAATAGGTCCAAGAATTGTGTGCATCATGTAGCATAAAACGCTGTAGCAAAAGAATTCTGTTTGACGATCCGTGGACAGATGCTGCATAAAAGCCAAAGCCAATCAAACCAAAGTCTGATCTTCATCCAGTAAAGTTTATAGTGACGATTTGTTTAACATCGAGAGAACCAATCCACCTATCATTTCTTTAACCCAGACAAACTGCAACAACAGGGAAATATATATTTCAAGGAAATGTCGTGCGAAGAAAAACCTCCAATACCTCGAAAAAGTTTTAGATACCTATGGGCCCGAGTATGTTCCCCATGGACTTTTTAATTTGTACAACAAGCAAACCAATAATATTACAGAGAAGAAGCCAGTACTCTCTTCGTGCCAATTGGTTCTATCGTTTTGATTGAAGCCGGGGAGAGAAAATAAGAAATATTATATGGAAGCTTTTACTCTGAAGAAGTACAAAAAGATACGGACAACATGCAAGACCCATCCTAAGAGTCTATAAAAGAAGATATTCAGCTAATCGTCTGGATAACAATAACCATCAGGCAATGTCACATTTTCGATAAAATTCATCCAATAACCTTCTGATGCATAACATCTGACCGTATGTTGTCATGGACATCCTAGTTACACACGATCAATACGGTGTATTGAAGTCCTACTATTTTATTAGGAAAGTAAGTAAGAAAGGTTAAGAACAAAATATGTCTGCATATAATGCAATATAAACTACTCAAAACAAAATAGGTCAGACTAAGTTTTTAGGCTCTCATTTCAAAAAAAAAAAAAAAAAAACGTTTAGTTCCGTGATTGCATGGGTCGGTAAAACGTTCACATTCACCTTGTCTTCTCCACACGCTTACTCGTTTATCGTCACTAAAAAACTGGACCTTACCTTTTCTGTAAAGAGTACAGGCCTTCAGTTGTCCATAATCCAATCCGAATGCTTAAGCGCGCTGCCCAATGTGCCCTTGTCAGTTTCGGTCAAATGGCGTGCACTCTGGACCATTGACCATTTCCGTGGAGTCGATTACGTACGGTTTGATCACTCACTTGAGTGCCAGTAGATTGCCGCAGTTGATTTTGTAACGCCCGGGCGGTTATGGTACGCTACCAACGTGCAATTATTCTTACGTACCGATTTTCTTGCGCAGTTGTGACCTTGATTTTTCCTGATTCAGGTAGAGTTCCCAGATAGATGATTGGGTAACCTGACACTGTCTACTTTGGCCAATGTCCCTGGTTTACACCCGAAATCTATTCTGACGAGGTCCAACTCTATCGAATTTGCCCTCTTGGTATGACTCCTTACAAAACTGTCCTGGAGCGTATATCAAGCTGGTAAACCCTCTCAAAATAAAAAGTATCGACATATGCGAAAAAAGCAGTTGATCTTCCTACTTCACAGACGCCAAGCTAAATGGCTCAAAAATTGAGTGACACTGCAAAAAATCTAGGAGTTGTGGAAATACTAAAGTGGAATAACCACGTCAATACTACAGTTGGCAAAGTATATGGAATGTTACGACAGCTCTGGATGCTACACTACTTCTCCCCTTTCAAAACCCGCTTCGTACTAACTAAAACGCTCCTTGTACCAATTCTTAGTTATGAGTGCTAAACTTTCTGTTACTGTGAGGCTATGAGTAAGGTAAAATCTAACGTCGCTTTCAACAGTATTGTGTGTTACATTTTCAATCTTTGACGTCTCGACAGAATCTCTCACTACTCGAAGGTGCTCTTCAACATGTCACTTGACAATCTCATATGCTATCGATTCCTTATATTGCTTTCCAATGCGACCCAAACCAATCAGTTTACCTACTCAATAAGATTAAATTTATCACTCCTGATAGATCTCGCCAAATCATTCACCCTCGTTATTTATGCCTAACATCTGAGCGACAATAATGTCTATACGCCTGTTGAACTCCTTACCACGGCGTGTCCGAAGGTCTTGTGGCAACAGCAAGTTTAAGAATGAACTTAAGTCCTTCTTCATGAACGATACAACTATTGATTTGCTTTAATGAAGCGGGAACATTTGTCAATCTACCTCAAGTTTTGAAGCCTTTAGAAATGCCCGGCCGCGCCCACAAAACCTATGGTTTAATAAACAGTGCAGGCAGGCTCATGTAGCAAAACAACTCACCTACGGAGCGGGGCTTCAAAGAAGGGCAAGAGAGACTCGAGCAGTCTACGAACAAAGGAAGAAAGAAAATCGCTTTTTTTGGTGGTAAGATAAAAAGCATGAAAGGATAAACATAACATGTCAACAAGACCAAAACAAAAGGCTGTAGAGATGAGCAAAGAAATTTAGTAGAAGGTCACGATCGGTACTGACGATTTAAAAAAAACTGCTTCCGCAGTCTGTTACCTGCCGGGAACGGCCCAAATTCAGAGCGAATCATTTAAGTTGAGCAATAAAAGCCAAGATTTTCATCTACCCAAATAAAATAAGGCCTAACTGCCAAGTTGTTTAAAGAGACCAATTGTTGGAGAGAACAAGACTAGCTTATTCCAAATATAAATGTAACCTCTGGATCGTTTACTCAATCCACAAGAAAGCAGGCCTTCACATCCTTCACATCGCGTACAAGATTTTGTTTGGAAGAAAATGTAAACACATGAAACCATTTGTAAACCATCTGATTGACCCGACCCCAACCTTTATAATTAGGCCTGGTTAGTCCACAATTAATTAAATATCCAAAAATTTAGTACCTCATCCGAAATCAAACAAAGAGTTACGCTTATATACCTAAGAATGCAACTTTGCCGACTCTTTAGCATCCCAATCCTGCTTTATGGAGCAGAAAAATGGACATTGATGAATGCGGATGAAGACATCCTAGGCCGTTTTAAACCCAAGATTCTACGAGCAATTTCTGGTTCCGGTTATATTGGCCGATGGTGGGGAAACTAGGAAAGAGATAGGAGCGAACTATACAGCGACATCGGCATCGAACTCATTAGGAAAATACAATGTGCATGGGTCACGTACATGGGTAACTTGCATCTTCGATTCCATAAAGTACTAGAGGAAGAAATAGCCTTAGGTGTCGTGAAAAGGTCTTTAACCACCTAACAGTGCACATTTTAAGGTTTATTGGTTACATCCCAAGTTCACATTGGACATTTAAGTAAGTAACTGCAATTTATGCTAAGTTCACAAAAAGTTTCCATCAAACCAAAAATCTGGAAAAGCATTCTGTGCAGAAGCAGAACCCAATGGACCGGTGGGATTTCTGTTTAGCATTTCCTATTTCATTAAAGTGATCAAGTACTTCTCCTCTACTTCTACATTCAAACCACTGTATGTGATTTCCTTTTCCCATTTCTAGAGTCAGTTGGAAAATTTCACAATTTATAGTTTTCGTTTTGTTGGGCGGCCAATATATATAAAATGTTCGACAAACTACTTGAAGGTCTAAGGGCATTTCTTTTGTGTGCACAAAGTCAGGAGATAACACGTAAATCAAAATCGAACAAATGATAGGTTCATTTGATAAGCATGAACAAAATAGTTGAAAATAATTTATTCAGCGAGACTTTGGTCGCTCAATAGTTTTATTTCGAAGCCCAGGATTCTATTTTTGAAATGTAAATGCAAACCCTTGGACGTGTATTATAGAGAAATTAGCTCATTTATTGGCAACTAAGTGTCGAGTTTGTAATTTCAATTAACACATGTCTCTGAACTATGCGCTGATGAGTAGCTGTTATCTCTCCAAAATTGTGTCTTAATGCCTCCAATTCCAATATGTCGGGTGCTTGAGTACAGTTTACTTTTTTTTGTGTCTAATGGCATGGGTGATGCAATTAAGGGCAGTGCATGCTCGATTTCACGTACAACTCCTCTTGATCAAACTTGACATCCGTTCCAACAAAAATTATGGCTCACTTTAGACTTCTATCCACCTCATTCTGATGTCGTAACCGAGGAAGACTCAATGAAAAATAAGAAAAACAAAATCATGATGAAAGAAATTCCGTTCTGAAAGTTGAGGTTAAGCAGCATATGCTACTCTACACTGGATAACCCCCCATGGAGGTCGTACTCAGCCGAATCCACCATTAAAATCAGCTACCCTTCTTATCATGCATTAGAATATTTAATATTTACTTGATTAACTTTGGTGCAAATCGCTGGGGCAGCAAAACTCCTGTGCATCATCCGAATTTGTGGCTGAATTGTAGCAATACGCCGACCGTTGCTGCGGAGTGCATTTGCTGCGATAGTAAAGTTTCGGCTACAGCTACGTACAACTTGAGACAGTGACATGTTTGAAGCCTGTAAGAAATGAACGTTTACACTTTTAATTTACACGCACTTAATTAGGAATAAAATGAACTACAAGTAATTACACTGAATTTTTCGGTCCCAGTTGAATTATGTAAAAACCTCTGCTGTCTGTCGACGTGATTATAGACAAAAGAGGGAGATGGTGGCATTTGCTCGATTGACAGATATGTCAACAAAATTTCCTTTGGTCTATAATCACTTGGGTTAATTTTGAATACCTCTTAGTTGGGATATTTCCAAACGGAAGTGACGTTTTCGAATTAGCAGTTGCAGAAAGACCGTTGTCAGTTGATAAAATTGCTTCCATATTAAGGGAGAGGCAGAAAATTCGTATTGTACTGTGGACTGATACAAAGAAACTAAACGGCCATTCTTGAGGCAAAAAATTGCTCAAAGACGGAAAAATAGCTCGTAATTGGAATGGTCTAGCATAGAATGTTAGAGCTATCGTTCCGCTGTTATGTAAGGATATTAAATGAGTTCGCTCCAAATGTGGGAATACCTCATTCTTAAGTATGTGAAAAGTCTTTGCTAAAAGTCGGAAAAGCATCTCAGGTAAGCTGTGTAAACAATGCGGCTAAATCTTGATCGATATCGATTGTTATCAAACCGACTTCCGATGACGGCCTTTAGCGCTCTATAGCTAGAGCTCTGGTAGCTATAGTCGAAAGGACAACCAATGTTTATTCGAAGACACCTTCTTTGATTAGGTAAGAGTAGCGCACAAACTGTCAAAATGAAGTATCATGACTGACATGGGAACAAACGAGTGCTGGAATCGTTTGGAAGTCTAAAACTGTCTATTTGTTTGTTGGTTCAGTTGCAATTGACTTTTGAAAGACTCGATTTTGAAGTGTGCCTGTGCTTATTCATGAGTAGAAGATTGTTATAGAGAAGAGAACTACACCGACAGCAATATTTTCAAATTAGTTTGACTCATGGAGCCCATGGAAGATTAGAGGAAGAGATCGTGGTGAGAGGAACAAGGTATCCCTGTAGAATCTTGTGGCTAATGGTGAATAGAAGAAACCTTAAAGAACTCTCTCACATGCGATTGTTTACCAGAAAATGAGGTACAAGAGGGAATACGCCAGTCGAAATGTCAAACTGAACTGTGAGATCTCAAATGAAGATTAATAAACTCATAATAAACTACCAGAAGTGCGAAACTGCCTAATCTAAGGCAAACTTAGTTTTATACCCAAAATACATACATATGTAGGTCAAATGTTACTTACTTAAATCCTGTCACTCTCGAGGTACATAAGGAGTCAACAATGCCTGAGCGCCATCTTATTCGCATTTCTACAATGCGTTTCAACTTAGTCCAGATCTTTCCCAGTAGTCGTGACTCATCTTCCACTGTTCCTCGCCATGTTTGCTTAGGCCGCCTGCTCTTCTTCCTGACTATGTGAGTGGATTCCACTGCAGGTGTGACCAATCCGTGTTCACTTCCTCCTCCGTATGACGAAGTCTATAAGTTCTTGGCCCATTCTCAGATAAAGCTATTCATTAGAGTTGCGGTTCGGCCAAAAAATCCTTAAGATGTTACATAGACATCTATTTATGAAGGTTTGTAATCTTCGAGTGACAATGTTGGTAAGCACCAGTATATTAGTACTGATACTATATTGGATCTGAACAGTTTTTGTTCTGACAACATTGCTTTTCCAGATTTTTAATAGCATTCCAAACGTAGCTTTTGCTTTCGCGATTCTATTGCTCACATCAAGTTCGTTGCCACCGTCGGCCGAGACGAGTTTGCTAAATTTAGAAAGTTTCCACTTTCTCGACATGTTGTCTGGCAATGCTGAGTTGAGCGTCGGAGTTATAAATGCTCAGGGCCCTTGTTTTTCCCGCATTTATATTAAGCCCTACTTTGTTTACACATTTTGTGACATTTGATGGAGATCCATTATTTTATATACGCTGACGTTAGTCCAAGGGTTTGAGGTAAGATGGCATTGCCTACCTCAATCATTGGTTTCTTTCAGTTAGTCTTGCTCGAAGTACATCGCTGATGACTGGAATAACAGTGGTAAAAGTATACAGCCCTGACGTACTCCACTATGGACTTCAAAGTCATCTGACATCTTACCACTGTGCAGAACGTGATACTTACCACACTCGTAAGTAGCCTTAATAATAGTTATAAGTTTGCCCTAAAGTCCTCGCCTGCGCACGGCTATCCAAATAGCATATCTGTTCAAACTATCGAAAGCCTTTTTAAAGTCAATGAACAGTAGCGAAGACCTCTACTCGACGCATTGCTCAATGATGACTCGCAATGTTTTGACGTAATCTACCCAAGAGTATCCACCCCAAAATCCCGCCTGTTCGCCATTGAGTGTAGATGTTCTCTCATCCGCTCTAGAACTATCATCGCTATTATCGTGATTGTGGCTGGGACCACGCATATTCCTCCCCAGTTCCCACATTACATCAAACTGCCCTTCTTGGGAAGCTTGATGATCATCCCTCTTTTCCGCTCCTCCATGAACAGCTCATTTTCCCACGCTGCTTAAAAATGCTCGGCAGGGATATCATCAATGCTTACCGCTTTATTTGTTTTGAGGAATTTGATAGCGGCTAATATATCTGTGCTGCTGCGAGGTCCAGTTGGAATTCGGGAATTTGTTGCTGCTTCAATCTCGTTGGAATTTGAGATTGTGACGCTGTCGCTTAAATTGTTTAGCACTAATTTTAATTTAATTTTGGTGGGGGCGAACGCCCCCATTTATTCGGCTTAATACAAGCTATAACTTACAAATTAAACATAAACTAAAACTTAAAACTAAGGTTGGTTGGAGTGGTGAAGGAGAACGGATTTGAGGTAGGGAGTAGTGCGGTGGAAGTCAAAGACGGTAGGGTTTGAGTTGATTTGACGTAGCATACGGGAGATTGGTTCGTTCGCGCCATAGGAGGTGTGGTGGGTTGGTAGATAGAAGAGTCGAGGGTTACGTAGATTACGAGGGTTAGTGTTGAGGAAAATGGAGCTGTGAAGGGACGCGCATTCAACGTGACCTGAAAGGAGTCGATGAATGAAGAGAAAGTCTGCTGCATCTCTACGATCTTCGAGGGTGTTTAAGGTGATAAGGTTGAGACGATTTTGATAGGGGGGCAGATTAAAAGGATCGTCCCAGAGCATACCTCGAAGAGCAAATCGAAGAAAACGGCGCTGAATGCCTTCAATTCCCGAGATATGAACACGATGATATGGGGACCATACTTGACTGGCGTACTCTAGGAGGGGGCGAACAAAGGTAATATAGAGGGACCTGGTCACGTATGGGTTGGTGAATTCTTTGGACCACCGTTTTACAAAACCTAGTGCAGAGTTGGCTTTGAGGATTATCTCATCCATATGTAAACGGAAGTTGAGCTCGCTATCACACAAAATACCGAGGTCACGAAGAGATTGTACGGAGGAGATAGGTCATCGGAACGGCATTAGTTTAGTTTTTCTTTACCAGTTCGGGGTCAGCCCTGGACGCATTTCTTGAGTTTAATACAAATTGGTATTAAATTAAAGCCTACATTAAAGGACTGTTCAGATCAGGGTCGGAAGAGGTGATTAATTGATAGCGTTTCGGAGGGTACTTCTACTGCAACGGGAGTCGAACGCATAGCTTCACGGAGCATACGAGGCAATAGCTCATTAAAACTATATGCCGTTCTGTGGTTATTTGGTTGCATAAGAGAGACAGACCTTTAATTGGGTGGGTTAGTAGTGCGGTAAGGGACAGTCGATGTTACCGATTAAGAGGTGGTAAATAAAGTGAATATTAGCAGATTCTCGATGTAAGTAAACTGATCAATTCAGGGAAGGATGTAGCGGTCAGTCCATGGAAGTCTGCGCAGATCGCATCGATGGAATTTGCATTGGACTGATCTGATAGAATATGGTTTTATAGTAAGCGAAACACAACTGGCTAGCATACTCGAGAAGTGCCCTGCTAAAGTAATGTAAAGGGATTTGTGCTTTAAGGGTCAGATAACTCTATGGAATCACCATAGAGAATATCAACGATTATGCTCAAGGTCTACATTGAGGTGACTGAAGCTACAGATTGGGTTGATATAACATATACTCGTAGAAGGTTCGGGCAGCCAGTGTTAAACGCTTCCAGGAATACGAGATGGCTTGGCATTTCTTTACGTTGAGCTCAAGAAAGTTTCTGTAGCACCATATTGAGATCCCATTATTAGCATTATCTTGTAGCGATTATGAGTCAGAAAAATTGGAAATATGTCTATAGATTTACATATCATCGGCATAGATAATATAACAACATCGAAATATGTGAAAATGAAAATGAATGGAGCAAGGTGTTGTTGCAAGCTAATTGCATTGAATTAATTTGGTTTTATCATTACTCTAGGGCATACAATTTACTAGAAATCAACTCAATAGAGTTGGTAGTTGTTGGCCTGCCTTTAAGAAATCCATTTGGTTCGACGCAAAGATAGATTTACAATGTAAGAACATTACATCATAAATGATTATCCTTAAAATCTTTGGATTGCAAAATGGGTCGGTAATTGGTAATATTGAGGAAAAAGCCTCAGGAAGAGGCAGCGACGGGCATTCTCTCTTATCCTAGCACTGCAGCTTGCATTCAGCATGACTGAGTATATGTAACAACTGGCGATGTGAAGGCTGTGAGTGTCAATTTGGTTAGTGCACTCTGTCTTATAATTGTTATAATTGTATGGGAACAACGCCTACATCAATACGATTTAGTGAGTCAACGATAGAATTTTCACTGCACAGCATTGAAGTAATCACGTCTCTGAATACGTCCAGATTAGTAAATACAGGCCAGTTGTTTTTCTCTGAACACTCAGACCTGAGACTGCCTGAAAATTGCGGCGTCATCATTTACGTGCTTAACGATATAGCTTACTAGAACCCACTCCAGTGTGACCTCTGTTCCAATCAGAATGTAGCTTCGTAAGCAAATTAAATACAGAAACTCCAACCTGGACAGCGATTTGACTTTTAACGAATTTGATGAGATATCTTCGTCCATAAAAAGAATTGTATCCAAGTCTGATACTCGCATAATAAATACTGATTTGCCCGAGGGCTGCGTTCTGTATCCGATACTTTTTCTATTTCTTATTACAATAATTACCTCTAGTCTGTAACTTCTAAATCAATATATCCCTTTGCTGAAGACAGTACTGTCTATTTCTCATATTAAGTCCCGGACTAACATCCCTGCTCTTCGTTGCAGAAAAGAAATCGCAGCGTATGTTACTTACTTAGATGGCGCTACAATCCAGGATTTATATTACAAATAGAGAGTACTGTCGTCAGCAAAGGGGTATACACATAACAATCTCCAGTTAACGCAATGTTTGGTCAATTGCTTCTAGCTACGCACCCTAAGATGATTGAGGCCCATTTTCACGTGTGCGGCCACCTAATCCGACGTTTTCCTCTATTGGATCGCCCCTCCGAGTCGGAATTGAAAAATGTTTGGAGCTCTACATGCTGGCAACATCTTAAATGACTATTGCGTAATTTTCTAACTAGGTCCATATCGCTGAACAGCTCCTAGAATTCGCCATTATATCGTTTCCATCAAAACTCATCAATGCAATCGGGACCAACAATGGCTCGAAGAATTTTGCTTTCAAAACGACCAAGGGTATCTTCATCCGGCTTCGCTAACGTCTTTTTCTGCAATATAGAACAGAACAGAGATAGGCCTGTAAATCCTGGTGGACCTAGACCTCAACCAGTTAACCTCTTTAGTTAGCGCGGTCTATAGTTGCGCACTCCTAGACCTAGGTTGAGACCCCTTTTCTGCTTTATTCCTCTGGGTATTAATCGATGACTCTTCGGGCCGAATCGACTGATTCATAGTTTTTTGACGAAGCAGATGTAGCTTGTACCGTTCACTCTAATATCAGCTTCTATTACTCGGGTCAACATAACAATCAGTTAGGTCTGGATTTTTTCGGTTTTCTACAGGATCCGCCGTATAGTGAATATTTAGTCCATTGTAGGCCTACCCGGCTTAAATCCTCACCAATAGAAACCTATCAGATCGTTGGTAGATAGTTTCAGGTCTTCACAAAATACGGCAGACAAGATATTCTACGCGGTGATAAGAAGACGCAGTATGCTCGTAGATAGTCTGTTTTCTTGTGAATCCGCCAAATTATGCTGATGTTCCACTCATTAGACTTTACTCCTACCAAATTTTGAAAATGAGTTGGTGTATGGTGTCTGCAAAAACATCTTCTGCTGCATTAAATAACAGTCAGGTCGTCAGGTCCGGTAGCATTGTTGGACTTAAGTTCAGATATTGCTATCTTTTCTCCGTTTTAAATGGGTGGACGGAATTGTCGGTTTTAATGGTTCGATCTACCTGACAGGGGAATTTGGGTAGTCCCCGTAGTTTAACAGTCTGCAGAAATGTGTTTTCCATATCTTTTCTCTACTAATTGGCTCTCTTCAGATTTCTGTAGAGCCTTTCTGGTTTGACACGTCCTTTTTATCTTTTTATCTTAACATTAAAGCTTGTACTTTTCTGTTCGGAACAGTCCGGAACAGCCTCACTGAACAAAGCCTTTTATCATGCTGTCGGCAGTTCAAGTTCGAACCCTTTTCCTTTACTAATTTAAAATGGGGCATAATGCATCATTGACAATGAAAAACATTAATGACGCATTTGAGGATGTAGCGGTAAACGAATGCACTTTACGACGTTGGTTTGGAAAGTTCCGTTCGGGTGATTTCAGCCTCCAAAATAAACCACATGAGAAGGCGGAAAAGTTAGTTGACGACGATGTTTTAAGAGCAACGGTGGATGCGGACCAAACGAAATCGGTGCGGTAGATTGCACAAAGCATTGGAGTATCCCCAATGACAATAAGTCGACACCATTCTCTTATAGGAAAGGTAAGGAAACCAATCCACTTTTCATTTCTTCAACGAGGGGAAACGATAAACGCTATCAAATATTGTGAGGAAATCGACATATTGCATGCCAAATTGGCTGAAAAGCAACCTGCGTTGGTCAATAGGCACGGTTCGATCCTTTTGCATGACAATGCTAGACCCCAAGTAACGGTGCAAAAACTATTGCAGCGGAGATTTGAAATTCTCCCACATCCACCGTACTCTCCTGATATTTCCCCAACGGATTACGATCTTTTCCGCTCGATCTGGATTCGTTTTGTCGGCCAGAAGGTCTTCCGGAACCGAGCAGAGGTCATAAAAGCCTTTGAAGAATTCATTGCCTCAAAAAGTCAGCACGGCATATACTCGTACCATATACATACATACTCGTAGATGATAACGGATCCCATTTTGATTGAATAAAAATTTACGGAAAAATAATATTGGCTTTTACATTTATAAAATCTACTAAGTTCCAGAGTAAGGGACACAGGACACCACCCCGTGACCAAACCGTCTGGGCGAGGTGCTACGAAGTGATGCTGCACTGATTGTCCTGCGAATTAGCAGTTGACTTATTAGCGATGTCTCGACTCCGAGATTTTATTTTATAACGAGCGCGCGCTCAAGGGGTTTGTGTACCCTTAAGGTGATTGTTCATAGCGCGGGCAAAGGAAATTTAGGGAGGAAGAAAAGAGAGGTACCGATGTACATTGTTTTTAAATGTTTGCAAGTTATAACGACCAGGAAATACAGAGATCGGCAGGGCATTCCATAAGCGAGTTGTATGGCTTAGGAAAGAATCACGATATTTTAGAGTGCGCTTGAGGGTATAGGTACTGATGAGCATTCATAGCGAGACGGGTGTTACGGTTGAAAGTTTGAATGGGCGGAATGCTACTGGCGATTTCAGTGGAGCACTGGTGGTGGAAATAGCGATAAAACAAAGTGAGACACGAGGCATTTCGTCGGTGTTCGAGGGTGTCATTGATTGACTAATATTAGTATCATCAATAAGTTTTATCGCAGGGTTTTGAATCCTATGTAGCAGGTGCAGAGATGTTTTAGGAGCCCCTGACCAGATGTGGGCATTGTACTCCAATTTTGGGCGGATGAATGCCTTATATATTGAGGCCAGATCAGAGGGGGTAAAACGTTTCGCATCATTTTTGGCGACATCAAATATGTGGTCATTCCAACGTAAGTTGTCATTGACACACATACCGAGAATGGAAAGTTTTTCGGTTTCGACATATTCATGTTGGGTGTTTAAATTTCGCTTTAACGACAGCAGACAGCATTGTGTTTTGGAAGCATTAAATTCCACTCTGTTGATAGTTCCCCAATTGGTTATGCTGTTGATATCGGAATTTAATGAGCTTAGCATACGCTGCTGTTCTCGTTCTACAGCCGAAGAGCAGGGCCGTGATTCCGCTAACGAATATAAAAAGCAGAAAGTTCTGTCATCAGCAAAGGAATATATTGGATTGGAAGTAGCAGACAAGAGATCATTAATGAAAATTAAAAAAGAGTGTCGGAGACAGAATAGAGCCCTGGGGCACACCAGCATTTATTTTGTGAATATCAGACTTGAAACCCTCCAAGACAACTTGAATTGAACGTTCCGAAAGGTAATTTCTAATCCATTGAAGAAGAGAGTCGTCGATCCCAAATGCATGCATTTTCGACAAAATAGCCTGATGCCAAACTCAGTCAAAAGCCTTAGAAATATCAAGTGAAACTATCTTGCTTTTGCCAGATTGATGTACGGTTTGGTTCCACTTTTCAGTGAGACATGCCATCAAATCACCAGTGGACCTGTTGCTACGAAAACCATACTGCCGGTCATTGAGATGTTTTCGTGTTTCGAGATATTTCATGAGCTGACGATTTATCAGCGTTTCCATTAACTTGGAAAGAAGGGACGTCAGTGCAATGGGTCTGTAGGAGGGGAGAGGAGATGATTCGCCTTTTTTAGGGACGGGCTGGACAAATGCTGTTTTCCATCTGCTCGGGAAGAGCCCTAAAGAGTAGGATTGATGAAAAAGCTTACGCAGTGGTTTCGCCAGCGTGGAGGAAGACCTCCTCAGAAGAAGGGAAGTCATGCCATCTGCACCAGCGAATTCGTGTATATTGAGATCTTTGAGTGCTCTTAATACTTCACGAGTGCGAAAGTAGACTCGTCCCATTGAAGATTCGACGCACTCAAGTGTAGGCGGAGACAAAGCACAATCTGGGAGTGTTGAGCTGGCCGCAAAGTGTACAGCAAGCAGATTGGCCTTGTCCAAAGAGATTAGAAAGTGGTAATTTACGCACAAGGATGGCGCTCATTTTACGGCACATACTCGTACATAGACCTACATCAGTCGAAATAAGAACAACACATCTTTTAAGATATACATACATTTTTATTTTATTACAGAAAAAAAAGGAATTACTTTTTACATTAACAATATAAAGGCATTTAAAAGTGTAATTATATTTATTGAATAAATATAAATAAATCGAATATTAAAACGTAAAAAATAAAGTAAAACAAAAGGAAATGGACAGTGATTATCATTTAAAATGACAATTCAAGGCATGGTTTTCTGTTTTTGTTTTCACTTAAAACTTTTTGTGCACCACAGTTAAAACAAAATTACGAATAAACAATTAGAAGTTTAAAAAAGTCATTATACAGAAAAGAAATATAAAAATACTTAAAGACAAACAAATGCTTCACTCCCCCATGCATTTATTATACAATGGCACACAGAGCTCTCAAATTAACTCTAAGTTAGGTTCTCACTTTATTTTTATTTCCTTTTTTCTTTAATTATTATTTTTACATACTAAAAGTTTGCTTTTTATTTTATTTACTGTGCGGTAGTGTTTTTATTTTTCATCTCTTCGTTTTCTTGCAGATATTTAAAATTACATTTAATACTTAAAAAATTTGTCTTCGTTGTATAAATTTAGGTTTTTCTTTTCTTTTTGTGTTTACTGAAAAAATAATAGTTAAAGCCATCTTAGAGGTCTCTCCTTGGTTGATTTAGTTTTAGTTGTTTGTTTAGTTTTAGTTCTCGTTGATTATTGTCCAGCAATCTTGAAATGGAAAACAGATTTAAGGTCGAACAGATCGGAGGCATTTTATCTAGTATGTACTTACAACAACAAGATGTCCATTTTTATCCCGATTGATACCCGGTTGTCCACCTGTTTGTATATCTATAACACCTGCTTTGCCATTGACTAAGTTATGCTCCAACCTATGAAAAAGAAAAAAAGGAAATTGAATCCCCTTGCTCGCTTATATATCATAGAAATCTCTTTGAAAACTTACGAATCCCTGTCTACAATACTGATAATGTTCGCTGTACCCACTGTGTGGATAATGTATGTGCTGAATTCAATGATCGCAGGAATCTCCAAAATCAGATCTCCCTTGTCCTTTTTCAATTCCAATGGGATTCGTACCAAGAGCAGGCTATCGTCGTGATTTGTTACAACAAAATCGATCTTTTCCAATGGCAGGCGATGCTTTTGTTTGTAGTTCTTTCCATCTAAGACATAGATGGCCTTATTGCTAAGCAGGATGAATCGATCTCTTGGTTTGTAACCATGACGATCGAATTTAATGCAAGGCGACGAGTATTTTAGCGACTCACTGCCGAATGTTGTTGCCACGAAGTTGTTAATCTGAGTTGAGTGTTCTTTTGGAATGCGATCGTCAACAAACCAAGGTCCAATGCTTTGAGGGTAGTTCTTCTTCTTACCTAAAGCGAGAACATAAATCATAGATTTTTTTTTGTATTTTTAAAACTTACCCTTGAACACCTTTTCGGCAGTAACTTTCAGTTCGAATTGATTCTTCTTATCAAAGCTCAACTGTTGGCGGTATATTCTGGCCAGATGCAGTCGATGCAAGCGCTGTAGATATGTAGAAGCTTCTTGACAGTGTTTAGGTGCTGATGGCCAGCTTTTGTCTAATACGTTTGTGGGTAACTCCTTCGACAGTCTCATTAACCACATTCTCTTGGAGTTTGCAATGAATGCTTCGTTGTAACCATTTGGTGGGTCGTTTCTTGTAATGAATCCCTTAATGAATGCACGAATTTTTTCGGCTGCAACTCGGCGACGATTAGCAGCCTGAATGGCCAAATGACGACGGCAGTATGACTGCAGGATAATGGTGTTCTCTCTGAGTTTGAGATAGATCTTACGTTGTTTGCGTCCCTTCCAGTGTGATTGGATAATAGCGGCGACATCGTGTTTCTTCACTTGCAATGCATCTTCAGTTTCGAAGAGAGTCTTAGGGAAGCGAATGAAAATCTTTGTCTGACCCATGCGGTATTCTTCCGGACCAAAACCGATTTCTTTTACTAGCACTTCAACCCCTTGTTTAGCTGAACCTTTGTAGTTTGGCCATGTTTTCTTGCTAAGGCATTTGTAGCGCTGCAAGAATGCTTCATAGGTCCGCCTATAAGCAAAACCAGCTCGGCGAACGCGCAAGTTCTCCATCAAACCGAGGTACTTGACTTGATGCAGAACCAATTGATCATTGAAAATGCCAGGTGACTGCTGATCATTTGGTTTAATACAACGAATGTACGATGGTTCTTTGCACATAAGAATGTCCATTAGATTGTTGAGAGAATTCCTAAATTGGGTTACGGCAGTTTCTGGTCTTTTCTTGGAGAGGTACTCCTGCTCGGGGAAACAAGCTCGGACAATACTGTTTTCCGCCTTGCTCATGGTCTCCTTCAAATCTCTGAACAGCAAGTCGTTGTTTTTGTCCAAAAATCCAGTCACATTGTATGTCACATCGCCAGCATAGTGTACCAAACGGAATTCATCTCTGCCCATAGTCTTCTGTACCTGGGTTGGTGCCTTATGATGACAGATGTAATGCGGATGATCACTCAGTTGGCTTGTTAACTTAGCCAAGAATGTCAAATCAGTTGGGTCACCAGGTCGTAGACATTCCTCATCCAAAATCGAAATAATTCCCTTGTACTTCTCTTCGATCAAATTGCAAATGACTTTGTTGTCGAAGTATTCGACTGGAACCCATTCGATACCCTCCCGATTGTACTCGTCCTGTTCTGATTTGAGGGTGAGTTCAATAAAGAGCTGCTGTAGTTTCTCGTTGCAGAAGTTTATACAAAACTGTTCAAAGTTGTTCTTTTGGAAGATCTCAAATCCGTAGATATCGAGGATACCCATGACTTTCTTGCGCGCGCTACGAACGTCCTTAGCTTGGAGGGACACATTCAGTCGGTGAACCAACCATGTGAAGAGGCGATCATACACAGCCTTGGCCAAGGCATCACGTGCATAGATGGCCATTTCACGACTCAGAGGGGATGTGACAACATCACCCTGAGCGTCAATTGTTCGATGTGTCAAGGCAGCAGAGAGTTCTTCCACATTGCAACCAAGGAGCTAACAGAAGAAGCATGATCATGAGATTTTAAAATAGCAACATTTTTCACAAACTCACCTTAGCAATAGCAGCAACGGATTCGGGTTTCAGAATTTTCGCATTGCCCTCCTCTTCGGTGAAGCCAACATTTCCCATATGCAGAACGCTCCCAATTATGTTGAAGATTTCTGTCTGCTCAGCTTCGGTGAAATCAATTATGGTCATGGCATCTTTGATGGTCTTGAAGTTGCTCTTGTCATCGATACGTGGTACAGCGCCCTTTTCCTGTGACAAACAGAAAAAAAAAAACAAATTACTGAAATCAAGCTTCATGATCATGAGTGGACATATGTGTCTCTTACCCCATCGCTCAAGTAGTAGTAGCTATCCAAGTTCCTCTTGAGTTGTAAGTCCTTTAGTGTCTGGTCACTGGCACCGGCCAAGAGTTGATAGAAAATATGAAAATTTCTCTCACCATTGTTCTGATGGACAACTCGGGACTTCTCGAGGAGGTAATTCAAAATGTTACCACCAATTGGTACACCAGTAAAATCAAACTGCACATCCATGTATTTGCCAAAACGGGATGAATTGTCATTGCGATTGGTCTTGGCATTACCGAATGCCTCCAGAACGGGATTACTCTGAAGGAGTTTGTATTTTACACCTTCGACCGTGGTTTGATGACCGGAAGCAGCAGCAATGTATTGTAAGACTTTTTTCGAGGCTTCAGTCTTACCAGAACCACTTTCACCTAAAAGGAGGAAAAATGTCTTATGAGTGAAATGCTGGAGAGATACGTGAGAGTTGTGGATTCTAAGATGTACTCTATTCCAGATATATGGATTGGAATCGTCTGGTAAGGGGAAATTTGTTCCGATTTTTCCAGAGAGGCACCACCTACAGGAAAAATCATCACAATCATCATGCACAGACTACAAATAAGAATATGAAACTGATGATATTGGTGGCTGAAGAGAGGCAGTGCCTCTTTACTTTGTTGGGGCTTTTTGATATTTTCTGATCGAGGACCGGCTATAGAAGGAGTAACCTACACTGAGTCATCTGAAATTGGTTGTGATTACTGCATTAGCTAGAAAGATGAGGGGAATGGTTTGCTGTAGTTGGTTGCGACGTAATGCTTAGTTGAAACCACGGTCTGGACAGCCGAATGTCTAGGTTTTCAGAGAACATTCTGACTTCTACAACTTCAAAGATTTTGCCCTGTTACTAAAGTTGACACTGGTTTGCTCTAAAGGGCTTCACTTTGTTGGCAACATCGGGCACAGTGCGCCCATGGCCAACAATAAGTGAAACTTCGGGAACAAGTGTACGTTACCCTAATTAGATCTCGTCGAAATTCTAGAGAGCATGACCTGCGTTTTGAACTTTCCATTGATGAATGCTCGTTAGTCTTAGCTTTTGTTCTAAGTCAAGTTTTTGCCAACAATATCGAATGGGTTTAGGCGTGAACGAAGCCTTAAGTCCGCGTGATATGCATATGGTATGCAGACAGCTGTATTAGCCTTCTTAAGTGTACCGATGACTCTAGGGCCGCTGACCATTCCATTACACTATACATTGATCCAATCTAATAATAGAAATGTTCACCCAGTGGGTGATGCTCAGCTGCATACTCATTTGGAGCTTACTGACCCGTTGCAACAGTAGAGGACCTCCAGAGATTTTCTAACACAATTAAGTGTGTTTTCTTTCCCTGTAAGCTAAACCTCAATCCCTGGCATCTAGCGCTCCTAGTGAAATGAATGTTAGTACCTCTTCATTTAGCCTAGACGAAGTTAGAGTTGCTGTTTCCTAGTAAAAAGGACTCATTTCGTTGGGTTAACATTTAGATCACAACAGTTGGTCCAAGAGTAAGTTTGTGTCCCTATCACTAAAGTGTAGATTCCATAGTAGTGCAGATAGCACTCCTTTTTATGACGTGCCTCAATTTACTCATTGCTTGGCAGAGCTTTTGTTCCCAAATAGCTGGCCTATAGGCTCGTTGGGCACTGATAACATATTAAATTTTAACTTTGTTGAGGCGCCATCTTGAACTTGTTGGCGAAGTGGTATTTTTCGATTGCGTAGACAACAGAGTAGAGGGTAGTTTCTGATAACTTAGACGTTTTGTGCGTTCGATAGGAGTAATTTATCCACAGAATTTTTGTCTATCATTTCAGAATGATTTTTCAGAATACAAAACAATATTGACCTCTTCCTAGTTAGACGGATTATCTAGAAGGATATTGGATCGAATGAGCAATCTTATACGAGAAAAAAGGCTCAGAAGAGGAAGACTATATATCATAATAGTAGACACACTCAAGGGGAAAGATTTTAGTCAATTTCTTTCGTACAGCTGTACGACTGGGTCGACAATAGATGTTACTTAACTTCCTTTGAACAGGTAGCGCGATTACGTCTCAGTTACTTTCAACAGTAGTCTGGTGGTCCGCTGTTTAAAAACATGGCTATCACGGGATACTGTTTAGCTATAACAAACCTTGACAACCTAAGTTTCCTTCTTCGTTTCTCAGCGCTTGTGATCAACTCTGCTATACTCGATACTAAGCCCAGATTGAGTAAGCAGAAGGGGATCCAATAAAGATATAACCTCCACCAACAATTTGCAATATGCTCATATGCATACGCATAATACAGATAAAGGAGATTGTACAAGTTTCGACGGAGGAACTCCCAAGGTGGAGTTAACCCCACTTTAGCTACTTTCACATATTCGGAGCTGAGGTCGTGTGAGGCTTTCTCAGCATCTGAGCAGATTCTCGGAATAGAAATGGTGACGTTGGAGCTATCGGCGACTGGCAATATTTTTTGAAGCAGACGAATGATTGGATATTACGACAATTACGACAACGATAGGCCCGAGAAAAAGAAGGATGAACAACTGTGACATCTACTATTGTTATAGCTATAGAGAGAAAAACCAGCACGTACTTGAATGTGGCTTTGTCATCAGAAACAGACTTAAGAAAGAAATTGAGCGAATACCTGATTACAATCCGCAGAAAGGCTAAATTCACTAACATTAGCCTGATATTTGATCACGACCCCACAAAGGAGAAGCACAACTTTGTAACAGATTGCTTCTTAGAGTTAATTGACCAAGTGATGTTAAGATTGTGCTTGGTACGAGTAGTTTCAAGATCAACTTAGGCACAGTTCGAAAACATAGCCTACCCGACACCACCTCTGAAAATGGATTCAGGTTAATCCTCTTCGCAGCATTGACACCTTAATATTGACAAAGGTATCTGGTCACTTGATCTAAAGACTGTCAAGCTCTCGCATATTCTGGATACCAGAACGTTGCGTGGAACCAAATACCGCTCAGACCACTACCTTGTTGTAGCTCAAGTGCAAATGCGAATATGACTATGACGCACTATGACGCCGAACGGCTGATTGAGTTTCCAAAAATCTTTAGAGAAGTCCTATGTTGGCAGCATCGACACAGAAGACAAAAGGCGACATTATCAGCAAACTATAACAGTCGGTACGTCCGGTATGCTAGGGTTCACCCGACCATTTCAATGAAATCACCAATTGAATGATGTACGAATAAAATAAGAGACACAAAAGAGGCGCTGTAAGGAGGTATGAAACTCTACTACTAAAGGCTCTTGTCTCATCTCAGAAAAAGAGAACCGATCGAGGCCTTGAGAAGGTAGTTCTGCAGAAATTAATATCTTGCCAAAAAGATGAGGGCAGAGTTACACTGTTACAGTCGGTGCTGAAAATTCCGAAGGATTACTTCCGCAGACTTTTTAGCGGCGAATACGATCAACAATCCGCTATCAGAAAAGTTGAACTATTCAACCTAAAGGACGATCGATAACACTTTCGTCCATCCGAAGAATAGAGATTTTTATACTAAAGACCAATAAGGCTGTAGGACTAGACGTACTCGCTGTCGAATTTCTTAAATTAGCGGCGGTTTATTTTGTTAGGAGCGTACACCAACTGATTTGTAAAATATAGTCGGATGAAAGAATACACAGTTAATGGAATCGCAGCATTATCTGCTCGATCCTCTATACTGCGCTAACTATAGATGAATCAGCTTCCTTACAAGATTTTACCAACCGTTTTATGTGAACGCTTGAAATCCTGTATTAACAATCTGATAGATCCTAATCAGTGTGATTTGAAAACCGTCAAACTCTTTCGTCTGTGTAGTACGACAAAAGACAACGTTCGCTGCTCCATTCAAGTGGATAGTGATAGTGAATCCCAGACCCATTCCAATCTGAGGCATCACATAAAGCAAGTAAACGAAAAATACTGAACCTAAAATGGAACCTTGCAGCACACCACGCAGAAAAAACTGTTTCAAGTGTAGGAGAGAAAACTGTCATCGTGTCAGCGGATTAAAATATATAACATAATCCACTAGATTACCATAATCAAGGCCAATTTATTTTTTTTAAATAAACTGAAGTCCACTAAATACTTAAATTCAATTTCATTTATATCCGTTAAAAATTTGTGATAACCCTTTCCCATTTGGTTACACTAACAAATCTTGCTGAGGTAATTCCACCTATGGTAAAAGCATATGCCATTAAACTTCTAAATTAATCGGACCAGCTCTTAAGGTATATGAGAAACTAATCTATTGGAATTTATTATTTAATATGTTTAGAATATTATCCAATTGACGCACGTTTCTTGAACTCGTTCGTGAGCTATATGCAATACATTCCCTTATCGGTGAACGTTAAATTAGAACAATTCGCTAATCTACCATAGATAAACCAAACATCGTTATCCATATCAATAATGTGAATTCCCACAATTGATATGCAATAGAGTTGAAGGTATTTATTTGGATTAGAATGAGTCTATCGGTTTTGATGATGTAACAACGGCTTTAGTTTTTATTAGTTGCGTTGCGAGGTCTTATTTTATCACAACACAACTAAATGACGGTTGCTTGATTCTTGAAACCTCAAATTTTAAGTCTATTCGAGTACCGCGAAATTCTAGGAAAAACGACAAGGCCCACATTCGGGTCGTTATCAAGTTTTCCTTACTAAAGATTTGATCACGATTGGGTGATTCCTTGAAGAACTTTTAGGCTCTTTAGATGACGGAAGGCCCATATATGTACTAAGAAAATGAGGTGGAAAGCGGATAAAATTCAAAGAAGAATATTAAGGAGTAAGTTCCTCCTCCCAGTCCAATTATAGTACGATTACACTTCGACTGAGGTAGCCACAAAACCAACAGCAATCATTACACCGTCTACATTTGAAGCAGCTTCAGTTCCAGCGCAATCTCAGTAGCGTTCTCAGTCTCAGGCACTTTATATTGTGCGAGAAGCAACCCAACAGAAAACTGAAACCTGTTCCTGAGACATCTATTCGAATGAGATTTATGCATCCCGACAACATATTTTCCTGGAGCATTGACGGAAAGTCAGGAAATCAGAAAACGGAACAGAAAAAAAAGAGAAAAAAAAATTCAAAGGAGAAACCATCAAAGCAGGGAAAATTGATGCTTCCACCGGATCCGATAAGAGAACATTTCATTTTTCTTCCACTAACAGCTGTGTTTCTTTTATCATTTCCTATGATAGGTAGCTTTTTCAGTGTTGTGTGGAATAAATATCGAAAACACCGACAACTCGGGAAGACTTGATAATTTTAACGACGTCTTCCCAACTAAGGAGTACAACAAATTTTGTGATCAAAATCCAGTATCTAATTTAGAGATATATGTTTCTCGAACAGCTTCTATGCACCCGTGTTCTTCCAAGGCAATAGGAAATGAACAGAAATTTCTTACAAATGACAAATCCATGACTTGATTCACTGTCTCGGCGATAACTTGAATTGAATTCAAGAAATCAAATGCTCGCTGTGGGCACGAAGTAAGTAAGACGCCATAGATTGTGGAAAGTAGCAAAGTTGTAAATACATAGTTTGCCGACAAAATTATTTGAAGAATGTGCAGCCTTTGGAAATGTCAATTATAGGCAACACAGTTAACAATGTTCATCCGGTCATCAGATGTATTCTGATCAGCTTTCGTCAAAAAATGTGTCGTTGCAAGCAATGGAACGCAGGACATCAGCTAAAATTGCCTTACGAGTAGCTTAGTCAGGAAAGTGCCTTTCAACGTGTGTGCAGTCAACATTTCCCTCGGTTATAGTGACAATGTCTAGTCCTGCGAAATCAAAAACCTGCACTGAAACCAGCACGACCAAATGCATCTTTAACTTCTATTCTGACACAACGACTAGCCCATCGGCAAACTTCTCGCCACCTCGTACTTTTCTCTAGAAAGGATTTTATTTATTTATTTTTTTTTTTTTTTATAATTTACGCGCGCCTAAGGGGTTGATACCCTTTTACTGTTGCCAGGGCGCGGGCGGAAAGATAGAAGGAGGAGAAAGGAAAATTGGTGTGTTTGGTTTCTATGTTTGCTCTCCAGGGGTGGGAGTCCGAAGAGGACGGAGAGTTTTTCTTCACTCAGAGTGATTCGAGATATAATTCCCAGTATTTTTTTTCATTGCTTGAAACTCTTATAACAGCCAAATCTACGTGTTAGTGTTATGCCTTCACACGCAGAATTTTTTTGTCTGAGTTCCAATTACACAATGAAAAACTGATTTGCCATGGGCAGGATTCGAACCTGGACCCTCCGAGTGAGAAGCGTTTGCTACTACCACTACACCACGGCCACTAAACACAGAGCCATCTGCATAGTATATATAGTACAGCCTCGATTTCAACGTCAGATCCTCTAATCTCTTCCACAACGAAAACGTCAAAATCATTTTCATTTCGTTTTCCTCCAATCAAAATGGATATAGATATCCTTGCTTCAAGTTTATGACATAGCTGCGAACGCACAACCTCAACAAGCTTCGCTTCTTTTCAATCTATAATAGTTCAAAAACTGCCAACACGCAACATTAGAATCTCAGAACAAAACGTATTCAATCCCTTTTTTCTTTACGAGGAACTGTATTACACACCTACCTATGCATATATTTTGATTAACAAAACCAACAGACAGCCACGCCAACACATCAGCTTGGAAGTCAGAAAAGCCCAAAGATCTCCCCGATCAAAGCTTCTACGAATGCGAACAGACTTAACCTCAAAAAAAGTCAACCACCCGATTACGATGCAGCGCCTGCAACTCTTCCATTAGGTCCAATCCACTTTCGAAACAGTTTCCCACCGAGTCATCTTCGGCTGAAGAAGGATCCCTACGATGATAAAAAAACAATTTGTGAACGGGTCACTAAGGAAGACTAGGGCCACTGAATTCTCTCTCAATTCTCAGTTAACAGTTTTGAGAACTTTGTTTCCAATGTCAGGTGTCGTCAAACCTGAAGAAATGCTTCCCGTACTTTGAGTACTCTATCTTATCAAATGCAAATGATACCTACGTCCCCAAAAATTAGAATCTAGCTTCCACAAAGGGTTCTACCAGAAATTCCACTACCCTCTGCAGCGGTATATGGTGGTACAGTAGAACCTTACAAAAAAAAAAGCGTCTCAGGGAATCTAACGAATTACAACTTAAGCTCCATTTGCCCGAGATCGACAACAGAAACGGCTCTAATGGATGGTGGATTGCATTTGTTTTCTAAAACTCTTGATCATAAAGCCCCGTCTTTGAAAAGTCAATAAGTCAAAAAGTTACTGTATAAGGTTTACAATAGGCCGTGATCCGAAAACAAGGAATAGTAACCAAAAATGCTGCAGTCTTACGCAAGCAATATTCTGAAGTTTGCCGTTATCGGTTTCTTAACACGGAGACTTGCGTGAATGCTCGTACTTCTTACTAGAACATCTTTTGTTACACCCCACCGTGTTGACACTTAAGTTTTGAGATATGGGAATACCGGTGTAGATACGTCAAATCTGACATCAGCATTGTGAGGTTTGACGTTTTTAATGGTAAACATGCTCAGAATGTTTTGTCATACGAGTGTTGTTTGCGTTTTTTTACAGAAACTTGAAAAATTCATTCATTCGGCCATAAAATGGAGTTAAATTGTGAATGTTTTCGTGCGAGAGGTTTTTATGATTTTCGAAGTGGGTTAATTCAACAACAGTGCGCCGATTAACTCGCTTCACCTTTAGGTGATGAAGCATCATCCCGGCCACCGTATTTCGCTGGTTCTCCGGATTCAATCGTTGTCGTCCAAAATCGGATGCTGTGCCAGAAAATATCGATCCTGTGCGCGATCCACTCGTATACTTTAATAGTTCATGAAAATTTGGCCGTTTAACAGATTTCTTCGCGTTAGATACCGCATAATTTGACAATCGCTCAAACAAGGCTCGTGTCGATTGGTCCAAAGAAATGTTGAAAAAATTCGATCGCGGTGCTTCAAAAGACGTCTATAAGATCGTAACGAATCACGGATCTATGTATGCATATGATCCCGAAACTGAACATCAATCACCTGTATGGATCTTTCAAGACGAGTCAAATCCAACAAAAGTTATTTGCGCACGAAATACTCCGATGCAAATGGTTGCCTGTTTCTTCGGAAAAACATAACATGACGTCACCGTGCCATTAGAAGAATGTAGTGTAACATTTGTTTGCCAGAAGACTTTGGAGAAATAGTTTCATTCTCATGAAAGACATGTGGGGCTACTAATGTCAAGTCTTACACAAATGTAAGCTGTCAGAGGAAATCGAAGTTCGCAAGGTTGCATTCTTTTGTCACTACTATTTCCCGGAGAAGCAATGTTTTCAGTACAAAAACTAAGCTAAGAATCGTCCAATCAAATATGGAAGCAAGGTTTCTTTGTGGGTGTACTACTTGGGAAGTGACCAACCTTCATAAATACTCGTAGATGTCTTCGCAAGATAACGAAGTAAGAACCAATAGACGTCAATAAATCAAGGAGAAGGTGTCAGTGAATTGGTCACACCTTACAGCGCGAAGACAGTTCCAATTACCCAACCAGGGAGGACTGGAGCGGCCCTACGAAGACATGGAAGAGGGGGATGACTTAAAGGGAACGCAGTAGATGCTTGCAGGAGAGGTTGGATTGGATTCACAGTGTTCCGAATAACTTGCTCAGATGGACGATTATGTCGACCGTAAAATGGACATAGCGCACTATAAGTTTGGCAAACCGAACCATGGTTTGCAAAATAAATTTACACAGTTTGCACGCGTTGTTCTGGCGTTAATCTATTCATCGTAAAACGTACTAACCACAAATCTACTTTCAACTGTCAAATTGACAATCTGCAGTAATAGTGTTGCCAGTTTAAAAACCAAATCTCTAAAAAAAAAACACCCTTTACATAGGAATATCAAGACGTCTTTCTAGACTCAGAAAAGACTCTTGTTGTAGCTGTTTGACGTTAAATTTCATCACAGTACTGCTTGAATGTTTTGCCCGCAGGGCTATCCTCATTCGCGGTACGACTCGAAGATAGCTCCTCGGCACGTTCCGACTTCTAGAATATTGGAACTGTGTCTTGGATCGGTGGAGAACGGTTTTTTGATCAGAAGATAGCCATGTCCCTTGATGAATGTTCTCGAGGAGGAAACGTGTGCTTAAGCTCAAGTACCAAATTCAACCCGACAAAGGCATAAATGCTGCCTCTATTCACCAATAGTAAAGCGTTTTTCCTCTTTGAACACAAAAACTAAACCAGACTGTTCCAATGCCCTATGTATCCAACATCCTCCCGAAATCTAAGTTCCAAGATATCATATACACAAAATTAACTTGTTCCACAAAACTGACTATACGAGTATTTAGAGGATGACAAAAGCATCGTGCGGGTCTTTGCAAACTCAAGGCATACTCAAGGCATACTCAAGAGTAGTATGACTACTAAGCCATAAAGAAGGCCACGACTAGTGGCCTTTTCAAATTCGAAAGATCCCAGATGTCGCATTGGTGCAACATAGACCAAATCCAAGTCCGAATATCATAACAACTTTTTTAAAAATAGCAATTCCCTCAAATCTTGACAAGGATTCACTCTGTCAAGATAATGACAGTTTTCCTTAAAAAAAAAATCTGTCATATCGCGACAGTGATCACTCATTATAATCATCACTTGTGAAGTTTATAAAATCAAAAGTTCGTTTGTTTGTTAAAAAAGAAGACAAATAAAATCTCATTTAGAGCGAACAAATATTTACGATTACATACCTGAGATAAGTACACACTGTGCCTTGTTCTCTTCGATGAGCGATCTGAATGCATTATCTGTCACTGCAAAACTGTAAAAAACAAAAAAAAAAAACAACGAAAACATTATTTAAACAAACGAACGCAATCGATGGTGTTAATTATTAACAGCTGACAAGTGACTTTTAAGATGTCATTACCCCTTATTTGCACAGATGTTATGGTTAAGATATTTTTGACACTTTGATTTTGATAGTGTACGATAAGAATGTATTGTAATAAGGTCACAAATAAAGGGTAAAACAATCGATAACTTGACGTTTAATTGACACTTACATATGAGGTGATGCTTCAAAGAAGTGCTTATTTCTATACTCTTTGATTTCAAGATCTGTATAAATTGGCAGTTGTTTGTATGGATTTACTGACACCAACACTTGTCCAATGTATGTCTACAAGAAACAGAAAAACAAATACTTTTAATTTAGTAATCAATTTTGACAGCTGTCATAAAGAGTGCATTGATGGTGCAATCTATTAGTGACTAAAGCGTAATCCATGATCTGACCAAAGGTAAATTGTCAACATCCTTACTCGTACACAGTTCATGGTCTTTGTTTTATTTTAGCCAAAGTGTTACGCATTTTTTTTCAAAAGTACAAAATATTAGTCAACAAATTTACAGACATATTGATATAGGTAATGATACAAATGTCAAACTTACATAGATAAAATTTTCTTGAAAACGTTTTCGAAGATTGTCAATGAAAGCGTCCTCGCTTTCGAAGTTTTCGAGCAGAACAAAATCCTGTACTCCTACACGATCTCGATCGTGAAGTCCTCTCTCCATTGCGCCGTGTCTAGCGAGTGAATTTGGGCTGCAATTTTAAAAGATTCAAAAAATACTCGTTACTTTCTGAACATGATTTTATGTTAAAATTTGAGGGGGCTAGTTCTAGTTCATTTGTTGGCGGCTTAATTTGGATGAAAAACTTAAAATTTAAAACATTTCTACAATAAATGACTGATTTGTTGGATAAAAATTATTCAAGTTGACGTAAGAAAAGTAAATTGAAGTCGATGAGATAAAAAAAAATAAAAAAAATCTTAAGTAATACAAAGTGGGTCTGTAGTGTGTCTAGAGAGTTGATTTATAGCACTCGGAATCGGATAGGAGTTTGTATTTGCAATTTGTAATCGTTGGCAATCGATTTTTCATTTGGAGATTTATTTCATTTCATTTGTTGCATAAGGTAACGGCACTGCCGATGGCGTGAAATCGAGAAATGTAAACGAAGAGATGTATCCGATGCACTCATGAGCATCCGTACGTGCGTACGAGTACATTAATCGAAGAAAAAATATGTTTGAGCAGCCGATGATGAGCCAATGATAATGGTAATCCGTTTAACAATCAACTCTGTTGCAAAATGTGATAAAAAAAAAATCGCAGCAGTAGTTAGATGTAAAAATGCTCAAAAAAGCAGAAACCACCCTTATCTCAGAACAAGAAGACTACTCGTATCATTGCCTTTTAGAAGAAAAGCACTTTTTATTTTTTTATGTCAGCGAACATGTAACATATACTGAACGTTGTAAGTGGCTCCAGCAGGGCTTTATGTGGAGTTTGGCTATTGCTATAGATACCGATTCATCACAATATACATAGATAATTGCCATCAGAATTGCATATACGAGTATCTCCGCTTGAAGGACAGACACAAGTTTTCCTAACGATTAGAGAAATCTAACGTCGTCGTCCTCCAGAAAGACACAAGCGGGGCATCCTAAATCGGCTTTGTAGCCATTCGTGAAGACCCGATTGTATTGACTTTTTTTCTCAGATTCTGGCCGAAAGCATTCCTGGGCACAGGAGTTCTGATGCATAAAACCAGAGTTAAGACACAGTCGGCATATTAGGTCAGCAAAGCTTCAGTGCATGAAGTACTAGTACCAACGATTTGTTGCTGTCTGGAGTCATGTAAAAGCAGCAATCACATATTGACGGCTTGTTCTATCAAACAACCGACGAATAAGATGCAACTGGTCTTCTTTTCAAACTCGTGTAGATCCCGTTTGATGATACCTAAATATTTAGCTGCGTTGGAGAAACGGATGGTAACGCCTTTCCTCTCCTATCATTTCTTTCTCCTTCCCGAGAAGAAGAAGAACAACCTAAGTTTTGAAAAAATTTACAGACTGCCCATTTTTAGTGGTCTAATATTCGATAACATTTAAGGCTGCTTAGTAGATAGCCGCTAAGCTTGATCCAACAGAGAGTACAGGCACATCATCTGAATATGCCTGAGCCTAGACGTTTGCTCTACAAACGAGATCGTTAAACAGAGTCAACAAACCTTCACCATAGCAGTTTAAACTGGTCGCTGCCGATGTGCGGGAAACCCCTGTTTAACCCCGCCATCACATACTGGCCGTTGTCAGCATTGACATTGTTCATATCCATAAAATTATTCGTAATTCGCCTACGTTGTGTTGTCTGCGTGAGTTACACATGCTGTCAAAAGTTGCGTTGTCAAAGGAGGTCGGTCTGATATGTCTGAATCTCCTTGCAAGCTTCCGATTTTCTTTATAAAAGATACACTTCGCAAAAGTCTTTATAATAGACACTCTACGAAATTCGAATAAGCTTACTATATTCTCTTTCCTTGGATCTGTGAAAATTCCAATCTTCCTCTAAACAAGTCTTTAGTGAGGCAAGCAGACGTAGGAATACAACTCGCCTACGAAGCGACACTGGATAGAAGATTGTCCGCGTCCGTGAGGTCTACACTCGCTTCTCCTGAGGAAAAAGAAAGAGCATGAGTAGCACGCGATCGAGAAAATAGAGGGGTGGTACTCCAGGAACAACCTTCCAATAACGAAAAACCATTTCTGCAGACTGTTAAACGGCGAAGACAAACAAATTTCCGTTGTCAGATAGAATGACCCATTCAATCTGGACGGTGAAAGTCAAGAGATCCGCCCAAACGACAAAAATTAAGTGAGGATATGAATATCTAAGCTTAAATGCAGCAACGATACTGCATCGGACGGGCTAACTGGCGAGCTATTGAAGGCAGCGGGAGATGATTTGGCACACAGCATCTACCAACTCATGTCAAAGATTTGGTCGACAGAAGGTATGCACGAAGAATTTCAATCTTAGCACCGTTTGCCTCCCTCTTAACTGCGCCAGTTATAGGAACATCATTCTCCTTAACCTGAAGTCATTTACCTATCAACTATCTGATCGGCCTCTATCAGTGCGGTTTTAGGCCCGGTAAGTCCACAATTGACCTAATATTCACGCACGACGGATCCTGGGAAAACTCCAAGAAGTTTAAATCGGTACACACCACCTTTTTATCGATTTCAAGGCCGCATATTTCAGCATCTATAGAGACAAGCTATACAGTGACATGCCTAGCATTGGTACTCGTATCCCTGATGAAGAATGCTCGCTGCTTCGTAAATTCGGAAACAATCTCTCCGACACCTTTGTTGTCAATAAAGGATTTAGGCGAGGTGATGCGCTTTCATGAAACTTTTCCAACATCATATTGGGTTGTTTAAAAAGTCATAGCGTTTTTTTTTTTTAGATGGTTTTGCCCGCGTTTATTTGTATCTGAGCGTGACATACGAGTATATGTCAAATGTTTGCGCGCGTTTTGTTTTGTTGACACTTAACCTAAAAAGAAAAAAAAAGTTGGCGCGATTCGAGAATTTTGAAGAGCATATGCGACATATTTTGCTTTATTACTTCAGGGAAAAAAAGCAACTGAGGCAGGGAAAAAGTAGCGTAAAGTTGACGGCAGAAATTTCATCGGAAAACCCCAGTGCCAGAACTGGTTCGCCCGATTCCGTGATGGTGATTTTTTAGTTGAAAGCACTCATCGCTCCAGTAAGCCTTCAGAGATTGATGATGATAAAATCAAAGCATTGGTGCAAGCACATAGCACTCAGGGAGCTTCCCTAAAAGTGCCCATTGGAAACGTTAATAGCCATTTGAGATCGGTTGGCTCCGTAAAGAAAGAAATTCATCTGACGAAGCCTATAAACGTCTGCGATCAACTCACCAAATGCGAAGAAAACGATCCATTCTTGAAGCGTATGATTACGGGAGACGACAAATAGATTGTCTACGAGTACAGCAGTGTCAGCTGAGTAGGCGAGATGAAGGCGAGTAAGCAAAGGCGAACATCCACCAAAAGGAGGAAATCCTGTCAATCTGGTGTAATTGGAAGGAAGCTGTTTCCAAAGAGCAATCGAGTTGCTCCGATGTCTATTGTGACAAGATTCTTGCAGAGAACGATTCAATTCAATTCAATTCAATGGCCAAACCTCATTGATTAAGATTCATTACTAAGTATATTAAATAAGCGCACCTGAAAATCAAATGAAAGAAACGCAATGACTTTTTGAATAACCCAGTACTTAGGAAGATTGTGCGTAACTTGCAAGCCAACACCAGAGGCACCAAAAGCTCAACAACTACTTCAACTACTTGCATACGCAGATTACCTTGTGGTTCTTGGCAGAACTCAGCGGCCTGTCACCGGTGCGTTTTCTAGTATTGAAACCGAAGCTGCCAAAATGAGTTTAGTGGCACACAACATTGACGAATTGAGCAAAACGTCACAGTCGACAGCTGTATCTTTGACGTAGTAAGGGACTTTGTCTTCATTGGCTCTGCTAAAAATTCTGCCAACAACACCGCGGCAGAAATAAAACGAAGAATCAATCTTTGCAATCGCTGTTTCTTTGGGCTAAGAAGACTCAGAAGTAAGGCCATATCCCGAACCACTAAGGGCACTCTATATAAGACCCTGATCATCCCAGTTCTACCTTATGGCGCTGGGCTCTATCGATAGCGGTCGTTTCGAGAGCAAAATTATTCGTATTCAATACTCGGTCCCGTTTGCGTTGGCGGGCTTTGGAGGAGCAAACTGAACGAGCTGTACAGCGACATTGGTCTAGTCAGAAAACGGCGCATCAGTCGTCTGAGGTGATTAGGGCATGTAGAGCGAATGGACACCAATGCCCCGGTCCACAGATTCTTCAAATCCAACCTAGAGGGACAACACAGTAAACGAAGGTGGCGCGCACGAGTACATAGAGGCGAATAGAGGCTCAGGTTCACCCCAAACTGTAGCGTCACCTAAGTAAGTAAGTAAGCCGTAAAGACGCACCTTCAATCACTAAACAATGTAACATTGGTATTCATACGAAGCGATTCAGGATCCTGCATAATGACTATTGCAAAAACTTCAGGGTCGAAAGAGAAATTGAATTTGTTCATCACTCGCCGTGTGACTGACTAGCTCTTGTTGGCAGAAGAATGGGGTCTCTAAGTAGGACTTAAACAAAACTGAGATGAAGAAGGTTTTGAGATCCATATTCTTGTGTGGATGGCTCCGGGGTAAAACATAAACCAATTTCAATGGGCCGCAACATTGGCCTTAGTAAACAGTGGTTAGTCAACCACAGGACAACCATCTACCTACCTCGGTCTTTTGGAGCCGAGACTTAGCTCTGATTCTGTAGTCTGAAAATAAATATTTCTACCTTTCTGCTAATATTCCAAGCCATAGTCATAACATTTGAAAACCTTTGATCTAATCAGCTACAAGGTATATGGGAATCCGGACAATAATCAAAGCCTAGCATCAGTTATAAGAAAGCCCCCATAACACCAGTACTAGCCATCTATAAGGTCACCTGCATTCTTATGTGTGGAACATTCGAGGCGTGAAGAAACGAAGTATCATAATCTAGCTAATCTAATTTCTTTTATATTTATTATAATACTCGTAAAATAAAACAAAGATAAATAGTGATGGTGATAGAAGATATGCAGATTCACCAAAATACCACGTAAGTGAAATAAATCACGTCAAAAGCAATTATTCGCGGACACGTCAAAGCCTAAGATACTTCGAAAAGTGTATAAAAATCTTTCAGATATTCAATACTAACAAATTCGAAATTCATAATCTCCACCCCAATCACATGATTAGACCGATTCCACTGATTAGACTTTAGCCGATAACTTTCCAATAAACCCAGTTAGCTCTCCGATTACCACCCCCCGGACCAAATTCAACTGAACTTTGTTCAGAACTTTTGAAACCATGTACGCCTATGATGGTTTGGATTTAAGAAAAAATCGCCACCTGAAACCTTATCGATTTGGGGCGAAAAAACAAAGCAATCAATCGATCTAGCACCATATCGGTTCTCCTACAAGACCACCTTTCCAGCTCTGATTGCATAATTGGTTTTGATTCAATAAATTTTTCAATTTCATAAAATTTTGATTGCAGTGTTATTAGAGTTTCATTGTTGCGTTTGTAACACCTTCAACCCCCTTTTGGTTATTGTAAATATTTGATCTGTAATTAGAACGGCGCGACGACTGATAGGATCATTTACAATCATGTTTTGTTCGGTCTAGAATTTCGCGGCTTTCCTCAGATAGTCACGAAAGGGGAGGGGTGTAGACTGTTTTAATTGTCTTAACAGCAGGTATTCGTACCAACTTATGCTCTCCGTCTTTTCCTTGATTATATAAATATCGAGACCCGAGAAATGAGGTTCTATTTGATGTCGGCTTATTTGAAAACCTCATTAGTGACTGGAGCTGCAATTTGTTTTATAAATAGAATTTTTTTTTTCAAATGACCGTGAAGCGCACAATGGTCGCAATTAATTGTCTCTTATCGGCTTAGGTTTGGAAAAAAATTGTTTCAGTCGTTCTAGTTCGGGAAATTCGAAAAATTGGATTTTTGGGGTAATCAAACCGATTGAGGCTTTTGTGAGTCAGTTCGAATAGATAGAATTGAATTTCCGCAGAACTTATTGCAAGTGCTGTTCTTATCGGTCAATATCACTATCTGTGCGTTATGAGTTCAAAGAGTACTTCACAACGCAACTGAAGCAGGGCAGTTTACAAAAATATAGACAATCGCACTTTATGTCTTTGTTCTCATATATCAACATAATGGAAAAGTGTGCAACAACTGAGCACTGCAATTTCTAGGGTGACGTGCGTTTTTTGTTCATATAATTGGCTCGAACTTAAGGGATTTAGTGTACCCTTAAAACGGTTGCACAGATCGCGGGCGAAAAATCATAATGCAGAAAAAAACGAGGTATACTATTGTGCGTTGGTTTTGAATGTTTGAAGGTTATAATGACCGGGAAACAAAGTCCTCGACATGGTATTTCATAAGCGAATTGTACGGCTTAGGAAAGAATCACGATATTTCAGAGTACTTCTGCAAGTGGGATCGAGTGTAATCTGATGAGTGTTCATAGCGAGACATGTAGAACCGTTGAAGGTTTGAAGGAAGGAATGCTACTGACAAATTTCACTAGTGCAGATGAAACAAGGTGAGTGTGTCAATTTACCGAGTGATATTAGCACCACCTATGAGTTTTATCCCACGATTTTGAATCCTATCCAGGAGGTGCAGATATGTTTTAGGAGCACCTGACCAGATGTGGGCATAGTACTCAAATTTTGATAAATGCCTTATAATAGAGGAATATGAGCGGGGATTGATCTTGGCTAACTTGAATTGCGCCAGTAGAACAACAATTAAGTTCGCAGCTTAGAGCTGCACCTATCTCCCAGTGGTGATCCTCGGTAATAGCATATAAATCTTACTCACGCATGCTAAAATTGCAAAAGCGTGCGCGACCACAATATATCGCATAACACTAGTTTACGCCCTCTACCAAAGAAATGAGAACAAAAATGTGACGAACCAGATAATAGCCTCGGATGATAATGGATTCACTGTGGACGACCCTGGCAAACGATTAAAGGACAACGGCTTTCGGATCTATCTGCACATGGAATGTTCTGACCTTCAACTGATCGCATGCAGTAGAGCAACTCCATCCAAGAAGTGCGATGTAAGGGACCGGAAAAAAAGAGGATGAAAAACTATGATACTAGGCAGGAGCATTTTTGGTAATACAGAGCGTCCCCTAAGGTTTAAGTGATCTTCTGTCTATATAAGACTTAATTTCACTGAATGCCCATACATTCATGGGAGCAAGGATACGCCTTGTCATCGCTCACCGTCAATTCTCTTCTCTGATACCAAAATGGAACCCATGTTGGAGGCAAAAGCTCTACTCTTGGAATGAGTCGAGGAAGATCTAAAACTTCTTGCCGTTCTTAGGGTCACAGCACCCAGTAATTATTGCAACTCTACATCGCTTCAACCATAATTGGAAGATCCTTTCTGCGAATTTAGGTTTAGACCACAGCCACCATGACGATGCCACTAGGAGGCCTACCTCTTTCAAGTCAGGCCTGCACCGAAGTCCGGGGAGTCCTAACTCCCATGGCACCGAGTTGTAAGTCCGGTAGTCCTGCCACCCAACAGGACCTTATGACAGACAAGTATTTGCTCTACCCTCGCTTTTTATTAGACAATTTCATTCATGGAAGAAGGCCAAGGGCCTTCGTTAGTAGGTAATACAGTGAGAAAGCACAACCTCCAAGTCATCGCCTCCGGAAAAGAACATGGACTTATTGATTTTGCGGCGGAACGTTGTCAAACCGTCAACCAAATTTATCATATTGTGATCGACGCAAGGCACTACTCCGTGATTTGGATGTCCGACAATTCCGGCCAGCTAACATCGACTCGGACCATTATCTTGTAATACGTAACAGCCCAAAACCAGCAAACCAGTATGAGGAAATTCAACGTCGATAGCTACAATAGCAAGAGACCGCTAGGGCTTGAGTTTTCCTTAACCTCTCGAGGAGTCCGATGCCGCCAGCCAGAGGGCCAGGGGCATCACTGCCAAAGAGCAATTAGAAAGGCCGCTTTTGATGTACTCGGTTTCAATCCGCCGCAACAAGGAAACCACTGATTCGTTCACGAATGCAGACAGGCAAATCTAAATACACAATGGATGTACAGAGCGCCCCTGCAGAAAAGAACAAGAGGAGCTCGCGAGCCCTACGAGCAGAAAAGAAGAGAATAACATTGGCTCCTCAGGGGCCCTAGAGAGGTGCTACCAAAACATATAAAGCTGTAAAACCCGAACAAAAATCTGCAAGGATGTAGGAGGAAACCTCATATTGGAACCACAGCCCGTTCTGAAAATTTGGAAAGATTAATTCTCCAGACTGTTAAACGGTGATTATGAAAAAAATCTCACCATGAGGCAGAAACAACCATTCAACCCGGACGAAGACAGACAACATCTCCGTCCGACCGACCACGAGATGAAGTCAGGACAGCAATTTACAAGCGTAAGTCTAACAAAGATGCTGAACCCGATGGCTTAACTGCCAAGCTGTTTAAAGCAGCCGGTGATGATTGGACACAGAGCATACATTCAACTCATGGCTAAAATCTAAAGTATCCCCTTCGAATGGAACCTCAGCACTATTTGTCCAAGCCCTAAGAATTGAGATGCACTGAACTGCGCCACAAGTAGATTAAGGTCTCCTCAACATCGTGTGTAAAATCCTGTTTGGCGTATGATGTGAACGCCTAAGACCCTTCGTGTGTGGTTTTAGACTAGGACAGTCCAATATACGAGTAGATCAAACTTTCACATTACGGAAGATCTTGGAAAAAACACTGATGTTCCAAATCGACACACACCACCTCTTTATCGATTTCAAAGCCGCATACGATAGCACCTATAGAGATGAACTATACAGAGGCACGCCTAATTTTGCCAGACTTGCTATGTTCATTCTGCTAGAGATGCGCACTGCTCTGTCGAGGTCAGTAATGACAAAAGCAAGGCTTTTGATGCCGAAGAGGGTTTTAGACAAGATTACGCAGAATTATGAAGAACTCACAAGTCAACACAAGAGCTGTTAATGATGCATTTGCGACTATCGGACAACGGCAATGATGGGTTCAGCTGTCAACGAAGGAAAAATAAATATATGCTGACAATAAAGAGGGGCACGCAACATTTACGCCTAGGAAAAAACTTCACGATAGGCAGGCACAACTCTAAGCTAATTGCTGCTTCTTTGGACTTAAAAGACCATTGAGTAGTAAAGCTTACTAAAAAGATATTATACACGACGCTTGATCACTCTAGTTTTGCTTTACGGCGGAGAAGCTTGGACATTGGCGAAAGCGAATGAAAATGCTTTCGAGTGCCTTGAGTAATTTTCGGTCCCGTTTGCATCAATGGAGAATGGAACAGCGAAATCTGCGACCTCGTCAGACGCATAGCCCGGTTTAGATTACTAGACCCCTTGAACGCATGGACACCAGCGTCCCGACACAGTAAGTTCTCCACTTCAATCCAGATGTAGAGGACAACTATATCTTAGGTGGGCCACACAAGTGGATTTCGTGTGCGCAACTGGATGCAGCTGGCAAAAGACCATGATCTTAGTCGACCCTGCATTGTAGCGCCATCTAATTAAATAAGTAAGTAGATGACTTTGAGAGTGCAGTCCATGACATAAATATCAAAGAAAGGGGGATTCGTCAGTGCGTCTTAAGCAGAACTGTCGTGGAAACCAAGACAGACATTTCTTTGGAGTTTAGTCAAAGCAGCAGTGACGTATTTACGTAGAAACTTGTTCTACCAACGACTATATGCAACGGACCCTCTTCGATGACAAGCCCCATTCCTGTCAAAAGCTCCTTTACACTGCCAGAAAGCCGACAGCGACTTGAAATTTTTTGACGTAACATGTTTAGTCCAACAAAGGCTGCTATCCAGAGCGACATTCAAATACTTAACTTTACTGAAAAAATGAATAGTGATGTGACTTTAGGTAGTAGAGGCACTAGATGAGTCAGACCATCGTAAAGAGAGCAACTTCAGTTCTCCGACGATTTACTGGAAACCTTTTTAGAGTAAGGTTGTAAGGCGTGATTCGACAGTAATTACATCATCGCCGATGCCTACAATTGGGAAGTTAACCTCAGAAGCACAATTTTGCAAAAGTCGTTGCATCTACTTGTGTACGCTGATGGCATTAGAGGACATTGTCAGAACGCAGTGAGTTGTCGCTGTTGCATAAGTAAGGCCTTGTTTGAAGGGTAAGCATTTTGAATCATTCTCCAATTCGTACTTAAATCTTCAGAGCCCATAATCTGGCGTAACCCTTCTGGGAAACATCGTTGCAATGTTTACATTAAAGAGCATAGGCACTATCTGCATCATTCTAGAAAATTCCATTCCACTTCAGACGCAACCTTACCCAACATACTTGAGTTGTTATAAGCCTCTACACTAACATATTTCCTTTTTTTTTTTCAATTTTATTTGTTGCAATAAGTTTATCACAATGTAAATAAATAATAACACTATAGTGTGCACTAGAAATATTTACTTACCAAGTCCGAGTATGTGGATATCAACGATAACAAAACTAGCACCCAGTGATCCATGGCAGTCTTTAGGGTTTCACACGTATCGGCTAATTTTCATTGACAAACACTTAAACCCCCCTCTCTCAAGCTGATTAATGCCACTTACAACCAGATGATTCATTGCCAAGTTATTTAGAAACAGATGGTTCTAGAACCATCTAATTCTTTACAATTTGTGTAAAACGTTTCTAATGTTCTTTCGTCAGAAGCTCAGAATGCATGGTTTTGCTCCAGAAAAGTTAGAAAAGCTGGACTTTGAGGAGGTGACTCAACTAGAGGTTCTGGAGCAATTGGTACTAAGATGAAGGAAGTGCTTCTACACAAATATTTATTCACATTATGCTAAATTTCCTAGACTCTCCGTATCAGGGCATGAGTAATCGCAACTATTTCATACTGCAATACAGTCGTTACTACCCCCTCGTAACTATGTAAATCTTATAGTTTGAACTACAATACATAATAACGACGTCGACGACGATGTTGATGGTGATTATAGGCGAGCTTCTGTTTACGTTTTCACTCATTTCCGTCAAACATAATGGACAAGTGGGTTTTTTCTATGAAAAATCAAAAAAATATAAAAAAATACCACACGAAGAGTAAACGATGTTAGATACTTTTGCCAAGTCACAACATGTTTAACTAAAACATCAAGCGTCAGTTCGTAAATGAAAAATTATAATAAATGGTAAAAAAAAAACAAGGAGTAAATATTCTGCCTAAACAAGCTGACATTTTAACAGTTTTGATGTGACATCAGATGGCGACATGACTTGGTAATGACATCATTTAGATAAGTGACGCACGTAGATAAGATGTTAGATGAACTAGCACTTGTACTTCAACACAAGTACAATCATCGAGTGCTGCAACTTTTGCAGATAAGAAAATAAGAACTTACACCAACCCAAGGCCTTGGATATTTCCTTTTATTTTATTTTTATTTTTTTTGTTGCAAAAATTCCAGATTCAAGTTCAATCTAAATTTAGCTTATCTCAAGTTGTTGAATTTGTGATAGGGTTTTCCATTGGCAATTTGAGAATGTAAAACACATTCAAAAACAGCTGTCAGCGACAAGGTTACGATTTCAACTTACTCGTCAAACTGACAAATGACAGATTTTTCAGGCACACCGAATGAAGAGGCAGTTTCCCTTTCCAGTGTAGAGGAGTTTGAAGAATAGGAACGCCAGAGGAATCTCATGGCTGCCACGTAAGCTTATTTTACATGCAGAGGTGATCCTTAGCACTAACAGGACAGTTGCTTTTCTACTAGCACTATTCTGGGGTGGGGTGGCCGTGGTGTAGTGGTAGTAGCAAACGCTTCTCACTCGGAGGGTCCAGGTTCGAATCCTGCCCATGGCAAAATCAGTTTTTCATTGTATAATTGGAACTCAGACAAAAAAATTCTGCGTGTGAAGGCATAACACTGACACGTAGATTTGGCTGTTATAAGAGTTTCAAGCAATGAAAAAAATACTGTGAATTATATCTCGAATCACTCTGAGTGAAGAAAAACTCTCCGTCCTATTCGGACTCCCACCCCTGGAGAGCAAACATGAAACCAAACACACCTGAGTTTCAAACCACTACAAAAACAATTTTCCTTTCTCCTCCTTCTATCTTTCCGCCCGCGCCCTGGCAACAGTAAAAGGGTATCAAACCCCTTAGGCGCGCGTAAATTATAAAAAAAAAAAAAAAAAAAAAAAAATTCTATAAGACAATTAATCATTTATCAAGCTCGTCATTTAAAAAGGTTCATTCCTCCTTCTTTTCACGGACATGGAGAATTTTTTATAGACCCGTAGTACGACATACATAACAATAGACGTGTCTCATCTATATTTACAAATCGATCAAGTGTAGCTCTTCGTTAGATTTCTGATGAATTCTCATCATCTGAGTTAATAGTGGAGCCGAGCTAGAAAAAAATTTTAACTGCCCCAAAGTTGTAGCTGTCAATTGTGACGATCTGTGCCATCTCCATTGACATTCTGCTGATGAATTTGTAAATGTTGCCAAAACTCGAAATATTTTTGTTAAGATGGTCGCTATAGATCCTGCTATATTCAGGCTTAAAATGGATGGAGGTTAGGTGAGTATAAATTTCGATTTTTGAAGTGAAACTTCTTATGGCTCGTTGGGCAGGAATTCTGAGCTCCGATGAAACGAAAAAGCGACATGAAGTGATTTCGAACTCGGATGAAACGAAAAAGCGACATGAAGTGATTTCGAACTCCGATGAAACGAAAAAGTGACAAAGTGATTCCGAACTCGGATGAAACGAAAAAGCGACATGAAGTGATTTCGAACTCCGATGAAACGAAAAAGCGACATGAAGTGATTCCGAACTCCGATGAATAGAAAGAAAAAGCGACAAAGTGATTCCGAACTCCGATGAAACGTATGATTAGACCCTTTAGCACCTACTAGATGACATTCAAAACCGTCCGATAATAACACTAATACGAGTATTATCCAACAAGGATGAAGTGCTCCTTGCTGTTTCCACTTGTATTGCTTCGACGTAGCCAATAAAGTTCTTCCACTTCAAACTCTTTTTAACACCAATTTAGTTGTGAATGCTAAAATTCTGGTGAAACGAAAAAACGACAGAAAACGGGAGGGAGTAGTGCGCGTGGTGAATCAGTTCGGGCAGAATGAGGCTTGGAAGAGGAACGAAAAGGCGACAGACTGGGAGTAGGTAAAAAAAGGGAAGAAGTAACACTCATGGTGTGCACTAATTCAGACGGAATGAGCCATGAGTGGTAAAAGGGCCGTCGTGGGTGAGTTCCCAATGCACAGATTACGTGCACCATCGTCAAAGTATCTACCTAGACATTAATTGGTAACAACAATAAAAGAATCATCAGCATGTAAAGGAAAACTTCAGCTTAACAACAAAATTTGGGTTGACTTGGCTTTTGCTAGTCAACGGGACCGCGAAATACCGACGCTCCATCTCGTGTCCGTACTATAGACTCTAGTAAAGGCATATAGAGTCATGAGTTTGGCGAGTTCTCGTGAGAATTTACATGGGAATTAGCTATATTATAGAGTATCCCTAGCACGAATCATCAGTCGTGCAACATTTGTTATTTATCGAATTTATATTGTGAGTCGAAGTTACTTATGATCTAGGGTGAACATTCTCATTTTAAAAAATTATCGGGCTTCGTGAAGTTTCACTTCTATCGCCCAATATCACAGACAAGATCTTGTACGTATATGATGCTAAGAAGACTGATGCCATATATTTGGTGCAGCTTAGAGTATCTCCTTTCTTGGGGATCGGACAAACGATACTGAGGTGCAATCATTATAAGCCAGACATTCCTCTGACCACATCTTGAAAATGATTTGATGTAACATGGGCTGAAAAGTCCGTGCTGTTTCTAAGAGAGGGCAAACCTTGAATTAAATCCATACCATTTTCAGTTAGTACCAACCTTCAAAAGATACGTGTATAAATTTGACAGCTGTCGGACGATTAGTTCTCGAGATATAGCGTTGTGCGTGAAACAACTTTTGTTATTGTGAAAAAAAAAATGGATTCAAAGCAATTTCGTGTGTTGATTTATCATGGGAAAAAATGCAGCCGATGCATAGAAATGGCTTGATAAGTGTTACCCGGACTCTGAATGGCCGAACGAACCATACGCAAGTGGATTGAAAAATTTAAAAGTGGTCATACAAGCATCGAAGATGATGCACGCAGTGGACGTCCAAAAGAGGCTGTTTCAGATGAAAACATCAAAAAAGTCCACAAAATGATTACGAATGACCGTAAAGTGAAGTTGATCGAGATAGCTGAGGCTCTAAAGTTATCAAAAGAGCGTGTTGGATATATCATACACGAATATTTGGACATGCGAAAGCTCTGTTCAAAGTGGGTGCCGCGTTTGCTCACAGTAGACTAAAAACAACAACGTGTTAATGATTCGGAGGAGGGTTTAAAGCTGTTCAACCGCCATAAAGCCGAATTTTTGCGTCGGTATGTGACAATGGATGAAACTTGGCTCCATCGCTTCACACCAGAGTCAAGTCGGCAATCAGCTCAGTGGCGAGCAGGCGACGAACCTCGTCCAAAACGACCAACAACTCAACAGTCAGCTGCCAAGGTTATGGCATCCGTATTTTGGGATGCACATGGAATAATTTTCATCGACTATCTCCAAAAGGGGCAGACTATCAACAGCGACTATTACATTGCGTTGTTGGAGCGTTTGAAGGACGAAATCGCAGAAAAACGGCCGCATTTGAAGAAAAAGAAAGTGCTGTTTCATCAAGACAATGCACCGTGTCACAAGTCGATGAAAACGATGGCAAAATTAAATGAATTCGGCTACGAATTGCTTCCCCACCCACCGTATTCTCCAGATTTGGCCCCCAGCGACTATTTCCTGTTCGCAGACCTCAAAAGAATGCTCGCCGGAAAGAGATTTAAGACCGATGAAGAAGTAACCGCCGAAACAGAGACCTATTTTGAGGCTAAACCGAAATCGTACTACAAAACTGGTATCGAAAGATTGAAAAATCGTTTCAATCAGTGTATTGCCTTCGAAGGCAACTATATTGATAAATAAAGTTCAATTTTGCAAAAATTTTGTGTTTTACTATAAAACGGCACGCACTTTTCAACCCATGTGTTATGTGCTCTATCATGTTATCTCCTGCTGCTTTAAGTAGCCCGTCAGATGTGACATTTCGTCTGCCAGACTTGTTATGCTTACGTTTAAATACCGATATCTTAAGCGTATGCTAGGTACATTGATTTCAAACCTGGCATCATACATCTTCAGCCAGCTCAATGGTTAGCTAACAGCTTCCAATTCGTGTATCTCGATACCAGTTTGAGGCGATGCATACCGATGAGTTTGACAGTTAAATTGTCTGGGTCGTTGTGCAATCGATTCAGAAACATCTCCCATAAAAGTGTTGCTTTGTGGCATCTTTTTTTTTTTTTTTGTACCTCAAAAACTTCTTTGTGGATTTTATTCAATAATTTTCCTTTTGGCCTCTTCTTTGAACCTCGATTGGAACCTTAGCCTCTGATATAAAGTTTCACAATATTGCGTTGTCGACTGTATATGTTAGGACTCTCTTGTATATTTCGACACTATGCAGCATTAGTTTTACAGATCGATAGCTCTTGCAATTTCTTGTGCTTTATAAAGTGGAACAAAGAACTGATTAGCCATCCGATCACCTCTCGTAATTTTAATGAACATTTGTGTCCTTATGCTTACAAGATCCAACTGACTCAAGAACTCAAGCCTACAGGTCAAACAAAACAAAGTGACTTTGTCAATTTCATTGTTCATTGCACAGCAACAAATGATCGTCAATTTATCGAATGAAATTATCTTCAACGATGGGATGCATCGCGTCCTTACCTATGTTTCATAAGAAGGACATATCCTGTTTTCCATTAAGAACTATACATTTTTATTTTAGTAATACATTTTAATAATTTGTAAACGTAGCTCGTTCCATGAATAAATGGTAGAGTTTGACAAGCAAAATGGTAATGACAGTTCACAAAAAAACAATAAGGGTGCGTTCACATTTAAAAAACAAAAATGTATAGTTCTTGATGGAATACACAAACGTGTTAGTGTTTGGTATAGATTTTGGAGTGGAAGCGCCATTTTTCTTTGAAGGCGCTGGCGGAAATGTATCATACAAACGATGGGGAACGATATCGGCAAATGATAACACCGTTTTTTGTGCCTTAAGTGGTTACATACGTTTCTCCGCTCAAAAAATTTGTTTTTTTCTTGCATGAAAAAATTCTATATTCTTTTGCAATTCAAATGCCGCAAGAATTTTTTAAAAATTCCAATAATTAAGAAAGTTATGACCGTTAAACGTCGGACCGGGCGGAATATTAGAATTAAGAATATTCCAGAAGGCACTACTCGAGCACATTTTCAGTTTTGCTTTCGAAGCCACGAAGGCAAGACACACTGCAGATTTTGCATTTCGTTTGCGTTTTTCTCGAAACAGTGTTTTCCGAGACGATACCAGAAATATCTCTTGAACCACTCGACCGATTTGCATGCCATTTCGCACGGATATTCTTAATACCATTATCTAGTCTCCTACGTAGGACTTTTTTTGATATCTCAATTTTTAGATTTGTTATAAATAAAAATGTGACTCGTTTTTTAGTCAAAAATAGCCTCGTACGTTCAAAAAGCTGCCATTTTGTTAAAAATGAAAATTTTTGAAAACGGCTATGACAGATACTAGTTTTATCCATCTACTTTAATAGTTTTTTTTTTGTTTCAAATGAAACCTACCAGAGATATTCCTGGTACCGCCCAGCACGTTTTTGAAGAGAGTTTTCCGGAGATGGGCGAAATGTATACTTTATAATTGTTTTTCTTTAATTGTCAATAAAGTTTTGTATTCGTCAAGGAATACTTTACACAATGTATAATTTACTTTTTTTTATATTAATTTAATATCGTAGCGAAAAAAAATCTTGAAAAACGCTCCGTTTTTGAGCGGAGAAACATATGTAACCACTTAAATCTACATGCAGTTCCAAAAGCATGTTGCCACTTGTCACACTTGTTACGTGAAATAATGCCATTATTGCACGAGGCATTCCCTGGTCGTCCTTTGTGATCAGAACTAGTTGCCAAAACCGTGCAAAACCGTTTTCTGGGATTTTTTGAAGTCTAAAGTCTATATCAACAACTTCACGATCACGATAAGGAGAAGATTTGACGTTGAAGATTTGATTTGACGTTGACTGTGATTGGTAGTTTTATCAAAAGAATACAAACATGCCAGAAAAACCGAAGAGGGCATTTATTGCAATTGATGTGTCGTTCCAAAGGGGTATTTTTTAAAGAGATTTTAAGTTAATTTGACAGCCGACACCGTCTTTTTATTCAGGATTGTTTGGCAAATCCTCATGTAAGACTTAAGCCCGCGACCCATAGAATCCATAGAATCTAGATAGAATACAACTGACAGCTAGATAGAATACACGCATTTTTATGGAAGGTGCCCATAACGAACGGATGTACGAACTTTGACGGATAAAAGCCCAGGCCCATCAAATCCGTTGCGTACGCTGCGTCGACATATTCGACTGACAGCTGTATAGATCATACACTTTGTTATGGAAGCAGGCCCATAAGCAATGGATAGTCATAAGTACGGATAAGGTATGTTTACTTCCTACCTTTTCAATCCGTCGATCTGTTGACAGTTCACACATTCACACATTGAGGACCATACATTCACATATTGAGGTTCACGTATTCACAAATTGAGACTAAGCACTTTCATTGGTGGAGACATTGAGAGAATGAAGACAAATTGTCGTAGCTTGAAGAGAAAATGCTCTCTGCAATAAAAGAAATGTCATCGGCTGTCTTCTGTCAACGTAGACATGCAACGTCACCACCGTCAACGACATAACGGATTTTATGGGACGAAGCCTTTACGAAGGAGCAACGTTTACAAATTGTCAAAATGTATTTCCAAAATCAGTATTCAGTGCGCTACACAAATTTCACGGTCAAAATAATCGACCAAGTGATTCGGCTATTCGCAGTACAATTAGGAAGTTTTGCACTACTTTACTCTTCCGGACTCCAAGCCACTGTCAAGGATACGCAAAATGCGGATAGATGAAGCAATCGCCCCTCACCGAGGGTTGAGGAACATCCAAGCAAGAGCTTGGGGTTTTGCTCTAGGATCTTGGTTTACACGCTTAGAAGATTTAATTGATGCAAGAATTGATCACCCTTTGAGTCGTGATTTCCCTGATTGGGCGCTTGAACCGTTGGAATTAAGTCGTCAAACTTTGTTCGGTGACTTTATTAATTAGCAAATTTTGGAATTTAGAGCGAGAAAAATCTAAAGGCGATCCATCAGCTATCGATGGATAGCTACAGGTACAGAGCCACGATCAATGATTTTTTTTGTTTCCGGTGACGTACGGCGAAACCATCGAAACCATTGAATAAAGTGTTCGATGACAACATTATCTCTATAAATGGGCATGTGGCCTGACTTCCAAGATCGTGTGATTTGATGCCGCTGGACTATTTTTTTTGGGGGTTGTTTGAGGTCGTCGGTCTAAGCCAACATCGAGCGCACCATCCCAAAATTGGAACTCCAGGATGCATTCCCTGAGATGTTCCAGTGGTGGCGATATGCCCGAAATCATTTTTTTAGTTTTGAATGCATTTTATTTACTTAATCACTAACTCTTATATACTAACAAAAAATGCTTAAATGCTAGCTTACAATTACTTAACAATCTTATACTAACTTACTGGCCCCACACAGGCACTCTAAGCTAATCTAAATTCTTATATCTATGTCTTTCGACTTCGTTTACATTTTATTTATAAATGTTTATTTTGTGTACTTAGGGAGCATGCCCGAAATCATTTTTCATCATTAGTGCCAGAAAATCAAATCTTCGATCGTTTACTCAATATGCAATGGCTGCTGCTGAGACACATCCTGTTGTTCGCTGGATCAAATGCAATTTTGTTCATTTCATTAAGCCATTTAAGCTAAAACTTTTCCCCTTCAATGAGAGGTGGTTTTTCGGTAAAAACCCGGTTCTTCTCCCATCTTTGGACGCACAGTCAAGTCTTTTCGCAAAATACGCCACAGGGACGTCCAAGAGATATCCAGCTCTTGAGAACGGTGCAGAATTGATTGATTGCGGACTTGATAGACCGACTAGCCTACAACCCCAATCCGCTTTTCACTTCTGGCGTTTCACTGACACGCAACATTTGTTCACTAAACACTTAAATATCCCATTCTCGGAACGATTATAACAGTCGAAAATTGGAGTTGACGCCGTCGTACCTGTTTGTAAACGACGTTAAAGCATGAACATTTCTATGACACCTATTCTATTGGAACACAAATATAACATCTTTCAGAAGACGTTATGCGTGAGCACAGAGAATTCCTACTGGAAACGTTGTGCGCATATAATGAAGAACCCTTTACCAGTAGACAAAGGCACCATGAAAGACCATCAAACCCAATCCATTAAAAAGGAGATAGTAAACGAGACGCGCTTGTTGAAAAAAAGGCAACTGCTGCGCAGTTTCTCTGCAACTTACGATTCGATTAAAAAAAACTCTGAATCGATGGAAAAACAAGACTGCGGATTTTTTTCAAATTATTTAAGAACAGTATACGCATCTCTGCCTTAACCAAAAACGTAACATTTGAAAAACAATTTCTGAAACCACATTTACCTTGACATGTTGCAGCTTGTTCTTTAATCCTTTCAAAAATATTTATTTAAAATATTTACAGCCACCAGGATCCACCGAAGGACAAGACAAATGTAGTTTTGTTTGTTATTTTTTCGTGAACACTTACAAAAACAAAAAAATCACTTTGAATAAGAAAACAATCAGTAGCACATTACGTCAGCAATTTCACATTTCTCTTTCACTGGCTTCTCGGAGATTGTTTATGTTTTTCTCCTCCACAATTTTAAAAGGAAGCACAAATGCAAATAAAGACGAGAAAATCTCTGGAGAAGATCAGAAAGAAGAAGATCACTCTCGTTTGCAAAGTAAACAAAACGAAAGCAGCAACCGCGCAACACTTGTTGCCTGCACGATTCCGAATGTGCAATTAAAGTCTCAATATTCGCCAATCGAAGCTCGATACGTCCTCGACACGTACATATGTATTGTAGTTGTACGAGTGGTCGTTGTTAGATTCGCACTCATAAACGCAGACGCAAGCACTTAATTTACACACGTAATCACCAGGTGATGGGGAGAAATAATCAAATTTTAATTGAAACAATTGAAAAAAAAAATACTCTGACGGGGCTGCGATTCTTTCCTTTTCCAACTGAGTAAAGAACGAGAAAAAATTAAAAAAAAAAAAAAAAGTTGTCAAGTATACGCCGCCGTGGATAACTCTAATGATAACTTATCGCTTCGCCATCGATATTGGTATTTTTTTGATTTTCGATTTCGGTTTATTTCATCGATATATTGTCGCACCAATACTCGCACCTCAATCACCTGTTATCAGCAGATGTAGCAGCCCACCGAAAATTCATCCAAAAGTTTGTCAATAAACTTCTCAATTTCACCAACAATTCGAGTCCGGGTTGGAGGGTAGTCGTAGTTGTTTGTTTCTTTATTAGGCCGATCGAGCTGTAAGTGTTGTAACCCTTCTACTGTTCGATAACACTGTTCGCAGTGTACTAGGCCTGATTGTGGTCCATCGACTAAACGCTTGTGCTTAATCAGCTCTTATCAGCTCCGTGGCAAATTGTTGCTCTTACTTAACCGAAAATAGAGCAAAGTAGCGCGGCGAGCTGTATGGAAACCAATAACAACACAATAACACCCTGCGCTGGTACAGGGTGGAGGAGATGGGTGTCTTATTTATCTGTTTACAAGTATTGGATTCAGTGGATTTGGTTACAGAAGAAGGGTCTAGTTCGCACGTTATAGGGTACGGGGTAATCAGGGTACACCATTTACTCGCATTTCTTTTAAGTGTGAGTAATGTGAGTAAGTGTTTCCTCGTTGTTTTTGAAAAATGTATTTCATTCCAAATTCACAGTGGAATGTGTGCGATTTTTATAATTTTTGCTATGTTTCTCCGGTTTGCCGGTCTCTTATCGGGAGTGCAGGTTTTGTTGCTATTTTTCGCCTTTCTTGTGGCTTATTAAAGATAAAGATGGAAATTTTATTGAAGGAGACGGAGGAAGCATTGCTAGCAATAAAGATAAACACTTGAGGTTTAGGCAGCAGTTATTTTTAATTTTCTAGCAAACAAATTTGGGAGGGAATTATGGTTACTCAATATAGATATCCGAACTTAATAAAGTTGTTTTACTTCAGTGGAAGATGGGAGAACATCGTCTTGCTATAGTCGCGATCTAAGATACTCGTAATCTCATCCAGATGGGCAAAGAATTAAAGGAAAAAGAGAAATAACAATGCGAATGACCAACTCTATGAACAGAACACTTACACAAAGAACAAGTCCATTGTTCTTCTTGAATGTTACTCTCATAGAATTTCTGGATCTTTCGCCAAAAATGAGTAATCGCCTCGATGATACATTCCCACACAGTACCAGCATTCATGTCAGTATCAAGTTTAATATCTACAGCCTGAGTAACCAGCACAGAGAAAATGCTGCTCGGTGTTGTCATTCTCTTAGCAAGTGGTGTCAGTTATGCCTAGAACACTAATGCTGGCAAAAGCATGGTACTCAGTTAACATTCTACAGCCTTTCCTACCGAAGGACATTAGAAAGAGTCCAGTGTCTTTTAAGTTACCATAACTCAGGCAGTCTAAAAGCGGATTCAAGTCCTCAGAAATTCTACTTTAAGCTTTGTCTAGTAACTGCACTGGCGATCTCTATCTACCTACGGCCTAATTATGAGCACGGACCCAGTTTTTTTTTTGTCATTAGATAATGTTTACCTAACGACCACTACAAGATCCAGAACCGTGACGATGGTCAAGATCCATCATCAAGATCATCCAATACGACCACAAGCTGAGGCAAAAAATATTACAAGTCCCAAATGTCCCAGCGCTCATTTACAATGACATTCCAGCTGTCAGCTCTTTGGACAAGACCAATCCGCTTGCTGCCCACTTTGAGGCCAGTTCAACACTCCCAGATTGTGCTTTGTCTTCGCCTACACTTGAGTGCATCGAATCTTCAATGGGACGAATCTACTTTCGCACTCGTGTAGTAGCAAGAGTACTTAAAGATCTCAACATACATAGATCCGCTGGTCCAGATGGTATATCTGGCCTTCTTCTGAAGAGGTGTTCTTCCACCCTGGCAAAACCACTGCGTAAGGTTTTTCATCGTTGCTACTCTTTAGGACTCTTTCCGAGCAGATGGAAAACAGCATTTGTCTATCCTCCCTAAAAAAGGCGATTCTTCTTCTTTCTCCTCATACAGACCCATTGCAATTACGTCCCTTCTTTCCAAGGTCATGGGAATGCTGATAAATCGTGAGCTCATGAAATGTTTCGAAACACGAAAACTTCTCAATGACCGGCAATACGATTTTCGTAGCAACAGGTCCACTGGTTGATGATGATTTGATGGCATGTTCAACGACAAGTGGAACCAATGTCTACACCAATCTGGCGAAAGCAAGATAGTGGCACTTGATATTTCTAAGGCATTTGACAGAGTTTGGCATCAGGCTATTTTGTCGAAAATGCGTGCTTTTACGATTGGCGACTCTCTTCTTCAATGGATTAAAAACTACCTTTCGGAACGTTGAATTCAAGTTGTCTTGGATGGTTTCAAGTCTGATATTCACAAAATAAATGCTGGTGTGCCCCAGGGCTCCGTTCTGTCTCCGACGCTCTTTTTAATTTTTATTAATGACCTCTTGTCTGCTACTTCCAATCCAATATATTCCTTTGCTGGCGACAGCACTCTCTGCTTTTCATATTCGTTTCCCGACTCACGTCCCTGCTCTTCGGATGTAGAACGGGAACGGCAGCGTATGTTGAGCTCATTTAATTCCGATATTGATAGCATCACCAATTGGGGAACTATCAAGAGTGTGGAATTTAATGCTTCCAAAACACAATGCTGTCTGCTGTCGTTAATTCGAATCAATCAAATCCAAACACCCAACCATTATCCATGAATGTCACTTGCATCGTTGAAACCGAAAAACCGTATGTCTCCTTACAGACAAGAATAAGGGGAGCGGATCATGGAGAATCGTGAGCTTTCTTTCACAATTATTCTTTTCCAATTTGGAGGCTTACAAAGCAAACAAACATCATAGGTCATCAAGGTGCACGCCATCTGTCCGCTAGAGTCTCCAGGCCTTCCGTCTGGCTCTATACGAGTATATATGTCCATCCCAGCAGATGGCAAAGAGAGGGAACAAGATCCAAAGAATCCAGTAAATCAAACCTGTACCGTTGCATCCAGAGCATGACGGAAAGAAAAGACGGACAAAATAAGCAAGGAGAGGAGTAAAACAGACAACAGAAGGAACAAAGGGAGTAGAAGATTTTTGGGCTGTGAATTGCAAGAAACAAAACGAAGTAGACGAAAAATAACACCCCAAATAATCTGGAATAAATAAATCTGGAATAAATGAACTGCTTTTCTTGACACCAGTCAAACGAAGCGCATGCTGGACTATTTGGGCGAGTTGCTGTTCGACAATCCCTACTGCGACCACAAAACAACCAGAAAAGATTAGAGTGGGCCAAAAAGCATATAGATTGAGCGGAAGAAGATTTCAATAGAGCTTTATCATTCCAAATTCGAGGTATTTGGCTTCCAGACTGTGTGGTTCCTACCATCAAGTATGGAGGCGGTTCTATTATGGTCTGGGGATGCTTTCTTCAATATCGGAAGAAAACACTGTGGCCTTCATCAATCAAACAAAGCGAAGTTTAAGAAAATTTTCAAATCATGATATGGCCTGCGCCGCAATAACCAGATTTAAACCCTATAGAACTGTTGTGGGAGGAGCTGAATAGAGGGATCGCTGGAGCAATATATAGGTAACAATTCAATTCATCCTAATAAGCTAATAATTATAAATAACTAATAATCAAATGCAAAGGTTTATTCACACCTCGGTGAATTTAATTTAAGCCATGTCTAATAATAATTTCACTTTGAATTCTCCTTTTAGTAGTAATACTCGTAGTAGTTTTTCAATTAATGATAATCTGAAATGTTTCTGTGTTGACCATATATCTTCTGGTTTCTCTATTATACACCAAAATATACGTAGCATGAGAACTAATTTTAATGCATTTCTCGCTCATCTCACATCTTTGGATCATTTACCTGATCTCATTTTCCTTTCTGAAATTTGGATTTTTGAGGAAGAGAGATCTGAATTTGATATCATTCCAAATTTTATATTTGATGCTCATTGTAACGATTCATATGCAGCTGGTGGAGTCGCGGTATATTTTAGAAATTCTTTAAAAGGGTGGTGTAGTTAAAAAATGTAAATTGGTGAGCGCTGATATTATAAGTTTTAGTTGCGAAGTTTCTGGTATTCTATCTGCATTTACCGACTACATAAATGTACAATCAAATGCTTTTTGGAAGAATTCACAGAATTTTTAGAACTTCAGAGATCCAAAGATGTAGAATTGTTGGGGGATTTTAATATTAATATCCTCTGTGATACTTCAGATGTCGATTGCTTTCTGTCTGTCCAGTATTCGTTTGGTTTTATGTCCGTGCTAAATCAACTTACGCGTTATAATTCTTGTTTAGACCATATTTATATAAGACTGCACAGGAACTGTCGAGTGGACTACAAAACAATGGTATATGACATAAGAATAACTGACCACAGTTTGACTTGTATTCCACTGAATTCTCAAATCACCCGATTTAGTAAATCCGAAGTCAGAGAATCCGCCAAAATAGATTTTGTCGCTTTAAGAACTCAACTAAACTTTGAATTTTGGGATGATGTTTACGCATCTGTTAATCCATCTTTAGCATTTGATGTGTTTCTTAATAAATTACAGCACTACGAGTATATATCGATCTGTCTCCAGAGGAAATATAAAGTAGCCAACAAACTAAATTGTCTGAAACAGTGGATGTCTACCTCACTCTTGAACAAAAATGCAAAAGAAAACACAACTCTGTTTACTCCTTAAAAAACACCCAAATAATACTAGACTAAAGAAATATTACGTCAAAATTTGTCGAGAGGTAAACACAGAAATACCAATCTGTAGAAATAATTACTACAGCAACAAATTAGCTAAAAATATTGGTAACCCTTAAAAAGAATGGCAGGTAGTTTCTGAGATCCTAAACAAAAATTTATCTAGCATAGACATTATTCTAAACAATAACAACTCTACTATTTCTGAGCCTTTAGAAGTCGCTAACGTGTTTAACAATTTCTTTTCCAAAGTGGGTTCTTGTCCTAGTATATCTAATGCTAGTTCAACTTCTTATTGTGACCATAGTATAGTAGAAACCAGTTTTCAGCCCGAGAGTTTTTTCTTCGAAGAGTTTACTCCACTTGAAATACAAAAAATAATAGCTTCAATCAAAAGATCAAACTCAACTTCGTTTGATAACATCTCAAGCATGGTACTAAAAAATATATCTTTTCAAATCTCCGATGTTCTACGAGTATGTTTCATTTTTAATAGTTGTGTATATAAAGGTATTTTTTCCGACTCCCTAAAAATAGCGATAGTAATACCACTTCACAAGAAAGGTAATACCACCGTCTTGAACAATTATCGTCCTATCTCACTTTTATCCGTCTTTTCCAAGGTTTTTGAAAGAGGTATTAAGTCTAGAATGCTTTCTTTCTTAGATAAGGCTCACTTTTTTAGCGAGCATCAATTCGGTTTCAGAAGCGGCAAATCTACTGAAACTGCATTATTAAAACTGATTGGGGAGATTTATACTAGTCTGAATGCTTCAAAATTTCTTCTTGCCTGTTCATCGATATAACTAAGGTATTTGTTATATTTGTTATACTCTTCAATGCGGGTTTCAGAGGTTTTATTCACGACTGTTTTTCTTCCTATCTCTCAAATCGTAAGCAAATTGTAAGAGTCAAAAATGCGTTGAGTTCTGAAAAATTTTTAAATATCGGAGTTCCGCATGGTTCAGTCTTGGGTCCGACTTTATTTCTAATATATATTAATTCCTTATTTATCCAACCATTTAAGGGCAGAATCACAGCTTTCGCTGACGATACTGCATTATCGTATTCTAGCAACAATTATCTCAATTTATTTTCGGATGTTAATAACGACCTAGATATACGAGTACTACGACGATGGTTCAAGGAGCATAAGCTGGGAATTAGTAGTAGGACTAAGTTTATGGAATTCAATATCAAGGGTGTAACTAGTGATGACTTACCACTTTATTATCACTCACCAAATTACCTACGTTTCCGTCTAAATAACCCAACTGACCCTGGTGTTATGCCTTTTGATGAAAATATAAATTGTAGCGACGATTGCTTTAGAATTGAATGTGTCGACAGCTTTAAATATCTGGGCATCATATTTGATAATAAGACAAATGTACCATCTCAATCTCTACTGCAATCTTAATGTTTTAAAAATGGTATACAATGGTTTATTTAAATCAAAGTTGCATCTCTTGCTGGGGTGGCGCTTATTTTAATAAAATAGAGTCTTTATTATCTAAACAAAAACATGTTATTAGAATAATGGCTAAAGTCGATCGTAGGACACCTAGTTTCGAGTTGTTCAAATGTTTGATAAAGTTTTAAGAATGTTTTTCGAAAATTCCGGTTTTTACGATGTTAGATTTCATGAAAGTCATAATTTGCGCGTCAACACAAGAAACTTCGTAACTATTCCAACTATTTTCAAAACACACTTTTCACATTTCTATTTTACTACCGCTCCTCGACTTTACGACAGCATATTCTCGGTATCGGGGTGAAGCTGTGATTGTATATATAAATTGACTTATTTATCAAGTAATACTATTATTTTAGTGCATTCATGTAAAATTTCATATAAATGTGATTATTAATTCGCTTTTTATCTCCAGTTAAACAGAATCATAATGGCAACTGAGACGATGATGGTGGAAATTGAGCATCGCGCTGTAATTAAATTTCTCACTAAGCAAGGAAAAAGTAAAAAAACTATTCATGAAGAGATGGTGGCTGTTTACCAGGGTTCCGCACCTTCATTATCAACTGTGCAAAAGTGGTCAAGTGAGTTCAAGAGAGGTAGAGAGAGCATTGAAGACGACCCCCGCTCCGGCGCCCCGGCTACTGCTTGTACGGGAGAAAGCATCAAAGAAGTCGAAAAACTTATTCTTGAGGATGCCCGAATAAAGGTGAAAATGATGGCAGAGATCACCAAGCTTTTAATTGGTACCATTCACACCATTCTTCATGACCATCTTAACCTTTGAAAGGTCAGTGCAAGGTGGGTGCCACGAATGCTCACAGCGCCTCAGAAAAAAGTGAGAATCGCATGCTGTAGAGAGCTTTTGGAGATGTGTAGTGAGAACACGGACGGTGTTATGGATCGAATTGTTACTGGGGACGAAACATGGGTTCACCACTATGACCCTGAAAGCAAACAAGAGTCCATGCAGTGGCATAAAAAAGGAACAGACCCCCCGAAGAAGTTCAAAGTCACTCCGTCTGCCGGGAAGCTCATGGCCACAGTTTTTTGGGACTCAAAGGGAATCTTGCTCATTGAGTACAAAAAAAAAAAAGGTGAAACCATCAACGCCACATCCTACGCTTCCACTCTGCATAATTTGCGGGAGGAAATTAAAAAGAAAAGACGGGGTAAACTCGCAGCGGGTGTGCTGCTTCTTCATGACAACGCTCCTGTTCACACGGCGCGAGTTTCCAAGGCTGCTGCGCGAGATTGTGGTTTCGAAGAAATCCAACACCCACCACATAGTGCAAACCTTGCCCCTAGTTATTATTTCCTGTTTCCGGATTTGAAAAAATGTCTTCGAGGAAAAAGATTTTCGGATGATGAAGAACTCAAGTCGGCAATAAATGGGTATTTTGCAGAGAAAGAGGAAACTTATTTTTTTGAGGGTTTAAAAAAGCTTATTTCAAGATGTAACAAATGCATTGATGTTAGGGGAGATTATATTGAAAAATAAAAACAATTTAAATTGAATTCGCATTTTCCTTCATATCGATACCGAGAATATATTGAACGCCCCTCGTATTCCAACTATTTTCAAAACACACTTTTCATATTTCTATTTTACTACCGCTCCTCGACTTTCTAATTCTTTACCAGAAAACCTTAGATGTGAGAGGAAGAAAACTGTATTTTTAAATAGTATTAAAAAATGGCTCTTCACTTTTGACCATAATGACATAGATACAATTTTTAATCAAGTGATATAAATTATTATTGTTTACCGTTTTTTTTTTTATTCTTTAAACTAGATTTTCGCATTGTATTATCCCCATCAATAGTTTTTTATTATTATTATTGTTTAATCTAAATTTTTGAATTTGAAGTACTTTCGCCACTTGTCATAGGCAACAGATTGTACATAGCTAATTCTTAGTTAAATAAGTAATTGAAGTATTATCATTTTAAATTTATATTTATAATTTATCAAGAAATAAAGAAAGACAAAAAAAAAATTGCGAATGAGCTAACTGCGAACATATCGTTTTTAGTACATAAACTCGTAGAAACAGGCAAGTGACAATTTTACTATTCCACAAGTACAGAGCTTAGTTTATCTGTGGATAATTAAAAAAAAAAAAACTCAAATTCGATTAGTTTTTGCGAAGAAATCAATGATTCCTTACTTCTTTGCGAATGCTCTTTCCAAATGTCAAACTTGCGAATGAAAATGTATATTCGCAGGCCGCTGCGATTAAATGAAAAATTCGCTGAGAATAAAATGTCAAAATTTGCGACTATTCGGTCGCTCGTATTCGCAGTTCTGAGCTGTGAATCAACCTTAAAGGTGGGTTTTCGACGAAAAATCGGTCTAAATCAATTTTTCTTCTTTTTAATAAATTTCTTTATGTTCATGTTGAAATAGATGGAAACTCTATGTCACATTGCTAAATGAGTTAATACATATTTAAACACTTTGGCAAATGTACGTCACACCTCCAACTTCAAACTTTTGGCCTGCAGTGTACGTTCCACATACACTCCACATCTCAATCCATAAAGTATGCCTCAAATATTGAATCAAAAGAAAGTTACAGACTAACCCCGAACCCTCAACGTATGCAACAAAAATAATCATGTTGCAAACATGTTGCAAGTATGTCGCTAAAGATCAGCAACACCGACTACGTGCTTCCAATAATTTCAATTTCAATTCCACTCTGATAAAGACGAGCATTTTAATCATTTTAAACACAAAACCGCTAGATAAACATGTCAGAATGGGACGGCAAACATTTGTTATTTTCAAATTCAAAATAAAACACTGACACAATAGACAAAAACTGCACATTGACAGTAAAAATAGACGTGACATTGTCATTTCAACCTTTCTTGAGGCACATTGAATTCCATCATTTATGAGTGATATCTACGTGCATCTACTAGTTATCTATGACAAATGACAGGAGACGAAAAATAACTTGCGACACGTGATTTAGTTTGTAATCTTATCGCGTTTCCGCTATCGGCCATACACATACATATTTTGAAGTTAGCAGAACACTTCGATGTTTGTCACATTTCTCAAGAAATCAAAAAAAAAAAATCCACCGTCTTCCCCGATTGAATGTAGTCACCTACACCACCTACCTTCTGCCATCGAGCGCAATCGCTTCACTCAGTAAGCAAACACGATACCATTCCTCGAATTGGACTAAGTTTTCCTACCGTCGCGACGCTGCAACTGGCATTGCTATTGCCAGCCATAGTCTTTGCTTTTGCCATTGCAGCTTGGCAATTTGGAAGTGCTTACCAGTTGGCAGTTGGCAGTTACACCACACAATGACAGTGATTGTTGATTGTTGCATTGGAAACAGAATTACCATGAGCACAATATCCGTTACCATGTCGTTACTTACTCGTACTTAATTTCGTGCCCGGTAGCACAGAGTCATGTCAAGCGCGACCTATAAACGCTACTTTGGGTTACAAAAATCGGAGCTATGTATGCGCCCCGAAAAAGAAGTTATAGTCACATGTCACACATGACTGTTAATTGTCATCTAGAACAAGAAACGGGCTTGACTACTGACCTATGGCCAGAAGTATGTTGTTCTGTATGTTGTTCTACTAATTCGATGGAGGTGGAGTACTACTTAATTGCCATTGCGTGAGAATCATTCCAATGCGACAATTTAGTGGAGAAATGTTTCTTTGTCCAAATACGAGTACGACGATATGGTGCGAGAATATGGAGTTCAGAGAATGCCAAACAGAATGTGGAACAAGAAGAATGCGGCTTCTGTCATTCGTGTGTCTAGCGCGTGTCTAGGCGAATGTGAGTTATGTCACATTTTCGACAATGAGGAATTTTTTCAGACAATTTCGGTAATTTGGGTGCGATAAAGGATTCAGGTGAATGTGGATATAGGCGCCACTTTACCCCTCCGCTACAATAAAACTCTTTGACAGAACTGCCCTATTACATGAGTCGTCAACCTAAATCTGAGTGTGGTTAGAGATCTTTACTAGCAAATTACAGAGAGTCGTTTGGTAAATTGAAGCAGCTGAAATGGGCCTTATCAGATAACGAACTATCAAAGAATAAAATGAAGGAAGAAGGAAGGTAACAGTCGAAAGAAAGAAAGACAAAAAACCGACAGAGATCACTTCGGACCCAACTTCAATATTGTTGTGAGTGCTCATTAGTTTTCCGTAAGCCCACATTCGGTCGTTCTCAGAAGTATCGCAATCCTTTCCTAAGACCCACGACTCGCTTATGAAATACTCTGCCGATCAAACACTAGAAGTAACCACTCAATTGTTGGGGTCAGAACTGAGTTCTGTACACATACTGCTCCCTTTGCTCGAGACTCGGATAAAAGTGACAGGTACGAACCAACATACTTCAAACTGACATGTGTGTGACAGTAACCGTTGCGGTCTAAGTACCGAAATATCCGTTCTCAACAAAATTGCGGATTGGAGGAGTTTCTGATTTTTAGAGTGTTTTCTACAGTCATAGTGTGGAACGTTGGACAACGGTGACGTCCACAGCCAGACTAGCGACAGCGAAAGACGTTCAATAAGGAACTTTCAAACTGAAAAAGTGTCTATATTGCAATGGATAAGCCCTTGAAGGATGAACAGCTGCGCTCGAATCCGTAAAGTGGGTTACTGGCATCGGAGCATTAGGCCCCTTGTCCCAGAGGTTAAAACCAAGAACCTGGCCCTCCAGCGTCGGGGTAACTTGCCTACCACAGAAATATCAAAAAGCCCCGGAATGTTCGAACCCTTATTCAAGCCGAACATGTCATACAGCACGGACAGTCACTGAGTGTATGTAGCCACTGATGGATAACGGATTGTGAGTGTGACTTTTGTTGGTGCACTGTTTCTTATTGTTGTAAGGGCATAACACCTACAACAATTTGATTCGGTAAATCAAGGTAAGGATGTTCACTTCGCAGTCTTTCTTAGCATCATCGGATCTAGACAGGTAGACTCCCGCCCACACTTACCTGCCTGGCTACGCACTAGTGCCATTATTCTTCTCTCACCGCGGTCTCGCCATTTACGTGCGTAGTGATGTAGCTTACCAAACTCCACAACAATATAGTCCCTGTTCCAATCTGGATTTCAATTTCATGTGGTTAAAATTGTAACTGGTTAAACCGAAGCATCCTTCGGTAGCGTCATCTGAAGATGTTTACGATAAGACCAGTACTTTGCTCTGCCCCCGCTTTTTATTAGACAACGGTATTGATGGGCGAAGCCTTTGTAATTGGACGGGCTCCCACACCCGAAGGACAGTGTGTTGAGATCTTCGCTGTGGAAAACAACTTAACGCAGCTTGTAAATTAGCCAACGCGAACACCAGACGTTGATAGTCATATCGCCAACACCCTGGACTTGTTTTTAACCTCTCACCCTGACAAATACAAGATCAATGTGCTATCCCCTCTAGGGTCTACGGACCACTGTGTTATATCAGCTAATTTCTCGTACACTGCCCACACAGTTAGAGAAAAGATTCCTAAAAGAACGGCAATACGAGAAAGCCAACTGCAACTGGAGCGGTCTTAACAGCTTCTTTAGGAATTTTAACTGGTCGTTATGTTTCCTCGATAACGACGTGGATGACGCTGCTGATATGATCACAGACACCATTCTCTTTGGAATGAGATCATTTATCCCTCATCGGATGAAGAGTATCAAACCAAAAGAAAAGGCATGGTACGACTCGAGCTGTAAAGAGACCGTCAGGGTTAGAGAAATGTTTTTTCGGTCAACCAAGACCAACCCGACCGAGGAAAGCCGAAAAAAGTTCAAACGAGCCAAGAATGACTGCAACGTCTTTCTTAAGCGTGTAAGATTCCAATACGACCAAAACCTGAGGCAAAAAGTACTACAATGTCCCAAAGGTAGTAAAAATTTTTAGTCGTTTGTCAAATATATCAGAAATTCTGCCTCATCCTCCATCCCAATGCTCATTTACAATGACATTCCAGCTGTCAGCTCTTTGGACAAAGCAATCTGCTTGCTGCATACTTCCAGATTGTGCCTTGTCTCCGCATACATATGAGTGCGTCAAATCCTCAATGGGACAAATCCACTTCTGCATTCGTGTAGTACCAAGAGTACTTAAAGATCTCAACATACATAGATCCGCTGGTCCAGATGGTATATTTCCCCTTCTTGTGAAGAGGTGTTCTTCCACGCTGGCAAAACCACTGTGTAAGCTTCTTCATCAATCCTACTCTTTAGGACTGTTTCTGAGCAGATGTCCAGCCCGTCCCTAAAAAATGCGAATCTTCTTCACTCTCCTCCTACAGGCCCATTGTACTTACATCCCTTCTTTCCAAGCTCATGGAAGCGCTGATAAACCGTCAGCTCATGAAATATCTCGGCAATACGGTTTTCGTAGCAACAGGTCCACTGGTGATTTGATGGCATGTTTAACGACAAGTGGAACCGAAGTCTACACCAATCTGGCGAAAGCAAGAAAGCGGCACTTGATATTTCTAAGACATTTGACAGAGTTTGGCATCAGGCTCTTTTGTCGGAAATGCGTGCTTTTACGATTGACGACTCTCGTCTTCAATGGATTAGAAATTACCTTTCGGAACGTTCAATTCAAGTTGTCTTGGACGGTTTCAAGTCTGATATTCACAAAATAAATGCTGGTGTGCCCCAGGGCTCTGTTCTGTCTCCGACACTCTTTTTAATTTTCATTAATGATCTCTTCTAATCCAATATTTTCCTTTGCTGACGACAGTACTCTCTGCTTTTCATATTCGTCCATCCCATTATCCATGAATGGCACTTGCATCGTTGAAACCGAAAAACTTACCATTCTCGGTATGTCTGTCAATGGCAACCTACGCTGGAATGATCCCATATTTGATGTCGCCAAAAACGCTGCGAAATGTCTAGGTTTCCACAATTGATGTAAGAAATATTTCACCCCTCTGATCTGGCATCAATATATTGTATAAGGCATTCATCTGCCCAAAATTGGTATACAAAACTCTACACTCGCTAGGTAGGATTCAAAATCATACGATAAGACTCATAGGTTATGCTAATATCACCCAGTCAATTGACAAACTCTAACACCGACGAAATGTCTCCTGTCTTACCTTGCTCTATCGCTATTTTCACCACCAGTGCCAGTAGCATTCAACCCGCCACTAACCCGCTTGCTATAAATACTCATCAGTATACCCTCAAGCCTACTTTCGGACGTACTCTAAGATATAGAAATTCCTTTCTAAGCCGTGTACACCTGGGTTATGGAATGCCCTGCCGAGTTCTTCATTTCCGAGTCATTATAACATTCAGACATTTAAAACCAATGCACTTCTTTCGCTCACGCTGTGTGGAAACATTTTAAGGGTACTAATAACTCCTTGAGCGTGTGAATTTATAAAAAAAAATCAGTGATAGGTATGGGCAGGTGATAGATAGCTTTCATTTCAGCCCTGAAGCCAGCTTCCAGCTGCCTGGCTTTTCTATAGACGAGGTATCAACTTCGACTTTTCTGATCTATGGAACTCTTTCTTTTCCTTGCTCGATAGCCATTCGGCGCTTCTCTCGTCTCATTATGCAGTGCTTTTAGATGCCCATCTTCCGTCACACTTTTCGGTACCACCAGCATATTTCGGAAAATTCCTGGTTATCTAAGTTATGCAATTGCCTACATCAGTCATGATATTGAGACTCTGAATCTACAGCAAAGTTGACTTTGAGTCAGGTCAAAGGCTTACACGAAATCATTTGACACTGAGGCGATCTACCAACCACTGAAATACTTAATCAATCTTCAGGTGTAAGAATTACGAACTCATTGTAATCAACTCTATCCCAGTGCAAGGTAGATCGCCCTACAGTTACCGGAGATTGTATCGGAACAAACTGTTTTGTTCAATTAGAGATGCGAAAAAGTCCGCACTGATTTAGCTTATCACGCACAGAAACGTAGCAGATAAAATATCGTTTGCGGAGTTTCCTTTACTTGTAGTACTGGGATCCCATGCAAGGCTAACATTTCTTAAATGCCCAATGCAGCTCGCATTTTTATTAAGATTGTCTCAAGCAATTCCGAAGGTGATCAGCTTACAAGTTCTCATTCGTAAATAGCTCAAATTGATTTCCATTCTTCTGCCCACTTTTCACCTCTTAATCTATTTCGTTTTGCTGGCAATTTCATAAGTTTATTTATTTATAAGTTTTCCTATTGTCTATTCTACAATGTAGGTCTAATTTGCATTTTAAAATAATTTCGCCCACTACAAGAGCATCGACCTATTTCCGAACTCCACTATCAACAATTCAAATTCAACGAATCCATAAGGCACACAGCAGAAAAAATTAAATAAAAAGATGCGGAAAGGAAAAAGCAGAAAACTAAATGAATTTGAAAATAAAATAAATTAATATTACTCAACACTTACCGTTAAAATTAAAAGCGACAGTGTCGTTAAATAGCTTCTCTTGTTTATCTGTAAAGAAATAATAAAATGAAAAGCAAATTAAAACTAGGTTACTCAACCGTCAATAATATTGTAGGTATCCACTAGGTACTCGTAAAGTATCTACAACTCGAACGTTAGCAAATTCCGTGTCCAATGCACGTAATTTATGAACAATCGTATGCTTGGCCACCCAAATCAAAATCATTTTGCAATGATTTACAACTCATTGGGGTTTCAATGTACTCGTACTCGTATCTATAAAGATATCTACACAAATCCATTGTATCGAAAGGGGTTCCCTCTCTAAGGATTGCATGTGCGTGTTCGACAATGCAATCGAAGAAGACGCTCTTCTTCTTGTCAGTTTCTTCTTGTCAGCGCACTTCAATTTGAATGAATTTTCTGGGATTTGTCGGAATAACGATAGACAAACAGGCAGACAACTGACGATAGATGACATATCCGTACATTTGTACTCAAAAAAAGTGCATTTTTACTCGCAATATGTTTTGAGATACTACCTACGAGTACCTATTCATAGTCAAGTAGGCCAACTGACGCAAGTTGACTAATGGGTTTGTTCTCGATTCGGTGACCCCTCTGACCAAGGTGTGATAAAATTCCCCAACAATAACCGCAGAACCAGTGCTGTGTGGGTACACGGATACACGAAGGAAGCAAAAGGGCCAATTGGATGTTCTGGGAGAATTTATTTTTAAGTTCCTTACTCGTATGTGCTTTAGATTGAAATGAAAATGAAAGTACCAACGTTCGCACAGGCAGCCAACCACATCAGTCATCTGTAGATGCTTTTGAAATTTCTTTATTGCACTCTATGACCTCAAGTTGTGGATCTATTTTCGGCGGAAGTCCAACAAATACTCACAAAATGAACAGCAGAAACGGCTTGGAAAACAACAAAATTAAAGAAAAAAATGTAAACAAAATCGGAGTGCGAGTATCTTTTGCGTGATGAGATGTTATTTAAAGACTTATGATCGCGTGTAGACGTACAGTGGTCTCTGGCAAATGTGATGCGTTAGAGAGTTTATGCAAAACAGACAGCTGACATGGTAAAGAGGTGCAGAAGATGCACGCTAGTCGCTATATTTCTTGAAGATGAAGAGAATGATCTGTGCGGTTAGATTGTGCATTTCCGCATCCAATGAAGGCTAGCCTTCTTGTTAGGAGGCTGAAATTTAGTTTTGTTTATTTGAAGAAGCGCTGCAGGAATCTGGTTTGCCATATTTTCGAATTTATTGTGATATTTTGACCACAAGTAGATGGGGAGTGTTTTTGGTCTAAGATATGCCATAAGGAAGTGGTACTGCCTGTTGCTGTTTATGGCTCAGAATATAGCCTTGCAGGTGACCAAACGAATGAGGAGAAATTTCAAATTCAAATCTGTTTGTTTGTTTCTAAAATTTTTACATAAAAGGCTGCAGCGATCTGCTACAGCTTACGAGTATGTATCTGAAGGTAAATATCGCTGATTGCTCATTGCGATGGTGATCAGATTTTTAGTTGAAGACACTGAAGAAACTAAAACTGACAGGCCTCAATCTGTCACTATGACTCTATGACTGGTTTCGTCCAACAGAGCTAGACTTAATAGAAACAACCTTAGACGGAGACGTGCTGTGGAATTCGATTAAATCAACGGTGGCGTCAACCGTCAGCGTGAAAGATAGCGTGTACGAGTTACTTCAACACAGATTCGGGAGGTGAGGCTGTAGAGTATTTTTCAGGACTAATTACACTGAAATAGACAGAAATGTTGACGAATGAACCCTTAATGGGCCAGAGGTAGATTTCATGTCCTCGTTCGGTTCAATTTTTGATGAATCGGTCCAATATGTGCGGCGTTATTCCAGCAATAGCGTATGGAATGTTGGCCTCGACCTCGTCGAAAGTGTTTGGCTTGTTATCTTGACGTAGCCCCAGAGAAAATAATCGAGTGGTGTCAAATCCCATTATCACGGCGGCCAATATATGAACGCTCGGCGGGAGATGACCCAGTCGTTGAATTTCTCCTTCATAACTTCGAGCAATGCCTCGTTTGTGTGGCATGTAGGGACGTCTTGTTGGAACCACAGCTCGGATATATCTATGTTGTTGTGCTCTGGCTACAGAAAGTCGGTTAACATCGCTCTATTCCTGAGAACATTGACGGTAACGGTGTCTACTTCCTCATTTCGAAAGAAATAAGGTCCGATGATGCCGCCATGCCATAAACCACACCAAACAGTCAATCTTTGTGGATTGTGTTCGCTCCAATAATGTCAATTTTGCTTATTGACATAGCCGCTAAGCCAATCTTCTCGTCCGAGAAGATGATTTTTTGCCCAAAATCCGGATCTACGGCCAACATTTCCAGAGCCCAATTAGCGAATTCACGGCATGGTCGTCTGGCTTCAATTCTTGCGTCAGAACAATCTTATACGGATGTAGGCCCAAATCCAACGGCAAAATAAGCAGGGGTGACCAATTCAGCTGATCGACGCCGAATCGACATTTCTGGGTCTTCTTCGATACTGACCGCTACGGCAGCTATGTTTTCTTTATTTCGCACCAATCTCTGTCTGGTTGGTGGCTTAAGATCTGAAAAAGAGTATTCACGCACACTGAAGCCATGATGACGACCGACCTCGGGACGAAATTTACGTTGCCTATTTACAAGCGTAAAACGATGCATCTTGAAATGGCAAGCCTTACTGAATATTTTGACAGCTGGATGTCATTGGAAGCTTTGACAGCTGCTGGAGCATTGCCATCTCATTGCTATCTGGTCAGCCATTAGATTAAACTACTTGACAACGTAAATACCACACTCTTGTGAAGAAACTATAAATTCAAGGGAAATCGGATAACAAGGCTTAGATCTACATGTCTAGTCGAACAATTAGTGCAGGTTCTAGACTGCTGGAAAGTATACCATATATTCTACAATATACCCGCCATCCAAGAAATATGATGGAAATATGCCTGGGCTACCCAACAAAGGAGCATAACCAAAGACAACAAAAAGCAGTGCTTTTTTGGAGGTTATAGAAGGCAGACATGGCTAAGAAGTCGTACAATTCTGAGCGATTTTGACGCAAAGCCAGGAAGGAGAACATATTTGGTGGTCTGTTGGAAAGAATAGCCTGCACAACACCACCTCCGACTCCGTATTTAAACTAATAAACTTTGCATCAGTAAAAGATTGTCGTTAATGGTAAGCAGTTTCCTAATCTTGATCAGCAAGTCTCCCAATCAATCAATCGTCAACAAGAATGATCACATTGCTATCGCCACGCTGTATGCGGACAATCCGAAAATCTGAAAGACAACAAAAATACTGACCCTTAAGCTTTCAAAAGAAACTATGCTCCAACCACTAGATACTAAAGAAAAGCAGCGCTGTCAAAAAGTTTCTGGTTCGACGAAGAATGCCAACAAGCACATACAGCGGATCAAAAAGTGTATAGAGCTGCATAAAAGGAACAGAGTCGCTCGGGAGCTCTACGAGTAGAACAAATGGGTTGAACACCGGCTTTTTAGAAGAAAAAATAAGAAGCCTGAGAAGTACTTCTTATTTACAAATTACGGAGGCTGTGATATTGACATAAAGGGTGTCTCATTAAGACGGCCTATTTTGAATTTTTTGAAATTTTTTTGTGTCGGTCGTACAGTGTTGTTGTTTGACAGCTGTCATGTAGAGATGATTTGACCCCTTTCGTCGTACAGTGGTCGAATTAATGGAGAATTTTCAGGCGATTGGGTCAGCTCAAACCCAGAGGAGACCTGTGCGTGTTTGAGCAGCTCGATTCGCCATCGTTCTCAGCAATTGAGACTTTCTTAAAACAGTTTACAGCGAATTTTGACTAAAGATTTGCATTTGCATGCTTACAAGATTCAGTTGACACAATATTTGAAGCCGAACGTTCGCAGAATCAACCTTAGAGCAACAACAAGTGAATGGTGATTTTTGGAAGAAAATCAACTCCTCCGATGAGGCACGCTTCGAATTTAATGGCAATGTCAACAAACAGAATTGTCGCATTTGGGGAGCGGATAATCCAAGAGTGATCCATCAAAGTCCTATCCATCCACCACGAACCACTGTTTGGTGCGCATTTTACGCTGGCGGAGTGATTGGACCGTTCACCTTCGAGAATGCGGCTGGCAATGCGGACACCGTCAACGGCGATCGTTGCCGTGAGTTGATAAACAACTTCTTCCGGCCTCAAATTGCTAAAATGGATCCCAAAGACATGGGGTTTCAAAAAGACGGGGCACCCTGCGACACAACGATCGAAACAATGGAATTTTTAAAGACGAAATTTGGAGGGAGAGTTATCTTACGCCATCGATTGCTTTGGGGTCTCCTGAAAGGAACTGAACTGAAATTGGGCTGAAACTATGCTAAAATGTCATCAAAAATTTAGTCAAAAGGACCAACGAATGACATCAGTCACGAGGCGGCTATTTATCGGATATTTTGTTCCATACATAACCTCCATGTCTACACTCTTTATTAAAACAAAACATCAGGTCTTAATAGGACACCCTCTAGATCTAGAAAGTGGAGGATATCCTCCTTGAATGTATGTATGTCCCCACAGCCACTACCGAGGTCGTCGTTGGTAAGTCACAGCTTTATTGCATGAATATCCAGAAGATTATGGCCGGTGTTATCCAACAAGCGTTTCAAGAGAATTCAGCTTGATCTGGATTTGCTGAGTTCCACACTCCCATTTTTAGAGCGCAGAGTGGAGATTTTGGTACTTCGATCGGCCACTCGGTTGTGACCAGGGACCGAGAAGAGCTTAACCTTTTACGATTTGCTGAACACAAGCTTTGATTTTATACTGACTGCAGCGATGGTCCTAATGGTAGCATGGCTGTCAATAAATTTGGCAATATACGAGTACGAGTACTTGTGGGATACTGCCTTTATTGTCACAAGTCTGGCTGCTTCTGCTACAGCCAATATCTCAGTCTGAAAGACACTGCTATAGTCTGGCAGGTGACGTGATCCCAGCGAAGGAATCTTGACCAATCCGTGGAAATTGATATCGAGTCTTCTACCATTGGGCTCCTCTCCCATGCCTCTCTGCTTCGGAAAATACATGCGAATGGTGATTCAATGTTATGATGGAGTATCATATAGTTCATCTTGGAGCTTATTCCAGTTCATTCGGATTCGGTTTCTACATCTTGTAACATCTTGAGGATTTTCTGGTCCAACCGTGTCTCTAATGATGAACAACATACGAGAACAGGTCAGGAACGCATTGACTTTATCATACGAAGACGTAAACGGCAGTGGATTGGGCATACGCTTCGTAAAGGTTATGAGCGCATTGCGAGTTAAGCCATGCAATGGAACCCTCTCACGCAGAGAGGCAAACGAGTGGGCCGACTTAGAAGTACTTGGCGAAGAACGGTCGAAAAGGAATCAGTACAACTGGGGGAAGAGTTGCAGAGAGCTGAGATACATTTCCAGAAACCGCACACCATGTCGCGTAGGAGCAATGGACGCCCTCTTTCCCGCAAGGGGAACATAATAGGTCCGAGGGCCTAAGTAAGTAAGTAGCTTTGTTGGTCTTCCCTTCTGTCTAAACAACAATGGCACCATCATTCTGTTACCAGACGAATAGCTCTATTTTTCATGTCAGCTAAGAGTTGTGTGTTCGTAGTACTTGGTTCTCTGAGGAGACGGATAAGATCCCTGTTTTCGTTGCTATATCTTTCTATTTTTATACTTCTACATGTCGTGAACAGGATCCACAGGTCCAAAATAATGTGCTCACTAAAAAATCGATCCATGTTGGCGCACAATCAAACAGCCAGTGTCCTTTGTTTTTCGCCATATCTCCAGCAGCAGTTGTCAGGCTCTGGTTATCTTGTATATCTCGTATTGCAGAAATTTATAAGGTCTACTATAAGGTAAGTACATACCAAAGAAACTAAGAACTCCAATTGTTATAACTCGACCAAGAGACACTATTTATAGCATCGCCATTTGGGAGAACTACAAAAGATTCAAGTCGCCAACTTGTACACAATTTCCACACTAATAACTCAAGTGTTCAGAATTGATTAGATACATTTACTGCCATTATATCTGACAGAGTGAAACACATATCATTAAACACGAATCACTTTGCTCGAATGGATAAAAGCTCGTCCACTTATGCACGAGCATCTTTGGTACAAAACACCATAATTAGTCACGAAAGAATTTTAAACTCGAACCGTTCCGTCATTAGAGTTGAAAGCCCTCTAGCCACGCACTGTTGTACAAGACAAATCCTCAAATCTCGAAAGAACAGACCAGATTACCAGCAATCAAATCAGAAGCGACTGGTTGCACTAAAACCTAATCAGGGCAAAACCCACATAAAATGACCCACCAAACACCTATTTTCCCTTCAAAAAATAAAAATAAAAACTAATTTGAATAATTCGGCCCAAAACCGAGAAATCCAAGAAAAGAAGAGAACCCAACAAACTATCTGGAATTTAATTTTGGGTGAAAGTTCTCTAAGACGATGCATCCATTAATGCAGATAGATAATGCATTGTCTTGTCGGTCGGGACCCGCCACAGGGGTAATAAAAAAAAACTAGTTCTGCATCCCAAAATGAGTAGGCGATTCGATCCGGCTCTCTGGACAAATATAAAAGGTCGACGTGGGGTGAACTCTTGATTAGAATTATCAAAATGAGGCTGCTGGATGGTCGTTTGCTCCTAGGTGGGTACCTTTGATTCTTTCATTTGATTTTCGATTCTATTATTATTTTTCATTTGTATTTTGGTTTTTCTTCTTTTTTTTTTGTTTTTTGAATAGGTTGCCTCCTGGCAGTCCTGGTCTTGGCTGACGAGGAGGAAGTCGAAAATCCAAAACCAGAACCTGAAGTAACAGACTCTCCCACAATGGTTGACGTTGAAGTTAATAAAACCCCAGAACCTGTGTTGAAGACAAGAATAATGGAAATGGACAACAATGGCAGAAAATATACCCAAACCTATAATAAATACGAGGATGTGGAAGTCGAACATTACCATCATCCGCATCCACCACCGCATCCGCATCCACCACCGCATCCACCACCACATCCGCATCCACCACCAATTCATCATTATACACCACCAATTCATCATTATTCACCACCGATTCATCATTATCCACCGCCTCATCATGAACCACCGCCTCATCATGAACCACCACCGCATCATGAACCACCGCCTCATCATGAACCACCGCCTCATTATGAACCACCACCTCATCATTATCCACCTCCACCTCCACCTCCACCTCCTCATCATCATCATACTGAACATTATGAACCACATCCACAATATCATCACCACTATCCAGAACATTATCATCATAGCTATCCACCACCGCCACCTCCACATCCGTACCACCCACCGCCAATCTATATGGCCCCAGTGAAGCCAATTACAATCATACACTCTCATGATATAAGCAGTGAGAGCAGCGCTGAGAGCAACAGTGAGATTACCATTGCCATCGATAAAAACAAGCCAGCTGGATATTTGTGGAATTTGATTGATCAGAAGAACAACATGTTATGGGATTTTTTCAACAAAAAGCATAGCAGCGGCAGTGACGATGGTGCGTCTCATGATGTTTTAGTGATCAAAACGAAACCTGTCTACACAGGGCCACCACAGGACTCGAGCCATAGTTCTGGTTCTCATAATTGGCTCATTAAGGGCAAGACCCTTCACTCAACTAATTGTAATGACAAATGAGATGAAGAATAAACGTTCTCCAACCTTGTTCTCAATTGTGTAAAAAGTGTTTTTTTTTATCTTTTCCTTTGGTTGAACTAAATTGGAGATTTGTTTTGTTTTTGAAGCGGATCAGTTGCTATCTAGAGTGTCAGAAAAGGTTTAAGAGTTTTCGCAGCTCAAGGACCCTGACTGACTGAGCCGAGATTCATATGTTGACCACGATTCATATCGTGTAGAACGGCTAACTTATTGACCTAAGTGATTCCATCGACGATATCCTTATCTTTGGTGACTTTAATCTGTCTCTGCTGAGGTGGATTCCATCGGATAATCACTTCTTATTACCTAAATCCAAGGAATGCCTATCCATTGATCGTATAACAGAGTCAAGCATATGCCAAGTAAGTGGCGTCCCTAACCCCATCGGTAGACAACTAAATCTTGCTTTCACCAGCGATCCCCTTAACTCCACAGTAATGTTTTGTCCCCTAACCCTTTCATTTTTCCATAGCTCTCCACCGCAGTCCACTTCTTCCCCTACTAACTCTTCTTAAAACTTCCATAAAGCTAATTTTCGCAAAATTACTATCTACCTTAGCAAATCTTTATCTGATGCTGTCTCCATTTTTTACAGTGAAATATTTAATTCCCTTTCTCTTTACGTCCGCTTTTCTCGGCATAAAACATCATCTACTTCCGCTCTTTGCGAAACAAAAGAAACAAATTATGAGCAGTTTTTCTTCGCTTCAATTCTTATTCTGACTACTCTTGGAACACACGTCCAATTCAACCAGCTCTATATCTGCCTCTATCAGCGCCTTCTCGACAAAGCGCAGACCAACCTTTCATCAATTCGCCAACTACAAAAGAAAATCAGACGGTTATCTCCACTCTCTCTCGTTCGACAATATATCATCGACCGACCCACATACTATTGCCAACTATTTTGACTTCTCAAGTACCTGCTCCATTTCTCCATTGGGCCCTCTCTCTCTCAAGCTTTTGATCCTACCCTTATCGCCACCTGTAATATTTCTCAAAACATGTGCCTCCAATCTTTCGCATCCAATTACTTTTCTATTCCATGTGTCCCTCACACACAGGGGAATTCCCCCACGTTTGGAAGACCTCTTTCAGAGCCCCGGCCCACAAAAAGGGATCAAAGTATGCTAAGCGATCGCACATACTCGTACCTAAAACGTTCGAAAGTATTTTGTACGAAGTTCTAAGCTTTCAGTGCAAGTCCGTCCCTTATATCATCCAGTCAGCATAGATTTCTGAAAGGTAGATCAACTACTACAAACTTGGTTGAATTCGTATCCTTTACGCTTTCAGTCCTAGAAAATGGCAACGCAATCGATGTTATTGCTACAGATTTTGCCATCAATTGAACCTTTTCAAATTGTCTTCCCTCGGTTTTGATCCCATATTACTAAAAAGGATATCTTCTTAGAGAACCGGTATTATAGCGTTACAACCTTCTCAACCCCGCTTTAAGCTACTTCGAGTATCCTAAAAGGCAGCCATCTGGGTACCCTCTTTTTCATTTTAACTATAAACGATCTTGAGAGCCCCCTATCTATTTACGCCGAAGATACTAAATTCTCCAAAACAATTTCTTCACTCCAAGACTATATTGTCATATTCTCATTCCTGGAGTAGCATCTCTCAATGTCCTCGACCGGGGCTTCTCATGCATCTTCTTTTTCCTCCTGAGAAGTCGGTGTTCATCTCTCCTCTTTTGCTCGTAGAGCTCATGAGCAGCTCTATAGTATGCCTCTTCCTTAGCTGCTGTGCTTGTCGGCAACACGTCGTCAAACCAGGGGTTTTGTTGTGGTGGCCGAGTGAAACCCAGTATATCCGAGGCGGCATCTCTGATGGATTTTTGGCAAAGTAGCCACTAGTCTTCGATACTTAATGCTGGTGGTATATGACCTCTTCAGAGATTAAGGGAGACTCGATCGGAAAAGGATTTGCCGATCTCTTGGGATTGTGGCGTTCCGACGCCAAATTTCCACACAGTATTAGTTTGCCTTTGTGATGTTCGGGATATCCGCAAAAGCACCGTTGCTATAAAAAGGTTATGGCCCGAGTCGATGTTGGCCCCTCGGAACGGTCGGACATCCATAATACTGGAGGAGTGCCTTGAGTCGATCGCAATGTGGTCAATCTGGTTGACGGTTGATTATCAGGAGTTCTCCATGTCCCCTTGTGAATATCGAGATGTGGGAACCGCGTGCTAGCTACGACAATATTTCGCAAAATCGATTAGCCTGAATGCGTTATTGGAGGTGGTGTCGTGCAGGCTATGTTTTCTGACAGTACTACTGAAGTAATCCTCTCTTTCCAGCTTTGCATTAAAATCGCCGAGGACAATTTTAATGTCATAGCAAGGGCACTGTTCGTAAATCTTGTCCAAGAATTTGTAGAAGCCATCTTTTGTGTCGTCATCTTTCTCCTCTGTGGGAACATGCGCACTTATAAGGCTAATGTTGGTAATTTTAGCCTTAATACGGATTGTTACGAGGCTCGTTACGAGGATCTTGCCAAAGTCTGCCTCTGACAACAAATCACCATCTAAATGCCCGGTCCATCCCATTGCGGTAATATCTGTACTAAGGGGTCTCCGCTAATTGTTCGGCTTCACGAGGCCTATTAAGGGACCTAACATTCTACGTGCAGATCCGAAGTTCGTTGTCCTTATTTCGTTTGCAGGGGCTTTCAACAGTAGATCCATCCGTATCCGAGGCTTGTTTTTGCTTCGTAACTTAGTTTTTTTGCCATGGCCGGGCAGTTACTCCGCCGCCACAGCCTCCAATCTGGAGGGTCAGTTCCATTATAGATACTTTTAGGACGGTTAGACCGAAGCCTGTAACTTGTTCGGAGATGTGAGCGCTGCCGTTGTTCCATTAAGGGCTCATCCTACACCATCTTTGCCAAGACCCTGAGTTAGTCTCAGAAAGTCTTACCTGCCTGAGGTCCAAATATTTCGTAGTAGCCTGGATAAAGCCTTATTTGATTTATTTCACCGTTGATTCCATCTGTCCCGTTTATAGTGCTGCTATTTTTGTCGAGTCCGGATGGACATTGACCAGTACCCGATGGTTACCCCTTGAAGGTAAAATAAGCACAAGTGATGTGTAGAAACTGTTACAAGACTGGGTATCATCAGATTGAGACCTCTCTGCCCTATTTCTACAGCACCCAACCACTACTGCAGAACAGGCAGGCAGTCAACCCACATGCACCATAATGGTGAAGATAGGATTTTGCCCTGTGAGCAAGTCATAATTTGCTGCACTATCATCGATACGTCTACGCCATGGGTAATACATGCTGTTGAAAGGCAGGACCACCGGTAGTCATCACCGGGACTTAAAACACGGTACAGTGGGGTCAGGGTGCCCCCAGATCCGAGGCGAGTTGTTAGAGCGTCACGGTAGCTGTGGTTTAAACCTGAAACGCAGGAAGAGTCTCCCAGTTGATTTTGACCCGAGTTGTTGAAAAAGTAGTGACCCTAAGATCGGTAAGAGATTATAGGTCGGCTTTGACTGGGTGGAGCTTGTGCCCTCAACACAGGTTCCGCTTTGATAACAAAGTGGCATGCGTGGCGTTCACGTCAAAACACAAGTGACATCTGTCCCAAGTCGTGAAAGAAGTGTTATCGGAGGCGGCCTCAATGTCGACGAAAATGCCTAGAACGTACTCATTCTAGTCGCGTACTCGACTCAGTTCTGTCTACCAGCGCGGTCTGAGGAATCTTCCGTGTTGGTAGCCGCGTTGCATCTTGGGCAGATGATGTATTCGGAAACCTGAACCAATGAACTGAACTGAACCAACTGAACCAATCTTTTGTGATAGCTCTTTGGAAGTGAGTAGCCATTATTGCCGACTACCGTTACAAAACCTTGTCTCAACTTTCATCAACGTACGTAGACGAGTGCGAGGCTTGCAGTGGAGATTCTCTTCAATCCAGTTCTCATCAGGTTACATGGGAGGGAAGTGAGTCTCTGTCTTCGATTGAGTGTAAGTGCCATTAAATCTTCTGAGTATTTCCACCTTTCGAAAACTGAATATGTTTCTTGGATCTGTACAGTATCCAGTCTTCATCCCGAATAGTTTTAAGTGACCCGTTCATAGTTTCTAGTTTCATAATCGTGTCGCCGCAAATCTATGTTTCACTATGAAACGAGCGATTCCTGGCCAGGCACGTCAGTCCAATCAACGTTCAGATTTTATAAAGCTTCCTCTAGCTTCTGTTACGTTCGGTGGTTTTGGGTAAGTATCGGCATATTTCCCAATTCTTCTTCAGAAAGGTAGAGACTTTGCATCCGGCTCGGAATTTGACGCAAAAGTTTGTAGCTGGTTACGACTTAGGCCATTAATTGATGACCTCTTTTGTAACAATGTCGACACTTTGGTTTTGTTGCCATGGATTCTTCAGTCTCTTCTAAACGACCGCTTTCATTGCCTTGTTTTGGATCATCTTTTCATCTTTTACTCGTTTCTTTAGTTCGCAGGGATTTGTCTTATATTATATTTGCTTCCTGGTCGGTGTTGCATATAGATCAAGGACTGCCCGTGAGATCTACTGACAGGGACGAACACTTTATCCTGTTCACAATACGGAAAACTGATCGTACCTACTTAGCATTGTAGAAAGGTCATCGAGTGTTACGCTGATCAACTTATTCCCCTTAAACGATTTCTAACCAAACGCACATCACTGTCAACAATTCATACTTAACCTCAATAGAGAACACCACATGAAGGTTTCCTTTCGAAGCTAACCCAACAAACGTGTCAAAAACGATTAAATCCACGTCAGTCAATGGCGAAACCTTACGTCGCTCGTCGTCTATAGGAGAGCCGGTAGCACAACCTACTCGTACTCCAACTGTAGCTACTTGCCCCCGGAAAAACTTCCATACACAGTTGAGGGGATTTTAACCAGTTTGCGTTGTCTTAGTCTTTGATGGTGATATACTGGCGTTCTCCACTATCGAGTGCACTTTTACTTTGAACTTGGAACTGATTATCTGGTCCCATGAACATCTGGGTCATTATCCATGTCCAGTGTGTGTGTTCTGATGTTCCAATGAACTTTTGTTGAGAAATTGTGTTTCGTTTTGAAACAAATTAAACCTTCGGGCAGTGTTTATGAGATGATCATATTGATGATGGCCATGAGTCATCGATAAAAAGTTGAAAAAAAAAACTCTGAATACGAAGACCGAAATGGTGACCTCATCAGTTAACCAGTGTGCAATGTATTTGGTCAGCCTGAATCTGAGAATCTGAATCGGACTCTGACTCTGTTGGTCATTCATTGATTTCGAACGATGATTGTTGAAGATTCTTATGAATTGTTTGCTGTTGAATTTGTATTTTTTTTTCTGACGTTTTGGCAAGCCTCAAGCTGGTTTTAAGATTCCACTCATGCTCCGAATATGGAGGTTTACTTTGGAGGTGAAATTATATTTGCAAACAAGTTTTATAACAATGTGAGTCGTGGATGTGAGTTGGATCTCTTTTTTATTTAAACTGAACTCACGCTCTTGTACAAAGTTGATCGTACAGGGGGTGATGATTCATTTGCGATGCATAATACAAGAGTATACTCGTAATACAATAGAAGCAACTCTGTCAGATGTTAGTGCTATAATCGATCCACATGACCAATAAAGTCGTAACAAAGGCTACGAGTATTTGTGCCAAGTGAGTAAACTCTAACAGGTCCTTCAACTTGCGTGAGCAATAAGCGCCACCTTAACTATGAAGAGCTATGCAGCGCTTTGTACACTGAATTTCAAGCATCTTTACCACCCAACCTTATCTCAAATCTAATTTAACCTTTTCCGATATCAGTCAAGTACTAAAGTCACCGAAAGACCGAGTACGCTGAACAAGATGAAGAACAGTGTTTCTTTCAGTTCCTAGCAAAAAGATTGATCAGCCAGAGATGCTGAAGAGCAGAATGTATTGGTTGTATTGTGGCAAGAGCTGGTCTCATCCATCTATCTATCTTTCATTAAAGTTTGTGGATCGGGTATAGGCCGGATTAAGTTCCTCAATGAAAAGGTGTGATGTTTTACAAGAAAATATTTCCTTCCCTCCTCTCAATGAAGCTTGATCATTTTTTCTTACTTCGCAGTAATATTTTAGCTCGGTGTATGTTACCGAGTCCAAGACGCATAACCTTTCAAATATGTACTGATACTCTGCTGATAACATTTGGTTGTCTAAGCGGACAACAATCGAATTTTCGAATTCGAAGACCGTCCTTAACCAACGAAAAGAAAGCGTTATGGTCGTTAGATTCCTTCACAGGAAAACAACATCTCAACACCATTAAAGAAAGAACTCTTCCAGCAAAATCTTAACAGACTAACCCGTTGGGCGGATCACTGTGGATTGGGAGTAAAACCCCCCTAAAACTGATCTTCTTTTCTAGGAAATATAAAATTGCAATCGTAGACCTTCCCTCAATAAATGGTACCAGCTTAGTCTTTTCCGATGCAGCGAAACATTTTGGTCTTATTTTGACAGGAAACTAAACTGGAAACCCAATATTCAAGAAAGAGCAACGAAAGCTACAGTAGCTTTATTCTCTTACAAAATAGCTATTGAGAACAAATGGGGCTTCAACCTCGCATTACTGGCTATACCTCTGGGCTACAAGACCGATACTCATCTACGAGGTGGTTGTCTTGTGGACGGCAGTCAATTGCAGCTAATTAAGCAAAGTAAAAAAGGACAGCACGTTTGTGCATAAGCGAGCCTTACACATTACTTCCTTCGCGGCACTGGATATTCTGTTTCACAGGCAAGTGAATCCTAGAATAGCTGCGACTGCATAGTGCACAAATAAAATATTTGGCCAGACTAACACTCTTAATACATTAGGAATACTTCCAGAGAACATCGACTACATTATGCCCTAACAATGGTTTGGCAAAGACTTTCATATAAGCATCCCCTCTAGATCTTTCTGGGAGTACGACAAGTCAAACACAGATGGTTCCAAGACTGATAGCGTGGATGGTGGCGGTGTTTTTTCAGATAAAAATCACTGTAGCGTGTTTTGGATAGTCAGGCCGCTATCAAGTCCCTGGAGTCAGACTCACAAAATTCTAAAACCGCCTTTGATTGCGATTGATCATCTTTCAGGGCAGTTCAATATTCACCTTTGTTGGGTGGCGGGGAACAGAGATATTCCAGGGCATTGTAGAGCCGACGAACTCGCCAAAATTGGAAACACTCAACCTATTCTACCTGAAGAACAAACCTTATGTGGACTGTTGTGACCTAAGCTGAATCTGAATAGCCAATAGACCTAAGTGGGTTGGTATTTCCACCAGCTACTGTAGCCTAACCTAAGGCAACCTAGATCCCTTAAAATTGAGAAAGTCCATGCAGTACTACGAGATAGGCATCGAGGCTAACTGGATGTCGAAGATTTCAGAGTCCTGTGTTTTGTATCCCCTTGTGGGTCCAAACCCTCGCATACGGGTTCTGAAAATGTGTCTCAGCCTTTCCCAGCATCTCCCTAGTTGGCATGGATGTGTGCCCCTGGCGACCTGATGTTGTTCCAAACTGAATAAGTATTACCATCACCCATTACGCTGCACAACAAGCAATGGGGTTGCCAACTTTTAGAAAAAAAAAACATATCTAATTCACTGCCTCATTAATCTTAGTATTGCAATAGAACTCTCACCAAATCCTTAATATATGTAAGACAGTTGGTTACTCTGCTCTGGTGTAGAGACTTAAGTAGCACCAGATCCTCCAATCTATGAAAAATAAATTCTCCCCACATTTTCTTGTATATCTAAGCTCATCCCTCATTGAAGAGCACCTGATCAATCACAACCTTAGCGATTTTATTAGTGTATGCTCGATCCTGTCAGACGAGCACAGGAAAGGGATCGCTTCTACCAGTACTGCATTACGCTCGGTCTAACGAAACTACAACAAGCGATAAGGTTTTGCTTTCGCCTTCTGAATCGTTTTGGTAAAAAGTCGAGAGTATTGAACACATCGATTCATCTCTCTAGGCTCCCGAAAAATTACTCCTTACAAGACAAAAAAAACAACATAAGCTTCCAGCCAACCACGTTACGTAAGAACCATTAAGGCATCCCTAAAGATACGGCCGAGGTATGCCAGTGAAAGCTGGCTGGCTGCGCCAAAAAATCAAGCAGATATCGAACGAAGAGTTATCTTGGACCTTAATTGAAGACGGTAAAAACCTCACCCAAAACCTTTTCTGCAGTGTTAAAGGATGGCCTTGTAATAGTGGTTCTCGACATGTCCGAGATTGCGACACACATGATACAGAGTTACCCACCCAAATGAAGATCTCAGTGAGAAACGTAGTTTAATCAAAAAATCCTTCGAGATCACTCTTTAAAAACGTTTCCAGCTTCCTTCTGATAACGGTGGGCATTTTCTAGGTACTGCACCCATATTTCGACACAGATTCAACATTCTGCAAGGGCAGAATTAGGCACCTTACTGCCAAGGTACTACGAACACTTAACGATCTCTATAGAGGTCTCGATGTCGATCAATCCATCCGTTTACCGTTGAAAGAACAATGCGAAATAAAGCGCTTGCCATCAATTAAAACAATATTGAGGAAAGACAACGTCCCTGCTGCGCAAACCAAGCCAGATAGGTTCTCTATCAGCAGGTGGAATGGACCTCAATATTCTATACACACTTCGAAGATGATCCTCAGGATGTTGATGACATCGAGACAGGAGGAATCCAATCAAAAACCAGCATGCTCAGCAGGTATGTAGCCTCAAGGTAATGCATTCATCGCTCGAGAAATACTTTGGAAATCAAAAACAGCATCCAAATTCCTCTCCCAGACTTGTCTTTTCGAAAGCTTGATGATAATTGTGTGCCACTCTTTGGGAAAAGACCCGGTTTTCCAGGTTCTCTCGGCCATTAGAAGCAGGAGCTCTGAAAATGCTATTGGAGTTGATTTTAGAAAGTTCGTGTCCCAGAACCGTCCAAATCTTTCACTGGATATTGTTTAGAGTCATCGCTAAGCTTTTCTCATTCATCATAACCGGTATAATGGCATGCTGCAAGACGACCCCTTCGAGCTTTCCATTCTTCGATCAGTCTTCAGCTATCCTTAGAAACCACGCACTCTGTTTTCGTTGTCATTCATCACTGAAGTGATTTCTCTGATGTAATGCGATATTTCAACGCCAAGGTAAGAAGCGATAATACCACTCTGAAACATATAGTGGCTGTACATTGTGTTCGAGAGAAAAACGGTAATCTCTTGAAGTTTTTCGATCCTTACCGCGTAGTAATAGGTTTGGGCACCAGGGTTGTCACAAAATCTGTTGTGCCTCTTGTTGTCTTCCCTACTACATCTCTCAATAAAATCTTTGCTGACATGCTTACTATTCCTATGACAACCTAGAAGCGAAGATAATCAACAGATCTAGTACGCAACTCTGAAACTAGTGCAGATTTGTAAAAAAAAATAAAACCGTACGACCGAAGCACGACTTTCTCGGTAATGGGCAGGAAAAACCAGTGAAGATGGCTAACAGGAGACAATTGGGTACGGCTCGAAGAATGTATGAGTATTTCAGTTAATCCAGCAATAGGACCACCGGTAGTCCCTGCCAGGTATTACAACCCCATGGACTGCGGTTCGGGTCTGACTTGAAAGAGGTCCACTACTGGGAGCGTTATGGCGGCTGTGGTTTAAATCTAAAGCTGCAGGAAGGGTCTTCTATGTTTGGCTGAACCGTTGTGGAGTTGCAAATAACTGCTGGGTGAAGACGCTGGCAAGAGGTTATAGGTCGCACTTGACTCAAACCAAGAGTGGAACTTGTGCCCTCAACATAGGTTCGAATTGATATTACCCGAAAGATGGTGAGCGCTGAGCAGGCATCTATATGCACCCTAGCCCCCATGGATGTATGGGCATCCCGTGAAATTTAGTAATTAACATATTGTATATGACAGGTGTTCACGTAAAACACAAGAGACGTTCTTAGAGCCCAGAAAAGTAAGCCGCAAAATGTTTAATCACATCACAAACTGAATATGCAATCAACCGAAAGTAGGACCTCTTCTACCGCCGAGGGACGAAGGCAGAACTTCGATTTTGTGTAAAGTTGTTGGAGAAATAACCTGAGCTACGTCGTACGATTAAGCTGGTAAGAGTAATGGACACGGAGCGCTTTGACGATCAGTGATCGGTGAGTTTCCTGAGAAGATTTTTTTTTATAATTTACGCGCGCCTAAGGGGTTAGATACCCTTTTACTGTTACCAGGGCGCGGGCGGAAAGGTAAAAGGAAGAGAAAGGAAAATTGCTTTGTAGTGGTTTGAAACTCAGATGTGTTTGGTTTCGATATTCGCTCTCCAGGGGGGGGGGGGGGGGGGGGGGGGGGGGGAAAGAGAGTCCGAATAGGACGGAGAGATTTTGCTTCACTCAGAGTGATTCGAGGTATAATTCACAGTATTTTTTTTCTGTGCTTGAAACTCTACAACCGTCAAATCTACGTGTCAGTGTTATGCCTTCACACGCAGAATTTTTCTGTCTAAGTTCCAATTACAAATGAAAAACTGACTTGCCATGGGGAGGACTCGAACCTGGACCCTCCGAGTGAGAAGCGATTGCTAGTACCACTACACCACGGCCACCCCTAAGATCAGTCCGATGATCACATATTCATATGTGTTCGCTTTGACAAAATGATTCAACTCTTGATGTCAAGGCTTTTGCTCTGGATCTACCTCCATCATTATATAACAATGCGTTTAAAGATTGGGTTTGTATTGATCGCCTTCCGCCAGAGAAACTTTCCTGACGAGATTGGAGCGGCAATGACAAGCTGCCATATTTAGCAATCTCAATGAACAATGACGGCTTACCTAAAATATTTGGACTACAGCGACGATATCCATCTCCCTACTCATAGGAGTATGGAGTTCCATCAGATGGCTAAGAGTTTCAAAGAAAACTAAGACTTGGAACAAATTTGTCCAAAACCAAAATTCTTAACCATTCTGGTTCCTTCACTGCATTTAACATTGCTAGAAAGATTCTACAGATTCGATAGTTTTCGTTATCTAGGAAGTATCTCATCTGATTGCAGCAAATTTGAAAGGCAAATGATACCACTTCATACCTAGTCGCAACTGTTTCGTTTCAAATCCTTGCGTCGGACATGTGTGTTGGGTGCAGTGCATTGTAAGAAACCACCAAGGGGGATGTCTTGGTATCATTCTGAGATGTTTCTAGCAATTGTGAGAACAGGCCAATGACCGATAGACATGACCGTTTGTGATAGTGGATCGGTCTCAACTTAAGCCGCTAAGACAAATTCATTGTGAAGTAGATACGTCATGCAATGGTATAAACCTTGTCAGAAAAGGAGAAACTAACAGTTGAGGTGGAATCGAGCACTCTTGAGTTCACTTGGAGAAGAGATCTGGACCGCGGTGTGGGAATAAGTCAGGCTGATTTTGACCGATGGCATGGGTTATGTTGGCTTTGAGGGCGGCTGTAGTTTGTGGCTTATTCGCATAGACCTGCGACTTCAGAAAACCCCACAAGAAAAATGCTAACGGGGTCAAATCACACGATCTCGGTGGCCAGTTCAAATCACCTCCACGTGAGATGATCATGCCCTCGAATCGCTCGTGCAGAATTTGTAATGTGGCGTGAGCTGTGTGGCACGCAGCGTCGTCCTGTTGAAACTACATGTCGTTGGTGTCCATATCATTCAATTCAGGCCAAATGAAGTTGATAATAATCGACCTATAGTGCTCGTCGTTGACGGTGAGGGCCTGGCCAACGTCGTTTTCAAAGAAATATGGACCGATGACGCCGCTAGCCCAAAATCCACACCAAACAGTAAATTTTTCGGGATGCATTGGACGCTCTTGGATCTCAAGTGGATTGGTATCGTCGCAAATTCGACACTTTTCTTTGTTGGCATACCCATTCATTCAGAAATCGCTGAAGATGTTTTTTCGATGAAAATTAGGGTTAGTTTCCAACTGGTCCAGAGCCCAATTCAGCGAACACACGTCGTTGTCTATGGTCGTTTACCTTCAGCTCTTGGGTCAGTTGAATTTTGTACGGGTACATATCCAAGTCACGACGCAAAATTCGCCAAGTTGTGTTATGCGAAAGGCCGAGTTCTTGTGAGCGAAGCGTAATCGACTGCCCCAGATTCTCTAGCACACTCTCACGGACAGCGGGGATGTTTTCGACAGATCTTGCGTTTCGTCGATGTACAGGTGTTGGTTTATCGTTTACTGAACCAGGGGACTCAAATTTATCACCACTGCGAGTAGTCCTCTCGGTAGGACGATTATGGCGACCGTACGCCATAATCCGTGTTGTTGAACGCTATGTCCATCCATGGTGATGAGTAAAATATACTGAATAAATGACAGCCAATTTCACAGATGTAGCTTCAACAATATGGCTGCTATCAACTGTCAAAGTTCGGAAGTCATTATTTGAAGACCCTGTGTGTTCCACCAAGAGTCACAGGAAGTAAATATTGGATTACAATTGAAATATGATTTTGATACTCTTTCCAGGTTAAGGTCTTCTTTTGCTACAGCATCAGGTTAGTTTTGGCTTTCATCGAATTCTATTGAAGAGCCTTGGCTTGACGAAGTCGCTTTATATGCTTTTCATTCATGTTGCTCATTAAAATAGAAATGTTTGGCTCACGAAAGACTGTCGTACAACAACCCAAAATCCAATTTAAAGACTTCATAGAAAAAGCCGCCTTCAAATGATGTCATTCTAAGAATCAAGTGAAGTAAATTCATAAATCATTCCTGGCTTAAGACTAATCAGAATGACTCACTCTCATTTAGATCAAAGCTAAGCCGATAGATATGAAGTAACCACATAGAGTCGAGAGATTAAAGACCCATTTTGGGGTACCAACAACGAAATACCAGCAAACAATCGCTCTTAATGAATTCTAACCAAATGAACCTTGAAGGTACATAATCTTTTCACTTCTTTTTTGCAGACACTTGCTTATTTCATTCACCAAACCTGTAAAAGTATCTCAAGCAAAGCATATGGATAATTGAACAGACGGAAGACTGAGCACGTTTTCATTTAACTAAAACAATATCTCGGTATATTTTCACATTAACACCTGTCCACTGGACTACGGATACCCAATGCTGTATGTCCACAATGGCGACACTTCGAACACAGTCTGGGAATTCGTTTGTTTATCACTTGCGTCGTGACCCACACATTTATAAACATTGTTCTTTGTATCTATCTCACAACATATTGATATCGATACAATGCCCCTAATAAAAATCGTTGTGAGGCCCTAAAACCAATTTAGGGCAACCTTTCCTAAAGCACAACAGGTTTGGATAGTCATAATGTAAATCAATTCACCAACCAGCAGGCACTCGTATGTGTAGATAATAATCGATACCTCCATCCAAATTCAAATCTCTCCAAACTTGATTAGAATTTTTTTTTTTTAGTTTCAAAAGATACATAAGTTATTGACCCGATGATGACGCACATCATAGGACTTCGAACTCTCACGGGATACGGATACAAAATCCCCTTCTCCGTGATCACCTTTATTTCAAGTTCGATGGTCACTCGGAGATAGTACTTTTTATTTAGTAAATGTACGAGTATTTCAAGATCTGGTTGCTGTAATACACCTTCAGAAACGTCATTAAGTCACGGTCACGATTTATATAAAAAACAATTTGTAGGCACTTAGGCCTCCTTAGATATCGTCTTAATTAGTCGATTGTGATTCCATTTTCGACACAGCACCGTGCGGAACATGGAACATCTGTTCGCCGTGGCAATTGTCAGATAAACGGATGCGGAGACAAGGGAGAGATACTTGTTCGTCAATTAAAAAAGTTCAACGAACCTTTTTGCCAAAATAAACAAGAAGAAAACTTTGAAAAATCTGATAGCACGACATGCGGAGACGAAAAGTATCTTTTGCTGTCTCAATTAAACGATTAAGCAGAGTAGAACGATAAGTGTGGCAGCAGAAGACGAAAAATCATTATTGGAATTCACTTGAATTGATTGTAATTACTTTTGATACGTAACGGATTCATGACTGTAGAGGCAAGAGATGATACGCAGCCGAGACTAAAGAGCGCTTTCCATATATTCCATTGAAGTTCTTATCAGGTTTGAGGCTTTGCCATGGTTACTGATGTGTATTGTCAGACTGTACACTTTGTGGTTATCTTTATGGTCTAACGCGAACGATAAGAAATTGTTGGGTAAAGCTAAGATAAGTGAACTGCTCCCTTTATGTATGACCGATTGGTTCAAGGCGTCAGAAAAGAAGGTGAATAACGTTATTTTCTTCCAAAAGAAAGACTTACAGAATGGAAAACTTATCATGGCTAAAACTGTGCAGTGCATCAATATAAAACATCATCAAAATGGGGTTCCGCAAGGTTGCATTCACTCCCCGGGTTTTTAATACTGATGTGCGTCGTAAGGCTCAATCGATAGTGGAACCAATCCAATCGAACAGGAGGTTCTGGACGCTTATAAACAGATATCATGTCAAAGGAATGTGACAAGCTCTTCAAAACCAAACTACCACAGTTCCGTTCTTGCGTTTGATCGGTGTTGTTTAATGAGTACACCACAAGGAAACCAACCTATACTGTTGATGCTTCCAGAACCTCTGTTGATGCGTCTTTTAGCAGCTGCTCATTAGCATAGGACTGATCAACTTCCCAAGTGAGTTGTCTACGTGCAGAGTTGACAGCGTAGTCGTGATTGCGGATGTGTTGACATTGTTAAAGGCGGCTTCTACGAGTGCTATATGTCCAAAAAAGCGACCACTGAATGCTCTCTATATTGTAGGGATCGTTCGATGTAGCTAATCCGTGAATGTAGAGCCGTCTCCACTGACTTTTCTTTACAGAAGGCATCTACTTAATAATAATCATTTTAATAATCATTTTCCTTAAGGATTGCATCAGGAACTGAAAGACACAATGACATTTGATCACACATGGTAAACAGAGGATAATTTAATTACAAGGAGTGTCTTCGTGTGTCAACTTAATTTACCAATGATTCGGTACTAATGCCACCACCCAGGGCAGGAGCCGAACTCATTGAATACTGCGATTCCAGGAAGATGATGTTCTGAAATGGGAAACTTTGGCACATCACCCTAATTCATCACCCGAAAGCTTGTATGAAAAAGAACTAATAAATTTAGAACACATGCTATAGCTTTTAGTACTAAATTTCACATTCCGCCACTTTTTGGATTTCGCTGGGCGACTAGCAATTCAACCGGCAACGAGTAAAGACAGATTCTGTAAATCTACCTAAAGTTCATGTTGTTGTATAATTAAAGTATTAGATTGTAAATTAATCCTTGAAGTATAAATTCTATCATATTAAAATAAATTGTTATCACACATTGGAGTAGTCTTTGTCAATACCACAAATACCCTACGCATAGACAAAACCAACTTAACCAGACACCAGACAGCATTACATATTACACAAGAACCCCACCATCGCATTCAACAGATGATGAACAGAATACTTACTGGGGCAGTAGCAAGTACAACGTGAGAGGCAATATTCTCCCGGTTCTCATACTATCGTCCCACCTGGTTGTCAGCATTTGTTACGAAAATAAGACAGTAAGTAATATGCTTAACACAAGATGGCGTCCTGTCTGTGTCACACTGCTATGGTACATGTTGGTCAACTCACTGCTTAACGCTGTCAATAATTCTGACGTCTATGCTCAGACATATGCAGATGAAGTAGCTGTACTGTCTGTTGGATCATGTCTCGCGACGTGATCGACGACTGGTGCTTTCGAAATAGACTTTCAGTCAAAACTAAGGTTCTTCTCTTTACGACAAGAAGGAAGCTGACTGGTCTACGTATTTAGTGCTTAAAGGCATCACCACCCATTTCTTCAACGTAGCTAAGTGTCATCCTGGAAGACAAACTTCTTTGGACCAAACATATCACGTCGAACATTTTCAAGGGGTTGCCGACCTTCTGGCAGTGTAAAGGTGCTATCGGCAAGACAAGGGATGTCGCCGAGGAGGATCCTCTGAATCCACATGGCTATAATAAGGATAATTATATTCTATGAAGAGCTTGTCTACTGAGACTTCAAACTTCTAGGACTGTTCAAGACACACTGATAAATCCTGCCTTCCCTTGATAATCAAATTATAGGTATCACTCTCGAAGCCCACTGACTTCTGATTCTGGTAGTTTGGCCATGTCATCTAATGGAATGACACCAGAACTCCTTTGCTGCGAAAATACGAAATACGAAATTCTCTTTCTCTGGGCCCAGGAATGGTTCCGACCAGAATCTGAGACAGGAAAGGAATGTAGTCGGGTCTTCACGGATGATTCTAAAACCGATTTGGGATCCGGCGGTGGAGGACGACAGAATTGGATTTTACTCGCCGTTAGGAAGACCTATATACGCCGGTCTTCCAAGCAGCTCTTAAAGCAAGTTCGAGAATGCAAAGTTTGGCTGAACGCGGTCGGAAGGCTGAATTCTCTGGGTCGCAGGTGAAATCGCTGATGAACTAGGCTGATGCTAGGCAAGGCTCAGAGAAGAGTTTTCCAGAAGCCGAGCCTGCGTCCTCAGTTGGGGTTTTATATGAGCACAACTGCAGATGGCATGGCCCCCCAGGTTGCCGGCAGTCCAAACAAATGCTTCGCGATGTGTCTAGGTAGGTAGGTAGGTAGGTAAGACTGGCTGTTGGAAATACCAACCCATTTAGGCCTATTGGCCCATTGTGATGCCACGTGGATGTATGATCCTCTTACTAATGGAACCAGTTTGAGCTAACGATGAAGCGTGGGAGACTGTTTATGTCTATATGTTTTTAAGATCGTTTAGGTCGTTGTAGAAGAAAGCTCCTAGATGAAGTTTTTTTCTCTGGGAGAGAGCTGGACATGTACAGAGTAGGTGGAGGATTGTCTGCTCTTCCTCCTCGATTGTAAAAGCGCCAAGCCTTCTTGCGTGCTTGCCTATGAGGCAGTGTCCAGTGATGACACCTATGATGGCGCTGAGAAGTTTCCTACTTCGAAGGATCAGACTCTGAGAGCGATTCAGATCTAGCTTTGGCGAGATCTATTTGGCCGCTAAGCATGATGGTCCAACAGTCCACCTAAGATCTGTTCTTTTATTGGCATCCAGCTTTAATATTAATAGCGACTTGTATACCTATGCTACTCTTTTCCAGTAGAATAGGTAGAGTGGTTCCAATTTTGACGAGTTCATCGGCCCTACAGTTCCCTGGAATGTCTCTGTGGCCTGAAGTGTTCAAGAGCTCAGCGACTTTGCTTAGTAGGAAAGATTGTAGACTGATTGTAGACATACGAAGCACTTAAGTGTGCTGGGCATAAGTGACACAACATTTTTTGACTCTTGCTGTCAGAGTGATGAATGACGACACCGCGAAGCAATACCTCTGTGAGTGCTCGGCCTTCGCTCGCATCAGGTTGCAACTACTCGGCGCTGATGTAGTGGGTTGGTACTGTAAGCACTGAAGCCCTTATTCACTGAGAAATTTCAGTAAAAGGAACATATAAGGAGTACAATGGACTGTACTTAACAATTTAGGATGGATTCGACAAAGCCTGAATATATCTCAGGAAAATCGGAAGTTTAGATCTGTGGACCGACAAGCAGTGACCTTTAGCTGATTAGGAGCTTCTAGTGCTTCCTTACGGTCGCTCATAGAAGGACTCATTTTACACGATGTCTCTGCATTTAATCTCCTCAAAAACTAATCGATCAATTCGTTTCATGAATATGGAAAGTGACCAACCAAAGTCTGGCATCCCTTACATGAATGCCACGAATATCAAACCGATTAGCGATATTCTACTTGGTCATATCATTCAGCTGTTGGTTTAATAAAACGGTTAGATACGATAGATAGCCCTAAAGTTCTCTTCATTGGCAGCTTGTCTCAAGTTTGAGATAAACAAATTTTCAAGCCGGATGAAAACTTCGCGGGGCAATACTAACTACATAAAGTCTCATTAAGAGTTAACGTCGTTATGTTCAGAACATTTGGGAGGGTAGAAGTGATCTTACTTTTGTCGCTCACCCTATTGTGGTGGTCATACTGGATCATGTGCTTAACGAATACGACATCGATGCCCACCACTGGCCAATGTACTCAACCCAACCAATGCCAGTGTACTCCAAATATCACTACATTTTGACAAACAACGTTGAGTAACAATTCCGTCGACCAACATGCATAAAACTCCACTTAGTCGTAGAAACTCACCCATCACTAATTTCAGCTTCAGCTGGACCCTCTATCACCAACACGCTTTCTTCATTAAAATTCTTACTTTGTAGCAATTCAGGTCATCTCATTAGTTGAAAGCAAGTGTAAACATGGTAATCCAATCAGCATATCACTTAATCACATGATTAATTGCATCTAAACTGGCTTTCCGATAACCCCCCGCATCACAACCAGTCATCACATTAAGTTAAAATTGATGAAGACCATGGGAGCATTGTAACGCATCTAATTTTGTGACAACATGCTAAAATAGACCATCAATCGATTGCATTCGGTGTCATCATTCATTTCCATTCAATCAGACTGGTTGTGAATAATCAACGAGTTTGTAGATACAAAATTACTCTTAGCTCTCAGCTCTCAAGAGTTATTCAGATTAATTAACAAGCCGCGGCGGATACATAGGTCAACATGAACTACGAATATGTAGGACACTATTCAAATGAGCATCTTCTATAGTTTTAAAAATAAAGCAAAGCCCCCTTTAGTATCTTATTGTCCCATCATGAGCTACTTAGACATCCATTGTCAGTGAAAATGTGGGCCAATCAATAAAGCTCGGGGTGGACGATTTTTGAAGGAGTTGCCACCTACCATCTTTTGAAATCGATACACATGGACCCTTGAGTGGAATGTTTTGTGTTTGGTTTCTTAAATGCTTCGTACCATTTATGGGATACTAAGGTTCACTAACGTTGTTCGATTAGAGTAGACAATGACCTGCGTCAACGTGCTGATAATACATACTCGTACATCATTGTTCAATTGTTCTTATTCAACTTCCACCAACAGAAAGGTGGCTCATCCAACCGGACTGGGCATGTTAAACTTATAAGCACGAGTGTTGAGCAGCACTATAATGGTCTGTCGGAAATGACTAACCCTCAGAAGGACGATGTACAAGGGATGAATTCACCCTACTGAGTCCACGGTAAAGTCAAGTAGATTGTCTATATTAGCCACTCTATCATGTTAGGAGTTGAGCTCAATAAGGATTTGCGTGACTAGTCAGAGTGCTGCAATAGAAATGGTAGCGGATGAGCCCTTAATAGGCTCTCATAGAATGAGCCTGGTCATCCAGGCCCTCATATAAAGATGGATCACCTGTTGACGACCCATGCGAATGAAATAAGGCCAACGAACTTCAGATGTGCACATGAAATGTTAGCTTCCTTAGTAACATATGTGTGAATGTGAAATGTCAAATTATTTATTTAAACAGTTCAATAAGTATTGGCCATCGTTACGTGTAGCTATGACTTTTTCCCATCTTTCATGCAATTGATGGAATACGCGCCAATACCACTGCTCGTCTTTTGAGGATAACCATTCATCCAGCCAATTTTTCACTCCTCCGTAAGAATGAAAGTACTGCTCCGAAAGTCCGAGTTGCATCGATCAAAAAAAGTAGTAATCAGGAGCCAAATCTGGTGAATACGGCGGGTGGGACAGAACTTCCCAATTTGATGGAAAATAACTGATGCGTGGCTTTGGGCACATTCTGGTCGTTTTCGTTGCAATTCAATTAGTAATCATTTCACAAGTTTCACCAGGTTTTAGCAGTTCATATTACACCATTCCCTTCTTATCCCACCAAATACACAGCATAACCATCTTTCCGCGGATGTTGCATACTGGTTGCGGTTACGGCTTGTCCTGTGTCTACCCATGTTTGATTGGGATTGTCGAAATAGATCCACTTTTCATCCAACCTTTTCTTTTGTGCCTATCAAGCAAAATTTTTGAAATGGTTCTTCGCCATTCGATGTCTCTTTCTTTCAATTGATATGGAACCCATTTTGCTTCTTTTTTGGAACTTTCCCAGGGCTTTTAAACGTCTGGAAACAGTTGTACGAATAACTTTTAATACTTCTGCGAGCTGTTCTTGTGTTTGAGCCGAGTCTTCATCTAATAATGTATCTTCGAACTTTTTCTCTGGTCTTCCACGATCTTTGCCAAAATCACCACTTTTGAAGCGAACACACCAACGTTCACAAGTCCTTTGAGTTGGAGCATGTTCACCAAAAACATCCATGACTTTCAGACGCAAATTGTCCTTATCTGGCACAAAATTCGACATTTTCAAGTCGACAAAAAAAAAAACATGTCGTGTGTACAGTCACAATCTATGACATACTGGATTTCATTGACAGATGCTTACCCTCCATATTTGTTATCATTGACACAAACCATATGTAGTATTTATGCCATCTGTTAGTCAAATCGACATTTCATATTCACACACCATTAGATGTGATATAGCCGAATAATTGGCGGTGTCCCTTATTCTTCAGCCATACCTCCGACAGCAAATGCGAATTCAGGCTGACTCTGTTCAGATGTAACCGCCATTTAAGAATAAGCCAGGCAAAGAGAATATGAGAAACTGCGACATATACAACCTTTTACTAAAAAAAAGTCGTGCGTACTACATTATGTAGAAAATGGATTCTCAATTTCCACTAACACAACATTAGTCAAGAGATTCGTTTCATCTAAACCTTTCAAGGCAAGGAAGCCGACGGAATCTGTCCAGCTCTGATTCAGAAAGATCGGGTTCCCATTCTATCAACTATGATTGCCTTAGGTCCAGCTTTAATCTGGCATACATGCCACAAGTCTGGAGGAAGGTAAACGTAATTTCTATCTCCAAACCGGGTAACAAACCTTAATTTTATCGCCCTATAAGCTTTACATCGTTTTTTCTTAAATTAATTGAAAGACTAATAGAAGTTCACGTTGGGGAATACGCCTACAAGAAAGAACGATCTACGAGTACTCTTCTTTATTTTCTTTCCTAGGTCACATCAATTACTATCTAAGTAGTCAAAGGCTGTCCAAAAGGAGGTGTTCTTCTTGGTCATCATCGTGCAAGGTAAATACCCAAAGGTAGATTGCAAAATAACGCAAAATGTCCTAAAAGTAGTGTCAGAATGCTGCGTTTGACTAAACCTTTCAATCAATCCCGGAAAGACTGAACTAGTTTCCTTCAGCCGTAGAAGAAAGCTAGGTTCTGACCAGATCTTTCCGAATGACAAAATTATAGAGTAGTTCTTGATATATACGAGTACACATACTCATATATGTAATTAACAAAATTTCTAAAGCCACCAAAGCCATATGGGTTAGTAGACGCATGTTTAGTAAGACCTTTGGGATACCTAAGGTCAGCCATTGGATCTATACAATGACAGTCAGGCTGATCATCGCCTACTCATCAGTAATACGGTGAAGTAAGACAAAAGAAAAAATCACCATATCAAAACTGCAACGTCTTCAGAGACGTTGGCCGCAAAGCTCTTATTAAATCTTTCATTGGCTTTACTCTACAAAAAGTGGCAACTTTCATACAGTCAAATTATGACGAACAGGAGAGATGAAACTCGCAGTACAACCGGACTTCTCAAGCTTCATGTAAGAGATTCCAGAACTCCACATGATCTGCATGGTAAAAGGTTCAACATAATGATTCCAAATCGATAGGCATGAGACTTCCAAAACCCAATATCAAACTACCAGAATAGGTGCCGGTATGCATGGGGCAAATACAAACGTTATAAGGCCAAAGGGAAAAAGCCCAGCGTCTTTCAAGCTGTGCTTCATGCCATTCAAAAATTAGCCAGTACCAATCTTGCAACAGGAATGGAAGGCCCTCCATCCATATGCTCGCGGACAGTCAAGCGTTAAGCTCAAATCTATTTGATACCAAATCGGTGATACACTGCTTTAATACCCCAGCGTCTTCGCGGTATAGCTCTCGTTTTGAGCTCCTTCCACTTTCATTTCCAATACTTGTTTGCGCTTCCCTGAAGGTGGCCGAACCATGTCCGCTGCGTCTTTTCGATTTCCCCCCAGAAAAGACTAAAACTGATTTATTTCCAAGTGGATTCTGTTTCCTTTTGTTTTTCTGCTACTCCAACTGCTTTCCCGTGGCCTCAAATTTCCTTGGCTCCCTTCAGTTCTCCCCCAACGCATCATTGAGGAAAAGAACATCTAACTCTTCGTTGAAAATGCGTGCATTTTCAATGGTTTAGGCAAATTGTATTCTGATATTAAAGAAATAAATACTGGTATACCTCAGGGCTCCGTTCAATCTCCGACACTCTTTTCAATTTCTATTAATGACTATTATTTGTCTGCTACTCGAACTTCTTATCCAATATTTCTTTTGTTGAGCTTAGCCTCAAGCTCAATATATTTTTCCCAGCAACGTAGCTTCAATACCCACCCTGTTTATAGGGAGAACTGTCGAGCTCCTCAGCCACTGACTCCATTTCTTCATTGTTAGCGTCTGTCCTACCAAGTTTTTCAAGTGTGAAAAGAGAAAATAGCCCGAGGTGGCTAAATCTGGCGAATATGGTGCGTGAGGAAGGAATTCGAATTTGATTTTGGTCACCGCAATAACGAATGTATGAATTGGTGCATTGTGTTGATGAAACAACACTTTGCTTTTCGCCAAATGGGGCTGTTTTTCTTACATAAAATACAAATTATTCTACTCGCATCCCCAAAAAACTGAAGTCATAACCTCGCCACTACTGATGACTATCAAACAAATACTAAACAAAACAACCGCCACCTATACGTCAGGTCGGATACTTTGGGGACCCTCTTTTAATAAGGTACCGGATTCAGCGGCATATAGCGACACAATGGTCTTATACTTTATGATATCGGATCCAAGTGGTTAAGTTCGTCAACTACTATGTTCAATCCTTGGATCATACAGCAAAAACAAATAAAATAATTTCTGACGTCACTGCTTTTTCGGTAGGCAATGGCGAACTTCCGAAAGGCAAAACTATTGCCTATGAAAAGATATCTCATTGCTGACAAACTGACAAGACATAAAAGGAATGAAGTGGATAGATTAGGCCTTGGTACTCGTACAAGGTGGCAAGTTATCACCCGATGTTCTTTGGCTGTAGTTTTTTCTTATGAATGAAAAACTTTGGTTCTGCTTTTTGATATCAGCTAAGTGGCCGCCGCCAGAATTGATGACCATTCGGGCCCGATTTGTGGCATTTTTCAGCACTCTTGCCAGAACTTTCGGAACCCAGAACCCACAAAAAGAAGACTGGAACGGTTAAATAAAGCGATCTTGCCGGCCAGTGCAAATCGCCAAAACGAGAGATTAGGCGACCCGGAAATGCAGCACTCAGAATTTTGGTTGTGGCTTGTGCATTACGCGCCGTTGCTCCATCCTGTTGGAACCACATGTTCTCGAGTCCTAATTCATCCAGTTGAGGAAGGAGAAAGTCGTTGAGCATGGCTCTGTAGCGCTCGCCGTCTACAATAGTCATTTGGCCCACGGGGTTTTCGAAAAAAATTAGCATACCATGCAGTAACTTTGAGCGGGTGTAATGGCTTTTCGTGAGTTATACGCGGATTTTCATTGCCCCAGAAGCGATAATTTTACTTATTCACATATCCACAGAGATGGAAATGGGCCTCGTCGGTAGTGATGATTTTCGATGAAAAGATGTCTCCCTCGCAGTAGAGGATGGCTTGAGCGTAGGTTACATGCGCTTGGAAGCCAACACCTAACAGCTGATACACTGTCTGTACTTTGGAAGGGAAAATCTTACAGTCTTTCACCAAAATTCTCTGAAAAGACCGCCGATTAATGCCCAATTACGTGGCACGCCGTTTGGTCGATACTCCGGATTCCTATGCTACCTCTTCAACAACAGCTACGATATTCTCAGCGGAACGACTGCTCTGGGGCCGGCCAGACCTGGCAGCATCTCGTGTTGTTCTAAACTCTTCTAGGCGAGCGGCTAAACGTCGTAGTGTGTGCCCAGTTGGTGTCGGACGACCCGGAAATCTGGGCTGAAATTCACGCTGCGCCAACACCATCGACGAATTATTCCGGAAAAAAATCGTAAAAATTATTCCGCGTTCTTTAGGAGGGAGTATAGCGACACATGCCTTGTTGACGTGTATTTTCTATCTGTTTACTTCACAAATATCAAAGTAGAATTGACATTTGCTGCCATTTGCAAAAATTATAGCATGTTTAGATAGGGTGGTGATTTTTGCACCACCTAGTACATACTGCCGCGCTACATACTCATATGGTCTTAGTCCAAGAAACAGCGCCAATAAATGATTGTACCTTACACTTCTACAAATTGTATGTCAAATGTTCACCTCCAAGTCGTCTAAAGTTCTTGGATCGTTATAAGAGACCAGGCCCCAACGAAAAGACTACAAATCGCACGAGCTGGGTGGCCAAGTGGCAGGGCTATTTCTGGCGATAAGACAACCACCGAGCGTAGTCTTCAATATGCCGATTGTGGCACGCGCTGTATGGAAAGTAGAACCACCAACGCATTTCCTGCTAAACCCAAATATCCTCTAAACCATACAGTTCCAACTTATCCCAAAGAAATTGATTTCAATGGAGCGAAGAGAGAGACCGCCTCCCTTGACTGCAATCGGCTCACCGGCATAATTTTCAAAAAAAGTACGGTCCAATGGTACTTCTGGCGGCCCTGACGGAATACCAGCAGAGATTCTTAAAAAGGTCGCACAAAATGTCTCCAAACTTGCTATTGAACATGTACAACAAATGCCTACAAGAATCGGCGATCCCCAGAAGGTGGAAAATGCACCGACTAGTACTGTTCAGCAAGGAGCCAAGACAACCCAGACACCCCATCAGCGCACAGGCCTCTATGTATGCTGCATATCACAGGAAAACTGGTGAAGAGGCGTAACTTTAGCATACTCGAGTAGCTCTTGAGGATGGTGATAAACTACCTAAAAGACAGAGAGCTAATTTACGATAAAGCTGCGCAGGTTTCAATTCTTGAACTTGACCTCTGGAACATCACATATGACAGCATCCTTCGGAGGTGCCAAAAGACACGCTTCTGGTGGGGTACGCTGACGACATTACTGCAGTGATAAGAGCAAGAGATACTCATAATGCACAAATAATAATGCACGAGCTCAGAACGGAGAGGCCGGTGGACTGCTCCACTAATCAAAAGCGTTGACAAATAGGCACAACGAAAACACGGCGAATTAAATTACTATGTCACTCAGTTTCTAACCGGACATGGTTATTTCAACACCTAGTTACAGAAGATCGGGAAACTCTCAAAACAATGACGCCAAACACACGGTTTTCAACAGATGACTAATACAATGGAAAGAAGTGAGCTGAAACAACTGTCCGGCCTTATCACTCCAGACAAGATCGTCGAAAAGATGTCCGCGAGTAAACAGAACTGCGAACGAGTGTGCGAATAGACAGAAAAAATATTAAAAGCCAAAAAAAGAGAAGATAGCCTAACCGGCCACAGAACTAAACCCGCAAAATGAAAAAGCCCGTCCCCAGGAGGGAAAATAAGACGACACCACTCTGAAGTAATACGAAAGCGCTTCCCGGAGTGGATGGTGTCAAGATGAAAGGGGTCAAGATGTTTTTTAGTGGATGTGAGTCGTAAAGTACTTCAAGCAGAGCGGGACTGCTTCTCGTCGTTATTAGCTTTTCCATCGTCCTAGGCAAACAAAAAATACACCTCTGGCATGAAAACCACTTTATTTTCTTATACAGTGGCTACTGTTGGAGCATCCCAGCTGTTTGATTCACCAGATGTGACAAAATTTAACCAAAAATGTGCCTGAGCATTATTTTCTTGTTAAAATATTCCTCCATTTTCATTAGAGTCCAATCAACGAAAGTTCGACATGCGTAAGTCTTTTAGATCTAGCTCTTAGCTCTGTACTTATGTGGACCTCCAGTACAGTCTGGTGGACGTGCAGCGAAGACTTTTCCCGTAAAATGCATCACAGGGATGCTCGAGGGAGGTCGAGCTCTAGAGAACCGCACGGAATCGATTTAGTGTGGTTTTAAGTTACCAACTCGCGTATAGCCGCTATATTTGCATCACTTCTGGCGTTTCGTTGTATCACTGGCACAGCAACAATATTTTTGAACTCCTAGCCACTGACAAGAATGGGCAGAGTGTGCATGAAAATATCGGCACCGTTGAGCATGATTCGTCTTCGTGCGCAAGTTCTTGGCCTGTGTCCATCGACTTTGTGCACGATTTTGCCCTAGGTTTTAAGGTTTACACGCTTAAAAGATTTAATTGCTGCAATAATTGGTCATCGTTTGTGTCGATGAACTGTTTGAACGTCAAATTTTGTTCAGTGATGAGGCTCACTTCCTTCTCAGTGGCTTTGTTAATATAATAAGCAAGACTGCCGTATTTGAAGTGAATGCGTTTGAAGTTTGATGCAGTTTATGGGTTGGTATTTGAAGTTGTTAGTAAACGTGGACAAGCCCACAACCATTCCACCCTTGGTAGCCAACATCGAGTGCACCATTCGCTTCAGAATACCATATGCCCGAAATCTTCATCAGTAGATAATTGGAAAAATGTTTTCAGCAAATATCCGTATATCTTTTATCACCGTTCTCGGTTAAGTCTATCACAACGAATTCTATTAGTACGCCCAATTCATCTCAGATAACAATGCGTGAGGCCAAGGTAATCAAAAAAATTATCTAAGTTTGGTTTTGCATTTTTGTGAACGATAACAATCACTGAAATCGCAGCTCAGAAAACATCGATTTGTTTTCTCCCAATACCCTATATTTGACAATTCCTATTTTTTTGTTGAATGTTTACGCGCAATTTGTTTGTTATTTATTCTATTAGGTGCACAACAATAAAACCGTATAAAGGTCGCGGAAAACCTATCAAAACAAAATCGCTCAATGTCGCCTGATTATCGAGGCTAAGCCTCCACTCATCGATTCCGTCAAATTGATTACATGCAAATTTATACGTAGCTGTGTAAGCTAATTCCGCCCCTTTCATTAAATTCTACGAAGAGAGTTCGAAAAGAAAAGTTGTTTACGAGAATTTCATCGAATTTTGCCAAAACGCAAACAAAAGATACATCGACCCGGTTATAATACTCGTACGTCGAAATCGATTATGTAGTCGTACCAAATATCGATTGTGTGCTTTCGTCCGTGTGGATTTTTGGGTGCGAATATCACATTTGATAAATAAACTCCCACCCCCATGGACATAACCACACATTTCCTAAAGTTTATCGTTTTTTTCGGCTTTTTCTGCCTTTTGTATACTTTGTGGGGGTTTTTCGCTTTGTTTAGTCTGTGCCCAAAGGCAAACACACCCACACATATGTATATGTAAGCAGGTATACCATATTCAAATTTAGGTCAAGAGAAAATCCTTAATTTTTCTTTTTAGCCGTTTCCTTTTCGCTTTCGTTTTTAGGAGTAGTATCCTTGGATTTCGTACTCATACGTCACTTCCTTTTCATATTAAAGATGTCTCTTTCCACAGCATAAGGGTGCGTTCTCTCATCCTGCGGATATTGCCGAATAATTTGTGTGCCTTGATAATGTTTGCTAAATTTATTTTATTTTAATTGATATACATGTGCGTGACGGTGTAACCTTGGCGAGGTCGTCTTAATCACAAACCACTTAGAGGAGCTGATAAATGACTGCGGAGTTCTGGGTTAGTGACCATCAAAATTGATTTGTGGTTCGCTACTGTCCCTATAAAATACATACATACTTGGTTGGATGGCAAGAAATCAGTTCCAAAAGACACTGAGGTTTCCAAAAAGAATACACAAAAATGTGCAAATACTTGGCATGGCACAAACGTGATGTAACACATAGCTTGAAACAAAAGAACGGAAATCGTAATTCCAGAAGTGATAGTCAAGTTATCGTCTTTTTCGAGTTCTACATCGATTTGCCGGAATTAAAGAATTCAGAAGTAGCTTTGGGTAAAAGTAGACTGCTCTCAAGTACACTCACGTACTTCCATCTAGCGACGGTTTAAAGCATAAGAACACGTATGGCACGAGAGGTTTTTTTTAATACCAAAAACCACTTAGCACGTAGAACTTATTTCTAATAGACCAGGAAGTAGGTTCCAAGGTTGGGGTCCAAAAGGTGGAACATTCTTGCATGGACTAATCAATTGGACCAAATGAAAGTAAAAGTCAATAGAGAATGATGCAATGGACTTTAGCTCAAGATTTCATATGGAAATCACCACAACGGAAGACTAGGCTGAAGCATAGTAACACTAGGGTCTTGGACTCGCTTGGGTTACACAGTCATATCTCTGTTCATAAGCCTTCCAAACGCAGGAAGTTTATAGACATTTTTAACAATTTAACGACCATGATATGTGATGTAATCATACCAGAGTTTGTCCGCTGTGCTTTGTTACCTCAAGTAGTCAGCCCCTTTAATTTGTGTAGAACAATTTTCAACTGTCTATGAAACGCTTTAAAAATTGTCTTCTAGACCTCCGAAATAAACGCGGAGCAGACCTTGCACAAGAACGCCATCACCATCCTATGTTAGCTCATATACGCCTTCGTACTGCTCAAAACAACCAGGTTCAATACCGAGAGGCTCAGAGATCCGCAATAGTTCAGGGACCACATTACCTTAGAAGTAGAAGCAATCAGCAGCACAACGCAGAATATGTCGGTAAAATGCAGAAAAGTCACCACACATGGCTTTCGGCTGAAACCTGGAGACGCATCGATGAGCGTACAGCAATCAAAGCTAAGATTGCAGCCGCCTCAGCAGTAGAGAGAACCGAGCTTCAAGTAGGAAACAGGTGCGTCAGTAGCGCTGTCTACAAAATCACCAAGAAGCTCACTGGTGGTCGGAACTCCAAGCAACATTCATTGAAAAGTCTAGATGGTAATCTATTGATATTGGATGAGAAACAACTCACTAGATGGAGAGAACATTTTGCTGCGGTCTTAAAACACTTAGACGATGGCGCTATGATATCGTATTCGAATGAGGTTTTCTTAAAGCTCCGACATACAATATAATAAATGCAAGAACTAGTGTACGGGTGCCTGCCTCGTTGACTTTGAGAATGCCTTCGAAACCGTATGGTTAGAGGGACTTTTCTATAAGTTGACCAGGATGGGCATTCCGAAACCTCTGCTATATATGATCAACGACATGCTTATGGGAAAGAAGTTCGTTGTTAAATGTAACAACGTCCTTTCGAGCAAGATCTTTGGCATTAAGAACGGCTTACTCGTACAACAGAGGGCTGTGATTTCTCCGATACTGTTAGCATTTACACAAGTTTTCTAGTAGGTTCCCTCACTCATGCCATAGCGTACACAGACGATTTAGTGGCGTACAGATCAGGTCCAAAAATCGAAGTCATCATACTCTCCTGGAGCGTGATTTCGATCATATTTTCAAAAGTCGGAGACAGTCGGGCTTCTAGGGATACCAGATATAACTGGCGAAATTTGGCCCCCATTGGACAGCACGGACTGCCATTAGCTGTGACAAGAGTAGTGAGACACCTTGGTATTTGGCTCGACAAGTATTTGTATTTTGACAAACATATACGAGTAGATGCTTGTCTTGCTGGAACCAAGAAGGCTTTAGCCCTGACAAGAAGGCTGTTTCACAGCAGTCAACTTGTCTCCAGGGTGAAGGTCATATGCTATGTGGCCCTAATCAGGCCAGTCGTCGCGTATGGTTGTCCCGTGTGGTTCAATGTAGCGCCGTATCAGATGGAAAGGATTCGGGTGTTTGAAAGGCAGTGTCTTAGGACCTGTCTCGGATTGTACAGAACACCAGAATCAGAGTACAAAAAATATTATGCCAACAAAGTCCTTTACGATGGGGCTAATCTGAATAGGATTGGCAATTTCCTGATTAAGACAATGACCAACGATAATAGCCTGATCTTTAGGGCTTATTACCCCCAATGTACCACGAGAGCTCACATCTATCGAGCTTTATCCCGCCAGAGGCTTTTCTCCATATTGATGCTAAAGGGTTAGTACAAAGTAGGGATGGTATCCCGGTAATATACCACCGCCAGCGAGGTGTGAGGGACAAACGGCTCATCTACGACGGGTATGTCGCCAGCGCTCAGGAACTCCTCCATTTTAGTCCCGCGATTGCGGACAGGGATCGGATCGATGCCGAGAATCAGTACAAAGAATTCTGGTGGCTTCAAGAAGGTACTTCCTAGGTCGGTACGTTACTAGTTGTAAGTTAGTTTAAGGATACGAGTAGTTAGGCTGATCTCGTGGAAAGGCCGCATTCGTTAGCATGAGGCCGCAGCTCTGACAAGTGACCAGTGGTTTTTCGCATTGGTTAAATCTTGGTGGTGCGTGTGCACGATGTTGACGAATGACGGGTGCCCGAAATCGCAATCGATTATAGATAAGATAGGTTAAGTAGCTTAGGTAGGTTAAGTAGAATAGGGACATAGTTTTAAGTTGCATACAAAATTCAAAAGATACCGCATCCAAGTTTTTGCTAAAACTATTTTTCTTGGAAATTTTACATATTGTAACGAAATTCGCCCAGACCTAAGATAGCCGAACGAAAACAACAGAAATTTAATCAGAGATTAAAATGAAACTACGAAAATTCTGGTTCCCGAGAGGTAACCTTTTCTTTATTGTTTTGTTTTTATTTCGTTCGTTCAATTTTAATTTGTCTTGAGTGTCCCTGTTGCTTCGACTGCTAACTCGTAACTTCCTTTTTCCCAGTCTTCTGTCCGTTTTATATGCCTCGATTCTTTTCTGTTTGTCCCGCTGTTTTTCTTCTGTTTTAAGATCTCCAGTTTTCGGGCATCCGTTGTAATGGTTGGGGAAATTATACGTCACAGGAAACGGCAACTATTTCCTTCGTTGACTTTGTTCATTTTTCTTCTCCCTTTTTATGTGGTGGTCTCTCTTCTTCTTCTTATCTCTATGGCTGACAACTTGATCTTGAATGCAAAACCGTGTTCGACAAACAGAACACATCATCAAGCTGTCAAAATCGGGTGCGTAAACAAAACGTAAAGTAAGCATTTGTACGAGTTGTTTTCTTTTAATTTTTGTTGCTTTCTTTTTTTTTAAATGTTTTTCAGATTCTAAATCTGATTTCGCAACAATATTTTATAATTTATAGATAAGATTAATTGTAAGATAGTTTTTAAGGCCGAAAGGCAAAAGTTGAATGAAATCGTTAAGTTTAGAGCGTTCGGTAAGAGCCAGTAAGCTAGATTAAGTAACTGTTGTTGTCAAATTAGATTTAATCATTTTAATAAAAATTAATTTAAAAGTAAAGTAAAGTCGAATGAGGTTTTCAAGGCAACAATTTCCCGAATTCGTATCGGGCCTCCCCGTAAAACCGAAATAATAGCAGTAACAAGGTGGTAGGTATTAATGGCATCCCTGCCGAACTATATCAAGCGGCGACAAATACATCGGCTGATCTGCTACAGCCGCTCATATGCAGAATTTGGAACAGTGAAGAATTTCCGCAGGAATAGAAAAGAGGGATGATCATCAAGCTACCAAAAGAGGGAAACCCGATGGAGTGTTGAAACTGGAAAGGTATATGCGTCCTTCCAGCCGTAACCAAAATAATGGCAACAATAATTCTGGAACGAATCAGACAACATTTAGATTCAACTCTCGACGTCGAACAGGCAGGCGTGATTTGATGACGTTCCAGTACCCGTACCAGTACTCGAAAAGCGTCTTAGGCGAGTAGTGGAAGAAGATCTAGAGGAGGAGCAGACGTCATTTAGTCTTCACGCTAAAAGCCATCATAGTTGCTAAGGGGAAAGGTCTATTCCTGGCGTTTGTAGATTTAAAAGCGAAGAGACTGATAAATGCTGTTAAAAGTGTTAATGACAACCCGGTGGAGAAAGTAATACTAGAAGGCAAGAAGCCAGAAGTACTCAAAATATGCAAATGACTAAAGCAAGGGGATAGGAGCCAGGCAAGGAGCCCTCTACTGTTCATTCTATTCATGGAGGAAGCAGCAAAATCGTTTAAGAGGCAAACAGAAAAGAACAAAATTGGAAACTGGAGACTTCAACCCATCTACCTGCAATTTCTACTAATTGGTGATTTTTTAAGCGTTTGGTTTTTAGTTGTCAAAAAACACCACAGGAAGGGTTGACATTTACTAAAATGTCTACGCTTTAAGTGGTCCATATTCCAAGGATGAAATTGACGCTCGTTTATCGGCATAAATGAGTTATTTGATGTTTTCTCATATAAAATAGTAAAAAGGCGTCAAATCGCACGATCTAGCCGACCAATTCACCGGCCCAAAATTGTCCAATTCATTGCTGTGTGGCATTTAGCGCTGCCTTGCTGGAACCACATGTCGGCCAGGTTCAGCTCGTGTATTTTGGGCAAAGAACAGTTCGAAATCATCGAACCATAGCGGCCGCCATTGACGGTAACGTTGTTCTCACGGTCATCTTTGAAAAAATACGGGCCAATGATTCCGCTGGACCATAAATCGCACCAAACAGTGCATTTTTCCGGGTTTCATTGCCAGTTTTGCTTATTAACATATTTATTCAACCAGAAATGAGCTTTGTCGCTAAAGACAATTTTTCGATAAAAAAGCGGATTTTCTTCCAGCTTTACTAAGGCCCATTTGCCAAACTTATAAAGGGTGTTTTTTTTAGAGGTATACAAATTCAATATGAAATAAAACACTTGAAGGCAATGTTGATGTCTATGATATTAGGTTTATTTAATAGATAATTTTATGCCATTAGTGTTTAAATACGATATCGGGCATATGCGCGCCACGGCTAGCTCTAATGAAGCGCAATCGTGAAGTCCAATTTTCGACAACTTTATCGAGTAATTGGGGCCGTATATCAGCAATAGCACGACGAATGTTTACTTCCAAATCGTCCAACGTCTCTGGTTCATCGGAATAGACTAGTGACTTCACATACCCTCAAAGAGAGTAATCTAAAGGTGTGAGATTACAGGATCGTGGAGGCCAGTTCACAGGGCCATTACGCGAAATGATGCGCTCAGCAAATGTTTCCCTCAATACATTGATGGTGTCGCGCGCTGTGTGGCATCTTGCGCCATCTCGTTGAAACCAAAGCTCTGTCACGTCAATCCCATTCAACTGAGGAACGAAGAAGTCAGAAATCATGTTTCTATAGCGCCCTCCATTGACTGTAACATTCTGGCATTGTCCTTGAAGAAATATGGGCCGACGATTCCACCAGCCCGTAAAGCACACCAAACAGTGAGTTTTAATGGTTGTAAGGGCGTCTCGACAAAGGCTTCTGGGTTTTATCCACTCCAAATTCGGCAAATTTGCTTGTTTACGAGTACATATTCATTTAACCAAAATGGGCCTCATCGGATAACAAAATTTTGCGTTGAAAATGAGGATCAAGCTGAATCATGTTCTCGGCCCATTCACCGAACCTACGACGCGTATAATGGTCACGCGGTTTCAACTCTTGGACAAGCTGGATCTTATAACCTTTTAAGCCAAGATCTTTCCGTAAAATCTCCCACAAAGTGGATGGGCATAGCTCCAATTGCTGTGCACGATGGCGAATCGACTCATTCGGATTCTCCTCAACACTGCGCTCCACATCGGCAATAACTTCTTGTGTTCGCACTGTTTGTCGTCTTTGGGGATGGGTCTAGTGGATAGAGTGTACGTGGTGCGAAAACGATTCATTCTGTTCCGAATAACTTGCTCAGATGGACGATTATGTCGACCGTAAAATGGCTTTCAAAATAAATTTGCACTCGTTGTTCTGGCGTTAATCTATTCATCGTAAAATGGCAAAACGTACTAACCACAAATTAACTTTCAACTGTCAAATTGACAATCTGTGGAAAGAGTGTTGCCAGTTTAAAAACAAAACCTTTACAAAACGCCCTTTATAACGCTTCGTCTATTGTGTTGGTGCGCATTATGGCTCATTTTCTGCTAAACGAGTCTGTTTTCATCAAGAAAATTGTCGCCATTCGGTTAATCAGTCTTGAAGATGTCCTTAAAATTCCACTACGATCAGAGAACTACACAGTCCAGTGCGGCTTGCACGTTGAGATCGATCGAACAGGCGCACTTTCTTTCTTTTATTGCAAAAGATAATCCTCAGTTTGTTCCCATTTGTTTATTATTTAATGAATGGCTATAGCAAATGGATTCCCAAACCCGACAGTCGTCATTTTCTTTTTCACAAATTTCTTCGGGCGACAATTAGTTTTCAGGCAATCTCCACGCATTAAGCACACCCTCTACACCTCATAAAATCTTCTAAACAATCAACACAATAGCGCTGTGTACACTCCTCCATGGAGTTAAGAAAAAAATTCCAATTGATGAAAATATACTTTCACTCCATCGCGGGTAGAACAAAACGTTTTTATAGTCCCGCTCTGCGGCCAGTTTTGCGTCAGAGGTACCATCGTCGTCCCACAGACAAATTTGTCGGCAATAAAAATCACTATTCTAAAAAAATTCGTTTTTTTAATTTTCTAGCACTTAAGTAATTGTTAAGAATTAAAACGAATATGGGTATGAGGTAAACAAAATAAGATGGAAAAAAATCACTTATTATTCATCTCAGGTTGTGAGACTGCTGGCATAGATACATACTCGTAGATACTCATTCATGTATGCAACTTGTCGAGCGCATGTGATGAACATCGGTACGACAATACCTTTAAAGTCAGTGGGACAGTTGGTACGTGTATTTCAGTGGTTCCGAGTCTACGAGTAGTTGCACACCTTAAGCTCAGTGGCATTTGTCACTTCAACAAAGAATTCTTAAACTGGTTTCGTTGAGATACGCGAACGTAGAATCTGATTGCTATGACAACAGCATTGACGTGACAAACTTGTGATTTTTAGCAATAACTGACACTATGAAGTAGTGTACCGGTGTGATACATGCCGATAGCGGTGTGGCTTATGATGGCATTTGCGCATACTTGCTAGCAATACGAGTATGAATGCCAACTTGAGAGCGAGTCTTGTATGCTATTTGGCTGTGATTGCGGTTTTATGACTGAAGATGAAGATAAAAAATTTATTATCTCATGAGAAGTAAGGTTCCTTGGCTTTGGTTTACAAACAACATGGTAATGAGTCTACTAACTAATCAATTAGCAGTCGAATACGAGTATACGAGTAGTATAAACGATTAAACAACTTTTAAGCCTTGTATCTGAGTTGGCAATCTAGATCGGCCTATTTCCATTTTTCGAAAGTTATCTTTCAGTTTCAGGAAATCAGCTTTAATCTTAATGGCCGGATATGGTTTTGCAATTAGCTTGATCTTTAAGACGAAGGTAAGGCCAACAATGCTGGGGCTAATTTTCAACAAAAACATTCTCCTAAGCTCAGTATCTGCATGAAATTTGGCTTGTATGGCAGATGGTATCTTCAAGTTAAACTCCTTAACTACCCTGAAATGGCTATTGCCAACAATGACGATTTACTTTGACGGAGCAAAGATGGTACTTTATTTGTTGTACTCTTCAAAAACCAACTCGTTTTGCTGCACACTGCCTGCCAGCAGCTCGATGATCTCTTAAAGATGTGCACTTAAAGAAAAATCGTTTCCAATTGCAAAGTTTTGTCGTAACCAAAATTAGTCCGTATGGCCTTGTAGAGCTCAAGATGACGAATGTTATTTCATTCAGTTTTCATTGAGTCTCAACCTGAGATTCATTCGTCTTCTCTAAATTGGTTAAAGTGAGTAGTTCTGTACTCGATCTTTAGAGTCGGGAAGGAGAAGAATGATAGAAAACGCAAAACAACGTCTGAAGATGTCGTCAAACTTACTTACTTATCTAAGATAGCGCGACAGTCCGGTGGAACTGGGCCTCAACCAACAAGCGCTTCGAGCAAACTCGATATTTAGCTAGCTGCCTCCTCCACTTACGTGCGCCACCTGAGTTCCTCTACTGGGTTGTCCCTCGAGGAGCGGATTAGATGATTTTTCGCACCGCAGCATTGGTGTTCATCCGCTCTACATGACCCAACCACCTCAGTCATTGGACCTTCAGTCTTCTGGCTAAGTCGACATCGATGGCGTACAATTTTTCGTTGTATTTCCTCCTCCACTCACCGTTTATGACGCAGACGGGATAGAAAATCACCCGAAAGATTTTCCTCTCAAAACAGCCAAGAGCCCCTCATACATTTTTGATAAAGTCCGTGCCTCCACGCGATAGAACAGGACTGGGATTGTTTAGGTCTTATGTACTAGTAGGACCACTTTTGTTGGAGGTTTGAGGGCTTTGCTAGTCAATTGCCTTCTTAATTCACTCAAAGAACCAGCAATTGGCAAGAGTTATTATTTGTTTGATAACAGTGCTGGTATCGTTGTTTGAATTAATAGCGGAACCTAGCGGAACCTAGCGGAAGCCCATAACTACCTATACTATACTTGGACTTTTCGTCATTGAACGCTAAATCCACCTTCGCCGCTTCCGTCTCAATACTCGCAAAAAAACCACTGACATTAGACTGCTTCCTTTCGATTGTGTCAATATCACCAGCGTATGAGAGTAATTGGACGAATTTTTTGAAAGATTGTGGCTCTTTTGTTGACGCGTGAGTTTTCCATTATTCTTACAAGAAGCGTCGCCTTGCCTAAATCCTATTTTGACATCAAAAGTCTTGGTGAGTTCTTTACCAATCTTGATGGAGCAGCATGCGTTCTTCATAGTCATCCTGCACGAATGGACGAGTTTAGCAAGGATACCAAAATTAGACATCTTTAGATGCTGTCACACGCGGCCTTAAAATCGATGAACAGGTGGTGTGCATCGATTTGGAGCTCATGAGTTTTTGCCATGATCTGACGTAGTGTGAATATTTGGTCGATATGGACCGTCAGGTTGTTGACGAACGGCTTCAAGTGTTCACACTTGAGACAAGATCTTGTAGGGGATGTTAAGAAAACTGATTCCTCTGTAGTTGGCGCAGTTTAGAGAGTCTGGTTTCTTGAGTATCGGACAAACAATGCTGAGGTTTCATTCATAGGGCATACTTTCGTCCGACCATATTTTACAAATGAGTTGGCTTATGTTCCTTACCAAGTCATCGCCTGCCGCTTTGAAGAGCTCGGCGATCAGACCGTCCGCTCCAGGAGCTTTGTTGGACTTAAGCTTAAATATGGATATCTTCAGTCCATCCAGATCGGGTGGGACAGCGGTATTTGGTTCATCGTCGCCGTTATACAGTCTACAGAAATACTCTTTTCAAATACTCAGCAACGAGTGCGACTCTACCACTATGTCCCCTTGTTCGTCTCTACAGGCTTTTAGTAAAAATTCCGGATCTCATTCCTGGAGTAGCTCCTTCTATTCCTCCTGAAAAGCCGGTGTTCCTCTCTGTTCTTTTGCTCGTATAGTTCATGAGCAACTCTAGTCCTTCTATGCAGTGCCGTTTAGTATGCCTCTTGCTTAGCTGCATGTGATTGCCGGCACACGTCGTCAAACCAGAGGTTTTGTTTTGATGGCCGAGTGAAACCCAGCATATCAGAAGCGGCATCTCTGATGGATTTTTACCAAAATTGCCACTAGTCTTCGATACTTGATGCTGCCAGCATAGGATCTCTTACGTCATTTAGGGAGACTCAATCGGAAACGGATTTGAATATTTCTTGCAATTGCAATGCCGTCTGACGTCAAACTTCTTCACGGTAGTAGCTTGGCTTTGCGATATTCGGCATATCACTAACCGCGCCTTGGCTACAACAAGGTAAAGGTCCGAGCCGATGTTGACCCTTTGGAACGATCAAACATCCATAATACTGGAGGAGTGCTTTGCGTCGATCTCAATGTGGTTGACGGTTGATTGATCTACTTGTGAACATTGAGATGTGGGAACCGCGTGCTAAGTCTGCGGTACAGATTAAGAAGGAGAAGAACTTGTCTGTTAGTGATGTGACGGTGCGGCGGAGATTTTTAAAAAAACTATTTAGCACCGCGCTGCCGCAAGAAAACGCCACTCCTCACAAAACAGCATAAGGAAAGACGCATCCACTTTGCAAAAAATCACGTTGAGTTGCCCGTTCACAAATGGCGCAATATTTTATGGATGAATGAGCATAAAATTGTGTTATGTGGCAGAATTGGTTCTCGTGAATATGTCATTCGTTCACCGAATACGGTGGACTAACCGCTGTATAAGACAAAGACCGTTAAACATGTTGGTTCTACAGTTATGGAATGGGGCTTATTTTCCTACTACGGCATTGGTCCAATACATAAGATTAATAGCATTATGGGCCAACATACTTATGTCAACATTCTGGAAAATGGTCTTACATGCCGTTCTATAAGGAAGGAATAGACTGCAGCGTCAGCCAAACCACATGGAAAGCTTTGTGAAACTATTAGGAGAGTACAAGGAAAACGAAAGACTGAATTCACGTAGGCTAGTCTAAGTAAAGCAAAACACAATGGGATCCTCGAATATTAGATCATTGATCAGTTTGCTAGGCGGACTCACAGCAAAATGTCTCAGGACCTGAGCCAGCGTTTTCATAACCCGTGTCCGCGCTTAGGTTTCCCGCTGACAGTTAGATATATCGTGTTCCTAACTTTATGTGACCTGACTTCCCTGAATTCAAACAAATCAAATGAATGATTCCCAACGACTCCCAGTAACATTTTAGAGAGCAACCTGATATTCTACGTAAAAATAACATCACCTTGTTCGTTTTAAATGGTAGCACAGAGAATCCGTTCCATATGGGTTAAGGCCAACTGATCCAGATATAGCGAAGCACGTCTCCTAGAATCGACTTCAAGCAACACCTATCTGAGCTGTTTCGCTTTCATGCACATACCATTTCGTGCCGAACTCAGTCATAAAAATAAAGTATCGCACATCATTTTCCTGTTTCCTGACAATCTTACAGTTCCGTACAAAGTGTTCCCATAAACTCACCTGATCAACTAAGTCAACTTTCTGCTGAGTTTTATAACTGAAAGCAGAGCTAATGTGATGAGAAACTTCACACATATCCTCTCACCACAAACTCGATCCTTAATTAGTTCGCACCAGAAATGAAGCCATCAACACCAATGCAAGCGCAGATACCAGAGCTTCTAACAGCAGCGATTGTTTGGCGCCTTTGTAGGCTTCGTTACAAACTAAATCTTGAGCAGTCATAAAACTTAAGCGCGCTAATTATAGTCGCTTGCAGCACAACCTGCCAATGTCATAAACAAACGACTAACCAAGTGACGTGCATCACAAGTAGTTAACTGGTCTAGTCTAGTCCGTAATTAACTCGCGCACATGTGTAATTTGATCTTATGCTCTGGCCAAGTCAATGAATTGGTTTTGACAAGGCTGTTATCGCTGCCTCAGTGCTTCCTCAGAAAACGGCTTTACATCGGCCAATTCCCAGATCTCATTTATATTCACTGAACAAATTGAGCTTCTTTAGAGCACATGATGCAATGTCAACTCTTAGTCATAGGAGGAGCAGCCCTCCCAATTAATTGATAGGCGAAAATAATTTTGGCAAGCAAATTGGTTTGCCCTCTAAAATGACGACAATAATAAATGTTGTGGGAATCCGAGAGGCAATGGGACTGGGTCTACGACTGGAACTGGCACTGGCAGTGGGGCTAAGCGAAACCACTTTCAATATCGATTTCCACATCGCCTAGTCAGAAACAAATTTTTTTTTTTGAATGCAATTCAATGAAATCCGAAATGACACACATGCCTTGTATGGTCAGGTTGGTATCTCCCAGAGTGAACAGAGTGAATTCGTTTGTTTGTGTCTACACACGAGACTTGTATGATATTTTCATGCATCGAAAATATTATTACATATCGAGTTACATGCTACATTTCAGTAGTGCCACGAATATAGTGGTTTTGACGGCCTTTCTTTTTTTGATTTTTTTGTTAACGTCACCATGATTCAGGCTGAACTTGAGTCACAGTGTCAGAAAGTTGAAGTGCATAGATATGTATCGACATACGAGTACTGAGCGTTACCAGAAAAGCAGGAAAAGATACAAGAACGACAGTGTAATTCAATACCCGAGGGTATGGGTTTTATTTTATGCGAAACAATGTTTCAACAGAAAATTAGCTTCGCGTCAGTTTCGTTTGTCCGACAGTTTTTATAAAGCTATTTGTTACTTTGGTGGTATGACAAGACACTTCTTTTTGTACAATATTTAGAAAGCATTAAGAACTTAGGTTGTTATGAAAGCTAATCATTCGAGTTCCATATCGATGACACTTTCTTGTTTGCCACCACCAAATTAATCAATAAATTCACGCGGAGGATCTGTTGTCAAAAACCACACAATAGAGACACACAATTTTCTAAACATCACGTTGCGAATTATTTCAATGGTCAACACGGATAAGGTTCAATATGGAGGTTTCGGCGGAAAAATTGGACTAGATGAAGTCCAATTTGACATAAGACACCAAAAGAGTCCATTGGTACCTTTGTAAAGGGTATTTAGTTTTTAAACTGGCAACACTGTTTCTACAGATTGCCAATTTGACAGCTTAAAGTTTTACGATAAATAGATCAACGCCAGAACAAAGCGTGCAAATTGTGTAAACTTATTTTGTAAACCGTGGTTCGGTTCGCCAAATTTATCGTGCGCTACGACCATTTTACTGTCGATATAATCGTCCATGTGAGCAAGTTATTCGGAATATGATGCCTTTGTCGAGACGGCCTTACAACCATTAAAATTCACTGTTTGGTGTGCTTTACGGGCTTGTGGAACCATCGGCCCATATTTCTGTAATGCCGGCCAGAATGTTACCGTGAATGGAGAGCGCTGTAGAGACTTGATTTCTGACTTCTTCGTTCCTCAGTTGAATGGGATTGACGTGACAGAGCTTTGGTTTCAACAAGATGGAGCAACATGCCACCCGGCGCGCGACACTATTTATTTATATGTATGATTATTTATTGCGGAAAACATTTTCTGAGCGGATAATTTCGCGGAGAGTCTTCGAAGGGAAACTAGCAGAAGAGTCATTCGTCTGCTTGTTGTCATAGAACTCAGGATTATATAGGTAGCAACTAAGCGCTTCGCTAAGATGACTGAACTTTTTCGTCATGACAGTCCTGTCGAGCATAAAGTTGATCTGCAACATAATCGCACAGAAGCATACCATATGCATGAGTGTGCTTCGTCGTTCACAGCCACTGGTTTGTGTTGTTTGTTAGTGAATCCACTTAGTTGAATTGAAACTGAAGATTTTCAATTTTTTCTTGTGATTTGGCGAGAAACGAAATACTCGCAGACGTCACAACAAAACTATTTGACAGATCTGTCTGAAAATCTGGGTGTATTCTTTTGACAAGCAAAATGTTAGATTTGAGGTGGCAATGTTATCTGTTTTAATTTTCAGGGACTTATCGTCCCACTCTCTATATCAACCTAGCTAAGCAGCTAGTGACTCGACACCTCAATTGCATCCCATTAGAGCACTCGAAGTCACCAGCTTACTAAATCAATTGGGAATGTGTGTCAAAGATTGAAGTTAGCAGCAAACGCCAAAAGGCCTTCCACATGGTTAACCAAATGGCAGTTAGTACTTCTCGAAACATTCCCGCAATCAATAAATCATAATACCCAAATCAGGGCCACCAAAAAAAATGTGCTCCACATTTCCAAATTACAATACTTTCCAAACATAGCAAATGATTAAGTGAAATATTTTAGTAATTTCCACCATGACTAAGAACTTAATACCCTCTACGCCACCTAATATCACATGTTCTCCTAATTGTCGTTAAAAATGAAAATATAAACATATGGCCACGACCATAGCACTGCCGAAAGCCAACGCCCTAGATTCTAATTTCGTATCCAAGACCAATACATTATGCTTCCGACAAAACAAAAATATTTTTAACAAACACCTCCACGAGGTTAGACATTGCAAAACGATAGTTGCACCACATCAATCAGTTGAAGCCACAAAGTGTTATCATGAGAGGCCAAAATATCGTGCTATCTCCAGTTGTCATTCCCGCCATTTACTCGTATCTCTGACGATAAGAGCTCTTTCACTTTAGCTTTTATCTTCTTTTTTTTTAGGTGGAAACGCATCTTGTTGGACCTTATGCAGCCGGATTTCAAGTTCCGTATATCGTACGTACGTATATGCGGAAAACGCACTAAATTCACTTTGACAGGTAAATCAAAGTCTTTGCCATCTGACGTTTGCTGTCGTGGTTTGGCTCTGTTCTCTTAGTGTCGCAGTCGTGTTGCCGCCTTGTCGTTTGTATTTATAATGACATCATCCCCTGGTTTATTACTTCCTCCAGATAGAACACACTGGATTGATCGGCTTTAAAAAAGAAAATAAAAAAAAATCTCACCATAGATGAGAATGTCAGAAATAAGCATAAGAAGCAGAAAAAAGCACGACGAACAGAGAGGATCAGGTCAGGTTGTAATGGATTCGCTTTTTACTTTTTGCTATTTGTATCTTTTCATTTAATCGCATTTGCACGGCTCTATATACCGATGTGTGCCTGCTGTGTGTGGCGGAAGATTGTTGAACTTTTAAACCTTGACGAACGTCAAGTTGAAGTTGACTCTCACCCTGTCTCCTCTTCACAGAGATTATCTGTGAAACTTGTTGGTAATTATATTTTTTTTTTATTGCTTGGTGTTGTACGTATCTGTTTCTCGGTGCTATCGGCGTTGCACGTTTTTTTATTGCCCATCACGTTTTGGTGGTGTTCCCAAAACGAGGAGAGAGTATTTCGTGACAATAACGAGTAAAACGACACCTTTAGTCTCATCAACTGGAATGGATTTTTATTATTTTTCCTACCACGTCCTACTTTTTTGAGGTCAATTTTGAGGATGGCACTGTAAAATTCATTACTGCAGGGTGGGCTTTTTTTGTTGATTTTTTTTTTTTATTCAATTACTGCCGAGTTCGATGGTTACTGACATGAATTTTGTTTTGATTCAATCATTGTTGACACTAGGCATAGAGCACTGCGTGATGTCTCTCTCTTTTGAACAGAGCTTCGCTGGTAGAAAAGGTGCGTTCGAATAGACACTTACACTTTATGCCCGATTGTGTCATCTGATCCACTACCCATAAGATTAGTTTTTCCGTCTCCGAATTATATTTGAATGAAGAACTGCCTCGAGGTTTGTAGAGCTATTTTCCGGGACTTAGTCGCTAGGTTTTAGGCGTACGTTTTTCATCAACTCACGCGAAATCAACCGTCAATTTAACATCGTTAAGTTTCCTCGAAGTTCAAATACTCTGCGAATGATCGTACTGTACAAAAAATTATTATAGTTCTGACCGTTAGCCAAGATTGGTGTCATTATCGAGATGGCACTAGCACTAATCAATAATGACGAGACTGTTTGACTAATATTCCAACCCCAAAACGGCACACATATGTCATGGGATCTCAACTGTCAAAACCGTCAATTTTTGGAATTTCGGTTTCAAATAGTTGTATCACCCTTGGCAACCTGTAGGCAATTGTTGGAGCACATGTAAGTTGTCTTTTTGCGGAGAATTCATGCGGCCGATTAGAAACAACCAAACATATTCACATCTGGAGCCACCATTTCAACAATGTCAGACTGGTGGCGAACCCCTTTGAATTAAATAATCATAGGAGCTGCACATTTCTTCGAAATCTATAACTTCAAAGTTCATTTCTGACTTTTCTTATCTTTATCTGTCAAACAAAATCTGACAAATGAGACTTTTAACAATTATTAAGGCCGATTCACAATATCAACTTTATTTAAGCTCACCCTGTACCTGAATATTTGAGGCAATTGACATTTCAGTTTCCTTCCTCAACGGATCTAAATGGCCGCCAAAACAAAAAGCCGTCAAGTTCATGTTTTGTAAAATTTCATTGCATTAATGTGTCGGCAATTAAATAGTAAGCCCATTAAGTGGACAAGGAGGAAACTATAAAAAAAAGAGGCGAAACAAAATACACTTGACATTAAATAAAAGTTAGTCGTCAGACGAGTATGTGGACACTTTGACTTACTCGTAACTACAAAGGCACACGTACCGTATCACAAACTGCATAGGTGCGGTGAGGTTATGTCGTTTTACTTTGTTTTTATGACATTTTCGTTTTGACAAGTGACTAAGAAGGTGGGTTAAACTGGTGAGTAGTCGATTGTTCTTTGTTTTAAGTGAATAGTCAGTCAGCCAATGGTCAGGGGTGTAAAATGTTTACTTTTGCGAAAAACTATTTTTAGAAACAGCATTTCAAAGAAATGTAGGGAAAGAATGAAAGGTTGACGATTAAGTTCCGGAAGCTTAGAGACGTTAAGCCTTTAAGTGTGTGGTCTTGTGAGCGTCAATTATAGTGTTGTGTATCACCGAAGTAATTAGTATGTCATTCTATTTTAACTAATCCGAAAAAAAGTCAATAATTACGGCGCTGTTTTCACTAGACCCAAGAAACACTTTCCGTTCTAGCACCTAGCCTAGAGACGCACCAACCAGATTGTTGGTCTCTTGACGTTTAAATCACTGGTTGCACCCTCAAAGTTATCTTATAAGAAGTAGTTGGCCTTTGGTACGTGCGTAGTAGTCTTGTGACTCCGGTCTGCTGCATAAATGCATTTCTCTCTGTAGGGATATAGTCAAATTCTAACTGATTTTGGCACCGTACAACAACTTTGAACTTTACGGAGACATAAACAATTACAATGAGAGCGAATTGACCAGATTTTTGCGACAGCCATGTTGGGTTTTTAGTGCCAAAACTCAAGGCACAAGACTTCTCTGAAAGCAGAAGTCACCTTAGCCACTGATTGAAACTTGTTTAAATGCCATGTCTCAATGGAGTCACGGAGCACTTCGAAATACTCCTTCTGCAACACTGGACATTCGGTTTCATATTTCCAGCAGGTATAACCAGACCAAAACCAGATTACAAATACGAGTACAGATCCGGTGGAAGATTTATATTTTAAAATGTGAATATCTCAAAAAGTTATAAACCGGGAGGTTGGCGTCATTTGAATAAACGGGAGTTCGGGTTTGTTAGTCACAATGTCGCAGTGGTCAGAAGTAGATATGTATATCGTGGGTTCAATGGGCCAAGTGTACATTTAGTGCGTTCCTGAGTGTAAATGATCTGCAAAACTTCCTAATTCTGAATAGCCCTCAGCCATGGTGCGAACTTCCACGAATTTTCTGCCTTAACATTTCCCACAGTGATCAGCCGCTTTGGAAACGTCCTGTATACACCGAGGTCTGCGGACTTAACTTATGGATTTTTTTCTACGGGGGTACATCAAAAGTAAAGTCTGCGCCAATAACCCACAGTCTGTCGCAGAGCTGAATAAAAATATCCTCCGTGAAATTCAGGCCATCCACCTAAGCATGCTGCAGCACGTTACACGAAACGTGGTACTCCGCTTTCAACACTGTGTGTGACTAATTGGACGGTATTTTCAAAAAAACAGAAACCGCATTCTGTCTCTCTTTATTACTCATCTGATAGTTTTTGTTTTATTGACGTTTAAAAATATAAATCTACCACCCGACAAGCTGTATCTCATATCGCCGAAACTACAAGCTCCACCGCTCGTATCTCGTATCAGACATCCGTTGTGGTGACGGATGAGGCCATTAAATACACTGTTGCGTCTTTTAATGGCTTCAAGTCACCTGGCACCGTTGACATATCTCCAGTTATGATGTAAAAGAGTATATTTTAGCTGCTGCCAATCCTGTAAATAATTTTCACAGACAGCGTCACTGGATTACATACCGAACAACTGACGCACAGTGAGAATACCAAAAATCAGCAGAGCCGACTAGTTATTAGGTAGGAGATTACGACCAATTAGTCTGACTTCTTTCCTGGTGAAGAGCATGGACAAGATGATTAAGCTTCATATGCGCAAACAGCTTTGCGAAGCCACCCTCTGTCTAATATGCAACATGCAAACCAACGCGAGCATGTGTTGGGATATGCTGGACAGACAACGCGACGTAGATGAGTCACTAGTTTTGTGCATTTAAGCAATCCTAGTGAGCAGAACTTTTGTTGTGGATGCTGACTGCGGTCAATCCATGGTGACCATTGTTTGCCCACAGAGTAGCGTTCTGCCACCACTTCTACGGTACATGTTACGCTACTCTGCGCTTAACAATCTCATTCTAACGACTACGCTCAGACATCAACCAGAACCAGAAATGGTCTTCAAGGGAGGAAGCTGACTAGTTTGAGTCATCAAGAGTTAAAAGGTTTTGTTGCCTTCACAAACGAAAAAGGGGGACGCGGTATGTCCTCCTTTTTGTCTGTAGTTTCACTAAGTACATAAGTCTGTGAGCCGGCGAGACCACAAACAGCAACTGAGTCCTCAGCATCCTAACCGAAGTGGGCAGCTATTTTGGGTCATCAAGAAGAATCGTTACTGACCGAGGGATTCTATTCTCATCGCGGATGTTCCGTCAGTTTTGTGAGGAGAATGCAATCCGCGGTCAGGACACCCAGAGTCAATGGCCAAGTCGAAAGATGCAACCGCACCATCCTAACTTCATTGAAATGCATGCATATGATACCTCTGATAAGGCATGAGACTGGGCCAGTCGTCTACTAGTTCAATAGGGTCTGAACACCTCTCGAAACTGCACAAGGAACGCCCGCATGGACAACTATTCGCATACACACCGAAAAGTATCCTGTATCACAAGCTACTGCTGCAGCTGAGTGAACGTGTAACAGTGCAAGCCGATGAAATGGAACGATGGCGAAAGGAAGCACTGTTGCGCAAAAGTCAGAGTTCAATTTGAAACATTCTACCCCCTTGAAGTACCATCCTGGAGAACTGGTGTTGATGGATAAAGAAGCTGCAGCCACAGGTGAATCTCAAAAGTTGGAGCCGGCAAATCGAGGACCATACATCATCACTAAGGTTTTTGCAAATGGTCGATTCTCGTATGTCATTGGAGACTTCCCTAACATACAGCGGAATCAGAGAAATACGGTCATGACATAAGATAGCATGAAACGCTGATTCACCAGCCAATTGTAGAATGAAACTGGCCCCATTTCCCTTCGAGCAACGGCGAAGTCGGCTCGGACAAGGGCGCGCCTCAAAGTCTCAATACTTTGACGTCGGTCTCCAGGCCAGACCATAGTTTATAGCTTAATGGATTGAGGTAAGGGATACCAGATGGCCAATCATCCGTGGAAATGAACTTCGGAACGTGGTTTTTGAGCCATGTTTGAGTCGTTTCTACCTTATGATTCGATTCTCCACGACTTGCGGTCGACTATTCCACCAGTATTATCAATTGACTTCACGATACGATACACAAAGTTTCGTGTGATTTTCAGTGGCCGCAATATCCAAAAGATTTCGCCTTTTTTCGTAGCCGCATTCCAATTACAATACGATTTTCGAGCGAGTCCCATTGCAAACAAGAACAACTGACACCACAAACTTTTTACGCGGGAACTTTGTCACTTGTCAAATAAACGTCAATTTGGAGTGGATGCGTTCATTGGTTATTCTTAAGAATGTGTTAATTTCGTGTACCAAAACATTTTCTAGTACTAGGTAGGTATCGCAGGTTATTCTGGATTGTAAACTTCTTTGGACTAAGCGTATCGCGTCGGAAACCTTCAATGCGCAGTCGGCTTTTTGGCAAAGTAAGGGAACTTGAAGCTTGTTACTCGATAAGGTCATCACGGCTCTGATAAGTCAAATTCTATCGTATGCACCGCTTGTGTAGTGGAATAAACTACTCGTATAACGAATATATGTCAGACCCGAAAGAACGGTTTATTCGGGGTTGTGGGAGCATTCACACGAGATGCATTCTGGAGACCATCTTTCGACAAAAAAGACAAGGTCTTTGCTACAACTCACGCTGAAGTTTCATTGAACTTGCGCTGACTGTCCTTTGACGCCGATCTTATGGACTGGTTACTGCATTCAAGACTGTCGTCAGCAAATACTCTGAGCCATAGAAAAATATAGTTACGAGTAGGTCCTAACCAATGGATAAAATTTGGCACAGGCGTCTTCGTTAAGGACTACAATCTTACACTTCACTACTTGAAAGGCAAGCTTGCGTCTTTTTGCTTGTTGTAAGGGGAGACACACGCTATCCCGATGACAATGAACTATATTGGTGAAGCGAACTAAGTGTCTGTAAAACAACCAACTGTATTTTGACGCTTGCCTGGATACCTTGTCACAACACGATCGCGATCTATGAGAACACTGATGAAATTACTATGAAAGACTAACCGAAGAGCTTATTCGGACCCGAATCTGAGCTGGAAATGAACCCTATAAGGACTTTTATTAACGTGAATTGAGTCAAACAAACATAAATGGCATGAGTATCTAGATTCTTGTAAACTTATCAAAATGATACAACGGTCTTTTTATGTCGGCGTTTGATGTAAGGATAATAACGATATCTTCAGTGACGATTTTCTCTCTGAGTAAACAGATTCAGCTCGCTTTAGGCTGCAGGCACTAGCGATAACTGATCGGTAACGTGAAATATTGCCAACCGCCAACCAATTTTTGGTGTTTTAATTCATGAGCCTGACAGTTATTGACAGTTGTCACTTGAGTTGCTAAACCCTGCGGAGAGTTAGTTGAAATTCCTTTTGTCACGGACGTACTTGTAAAACATAGGCGCCTGCCTGACAGTTGTTGACATACTCAATTGCCAAAATGTTGGCCTCATTTCACGACACCTAACTGATCGCCATTAAAAAGAACATGTACTACGGAATTCTAAGTCTGATTGATCTGGCCACACTGAAACTCGCTTAATCCGCTTCTAGAGTACATGGCTCTAACCCGCAGATTCATATAAAAGAATGCTTGAACAAACCAAAGTCTCAAAACTTTACTTTCTGTTCAAGATCTGCCAACAACAAGCTGACGTTTTCGACACGCGCTAACTAAAGATTAAATCCAATGCAATCTACGAGTCTTAAACTGCAAATCACTGTACTATCTCGGGCGACATTTTTCCCTTGAATTCTACGAATTACGAGCTAGATAGCCCTTTACGATTGAAATGTTGCCATGGCAAATGTTTATTATCATGTCAACTTATCAGACGGATTTTGTTTCCATTTTTCTGATATAAAAAATCATTAAACTTTCCACAAATGTTTGACAACTTGTTAAAGCTTTTACAACATCCAATCAAATTATAAATTTCCTGGACACTTGTGCTTATCTTTGATCGATAACAAGCAAGAACAAACATAACCATTTCCTTATCACACAACTACTCGTAAAATAAATGAAATGACAAGCTATCGAACTGTCACATGATGCACCGAACTTAGCCTAAACAAACAGCACACGTCAATGTTTGAACTATTTGATGGCGTAGCGCCATCAATTATCACGCGCAATACCATAATAGTCGAAACTTAATTGAGACGGTGATACTGAAGATGACATTTGAATCGTTCGGAAACAGATTTTGGAATTCACTTTAATTAATACTCATAGGCACGTACGAGTACATCACAGATATGTATGCTTATCTGTTAGCAGATGACAGTTTGTGGCTGGAGAGGAGGGCCTGTTCGTCATGCCTGCTTTAATGTTTACATAAAACGATCAAATTGCACTTCGTTACCCGAAAAGTTTAATATTATTGTCGGCGCGGAATCTGTCAGTCTGTGTGTTGGTATTGTAGTTACAAACTGCTGCTGTAGCTGCGGTCTTTGTATGCGGCATAACAATTCGATGGAGCTCTATAATGACAATCGCAGACATCTCATATCACGATGATGATTGTATTACGACAACAACAGCCTCGATAACCAAAAGACATTTGTAATGCCATCGTTTCAGAGTGAACAAATGCACGTTGCTCCTTTTTGTTAAAAAAAGACAAATTGCTATGAAAAAACCGAAAACAATTGAAAACAAACCAAAGCAGAGCATAATAGCTGAGATACGAGTGCGAGTGATAAACGAGAATAATCATAATTGTAAATAGTATGATGGATTGTTACGTAAAAGATTTTCCTCTTTCGTTTTCCATTGTTGATTGCCGGTGTGGTGTTATGAAATTTGTTGGTGTGATTAGTTTGCTATGCGATTTTGATGCGGTTTTCATAAACTGGCGACAGGTTTTGGAAATCAAATTCTCGCAAGTGTGCTTACTTTGATGGTAAGTTGGTTGTGTCACTTTCAACTTTGCAAATGGCAAGCGGAAAACCACTCTCAGTCTCAGAGGTGCAAAACGCACTTTGACATTTGGCAGAAGAGTTAATAGCACCACATCTGTCTATTGTAAGAATGTAGCAATCTCTCATTGAACGCACCTTATAATGTATTCCAATTCTTGACTTGATACGTAAGTATCTGCAATCTTCATTGGCACGATCGAAATTTGAATGAAAGTTTGGAGCTACCCATCGATCAATCAATCGATGAACATGAATAATTAAAACAGGCGCTGGCAACTTTGTATAGGTATATCTTCACTGATTTGAAATGTAAAAAAAGAAGATTAACAATTCGTAGATGACATTGGAACTGATCACGTCAAACTTTCTAAAAATTTCAGTTGAGGCTGTCAATCAGCCTTCAGGTTATGATCGATATTTGATCTTTATAAACAAAATGTAGTAAATCACAGTTTTTAGCGGTCACTTGGGTAAGGATATAACTACTAGGCTGAGATGCTACTCATGCTCTTATAGGGACAAACATAAGTCATAAACAGAAAAATAAAATGGCGTGTTTCCTTCTCTTCATTACCATTCATGATTCAAAATGTTTTTTGTCATTCGTAAAGCCTAATTCACTTCTTTCCTAAGGATTAGAGGACACAAAATTTCGTCATATATTCGTAAAACATTTAATATATAGTAGGGGGCCAAGGAGCTATCCTTGAGGTATACCCTCAGTACGACGTGGTAAGACCTTGTTCCCTCGTTCAGAATAATGAAGATGGTTAGTTTTGTGACCTTGTTCACTTTTCTGCAACGTGCTTCTCACCCATTTCCTTCTTATCATAGTTATGTATGTCGATTGGTTCCTGACCTGTTCTATTGTAATATGGAGCTCTGTGTTTGGGATTTGGTTGGGGCCAAAATACTCTTAAGGACTGCAGCTTCCGAGTGATTAATGTGGTCACCTCCAAGTAGTGCACCCATACAGCAGTACTGATTCGACATTGGAGCAAAACTGTCGCAGCTTGGACTTAGTGCTGCAAACATTGGTTTCCGCACCATTTCGAAAGCAGCTTTTGCCATCCCGATTCTGCAACTAACATCGAATTCCGTGCCGCCGCCAGTCGAGATAGTGCTTCGTAAATAAGGAAAGCTCTGCACTTTCTCGACCTAATGTGCAGCAATGTTAAATTTTGAGAAAGAGCTTGAAAAACCAAGGACTGTGGTTTTAGCTGCGTTTATTTGAAGCCCCACTCATCTGGCTTTAAGCTTCAGATTCCGACTCCAGCCGCACGCACAGTAATCAAGATGTTCCAGGTAAAACGTCATTGTCCATGGAACACCTCTGCTTTCTTCCGACAGTGCTGCGCGGTTAACAACGCTTATCATCACCAGGAAAGGAAGCGATGATAAAATATAAACCTGCCGATCTCCACTTTCACTTCTGATAACTTACCGCTGCGTAGAGCACGACATTTTGCACCTTCGTACGAAGCCCATATAGCAAAGATTTTAGCAGGAATACCCTCTTACACAGGGCTTTCCATAGAAACTGTCGGTCCACGCTGTCAAAAGCCTTCTTGAAATCGATAAAAAGCAGATAGAGCGGAGACCTATACTACGGTGATCCGCAAAGTGTTTATATGATCGATGCAGGAGGATCCGGAGCTAAAGCCTGCTTATTCGTTCGACATCGAGAGTTGAGTCTAATTGTAATCTGATCCTGTCCAGAATTGTCTACCACTGATGACAGAATGCATATCCCCGGCGCCGGTAACCTAACAATCATCCTCTGATTCCATCCTCCGGAAAACACTCATTTTCCCATGCATTAGCTGTGATAGGTCTCAGTAGCTCTACCGATGTATTCCGCGGGAATGTGCTATCAATGCCAACTGCTTTGTTCTTCTTGAGGGCCTTTATCGCGGTTGAAATCTCTATATTGCTAGGGGGTCCACTGCGAATTCGGGAGTTTGTTACTTCAGTTGGTTCATTTTGGTTCGGGACACTCTGCTTCCTCCATTTTCTGAGCTGGTCCTCATCCGATATAAGTAGGGAACCGTCCACATTTTTTTACAGGGTGCTGCGTTCCCCTGTAAGCTGTAAGTAAGGTAACAGTATAAACGATCCTATTGTCGCATCGGCTTGCTACCTCTTCCTTTCCTTTCTTTGCATGCAGTACTGGGCTCCTAGACAAGCAATGGAATGATGTCTTTTCAAGCTTGCTACTTTTGTCCTTGTATTGTATATCTATAAGACTTTGACCAGTTCTCTTGAAGATATTTCATAGATCCCAACTCAAAAACCTTTGCAAAGGCCTTGTGCTCACTACCGGTTTACCCTCTCAGTCCGGTAATACAAACTTTTGAAATTGGGGTGGGAAACCTGATGATTTAAGTTCAGCCCAATGACGCTTGTTTTCCTCCCCACGACGGTTCATGATACAATAGGAAGCAAACGTTATCAACGTAAACAAGGTCAATAGGAAAAACTTGCTGCTTCGTCAACATCGTAACGATTTTACTTAAATCTTGGCGTCCAAGTCATTCTAAGACAAGGTGACGCGCTGATATCTAAATTGTACAAAACTCACCTGACACCTACGAGTATGTATCATATGTTAGACACTAATCGTTCCAGTCCTGCTTTATCGCGCTAAAGGGTTCATCTGTATTGTGTTAAAGCATTCGTACATGTTCTCATTTGCCTAACAGTTACATTTTAAACCCGGCAAGTACACAATTAAGCAAATATTCACACTAATTAAGGGTACGTATGGCAGCATTGAGAGAGATGAACTAGACAGGGTCACGTCCAGCTCTAGCATTCCTTCGAAATTTTGCAGAATGACGATGGAGAACGCTCAAATCACTGCTCTTCTGCAGCGCATGCAACCGCAACTGCAATCGTAACTGCATCTGCAAGATAAAGCAGCATGTTTAATGCAACATGTATGATGCAACTGCCAATTGCAACATGCAACAACCAACAGCAAAAACAATGCTGTCAACATACAAAGGCGTTTTATTGTAAAACAAGGTCACGAGGTCACCACCAACCTCATATCACATTCCTCATACCACATTCATTGACCTGTCACCATGGATCCCCACAAGTCTTATCACATTTCTCACATCACCGCACACTTAAAAAACCACAAAAACAACAACCACTACAAAAAAAAAACAACACATTGACCCACTTAACCACATTGACGTCACGTCAGTGCTCTCCGCTCCCTGTGTTCCAGAATTGGTAAATATGTAGTATCTACAATACTTTGATCAACATTGGCTTTTACAGGATCAACGGTCTGATTACTTCGACGTGGACGGGGCTTAATCTTTGGCTTTGTCGTTACAACACTGCCACTTTCACTGACATTGATCGCTAAGCGTTTCATTGTAAGGTTGTATTGGAATGAAGTTTCTAAAATAAGTCGGGCTAATATCGGTTTGACAGTTCTTGTCATTTTTATTCTATTTTAACATCAGGTACAGGTACCACAAAACTATTATCCTGTGTATTTATGTACATAGTTCCCTGGCGATCAGTGAGGTCGGAAAGAGTTTCAGACCTACAAGTCTGACTTCCTTCATGCTGAAAAGCATCGAGAATATGGTCGAGATCCATGTGCGCAAAACCGCCTTGCGAATGCATCCTCTGTCGGCGATGTAACATACCTACCAACGCGGAAGATCTCGCGAAAGTGCGCTTCAGAATCTGGTAGGCTGCTTCTACGGTTTGTCTCGGATGCATGGGGGCTTTCCCCAACACTCCTGGCCTTGAATCTCCCTCCCCTTGATATTCATATCATGGGCTGCACTCTCAAAGCCATCTTCCGTTTAAAAAGTATTGGTCTTTGGTACAACACGCACTGCAGTTTTGATAACCTTACGCGTGGGCTGTCTTACGACTCTGGTCTTATGTACATGCCATCCGATGCAATGACACCAGAACTCCCGTTGCGGAAAAAATACGAAATCGACCTGGGACTAGTTTCGGCCAGAATCTGAGCCGCGAAATGAATGCAATCGGGTCTTCACGGACGGCTCCAAAACCAGTATAGGATGTAGAGCTGGTGACTTTCTGGAGGACGACAACGTTAGATTTCACTTCACGTTAAGAAAGCTCGTTTCTGTCTTCCAAGCGGAGATTTTCGCAATCTTGATGAAGTGAACAATACGAGTATTGCGGAGAACCGATGAAAGGGGCGAAGCATTTGCATCTGTAGGGACAACCAAATTGCGCTTAGAGCAATGCTGAACCCTCTTACCCTCAAGAATGCAAGAGATCACTGAACGCAGTTGGAAGGCTAAATTCAGTGACCCTTGTCACAGGGATTGCGGGAAATGAAATCGCCGATGAACTGGGCAGACAAGGTTCAGAGGAGAGTTTTTCAGGACCCTAACCTTGAGTCTGCCTGCGTCTTCGGTTAAGGCTTCCATTGACAGTTGGGTCTCATATGAGCACAGCTGCAGATGACATAGCTCTCCGGGATGCACCCAGACCAAACGAATGCTTCCCGACGTCTCTAGAAAGTGTCCCTCAGCAGGAAAGACTGCAGGTTGCTTACTAGCGTCGTGACAGGGCATTACACTTTTGCTAAGCACTTAAGTGTGATAGGCATAAGGGACACCGCGGAGCACTATCTCTGTGAATGACCGGCTTACGATCGCATCAGGCTGCAGGTACTCGGTGCTGACGTGGTGGGTGCTGGTATTGTAAGCACCCTATCTTTGAAGCGCTTACTCATTTTCCTTCGTAACACTGAAAGATTTCATTAAAAGGAACTTACAAATAATGCAATGGACTAGTTCTTTGTCTGAGTGCTCTGTTCCGACAGAAAAAAAAATATAAAAGAACTGTTTGTTTAAGGAACACCTCTCACTCACTCCCTCTACTTTCTCTGTTCTGTCATTTTACTGATTTTCATTTCATGTCTTTGTGCTAAGCTGTAATCTACGACTTACTGGCACACCTTCCTATTGCAATAGAATTGCTTTCCGATGACAACATCACAATAATAAATTCAGCTTAATACGAGTACCTTCTATCATAAATAAAAAGAATGACTCAAACAAAAAGAAATTCGAAAACCGAATGACAACTAAAAGCGTTACATTTTCTGTCAAAAATCTAACACAACGGAAATGTGTAATCGTTTGTCAAAGTCGCCTCAATGTCACCTGTTTGTTTTGTGATCGAATTGTATGTCACACATTTGAATTTTAATGTCATTTCATTACTTAAACCTGATTTCAAAGTTATGATTATTTACTACCGTACAAAATCTATATGAAATGACTCCAAAACGTCATCTATCAATGTTGTTGCAAAATGCAAATCCAAAGCAAACCTGATTTCAAATGTCAAAGGAATAAGCGATCGATATTTGCAATTATGGTGATAGTAAAATGTTTTCATTTGCAAATTTCGAAAATGTTAACGCCGCCACTATGAGCAGATGGTGAAAATCTAATGCAATCAAATTCAATAGACTGAATTGGAATTTGCAATCCAATTGTGATGCCTTTCAACGGTCAAACAAGTCTTTCGAATGTCAACAAATCTTTCAAAAATGCCAAAAGAAATGGCGAAAATTTAATAAAATAACTAATCACTGTTACTTCATAATTCTTGGCAATATCTTTACTAATTTTTGTATCTGTGGATTTTTTTTTTTGTTAATTTACAAATGCGGACTATTTATCACCCCACCCACTCGCTAGTTGACAAGCGCAAGTTGAAGTACACTAGTTCAACTTAAAATTCAACTCGTTATGCTGTGATTCGTTGTTGTTTGTTGTGGTTTTTGTATTTGTTGCTTAATATCAAGATTTGTAAGTTTTATTACTCAGCTTCTTGTGATTTGGAAACTGAATCACCAGCATAAGAATAAGAATTTTGTGTTTTGTTGATAAGCACGGAACGCCAAAAATGTTTGCAGAGTTAGTCAGATTCTTGATACTGTATGCAATTTGGGCATAATTTTTTGGTAAATTCACATTTTTCTCATATTAATCTAGAGCGCGTTATTACAATAAAAACGACAAACGACATTTTACGATAGCATTTATGTACAATAAACTAATTAAAAGGCGAAAACAAAGGGTGTTTTCAAGGGTTGACGCTCGAGTTGACATGCGTTTACCGCTTGTCATTGTGACTGGGTACTCGCACATAACCGGTGTTTGCATTGCGTGATAAATATTGTAACTTAGACTCCGATAATGTGCATTTAATTACCCATATAATGTGATTAAATTTGACGCAGTTAGTGCAGGAAGATGACACGGATGGTGTGGTAATAAATATGGTGGTAGAGAACCATTCTTAGGCATGCTACTCGTAATATTGTGCAGACATTTCCGGTGTGAGTGAAACTGTCAATGACAGTGGGTGCGTTCAACAATTAGGTCATTGATCTTCAATCTAGCCGTTCATCGGTGACAGCGGTCGGTGTTGACAGTGAAGCAGGAAGAATGCTCCTTCTCTTTTAGAACAGGTTGCCACTAAAGACAGCTTTGAATCTGATATGATATCAATGATATGAATGATAAAAATGGCACTGCTCAATCTTCTACGGAAATATTATAAATGATGTGTCAAAACATGATTTGCGCAATATCGATTACACCAAGTTATGATACAATCAAACGCGATCAGTCGATTATTGGGTTGGTCTTGTAAGACAAGATGTTTAGTAGACCGCTGACGTTAAGTTTTTGCACATTGGAAAGGAAAATTGCATACGAATGAGATTTGAATGATTTATTTTACCTATTACGTTGATTATCATTAAATTTGACGTGCTAATAACAAAGTAGAGCAATGGAGACTAGCATAACATCAAATCATGGCTTACTTTGATTGACCTGAGACTCAACAAATAAATCTCTCTAGTTAGTGCCATATCTGGCACTCGCCTATCTGGACAGTGCTAACGAAGAATAACTATTGCTAATTGCTGTTTGTTGGGGTTAAGGAGGTAATTATGTAACAAAACCTTCTCCCCTCTTGTAGTCTATATAAATAATGTATAAGGTCCTTATCGTCCCAGTTCTACCCTATTTTGCAGAGACATGGACTTTATCAAATGGAGATGAGGTAACTTTTGAACATTTTGTGCAGAAAATGATCCGGTTGATCTTGGATCCAACGGATACAACGGATGAACATCAATGCTCCGACCTGAGTCTTTTTGAATCTTCAGAATCAGAGGAACAAAGCATTAAAGGAAGACCGCGTCTTTGTTTTGCATTAAATTGAGTGGAAACTGGGGACGGCTGGCCAATACTCCAGCTGGTCCGTAGGTTCACCTCTACCAGATTGTAGTGTCATCTAAAAATGTAACCCTTCAATTTAGTTTATGGCTTGAGAAAGCCATTCTTGCGAATTGACCATAAGTTCCTGTTCCAGTTAAAATTCTGTTAACAAAAGTCGCCATTGACTCTCTGAGTTGTTTTATTCAAGAATTTAAAAGAATTTGAAGAAATGGTAGATATCGATGTGCATTGGTTTTGAATATGTGCAGTTTATAACGACTAGGAAACAAAAGCTTGGAAGAACTGAACAGTGTCTATTGTTGGTGGAAATATAAAGAGAACAAGATAGGGCAAGAGACATGGGACCATTCAATTAGCAAGTAGGTGCAGATAAGTTTTAGGAGCTCGTGATCAAGTTTAGGCGGGTGAAGTACCAATTTTGAGGGTGTCTACTACTTTTCGGATACGTTCTTGTCCGTATCAAAAAATTACAAATTAAAGTAGAACACCTTGACTTTTGGTCTTCCCCTTTTGAATTGGCATCGTAAGATAGACGCTGATGGCATCCTTAAAGCTGAAGTCGTACTAAACTTTTTCCTTTCGTTTGACACTCTTATTCGATGAGAAATGATTGAATTCATTCAAATGGTATGTCGAACGTGTCTATGTCAGGGGCGCAATTACCGTCGTTATTGATACAATTCCTTAAGAAAGTGCGAGGTTAGGTTAGGTTCGGTTGGAGGGCTGTCATAGTTAATATCAGTGCGCTTGGCGCTACCCGATGTCAATACTCACTATTTGATGCATTTTTAATACTTCATTTCCGCTAAGTCTGAAAAGATAGTGACAGCCTGCTTGGATAATGACAGACAATAACAGGATCTGGTAAGACATGATGTAGGTTGGCAACTCTCATCCTTGCAGTGCGCATTTCACATCGTTAATTCGCTTTATTTTCGGTCGAGAAAAATCTTCGACTGCTTTCTGTTTATCTTGAATCATAAGATTCTCTTGTGCGCACAATGATGAACGTTGCCCAATCTGCTTCCTATTGTGTATTGTATTTGCTCCTAAGTTGACCTGCTTTTGAACTCGATGATCAAGATGCCATCGACACGTATTCGTCTAAGTGGTTGAGCAATAAACGCCCTGCCTGTTCGGCAATATACATATGTTCGGCATTGTGGTTAAGAATTAAATATTTCAAGAAGCGCTATGCAGGGTATTTTCAATAAAGATTTGCGTGGTCATGCCTACGAAATCCAACTAAAACCGCAGCTTAAACCTACAAATCAACAGCGAAGAGAATTTGTCAATTGGTTCATTAAACGGTCAATAGAAGGTCTTGCAATGTTTGGTCTTTCTTCGGAGAAACTGACGGAAATGTGCAAACAGTCCATGGCAAACGGTATCGGAGATTGATTACTCAGTTTTTTGAGCCTTAAGAGATATTGATTTCGACGGTATGTTATTCCAAAGAGTTACCACAGGTCACCACACATCATGTGAAACAACCACAGTATCCAGCAAGCCACTTCTGACAAGTGAATGTCAAGAATCCCACGACTACACGAGCCTTAAAGAGATTAGACCATCTATCACCGACATACGCTAGAATTTATGCGCCAGCAAATCCAAAAGGGCATATAGCAGATGCGTTCTTCCCTACATTATTGCCGCGTGTCTTCTTTGCGATTTAATCAAAATGTGGCCGCAACCGCGACTAACATGGTCGATTCTGAAGTTCCAAATTTCGATGCATTACGAGTGGTGCTTGACCAATGACTTAAATAAGGTTGGCCTCCAATTCCTCAACTGTAGTCGGCTTATCTATGTAGACTTTGAACTTCACGTAGCCCCAAAGGAGAAATTCAAGAGGTGTGATGTCACATGATCTAGGTGGCCCATTCACCGGTCCAAATCGTGAATCCATCTCGCACTAAAGCCATAGTTTCACGGGCTATGTAGCAAGTGGCGCCGTCTTGTTGGAACCAAATGTCCTCGAGACCACGGGCTTCAATTTCAGACAGCATATAGTCCGATAACGGACATAGCTACGTTCCGGGCGAGCTCAGTTTTAAAGAAATATGGACCGATGATTCCACCAGCCCATAAACCACAGATAAATCGTTATTTTGCCTGGATGTAATGGCAGCTCTTGAACCTCTTTGGACTTCTTGCATATTGACGTAGCCATTAAGTCAGAAATATGCCTCATCGCTGAACAAAATTTTGATCGAAAACAGTGGATCTTGTTGAAGCTATTCAAGAGCCTAACGACTGAAACGGTGATGGTTCGGAAGGTCAGCCGGCTTCAGTTCTTGCACGAATTCAATTCAAGAAATCAAGATCCTCACGTAAAATGAGACTGATTTTCGAAAAGCAGCTGTATAATTTGCTGATGCTGTGCCGGGTTAAGTGTTCCCATGATGAAATGTCAAACAACAACAACTAAACAAATACCATATCAGTGTGACACGACGCATGCGTGATCTCTCATGTAATCCGCACTGGAAAAAGTACATCTAAAAGAATCGGCTTTTATAAGATCCAGTGGGCGCAGGAACTAAGGTCACAACACCATGGCTTGCAATGGGTTTCTTCGAGATTTGGCTCTTAAACAGCTTGAAATAGACCCTTATGTTATCGATAAACCGTATTTAGTGTCGAGCTCAAAGTGGAGTGAGGCAAATCCAGAAGAGACTCAATTGGGAATGAGACACAATTACACCCACCAAAGTGGACTATTCGGTATGGTGTTCACAATGCTTGCATCATCAGTCCTAACAATGGCTAACACTGTCGGACAATGATCAGTGATTATTTATTTGCAAATATGTTGTTCCAGCAAAATGGCACTAAGTTTTAAACTGCACATGAACCATGATGAGTCGATTTAACGACAACAGTATACTCGTACATCAAAATGGAACAGCGAATTTGCCACCCAAATAAACTGCAAACTATGCAGGCCTTGAAAGCAAGTATTCAACGTATTATTTATAAGATAGAGCCGAAAATGCACGTGGGAGGGGTCCAAAATTAAACCGATAGGATGAGCTTCATAAAAAACATCACGAACTATTCGTCATAATGAATAAAGATTTACAAAAAAAAAAAAAACATAATTTACATTATTTTTACATAAATTAGTTTTTCGCTGAAATTTTAGATCTGTTGACGTGCTGTTAAAACGTTCGAAAAACAATAACAACAAATCGAATGTGTACAAGACTTTTGTATGGTTTTTGAAGTAATAGCGAATATTGTCAAAAAGGTTGCAAACTTTCGTATTATAAAGGGGTTTGCGCAAAGTGATTCTTTAAACTCACGCATAGCATCTTTTGACAGGTGTCATATTTGTGTTCCAGATGTTCAGCCATTTAGTGATAGAATAGCTTCAACAAATTTTTCAAATTTTGTTATCAAAATTCGCGGTCTGCGCAGTCCTACGTTAACCCCAATTTTCGGCCGATAAAATCCTACCGATAAGCGAACAATAGAGGGTTTAGTGAAAAAATTCAAATCGACGTATTCACTTCATAATGTCGGCTTGCCAGTGAGACAGCGAAACGCCAGAAGTTAAGTAAATATTGCGGCTCTGTGAAGACTCCGCGCTGTTCTCAAAATGACACGTCGGACTTTCACAGATTGGCATCTGCTGAAGGTGGAAGATCCGAATTTTCACCGAAATATCATCCTCAGTGACGAGGCACATATTTGGTGGAATGGCTTTGGTAATGAGCAAAAGTGGCTCATTTGGTCAAGCGAACAGCCGAAAGTCTCTCAGTGTGGCGTGGCTTTTATGCCGGAGGTGTCATTGGACCGTACTTCTTCAGAGATTATGGAAGAAGTTGGTTACAGTCAATAGCGAACACTATCACACCATGCTAACCAGTTCTTTCGAGATAATTAGGTATAACTGGGAGACTTGGAGGACAGGACGTTGCCATTTGCCACACAGTGTGTGAGATAAACGACTTATTGAAGAGGAAGTTAGATGATCGTCTTACTGCCGAAAATGGCCCTGTTTGTTGAAACTCTGCGCATGCTATTTAACACCATTAGGTGTTAGAGGCTCCAATAAGTCTCTGATCTACGACAACAATCCAGAAACTTTAGACGACTTGGAGGCAAAATTTGACGTGAACTTGGTGAAATATCGGCCAAAGTACGCGAAAAAGTTATGGAGAATTCGGTCTAGCACATCTACTGATGCAAATTTGTTTTCCGAAATCTGTCTGTTCACCAAATTTATTGTTCGTTTCATCCATTTTTCGGTGCCCTTTATCGTCTATGACGCCGAAGTCTTCGTGAAAAGGTCATGGTCCATTCAGCATCCCATACATAAACTCTAACTTTCGATTTATTGAAAACACAATTTAGTGAGAAAGTGATGTCGCGAAATGTTCCTGTCAATTGGCCTTCGCGATTTGACACCTCTCCACTGCTTTCTGTGGGGCCACCTTATGGTATTGGTTTATGCGGGTAAATCACCAATTGTTGACGACTTGGAGGGTAATACGTGTATGTCACTTTTATTTTTACTTCACTCCGAAAAGTGGTGTCGAATTTGAGTGACAGGATGATCTTTATAAAACGAAGCTGGGTTGTCATATGACCACACCTTTAAATCCAGCAATATTCCAAACATATGTATAATGTCGTCCTTATAATGTCCGCGAAAACAACGTCCTTTATTATCACTGCGCATAAGTTTAAAAAATATATACATATATATTTCTATAGTAGGAAAAATCGAACTCACCTTTAGAAAACTCCAACAGAGCTAGTTATCCTTTTTATCAAATATGTACCTTCGGAATTTATTTTCTTCTTTATCACTGAATTGAATTTAAAAAAATCGTTATCCTTGGAACACACTTGTGTATCCGTGTATCCCTATTTAAATCACTTTATTTTCGTTTGCAAATGCAAATCTTAACACTCCTTCTACACTTTTCTGTAATTAAAGAAAAAAACAATTTTTTTTTATCGTAAACGTTTTTGCCCATATGTCGTGTTTTTTTTTTTTAAAGACGATCGCACATGTTCAAGATTACCGGCATAATGACACACACGGTAGCCGATAGGTGTAAACCGACAATAATTCTAGACCGGTGCTTTCACTTAACAACAACATAATTGTCGCAGTTAGACAGAATTTTAATCAGCCCACTAACAAGGTATGGCACCATTGAGACTCATCCTACGATGTACTACCCATCTGTCAAGACTTGATCGTATTACGGTCTAATTAGTGCATCTAACTCTAATTTACCCTCCGATGGGTCTCTTCGATTTGCAATTTTTCACTTTTTTGAAAAAGGAGGAGAAAACCTGTATTTCGAATGTGTATCTGAGAGATACGAAAAACCAGAGTAGTATGCAAACAGCAGCAACAAAAACGAAAACCTGACTTGTAAAAATATCGAAGGAAGATCCAAACCAATACTAAGAAACGATCATCGTAACAGCAGAGATACGAACACACTCAAAGCTCAGACAAAAAAACACCAACAAGCAACAATGACTTCCAAATAAAGAAAAAATACAAAAAAAACCGGCCTAACAGGCAAACTGGCTTCGGCTCTTCTTGGTGAATTTTCAAAAAAGGAAAAAAGGCAATAGATACGGAACCAGACGCCGAATACAATACGCGCACATGGACGAACAACGAGATCACACAAAGTATATAAACACTATACGATCGGTTGCAGATCATAGAGAATCCCTTCGACAAAATTTCAAAAAGAAACAAAAAATACTGTAAAACACGTGCAAATTTTAGAGCGCCATGCTCTTACAGAATTTGTGAAATTTTTTTCAAAAGAAATAAACCCGCGTAAGTGTAGCAATCAAAATGCCATCACCTGAGAATGTCCTTTTACCTAGAAAATATGTAGTACAAATGCCGGGTGTAATTTCAGTTGACAGCACGCGAAACTATAGTGAGAATACACGACAACAACATACAACAAGCAACGCGCCCGATTGGAAAGACAAACGGTGACTGACTGGCTGAACGAAAAAGTCTGCTGGCACTGGTTGTGCTAGCAGAGCATGTAGTCAGCGGCAGCAGAAACAACAGCACCACTAGCACCACCACTATAGCACTAGCCTGACAGAGAATTGTTGACGTAAAATCGAAATTGACTTGCATATTGGGGCACATAAAAATAAAATGAACAAGTCAACAAACACAGTGGAGGCGAATGGAGTATAGTGGTTCTTGGAAGTTGCATGCTAAACAATACAATAGTTTCAGATTGGCATAAAAACAAGTGGCCGACATATTGTTTTGTTCTGTCACACAAGAGTGATGTAAGAGTAGAATGAGAAATACCACGAAGTTGTTCAATCGAAGGGATAGAAACTATGAATGAAATCATGGAGTTCGTCGCAGGTACAGGGTATTTCATTAGGTACGATTCAATTTGTTTTACTTTGGATTGAAATAAAGGGTGTGTCAACAAGAAGTGTAGAATTTGTTTGTCGAATAAAACGAACAATTGTTGAGTTATCTCTGAAACCTTTATCTCATATGTATGTATTTGCCAAATACCACTCACTGACAGACGTAGTGATCACTTAATCTCAAAATGACAACGCCAATGAAGTTGACATTTTGCGCGGTGGTACGCCTCATGCTGTAGATGTGCAATAAGTCTGGGTTTAATAAGTCGTACTGTAAGTAGTGAACAAAAATTAATTCTATTATTTATTAAACCTAAAGGCTTGGCTTTTTTTCTGGAAAACTACCCCATGGATTTTGACGAAAATTGTTCCCGCTGTTATATTGATGTTTGAGAAGGTCCTAAGCAACAATAAACGATAAACGGACATCTTGAAACAAAATGATGGACGCTAAAAAACTTGGTTTGTTTATTATTTGGTGTTTGGGAAGATTTTCTAAATATTGTGTTGCGTGAAAGTGACTCTTTTCTCCTCCCCTTTCTGGTGTTGTCCTTTCTTTTCTTTCTCTTCCTTCGCTCTGCCTACCGCTTCAGAGGTGACCCCCAAGATGACGAGATGACCCCGTGGAATATCAACAATGGCCGAGAGCCCAACGTAAATGTACCACTATTTGTCAAAGAAAAAAGAAGAGTGTAAAAGATCAACGTCCTTTCTCCATCGAAAATCAAAGAAAGAAAATTGTAAAGGCAATCATTGTATAATTTTATTGATTAATAAAGTTCGGCCTGTGGTAATTATGAATGGAACACAATATCGTTTATGTGACCACCAGGGCTTCTATTGCAAGCGATCTTCCGAAGGTCAAAATTATCGATGACTTTTTGAAGAGTAAGTAGGTCAATGGATGTGGGTTTGGATGTTATGTTTGAGATCCTGAATTGTTGCTGGGTTATTGGCATAGACCTTACTCTTCAAATAACTTCACAGGAAGAAGTCTAAAGGTGTTAAAATGCATGACCTTCGAGGACAATCAACTTCTCCGCTAACCGAAATAATGCGATCTTCAAATTTCGTATGCAATAAATTGATTGATTGATGGCTTGTGTGGGTGGTAGCACCATCATGTTGAAACCAGAGATCTTCCAGAAGCAATTCATTCAATTTTGGAAAAAAAATAGCCGGTCAACATGTTGCGGTAATGTTCTCCATTCACTGTAACTGTCTCTATAGCCTCATCTTCGAAAAAGTACGGGCGAATGATGCCGCCAACCCATATTCCGCACCATAGAGTGACTTTTTTTTTGGGATGCATTGGTTTTTCGTGAATTTCGTATGGGTTTTCCGGTCCCCTGAATCGACATACCTATCCAGCCAAAAATGGGCTTCATTGGAAAAGATCGAATTCGATGACAAATTGTCCTGGCGATCTAACATCGAGTTAACAAATCAGCGATGTCGTAGATGATCCAAAGGTGTCAATTGTAGTGTACTATAATTTGAATTTTGTAGACATGAAAATGAAGACCAACTTTTAAAATTCGCCGTAAAGTGCGAATAAAGTGAGGCCTATTTGTTGACTTTTGCGACGACTCACAGTGGTGATGTTTTGGCGTGTACGTGCTGGCCGAGCTGATATGGAGTTTGGCCAGATACCGAATTAGTTTCTTCGAAACGTCATTCAACATTGCACGAATTCCGGATTCACTAGGCCGATTATTGTGATCGAAAAATTCACGTATTTTACGAAATGTTAATTTACAAATTGCCCATTTTCGTAATAAGATTGAATAACAAAAATTCATTGTAGCGTGGGAAACGACTCCATGACTAAAATTGCCAAAGATTGTGTGACATCTGTCAAAAAGATCCACCACATTGAATTCAGTAATTAACAGCCAACTTCCACACCATCTGTCGGCTCACCAACATGACATACTCGTATGTATGCATGTCTGCCGAAAAGATTACGGACTCCTTCGTGAGGTGGTCGCGAATGCAGCTCTCAACGTTTTAGCTTTGGCTTCCGGTCAGTGGTCTGGTAATCACTTTGATTATAAAACAAACGTAACTAACAAACATGACCCAGAAACATAGAACGTCGACTTGTGTGATTGGCTGGGGATTCGAGGAGAGGCTTCTGGAGCTCTGGAAGGGATTACTTTTGATCCAACAGTTGAATTGACGTTAAAAGAATTTACCCAGATTGAGCGAATTCATACTTAAAAGATTCATCCTTACTCCGAAGAATGACACTGAGGCGAATGTCAGTAACATGTTATTAGGAAAACTAGCAACTGAGATTGTTAGGTACCATTCCGTGGTGAAAGTGAAAGATGCAGTCCATTACACTTTTCCTCCAAAGTTTTGTAACTACTACGACTACAGATTAAATCTTTGTACAAAAACGTTATAGAAGCAACAATATTCACTGAATGTGGTCAGGGGGAAACAGTCTTAATTTCACGAATTCCGTCAATTCCATCGGATTATCACTTTCAGTTTAAAAGAGTCTATTCCCTTTCAAACTCTGCTTTACTATGACAATAAATAAATCGCAAGATCAGTCATTGAAAATGGCAGGTGCTTATCTCAGGGAAGGCTGCTTCTCCAATGGCCAGTTGTATATTGCCTGCACAAGAGTTACAGTTATGGTGGTCCAATAGGGCCAATCACTTTTTTACTGCAAATACCGCACCAAACAGTCACTTTGAAGGGTTGCAATGGCTCTTCGTGCATTTCATGTGGATTCTCCGTGCCCCAAAAACGCAAATTGTTGGACACCAGATTTAACGGAGCATGGGATTGAGTTAACCTCACTTGACAGTCAGAAGGCAGCAACTGGTGAAGGGTTGACAATTTATAATATAAATTCGGGGCAACGAACGTCTGCTTATACCAAATTGTGTGTATTGTTGTCTCGTCGATGTCCTCGGCCACAGCAGTGATATTCTCGGTTGAACAAGCAATACGGGGCCGGATATTTTTTGCGATATCTCTAGTTCGCTCACATGGTGCCGGACGACGACGAAAATCACGCTGCGCTTACACAACAGGCCGGGAATTGGGCAAACAAACAGTAACAATAATTCCGCTTTCTTTAGGTGTGTATCGTTCCATTGCTTATTTACAACTAATTCTCTATCTGTCTACAACATGAATGTCAGAACACAATGACACTTGACGCCATTTGTAAAAATTATGGCATATTCACGTTATGGCATTACTTTTGCCCCACCGGCAACATGTTACACGTTTTCGTCGATGCAGGCCTATGTCACGTGCGAAGGACAAGTGAATATGTGTATTTGCTTCGAAAGTAGGATAGCGCCCTTAAATGAGGACAACTCCCTGGAGATGACATTACCAAAGCTAATGCTCGATTTAATGAATTTAATGAATTTGAAGTCAATTTCTCTTTGGTCTGATTCTCAGATTACGCTTCTAGGATAAGTAATGTTTACAAGACGTGGAAGCCGTATGTTCCTAATTAAGACCGAGAAGTCAAAAATAATTTAAAAGGATCTGGGAAACTACAATATATCCGGCTGATATCCTGTGAAAAAAATAAGCTGAGGTAGCGGTTTGGCTGCGAGTTCCTGAATGGTTGCGAAAATTAGAAGAAGCGGAATTATCGATTCCAAAAAAGAAAGCCAATAATGCCATTCATCTGATGTAGTAGAAAAGACTGCAGGCTTTTTCTAAGCACTTACATGTGCTGGGCATAAGTGGTAAAACATCCTGCCATGCTTGCTGTGGAAGTGATGATGACACAGCCGAGCAATATCACTGTGAAAGTTCGGCTTACGCTCGCACCAGGCAATGCACATACTCTGCGTTGACGTGCTGGGTGCTGGTACTGTAGGCATTTTATCACTGAAGCACTTCTTCGAACTGAAAGATTCCATTAAAGGGAATTTACAAGGAGTTTAATGGACTGAGGTCTCTGCTCCGAAAGAAAAAAATAATAAATCTTGGAGTACGGCAGTTAGACAAAGACGGTGTTAATTGAAGAGATTTATTGACTCCATCTGGACTATAGTGTCGTCTAAGTAAGTATTTTAAGTAAATAAGTAATTCAGGGCTATCAATTTACCAGTTAATATTTGATGAACAAAGCAGAAAATCCGACAAACCTGCATTGTACACTTTCTAACTGGAATGCAAATAGTGAAAAGCTTGTGTTGTCCACCTCAACTTCAATCCCGGACTTTTGTGAGCACAGAATTCTTGCCACGAATTTGGTTAGATTTGAAGTGGCCTGCCTTTAAGAATTTCATTTTGTTATTGGAAAAGGATAGGCTAGCAATGGAAAAACCATGAGTAGCAAAAAATATTCTCAAAAGTGTGTTCCAAAATCAGATATATCACAACTGCACTAGAATCGAAGTGTCAAAAGAACGACGCAAATGATGTTCTCTGACTTTAATTCTGCATCATGCCAAGGCTATTGGGGTAAATATTCCACAAAGTATACAGATAGAGCTCAAATTCCTGCGACCGACAATGAATCGATAAATTTGTATTTGTATTGCACACTTCTGTTTACGATATTCTCCCCAGCCCTCATATTTTTTGGCGCGATGGTATCCTTGCATCATCGTCGTATACCTACTACGAAATCGTGTTAAGTCGTTGAAATTAATGACCCCGGTTAATCTTTGCTAGTAAAATGAGAAGACACTATAAACAGTGCATGTACTGGTTGCGGTATCTGTTTAATGACCTGGCCCAAAATCATCCAAATGTGTTTTTCTTAAATACTTTCAAAATACGTAGAAGACACCTGCTTACCTGGTTGCACCAACACTTAATTGGACAGGGAATCCCTCCACCAGGAAATGTAACATTGAACCAAATTCATTATGTATTTTCTGGAAAATCCCAACCTTAAGACTGAGGGTTCTTCCCAACACGATAATTAGTCTGTCATTGAATTGCATGCATTCATCATATGGAGTATTCGTGAAAGTAAAAGTGGCAACAATGTTGCAACTACATAAGAAGCAACTCAGATCGCAATGAATACAATCAGCAGCGACTGTAGAGGGATAAACAGAAGACTTAATTATACAATACATACTCGTACATAATGTACATTCCGATCCTGATCTGTTAAGGGATGGTTATTGGGAATAAGTTAAGATGAACGAAACTCGGTGAGTTTCAAACAGTTTCACTTTGCCAATCATAGCTACTGCGGTACATTTTTGGAGGGTCGATTCTTTGGAAAATTCAATTGCCTTTACAACTTGAGTGTTTTCACGGAAACGAAACTGGGTTACAAGTCGCAAATTTGATATGTTGTACCTAAGCAAATATGGCAAAGGTATGTGATACTAAATGACGCATCAATAAATTGATTCTTTCCATTCTAATTTAATAGGAACTTAAAGGACATGTGCACATTGGACGTGACAGAAGTGCGCGTTTTTGAAAGTCGCCTTTCTAGAACCGAAAAGTTTGGAGCAGGTACACCCACTCAAGCGATGTTTTTTAACCGAGCGCTCGTTAAGCGCGCCATTAAAGGTTTTTAGCATGAGCGTGCGTTGCTTGTCTTGCGCCAAGCAAATGACACACTTTCTCAAAAGCCAGTGGATTCATCCAGACAAAGGTGAGACATTTGGATCTGATCAACATCAGTAGAACAAATTATCATCATTGGAAGACATGCACAGCGATTCAGTATACTTCACAACGATTTTTGAGCGCACTAGGCAATTACCACTTCCGAGATCTTCTCAATAGACAAATTTAACAATAAATCTCTTTGGCTCTTGGAATAGCTAAGGCAATAAACTTACTACTGGTCAAAGCGCACCTCAACGAGGACCAATGCAATACAAACAAAAATTTATCAGATTTCAATCGACGAAATTATAAAAGAACAATTTCTCAAGTAGGGACGACAATTTACTCCTGAATGGAATAGTGGAGAAGTTTGCATACGAGTATATGCAAAATTAGAACGTCAAGCCACGAGAACTTGTGAATGGAGCAAAGTATTTACGTTGAATAAGCCAGCCTACATTTATTCAAGACCTGCACTGTGTGACATACAACGCAGGTAAGCTGCAATCCTAAGAGACCGCTATAACCCTTGCCGAACGCGTATCTCGAATTCTCTCAACAGCTCCTTTCCCGGCATTATCAAGGTCCGAAGACCACTGACAACGCTGCAAACGTGCCATCAGAGACGTTTCAACTGATGTGCTCGGTTTCACCCGATCACCACAAAGAAATCTCTGGTTTGATGAGGAATCCCGGGAAACACATGCAGTTAAAGCGGCGCTGCAACGAAGGGCGTGAGCCACTCGTGAACTCTACGAGTAAAAGAGTCGGCTTCTCCAAAAGAAGAAAGAATAGCACGGGAAGCGCGCGGAAGTTTTATTTTTACGAATGCGTCGAGGCAACAAGACCTGTACAGAAATCTGTCGAGATATAGAAGAGGACCTTGTAGTAGAGTCATAATCCAACAACTCGCTGTCAGGCAAAATAGACCATTCAACTTAGATGACGATGTTTAAAACTTCCTTCCATCTGACTAAGTAAGGATAGCAATATTGAAACTTAAATCCAACAAAGCTGCTAAACATGACGACTTACCGGCCGAGGTACAAAAAACTGATGAAGGTGGCTCAGTCTATAGTATAGATCAACTCATTTCTAAGATCTGCAGCACCGTTCGCTCAATCCATAAACAAGGAAACCCCCTCAACTGCGCCAACTATAGAGGTATAAGTCTCCTCAACATCGCATACAAGATCGTATCTGACATATTGCGTGAATGTCTAAACCCCATCGTCAGCAACATGATATGCCCCTATCAGTGTGGTTTCAAATCAGGAGAATCCACAGTCTACCAAATTTTCACACTTCGGCAGACCCTGGAAAAAACTCAATAAGTCCAAATTGACACCCACCATCTTTTCTTCGATTTCGAGGCCGCACATGACAGAATTTATACAGGCGAGCTATATACAGGCATATCAACCAAGCTCGTCCGTCTGTGCAGAATGAGACCCTTGACATCAAAATGTTGTAGGCAAGGTGACGTGCTGTCATGTGACTTTAATATCATACTTGAAATAATTGTGCGGAACTCACAAGCGAACACCGGAGGCACAACCTTTCAAAAGTTGTGACATGTAATTGACAGAACTTGTCGGGCTGTCACCGGTGCGTTCGCTAGTATTGAAATGGAAGCTGCCAAAATGAGTTTAGCGGTAAAGAAGGGCAAAACCAAGTAAATTCTGTCAACAAGAAGGGACACACAACATCGACGAATTGGACAGAACATCACAGTCGACAGCTATAATTTAGAGGTAGTAAGGGAATTTGTCTATATAACACTTTCCGATCGCTGTTTCTTTGGGCTAAGAAGCAACTAACTAGTAATGCCCCATCCTAAAACTATTCTATATAAACCCTTGATAATTCCAGTCCTAGATTATGGCGCTGAAAGCGGATGAAGATATTGTCAGTCATTAACGCCGAACTATGTCAGCTGTACGGCGACATCGATCCAAGAGGCACAAGATATACAAGCTATGACTTCAACCTCCAATTTTTAAGAGTACAGTGCTTTCTACTAACGCTCATTGAACGCCAAGCTAAGCGCACGATATATGCCGCGTGCTTGATGCAACGTGGAGCGCTCAATGTGTACTGGCCTTGACTCTAAAGTTTTCATTGCCATAACTTATCCCCTTCCAGTCCATTTGACCCCACAGATCTGTGACGACAAATTCCCACAAATAGTAGTGCTGAGGTTGGGGAAAACCTACACTACGATCCCATAGAGTGCGCAAATATCCATTTCTTTACTTGCCGGCCAGCTGTTCTGCTGTGCATTCTTCGTACAGTAAACTACTTTCAATTCCAACTCCCACTGGGGACTGGTAATCATTTTGAATGCAGTTAGGTTTACCAGGAGATGGGTCACTTGGAGGAGTTGAAAGTTTTTTGTGTTTTTTTGGCACCGTAGCCAAGTATCCGTATTCGTGACATTTAAAGGAGCTGGACTGCACTGCACTGGACTGGGCTAGAAATGGTAACTAGGTCAGAGCATCTGTTAGAGAGAAAAAATCTGCGAAACTGGGTTAAATATTGAATTTTCGGATAAGGAATAAGAGCAAGAAGTTATTTGGTGCCAAGGTTGGTAATGCAGATTCAGGAGGTTAAAAGGTCACGAAGTAGGTACTAATATTTGCTTGTGGTGGTGGTTATGCATGTACACACATGTAGAAATGTTGGTTTCTACGTAGTTTTTGGTGTTTTCTGGCGCAGGATGCTCATTAGAAACGTAGCTGCCAAGTGCCTAGGAGTGCTGCAGGTAAAATGAAACATGATCTCATGAAGACAAACATCTTGTTTGTTTACTTTTATTTTGTTTTGCTTTGAGGTTTGTATTCACAGGTGTAGATGTAAGTTATGTAACGTATGTATCATACATACGAGTAGATACATCATGCATAGGACTACATTTAGTAAACTAAAGGGCCGCGGGAGGAAGTTTATTTTTCTTAAAGATGCTATAAGAGGAATGCACAAAACAAAGGCAGGAGAATGAGTCAACAATTAGAAGAATTGCAGGCCACGATTTAGTTCAACAAGTAATGAGAGGAGATCGAATGCACCGCCGGTAGAGGGATTGTTTTCTATTTTACTTTATAAATGCAGTGACGACACGAAACATTAAATAACTTGGACACATGTCCAAACGCCGGCGCGGCGTTTGCAGCAAGGATTGCATAACGGGTTAAAAGTCATCCTCAATTCTGACAAAGACACTGAATCGTGTCAATAGCTGATATCCACATCATAAACAAGGGAATATTTCTCATTTCCAGATAGAAAAGCAATGTCTTTAGCTAAAGGATCCTTTTAATGTACGTTACTTTGCAGAGAAACCAATTTTCCATCATTCCTGCAGAAATGTTCATTTTTTCAGACTTAAAACTAAGAAGAAGAACTCGCAAGTAACTCTTTCGAAATCTTGTCAGAAATACTGGCAGGTTGTACGAGTACAATACAGGCAATGCAATTCTAACGGATGAAGTTCCTTCCTGGGTCGACCTCGACATCCCGTATGATATAATTTATCCGGAGAGGGAGGACTGGGAAAAGAATGCAAGTCAAATGAAATTCCAATTTGCACAGATGGCTCAAAAACAGAAAAACAGAAAAACGAACAGGTTCTGGTTTCTTATCAGAAGACCCAGAACTAGGAGTGACTATAAGACTACCGGACGCAAGCAGTGTCTTCCAATCAGAAAACCTGGCTGTCCTCAGGGCGGCTGAGCTAATGCAGATGAGATCCGTATCCGAAAGAGATGTCGCTTTTTACATGGATAGCCAGGCCGCACTCCAGACAGTGCTCAAGGCACTATGGAGTCAGAACCGGATAAGACTGTGCTGGGTGCTAGGACGGTATTAAGGGAAATGAACAAGCGGACGAGCTTGCAAGAAAAGCAGGGCTACTCGACAATAGTGAGGCTGCCAATATCAAACCACCCTTTTGCACAGTGGGGGGTACTATCGAGAAAAAAATCACAAAGATTGCCAACCTAAGGTGGTCAAGCCTTGAGGGACACAGGGTATCGAAGGCACTTTGGCCGCTGTCTTTTGACACTGTTTACTGCGGCAGCACCTAGTAGCACTCAAATTGTCAGATACGAATATCTGTAGATTCTGTGGTGATCTGAAAGCTGTTGAAGACATAACACACGTATCGTGTGAATGCGAGTTAATATCGCGGAATCGAAGAAAATTGTTGGGGAAATACTTTTTCGAAAACTAGAGGAAATTGACGGCACGACCTTCAAAGGCCCTCTGGGCTTTTGCAAGAAAATTGGGTGTTTCACCAGGGTGATTGTTTAGGTTTTTCCCATTTGAAGACAAATTCAATTGGTTCCACAGGGACCGCGATGGGCCCGTTTTGGTGCTTATTGTCTGTATGATGGCATATCCATCACACTCCTGTTTAACCTAACCTAACCGAACACTTCCAGATTGTGCTTTGTTCTCGCCTACATTTGAGTGCTTCGACGAATCCACTTTAGCACCCGTGTAGTAGCAAGAGTGTTTAAAGATCTTAGCAAACACAAATCCAGATGGTATATCTTTCCTAGTGCTGAAGAGGTGTTCTTCCACGGTGGCACACCCACTGCCACGCTTTTTGATCAATACTACTCTTTAGGATACTTGCCGAGCCGCATTTGTCCAGCCCGTCCCTAAAAAAGTTGAATCATCTTCTCTCTCTTCCTACAGACCCATTGCACTTATGTCCCTTCTTTCCAAGGTCATGGAAACTCTGATAAACCGTCAGCTCATGAAATATCTCGAAACACGAAAACTTTTCAATGACGGCAATACGGTTTTCGTAGCAACAGGTCCACTGGTGATTTGATGGCATGTTCACCGACAAGTGGAAGTGGAAAGTCTACACCAATCTGGCGAAAGCAAGACAGTTGCACTTGATATTTTTAAGGCAGTCAGTCGACACCCTCGAATACAGACGTAATGCCTCATCTTGTTATCGCTTTTTTCACCACCAGTGCTCGAAATTTTCAGTAACATTCTGCCCCTTCAAACCTTGAACCGTAACACCCGTCTCGCTATGAATGCCCATGAGTTTACCCTCAAGCCCACTTTCGGACGTACATCGAAATATCGTGATCTCTTCCTAAGCCGTAAAACCTGAGCTCTTTATTTGCTGGTCATTATAACTTTCAAACATTCAAAACCAACGTACAAGGCATCTCTCTTTCTTTCCTTCCTAACTTTCCTTCGCCTGTGATGTGTGCAAACACATTTTAAGGGTACGTAAAATCACCTGAGCGCACTCTCAATTACTCATAAAATACAAAACACAAATATGTTATCAGATAGCCAATCAGCGCTCGAAGCTCTCAAGGCTTTTCATCGAGTCTAAGCTGATTTAGGACTATCTACAGATGCTGTAATAAGATCACATTAATATGTGTTTTTGTACCTAGAAGCATTCTTTCTGATAAAGTATCTGACTCTGAAACCTGCTGTGATGCCAACTAGATACTGGAACCGGCTTAAAATGGTCTAGGGATAGAAATAGAGTCAAGATCTTAACTGCCGTCGCAAATCGTCCTGCTAAATACCATCTTTAAAGAATGAGCTTTGTCCTTTCGGACACATTTGGATCTTGATCACAATACACTGAAGTAGCCCAACAAGTAGTGTGCGAATGCTCTGCCATTAAACTTACGCATTTCTTCGTAGTCATCCCATCGTCATCTGACGCTACCTCTTCCCCAGCTCAGACAATCTTAGCAACACCTTGGGCTAAAGTACAAGCGTTCTACATACTTTTTTGTCAACTTTTCAGCTGAAATAAACATAAGACTAGGACGAATGATCGTTTTAACTCTACAAAACCTTGAACCCTAGACTTTAACTCCATGGAAAATAAATTTTAAAAAAATTCTGAATTCACATGACCCCGATAAATTTCCGACGACTTGCAGTAAAACCATTGCAACCCGGATGGCGCCCATTCCTATTCCATAAGTGTGAAATAAAAACTTACTCGTAGACATAACTGAAAATAATAAAGTGATTCAGACCCTTAGGCTTGCAGTCTTTGATGAAAACCCCCCTTATCGAATCCGTAGATAGATAAGCTTCGACTGAACAATTTGATAAGGCAGCCATTCATCATAAATTTCATTTTTTCTGGCGCAGGAAACCTTGTTCACAGTGTTTTGCACGTGAAGTTTATCTTGCTTGTGGTTTCCCAATTGTACTGCTATTTTCACGCAATTACGTGGCAATGGTGTATTAATTATTTTATTTTACTGGAATAAAGGAAAATCATCTTGAAAAAGGGAACGGAGTGTCGGAAAATTCCGTCCTCACGACAACAAAATAAAACAATGACCCTTTTCGTCTAATATGGACAACGGACTATCCTTGACATTCAATGCTTTTGCTCATTTTAAGATTTTGTGAGACTTACAGTACTATTTTTTCCAGGTAAGAGCAGGAGCTATCTATTGCATAGACAGTGTTAACTAGACAATTGACTCATCTAAACCATTCAAACTAAGTCCATACCAGGAATTGCATCACTATATCATCACAGTTGTGGTCTCGACATTCTGGGCAAGTAACACCCAAAGCTCAACCTATTCAGCTAAATGTATCCATATTGTGTCATAAATATCTCCACCTATGCAAGACCGCTTCGAACTTCACACAGGATAAAGATCTCAATACGTATACCCAAATCCGTTGGTCCAGATGGTGGTACTCGTATATCTGGGATCACGTGGCGGACAAACGCAGAGCAACAAACGCAACAACAGTCAACTGTCTTCCACAAACTGGGAGTGCACACGAAAACACTGTTTGGAATTGTTGGAGGATGGTGAGAGGTGTTCCATCCACCAACCGATGAGAGACGCCATAGAAACAATAAAGTGGTTTTACGATCTGTTGGCAATTGAATGCACCACGACCAAGCCAAAGAATAGGATAGGAACAGCTCCTTTAGAAAGATGGGAAAACCGACAAAGCCGAACATGAAAAAGTTGACAAAGCCCGCACGGATAAGGAAGTTCTAAACGAAAATAATAACACGGCATGGTCGAAAGTGATTTATAAACGGGAAGAAGCCAAAAACCAAAAAAAAACCCAACAAGGATAATACTCGTACTCGTACAGATGCAATAGTGGTGGCTAAGTAAGGAGAACTCTCATATGCCGAAATCCTGCGCAAAAGTCATGGCAGATCCAAGACTCATCACTCTCGGTGAATCCGCTAGGATCAGACGGACACAAAATGACGAAAAAGCGACAAAAGCTATTCCAGATGAACGGTCATGAACGTTATCGGTGAGACCCATGGTAACGAAGTAGAAATTCGGGCACAAACGCACCGCATTAGAGATAAAGCACATTAGCGAAGCTATGACAATAGAGGATATCTGTGAGTCACTAAAATAATAGTTTCAGCTCAACGGCATGTGCTATAGTGATTTAAATAGCCTAAGAAACGCTTGTGGAAACACTCAAATTGTCACAACAAACTTGCCTGCGAGTAGCGCTATTGTAATGCTAAAATCAGGCAGAATCAAAATCGGATGGATAAACTGTTGTATCCGCGAACAAATGACCCCTACCAAGTATTTTAAGGGCCTTGAATTCGGGAACACAGCATGTCACTGCAAAAGCGAGCTAGACCGCTCAAAGCAATGCTTGAAATGCGGAGAGGAGGGCCACATATCCAAAAACTGCAACAAGGAACCACTTTGCTTCTTCTGCAAAATGACAACCCAAAGAATGTTAACCATGTTGCTGGGTAAGCCATAAAACAATAAAATCAGCAATGTGGACATGTGGAAACAAAGCCTTTCAGAAAACTAGCGAGTCGGCGGAAGACTTCACCGGCACCAAGATCAATTCCATCCACTTTTGTTCTGGAAATAATATCAAAAGTTGTTGGGTGATCTCGTAATGGTTGCAAGAGGAAAAAACTCGGTGGTAATGAGGCAGCGGGACGACGGATGCAAGAAGACGAGCTCTACTCGAGACATTCGCAACACTGGACATAGTTCTAGTTAACGAAGGCACCAAAAATTCTTTTCGAAAGACGGGAACGGGGTCTATCAAAGACATAACCTATGTCAGCAGCTTTCTAGAATGGAACACAAAATTGTAGGTCGACGAAGATTATACACAAAGTCACCATCAGCCAGTGATTTTCGAGCTCCTAAAAGAGAAACCGCCCCAAAATAACTGGTCCAAACTGGAGAGACACAACTTTGGATAGAGTAACGTTTGAGAAGGTCATTAGCACTTACCAATTGCGACCCGGGACCGCAGAGAATTAATTTCTGCATGTGATGCTTCTATGCCAAGAAGAAAGTCCAGCCCTTTCGGTTCACCCGGCTACTGGTGGAACGACGACATAAGATCCCTCAGAGCTATCTGTTTGAGAGGGACAGGAAAGACTCAACGCTCAAGGGGAAGACTGAATTTTAATCAGAATCTGGTTAGCTTTAAACAAGGGCAGCAAAAACAGGAGCTTCAAAAAGTTTCTGGACGAAGCCTATATAAACCCTTGGAGAACCGCCTAGAGGATCGTCACGACAATCCTCGAAAATATTATTAAGACCCTGTTTCCAGAACAATTGCCGAACCGTTTTCGGGAAGCCATAGAAATTGTAAATGAAGAGATCTCACCTTTTACAGAATTGCTGTTGGCAAGCAAAAAGATTAGCGAAGGGAAAACGCCAGGTCCGGATAGAATACCAAATAGAGCCATTAAAGCAGAAACTACATCGAAACCGGATGTCTTTTCCGAAGTATGTAATTTACAGCTGTCTTCAAGAATCATTCCTAGATCACTGAATAATACTGAATACTACAGCGTTTAGTGCTTCTCCCCAAAGGAAATAAACCTCCCAGAGTTGCCTTGTCATATCGCCCCATTTGCATTCTGGATATCATAGGGAAAATTGTAGAAAAACTCATTTGCAACAGACTGGTGACAATAGTAGAAAAGAGCAGTGCACTGTCAGAATACCAATTTGGGTTCCGAAATCGCGTTCCACAGTAGACACAAACAAAACAGTGATTGATACTCGTATAGCAAGCGCAACTATCGAATGAAACTGGCCGTTTGTAATGAATGCTTTGGTGGAATGGACGTACCAAACTACAATACATCCTCAGAATTATATCTATAATAGCTACTTCAGGAACAAAATGTTAAGCTATGATATCGATGAGGGTCAAGACACTACCACATCACATCAGGTGTGCCACAAGGATTCGTTCTAGGTCTTTTGCTGTGGAATATTATGTATGACGGTGTCCTCGGGTTCCCAGAGCGCGCACACGTGAAGATAATATACTGTGCGGTGTGATATCACCATCGTAACCGTGGCCGAGTATTGTACATCCACGAAGTAGAGTCGGCAAAAAACGAAGCGATCTGCTGAGCCAGAACTCGGCTTAAGACAGCGGGCCTGAATTAAGCAGATCATAAAACAGAAGCAGTTCTAATCACCAGCCGCAAAGCCTTTGAATAGATGCGCATTGATACGGGTAGGAGAGCAAGTAATAAAATCAAAACCGTCACTAAAGTACCTAGCTGTTATGACTGATAATATACTTGGCTTTAAGGCTTACCTAGTCTGCGTTGGGAAAAAAGCATCGATCATCCAATCCTCGCTGAAGAGATTAATACGAGATATTGGAGGATCCGATGCAGATTGTCGCTGTCGAAAATAGTAAACCCAATTATAATGTACGCGACGGCAGTATGGACGGGCGCACAAGCATTAAAAGAATCTATGAGAGGGATATCGCCAATCTAATCGCTTTGAGAACAATTCGCTTCTTCCGGACGGTCTTAGACGAAGCTGCTGGCGTTTTAGCTGATATGATGCTCATTGATATAATGGCTGAAGGAATTGGACGCTGGAGAGCTAAACTTCTACATCACACAATATCTAATCTGGCATGGTGTGCTTAGAAAATATCTGCACAAATTTGGACATGACTCCTCTCCAGGAAGGTTCGTAGGGAGAGTGGTGATAATCAAGAATTCCGCAGCGACGTGAGCACACGCAAATATGACACATGTACGTATATGAATATGTATAAGTCGCAGATACGCGCCACATACACAGACCCACTCACTTTATTCTGACTTTTCCCACACACATATATACTTAAGCTATACAAATCCACTCCAACATTCAGGAGATCGTCGGTCGTCCGCCTAATAAGCCAATAACATGATAAAATACGGGAACTTGACTAACAATCGACTAACAAGGCCGTGATTTCTGGCAAAAGGCTACTCCCCTGCCGCACGAAGTTATGTTTTATGTCTTACGTCAGTTCCGCGGGGCGAAGACAGGGACGATATTTCTTTGCGGAGGTAAGGTTTAGTGATGGTGGGCAAGTTAGCTGTGAATAGCCAATAACCAGCCTCAGACCAAGAGCGGCAGAAAAGGAGGCCGTGGTTCAAAAAGCCACAGGAACCTCTGCCAACTTTCTGGGACAGGATGGCACGCACCATCTTAAACTAGGCCCCGGGCAAAGGGATTTGGAACGGTGCCCTGCGGAAATTGTTCAAGTTTAAATTGAATTTGGTCATAAAATCACAGGGTGAGGTAAGAGAGAGGGGTATCATTCGACGCAGGGATTTGCGGATTTGCCGGTCGCGATGAGTCACTGGTCGGAAGCGCACTGAGCGCTCCCGGCTGAGCAATATTTAAAATGCGGTGATTCGTTGGTTCATGCGCGACGTACGTTTTGTACTCACTTCAATATTCGATTTGGGTTCAAAAGTTTAGACAAGAAGGAACAACGCTTAACCAAAATCCTCCGGGATCATCAAGTCGACGCCAGAACATGTTTCTCAAGTTCGACGCGCAGTCCGAGTAAACCGAAAAGGAAGATTGCTGCCAGTACTAGACACGTACAACAGTACACGTTATTTTGAAAGAGAAACTAAAGTGATCCTGGAACGTTTTCGAACAACACGACGGCTTGGAAACATTGTTCACTGACGAAGCAAATCTTTATATCGATGGCTATGTTAATAACCGAACATGAGATACCAGTGCCCGACAATCCTAGGGAACGCCATCGAAAACGTCTGTATTGTCAAACAGCGTGGTGTGCAAAATCTGTCCGAGGAATTATTGGCGATTTTTTTTTTAACCAGCGAGAGGCAGTCACTGCAGACGTATTGCCGAATGATCGACGAGTTTTTCGTATCGCAACTGCAGCTGTTTCCCGGATTCAAAAACGAACAATAAAATTTTAGCAAGATGGAGTTCACTCCACACACATTAGAGTTTCAATGGCGAAGCTGAGGGTAATTTTTCTCAATAAATTAGTCAGCAAGTACGGAAACATATCACGCCGTACAAGAAATATCCTTCCTATCCTGAAGTTGCTGCTATTGAACCAACGATTTACTCTCGCGTGTTCACAAATTTAAGAGTTCGTTTGGAAGAATGTGTTGAGAGGAATGGACGGCAATTTATCGTCTAATTGTGTTAAGACGAATGGACGGCAATGGACATCGGAGAGACTGTTTGAAACATACAAGCAAATAGGAAACAACAAATCGCGTTGTCATTCCGAATAAGGCAGTCAAGTTGGCTGCGAAGGCAAGCCAAGATAAAGGTACGAAGATGCCTAGAAAACTGGAGCATCACATCAACTCCAACTAGAGTGGGTTACAACTAAAGCATATGTTAGTAGAGGTACGCCGCAAGGCGGTGTATTTTCATCTCTGCTTTGGACCTTAGTGATCAATGAACTGCTGATATACTTGGAAGCGGGGGCAACAGGATGGTTTCCTATGCAGATGACGTTACTAAAGCCGTCTAAGAAAAACATCTTAATACCATTAAAGAACTCTTACAGCAAAATCTTTTACAGATTAACCCGTTGCACGGATCGTTGTGGATTGGGAGTAAACTCCCACAAAACTAATTTGTTCGTCTTTACCAGGAAATACAGAATGGGTCATCTGGAGCTTCGTTATAAAAATGTTTAATAACTTTATTCTCCACCCACCCTGTACACTCTCCCAAAGAAGAAAACTAAACCTGGGAGCTTTCTTCTACAACGACTTAGGCGATCTAAACAATATAGACGTAAACAGTCTTCTACGCTTCGTCGGAAGCTCAAATTAGTTTCAAGAGCAGAAGGATCACAGACCCACGTGGCATCACAATGGGCCAATAGCCCTGAATGGATTTTTTCCCGACAGCCACTGTAACCTAGGTAACGCCAACAGCGCGGTTTAAAATGGCACAGGCAATAAAGCAATACAAATGGCATGCGCTATGGAACTTTCTTTGGGACACCTTTTATTTTAATGATGAATAAAAGAATAAGTGCCTGTTTACATTGGCGACGGGTTGAAAGTCCTCACCATGAACGTCGTCTTCACATTGTCATGGGGTTGAAAGACTTTTTGACAAGTGGAACACTTGAATCGGAGCATTTTTAATTTTTAAACTTGCGCAGCTGGCCTGAAACATACGTTTTTTCCTATTCTTCACACTTCCTTTCTCATCAACGACCAAAACTAATATGAAAAAATATGTCAGAAATGGAACGATATGGAAAAAAAACGATGTGTTGCACCCGAGAATCCACTTTAGAAATGGATTCTCGGTGGAAGTAACAATTCTTCTTCCCACTTCAATAAAAAGCGTTCCCCCTCTTTCGGACAATCTTCCTGCCCGCGCCAATGTGAACACGCACTAAGAAGTACAAAACGTATATTTTCCTTTAATTAAAAATCAAATTCGAAAAACCAACCGTCACTTTTCCAATTGTCATGCCACACACCCTTACGATTTTATTACATCTTCGCCTCCTTCACATGAAGAAACTCTTGCACAACCAGCTGATTCAAATTCGAACATGAAGATGACATTTCATTCTTTTCTTTTCTCCCTCTCTCGCTGCATTCGATAAACCAACCAGAAAGAATCAACAACACCACCATCCAGCTGATTGTTGAACTCTCAGCTGTTCTGTCGTCATTCGAATTTCGACCAGCTGGATCCATATGAAAGCTCACTTGTCCGTTCAGTCACCGGTGTATAGCCAGCTTATTTTGTGTTCCCCCATTTTGTCGTCACGTACAACCGCAGCATCAAAGATTTTCACTTTTTTTTTTTCTATTCCTTCATTCATCAGTCCGCAGTCTTTTTATTTTACGGTAAGTGCTTCCCTAAACAATTAACTGTTTTCCGTTTAATTAAAATCACCACCAGCCAAAGGAAAAAAAAGCTCACTCCCCCTCTGGATTGGTATCTTCGAAAAAGCTACAACCTACCGTTTTTGACATTTGTTTTTGCTACTCGCGCGACACATCCATAAACTTCATTTCCACTGTCTGTCACCACCGAAGAGAGGTGGAATTTTTTTTGTTCGTTTTCACACACAAAGGCGACGACATTTTCTCAACTCCCCAACAATTTTTGTTTTTGTGTTTGCCAAAGTAAAACAATTTTCAATACTCAGTTCTAGTTCGAGGAAAGAAAAATCGAAAAAAACCAAACCAAATTCGTGTCGAAAAATATATGTACGTAAATTAACCGCAGAGACAGGCTGACAGAAACAGCGACAACGAAGACGTTCTCGACCACGACCACTTCTCGTCCAATTCCCAGGAAAAGACTTTGGTCTCGTAATTAAGAAGAAAATTGTCAAAAAACAAAGAGAAAACCTCAAATTGTCCAAAATTGTCTGTGTTGTTTTTTTTTTGTTCGCATATCTGTCCATCCTCCGTTCGAAAGTGTGCCCGAGTGTCCGTGAAAAGGGAATTGGAAATCGAAAAGACAAAAACTAAAATCGGTAGTGAGAAAACTCGCCAGCAGATCGGGGAAACCAAGAAGAAGATTCAGAATCCGCAGTCCGCAATCCGAAGAAGTAAGTGTTTTTGAGCTCTCAAATTCAAACAAAGAAGAAGGAACCCAATTTCTGGGAGGAAATAGTTTCGCTGACGTCTTTTGTGCGAGAGAGGAGAGTGAGAGGAGACCAAATCCAGGAACAGAAATTGTTTCGATTTTTTTTTTCTATTTTTTTCCAATTTTTTCTCTGTAGCCCTTCTCGGCCTGCGACCGAAACCGAGACTGCGTTGTTACAAGTCAATTGCATTTTGAGTTGAGGTGTGTGTTTTGTTTTTTCTCTCGAAAATGCACATGGAAACAGCAGCAGCAGCAGCAGTAGCAACACCAGCGCCAGTACTCGGTGTGCACAGGGCTGATGCACGAAAAATGTATTGTTGCCAACCTGCCTGTGCTTGTCGTCGCACCCCTCGTTTAGCCTGCGCCCTCAAATTAATGGTGTACGAGTAGTTCTCTCTCTGTGTGTTATGAAGCCCCACAATACAGATTGTCGCATGTTGAAGATACAGTGAGTCAATTGTGAGTTGGATGAAATGGAATTTGCACGATTTTCTGATAGGGTTCTCCCCTCTCGTGGGGGTTGTTTGCTAGGAAATCCACTGATTCAGTTGTTTGAACTGTAAAGGGTCTTGGGACGGTCAAATTTGTCTGAGACTCTTCAATTGATTTTGCTGAACTCTATTTCGAATGCGACGTTCCACATTGAATTCATCGAATGTGCAGTCTTCCTCCTTTTAAAGGTCAAGTTTTCAACTATCTGACTATCGAGACAACTGTTTTGTGACCCCTTCAAGTTTGATTCACCAGAATGCAAATAAATAAAATAATTCTAGGAATACACAATTGTTGCACGATGTCTGCATACAACATTCCGACAATGTTCGCGTAATTACAGTTGCCAGCAGAAGTTTAAATTGTTGCTGTGGTGTGTAACATTGTATTGACCCTAGACA